>CM057483.1:175881374-176528874 GCA_030035585.1 Dugong dugon | reverse complement strand
CACCTGGAGCCACCACGAGCTGGAAGAGATGAGGTAGGATCCTCCCCTAGAGCCTCTGGAGGGAGCGCAGCCCTGCCCACACCTTGATTTCAGACTTCTGGTCCCCAGTCTGGAAGCTCCGCTGAAACCTGTCCACCACAGGTGACCCCGCTGGTATTTGAAAAGCCAGTGGCATAGTTTCCAGCATCACAGCCACACACAAGCCCCCACAGGACAACAAACCGACAGACGGGAGTGGATCCAGTGCTTGCGACAACTTTATGGAACATAACTACTGGGGATAAGGAAAATCAGTCCTTTGTTCTCCCTTTATATTCCTTGTTGTTCTCGGTTGCCCTCAAGGCATGGCAACCCCATGCACAACAGAATCAAATGCTGCCCAGCCCTGTGCCGTCTTCACCGTCATTGGTATGTCGGAGTCCACTGTTGAGGCTGCTGTGTATTTTGAGTGCCTTCCATACGGGGGGCTCATCTTCCAGCACTATGTCCGACAATGTTCTCTTGTGATCCGTGGGGTTTTCACTGGCTGATTTTTCAGAAGTAGATCACCAGGACTTTCTTCCTAATCTGTCTTAGTCTGGTAGCTCCACTGAAACCTGTCCACCATGGGTGACCCTGCTGGTGTTTGAAATACTGGTGGCATAGCTTCCAGCATCACAGCAACACTCAAGACCCCACAGTACAACAAACAGACGGATGGGTGGTGGGCCTTATCCTTCATACAAAAACCAAATCAAACCTGATGCCATCTAGCCGATTCTGACCTGTAGTGACCCTATAGGACAGAGTAGAACTGCCCCATAGGGTTTCCAAGGGGTGGCTGGTGGATTCTAACTGCCGACCTTGACTGCTGCTCCACCAGGGCTCTTTATCGTTCATACTGGGATATTTAATTCATTTACAACTTTAATCTCACCCTGAATGTCTCTTATTTATGAGGGCTGAGCCTCTTTTGGAATCTTTCCAGACTACATCGTTGTGGCTACTGTGACAATCCATCTCACTGAGAGTCTCCCCTGCCCTCGCTGGCCCTCTGCTTCACCAAACAGGACATCCTCCTCCAGTGATTGATCCCTCCTGATGACGTGTCCAAAGCAAGCCAGTCAAACGATGTTCTATTCCGATCCACAGAGTTTTCATTGGCTGGTTTTTAGAAGTAGATGGCCAAGCCTTCCTTCCTAGTCTGTCTTAGTCTGGAAGCTCTGCTGAAATGTGTCCACCATGGGTGAACCTGCTGGTATTTGAAACACCGGTGGCATAGCTTCCAGCATCACAGCCGCACTTAAACCACCACAGTACGAAAACCATTCAGACTCGGGGATGAATTGAAGAAATAAGAGTCGTGATCCCCGATGCTAGCGTGGGCTGACAGCTATGCCCAGGTCAGTGTGCTCATTCTCAAACCACATCAATGGCGCACTGTAGAATTTTGCCAGGAGCATACTCAGCATCTCTTGTTTGGGGAGAGCCGTGCCCTGCATATTTGCCCTCCTCATCCACCAAGTTTCTCTGAGACCCTCTCGGTACTCCTGGGTCATACACTGGACCCTGAAAGTACAGCAGGGTTGACAAGGCACTTTCTGGAAGCTTGGGGCCCCCACGCAACTCCCCGGGATGTGAGGAATCCCTTGCCATGGAAAACAAACTTGTTAATGTGAATGGGATCAGCAGATGGGTTTCTGTCTGTGATATATTTAAGTAAATTGGATGTAATTGCCTGCGTCTAATTCTGAGCAAGGCCTGGCCTGACCTTCCGCTGGGCTCTCTGCCTGCTCGGGGAGGGGTACGTGACGTCACCTGGACAATTGGGACATATTTATGCAATTTGTCCTAGTTCTGTGTCTACCGTCTGCAGGCTTCCAGGTTTGCCCGCCGGCCTCCCATGGCCCTGTGAAGTTAGGTGCCAGAGCCGCAGACAGAACCATCTCCGTGACCTCTTAATGGGGGCGGGGGGCTGGGCAGTGTGTGCGCACGTGTGTCATGTGTGCGTGTATGACTGTGTGTGTTTGTGTGGTGTGTATGTATGTGTGTGGTGTGTGTTTGGAGTATACGTAGTGCGTGTGTGTGATAGTGTGTGTATGGTATATGTGATGTGTGTATGAGTGTGTGCATGTATGTGTGTGTGATATGTGTGCACCTGTGTGTGTATGAATGTGTGATGTGTGTGGTGTCTGTGTGTGTAGCGTATGTGATGTGGTGTGTGTGTGTGTGGTGTGTGTGTAGTGTATGTGATGTGGTGTAAGTGTGAGAGTGGTGTGTATGTGTGATCTGTGTGTGGTATGTGTATTGCATGTGTATGTATGTGTGTGTGCGTGTGTGAGTGTGTGAATATGAGTGTATGCATGTGTGTGGTAAATGTGAGTGGTGTGTGTGAATATTGTGTGTGGTGTGTGTGTGAGCATGTGTGTATGTGCAAGTGTGTGTGATGTATGTGTCTATGTGTGAGTGTGTGTGATATGTGTATGTGTATTTGAGTGTGTGGTGCATGTGTGAGCATGTGTGTATGTGTATGGGGGTGCATATGTGAGCATGTGTGTGTAACGTGTGTGTGTGTGTGGTACATGTGTGAGCATGTATGTATGTGTGATGTGTGTGAGTAGGTGTGTGTATGTGTATGGGGGTGCATATGTGAGCATGTGTGTGTGATGTGTATGTGTGAGTGTGTGTGGTACATGTGTGAGCATGTATGTGTGATGTGTGGATGTGTGTGTGAGTGCGTGGTGCATGTGTGAGCGTGTGTGTGTGTGTGTGTGTGTGTGTGTGTGTGTGTGTGTGTGTGTGTGTGTGTGTGCTTGTGCACGTGCTGGGAGCAGGCTGAGGAGCAGTTGGGAATCCCTAGGCAGAAACAGAGACGCCATCTGTTAGGGGTTGAGTTGTGCCCCTGCAAAGGTGTGTGGAAGTCCTAACCCCAGCACCTGTGAACATGAGACCCTGTTTGGGGAAACAGTTTTTCTTTGCAGACGCCATCAGTCACGTTAACGGGGTCACTCTGGAGTAGGGTGGGTCCTGATCCTAATCCCTCCTGAGTGGCGTTCTACAAAAGGGGAGAGCAGACAGGGAGACAGAACCACACACACACACACACACACACACACACACACACACACACACACACAGACACAGGCTGGCAGGCTGTGAAGATCCTCGACAAGTCAAGGACATCAAGAAAGGCCTGGGGCTGGCAGAAACTGCAGCGGACAAGGACGGCTCGTCCCCTGGAATGGACAGAGTGCTGGCCTGCCGACACCCGGAATCCAGGCAATAAATGTCCGTTCTTAAAAGCCACCCACTGTGTGGCATTTTCTTATGGCACTTCTGGGAAACTGAGGCCCATGGTGGATATTCTCAGCCAAACCAAAAAACAAACTAGTTGTCACTGAGTCAACCCCAACCCCGTGTGTGTCGGAGTAGAACTGTGCTCCACAGGGTTTTCAGTGGCTGATTTTTCAGCAGATCACCAGGCCTTTCTTCTGAGGCACCTCTGGGTGCGTGTTGAGCCAGTTGCTTTTTGACACATAAAAAGAGCAGATTAGGCACAGAAACAGCAAGCAAAGCAAACGTGGGGAAAGACAGATGCCACGTGGAAATCGCCATGGCACCGAGGAAGAGAAGCTAAGACAAGGACCTTCCCCCAGAGCAGACAGAGAGCCTTCCCCTAGAGCCTTCTAGTCCATTAACAGTGAGAAAGTAAATGTCTTTCTTTCAAACTACCAGCTGTGGTGTCTCTGTCAGAACAGCACTGGAAGCCTAAGGCAGCTGGTTTGCTGTGGAATCTCTGAGCCCCCTCTCAGCTCAGATCTGTGAACTCACTGCACAGAGGGCGCGTGACGGAATTAAGGTACCTGACTCTGCGGCAGGCCGGACCCTCGGACCCCATGCCAATTAGACCCCGGCTGGGGACCTCCTGCGGTGCGCAGCCCCAATATTAAAAATTCCTCCAGCAAATGAAAGGGCACAGCGGTCAGGCAAGGAAGGGGCGCAACGTGTTTTCGTTTTATTTCAACACTCAGGCCGGCTGCGACAGAGACAGCCACAGGGAGGAAATTGCGGGTCTGGGGCCCGTGTTTTATTGATTGGCGGACAGATTTACAGCACATGGAAGGAACAATTAGAACAGAGGCCCCAGAGACTACAAAGCGAAGAAATAAATTCCCATAATGAGACGGCAGAAGCATGGGGTCCGGATGATCTATGTGCTTGCGTCCCGCGGATAAAATGCCAAAAAGCGCAGGTCGCGCGGGCTGCCCTCAGCAACAGATGGGGCCCATACCCTTCTCCCCGCCTCCCTACCCTGTACCCGAGGGTCCTCCTTCTATCTGTCTGCCCCCCTGCAGGCCAGAAACGGCCCCCCAGCTCACAGGTCTTTATGGGCTTTCAAGCAAAGACTCTGGTAAAAGTGGACTTGGGCATGGGGGATGGGGGCAAGAGGAGGTGAGAGATTTGCGGGGAGGGGGCCAATGGAGGTACGTCTACCGCGTGCTGTCACTGTTCTACGTGGGGATGGGCGATGTTTGTGGTGGCCACATGCCTTCAAAATCACAGAGGTCTGCTCTTCAGACAAAGATTAGACAGGACTGTGAAACGAACAATGATACATGGGAAGAGTGTGCTTCTCGGTTCCATCGGATACACAAGACCAAACGGGCATCCTGGCCAAGGGCAGGATGAGAAGGCAGGAAGGGACAGGAACCAGTCAAATGGACACAGGGAACCCTGGGTGGAGAGGGGGAGAGTGCTGTCACATTGTGGGGATTGCAACCAATGTCACAAAACAATCCGTGTATAAATTATTGAATGAGAAATTAACTTACGCAGTAAACTTTCACCTAGAGCACAATAAAAAAAGAAAAGAAAAAGAATCACAGGTCCTGTTTAGATGATGTCTTGTTGTTGGACGCTGTCAAGTCACCTCTGATACATAGCGACCCCATGTAGAGCACAACAAAACAGGATGACCTGATCCTGCGCCATCCTCACAATCATTGCTATCTGTACATATATACATATACATATATATATACATACATATATATATATATATTTATAGACCCCTGGTGGCACAGTGGTTAAGAGCTCAGCTGTTAACCAAAAGGTCAGCAGTTGGAATCCACCAGCCGCTCCTTGGAAACCCTATGGGGCAGTTCTACTCTGTCCTATAAGGCCACTAGGAGTCGGAATCAACTCGTTGGTTTGGAGATGTATAGACTAAAACCAAACCCACTGCCGTCAGGTTGATTCCAACTTATAGCCACGCTATAGGACAGTGTAGAACTGCCCCATAGGGTTTCCAAGGCTGCCACATCTTTCTCCCATAGAGTGGCTGATAAGTTCCAACAGTTGACCTTTTGGTTAGCAGCCAAGCACTTTAACCACTGTGCCATGACTCTCTCTCTCTCTCTCTCACTACATATATATATATATATATATATATATATATATATATATATATATATATACACACACACACATACACACACACGTATATGTGTGTGCATGTATGTACGTATGTACATGTATGTGTGTATGTGTGTGTATATATATGTATGTGTATATATATGTATAGGTCCCTGCATGGTGCAAACAGTTTGCACTCCGCTACTAATTGAAAGATTGGTGGTTTGAACCCACCTAGCAGTGCCAAGGAAGAAAGGCCTGGCAATCTGCTTCTGTAGAGATTACAGCCATTGAAAAATCCTTTCCTCTAAAGGTAACTGTAATATCATAGAGCTGTTGTAATTCAAGGACCCTGGGTGGCACAAATGGTTTGCTCTCTGCTACTAACTTAAAGGTTGGTGGTTCAAATCCACCCAGTGATGCTATGGAAGAAAGGCCTGGCAATCTGCTCCCATAAAGATTGCAGCCATCGAAATCTCTATGGAGCAGTTCTACTCTGTAACACATGACAACAACCAGTTTGTTTGTTTGTTATTGTAATTCATTTAGTAGACTCAGTATTTAATAAAATTCACTAACATCATTTACTTAGATCAAGTCACATTCAAGAACCCCATCCCAACTTCACGTCTCCAGGCCTGAAGGAGTTAATGCTAACGCCTTTATGTTTGTGATTACCGTTTTATTACCAACGCTTTGGGAAAGACCCATTATCATAAAACTGAAAAACCCCATCAAATCTCCCCGCTCAATACGAGAGAAGCTTTTAAACATGCGCCGTCCTGATGCTTATGTTTGTGGATAACCATGTGGCCTCCCTGTTCACTAAGGGTTAAAGACAATAATGAACTTAACGAGGCATTCCTTGGATTTAAGGAACTCTGACTGTACTTAATTTGTGTTTGTCTTGAATTATTTAGATTCCCCACCCCTGCCGTGCCCCAGCCTGGCATCCATTTTTGTTGTTTGCATGGCAGGAAAGTGGACATGCATTAGTCGATCTTAGGAGGGAGAAGTAAGTGCGGCTGCTAATTAGTAATGTGGGATTTTTTACGAGGCCAGAGCTGTTTGTGTGTGATGCCAGCCAGCTGTCTGCCCACTGAGATTAAGGATGTGGATCAGGTGCCGACAGATCGCAGCCAGCTTGTTGTTACTTTCCTTGAGCTTCGTGACTTACCCCTGGGAAGACAGCTGTCTAGGGGAGAAGGCAGTGGATCCCCCTTAAGTATGCAATAATCTTCTAATATCCAATATGCATATGAGGTGTGTTCACAGCACCCCAGATATACACATTAGCAGGATGGTGGTCTTGCATCTGTTCCAGCCCCAATGGCAACACAATCACCTCTTCTCTGGTTTTATTTCTTAGTCACGACCCTTGTGGCTAGGCACAGAGGACCATCTCAAGAAACGCTCCTTGTAAACTCTACTGGGCAGTTCTACTCTGTCCGGTAGGGTCACTATAAGCCGGAATTGACTTGATGGCAATGGATTTGGTTCTTTGGGGATACAGATATACATATATATACACACTTCACCGGTTTTGCTTCTCTAGAGAACCCAGGGAGTGGTTAAGCACTCAGCGGCTAACGAGAAGGTCAGCGGTTCGAACCCACCCGGCGGCTCCAAGGGAGAAAGACCCGACGATCTGCTTCGGTGAAGATTACTACTGCCTGAGAAACCTCTATGGGGCAATTCCACTCTGTCACGTGGGGTCGCTGTGAGTCACAATTGACTTGACAGCACCCAACAACAGAATTAACAATGGTTTCAATTATCCCGGGGTTATGTCATTGGAGGAGTCCCTGGGTGGTGCAAATGGTGAACAAGCTTGGCTGCTAACCAAAAGGCTGGAGGTTCGAGTCCACCCAGAAGGCACCTAGGAAGAAAGGCCTGGCGATCTGCTTCTGGAAAATCAGCCATTGAAAACCCTACGGAGCACAGCTCTCCTCTGATGCACGTTGGGTCACGGTAAGTCGACTCAACGGCAACTGATTATGTATCATTGGAAGGAGTCCTACAGATGACTTGGTTGAATGTGTCTGACAGATGAGGAAGGGGAGATTCTGCAAAATTAAGGAACCCTGGCAGCGCAACCTTAAGTGCTCGGCTGCTAACCACAAGCTTGGTGGTTTATAAAGATCACAGCCTAGGAAACACTAAGAGGCAGTTCTATTCTGTCCCGTGGGGTTGCTATGAGTCAGAATCGACCGGAAGTCACCCAATAACAATAATTCAAGAGACACCGTAGGGTTTTTGAGGCTGTGACCTTTCAGAAGCAGATCTCCAGGACTTTCTTTGGAGGTGCCCCTGGGTGGGTCCAAACTGCCAACCTTTTGCTTAAGAGTCACACACGTAAGTGTCTGTGCCACCCAGGGACTCTTATGGGTCAAAGTTCTTGGCCACCCAGGAGGACACCATGAGTCAGAATCAACTCAAGGGCAACAGGTTTACGTCGAAAAAAGTCGACACAAAACCAGACTTGGAAACGCTATGTTGAGTGAAAGAAGTCAGATGCAAAAGGACAAAGAGTGTCTGATCCCACTTATGAGAAATCGCTAGAACAGGCAGATGTATAGAGACCAGAGTCTGTGAGGGGTTACCAGGGGTGGGAGGGAACGGGAAAGGGGAATCCTTGTTTAGGAAGCATTGTGTTGCTGTGTATGGTGATGGGAAATTCGGCAGTGGACGAGGGGGATGGTTGCAAACACAATTGATGTGATCCATGTCACTGAATGGTCCATGTAAAATAAATGTTGAATTGACAAATGTTGTTATATACACATTTATCACATTTAAGAAAACAAAAAAAAACCCCTGGTGTGTGGTTCTATCCCAAAATTCCAGAACAGTGTGTGATATGGACAGCAAACAAACACAGGTGTGTCTCATTTGGGACCTAGAGCGTATCTTCTTGGTCGACTGCTTTAAGACCATGTTACGGGTTCACGTGGCATCTCCCCGAGTCTGACTTTAGGTGTCACTCACTCACGGCCTATGCCCCCCGCCTCGCATGAGCCCTTTGGGACCCTTAAGAGCTAAGTGTTTAAAGGTAAGTCTACGGACACACACAGAGTAGACTTACTTTAACACCGAGTGCTTCAGGGTTAAGGAGCTAGCCTTTCAACACAGGCATCTCACAGTAAGAGTTGGGGAAAAAAAAAAAAAAAGCAGTTGCCAGGGAGTCAACCCCAACTCACGGCGCCCCCGTGTGCTTCAGAGTAGAACTGCACTCCATAGGGTTTTCAGGGGCTGAATTTTTTGCAGGTAGATCACCAGGCCTTTCTTCCAAGGTGCCTCTGGGTGGACTCGAACCTCCAACCTTTCAATTAGTAGCAGATAACCAAAAGGTCGGCAGTTTGAATCCACCAGCCGCTCCTTGGAAACCCTACAGGGCAGTCAACTCCAAGGCAACGGGTTTGGGTTGTGTTTTTTTTTTTTTAATGTTAACTCCTTGCACCATTCAGGGGCTCCAAAGGTCAACAGAGGCTCCTAAATTATCACAAAACCTGTTTTCTTTTGTTGTACTTTTAAACACTGGGAGAATACTTCCCCAGAGCTGTGAAGGTCTGCCCTGACATTGTACGTAGGAAAAGGCAATCAGGATGGCTCGGGGGTCGCGAAGCTTAGTGCAGCCTCCCCCATGCCTCATTCCAGCTCCCCTCAACCCCTCTTTCCACACTGACTTGCAGTTTTATGAATGAAAACCAAACCAAACCTAAACCCCTTGCCATTGAGTCAACTCTGACTCATAGTGACCGTATAGGACAGAGTAGAACTGCCCCATAGGGTTTCCAAGGAGCAGCTGGTGGATTCAAACAGCTAACCTTTTGGTGAGCAGCCATAGCTCTTAACCACTGAAAAACTAAACCAATGTACCTACTGGGGAGTTCCTGTGTGGTGCTAACAGTGAACACGCTTGGCTGCTAACCGAAAGGTTGGAGCCTTGAGTCCACCCAGAGGTGCCTCAGAAGAAAGGCCTGGCAATCTGCTTCTGAAAAATCAGCCACTGAAAACACTCTGGAGCACAGTTCTACTCTGACACATGTGGGGGCGCCATGAGTTGGAGTCAACTCGAGGGCACCTGGTTTTATCCTCTATCCTATCTATCTACCTACCTACTTACCTACCTATCATCTGTCTGTCTGTCTGTCTATCTGTCTATCCATCTTCTATCAATCATCTATTATCTCTATCTATTCATCTTCTATCATCTATCTATACAACCGTCCATCTATCCATCCATGCATCTGTCCATTTTTCTATCTACCATCTATCTATCATCTATCGATCTATCATCAATCTATCCATCCATCCATCCATTCACCCATCTATCATCCATCCATCCATCCATCCATTTATCTACCTATCTACCTACCTATCCATCCATCCATCCATCCATCTATCCATCCATCTATCCACATATCTATCATCCATCCATACACCCATCCATTTATCTATCTACCTGTCTGTCTGTCTACCTACCTACCTACCTATCCAACCATCCATCTATCCATCCATCCATCCACCCATTTATCATCCATCCATCCATCTATCCATCCATCCATCCACGTATCTATCATCCATCCATCCACCCACACATCTATCATCCATCCATCTATCCATCCATCCATCCATCCACCCACCCATCCATCCACCCATCCATCCATCCACCCACCCATCCATCCACCCACCCATCCACCCATCCACCCATCCACCCACCCACCCACCCACCCACCCATCCATCCATCCATCCATCCATCCACCCACCCATCCACCCATCCACCCACCCACCCACCCACCCATCCATCCACCCACCCACCCACCCATCCATCCATCCATCATCCATCCATCCATCCATCCATCCATCCACCCACCCACCCACCCATCCATCCATCCATCCATCCATCATCCATCCATCCATCCATCATCCATCCACCCATCCATCCATCCACCCATCCATCCATCCATCCACCCATCCATCCATCCACCCACCCATCCATCCATCCACCCACCCATCCACCCATCCACCCATCCACCCACCCATCCACCCACCCATCCATCCACCCACCCACCCACCCATCTATCCATCCATCCATCCATCCATCCACCCACCCATCCACCCATCCACCCATCCATCCACCCATCCATCCACCCACCCACCCATCCATCCATCCATCCACCCATCCATCCACCCATCCATCCATCCATCCATCCATCATCCATCCATCCATCCATCCATCCATCCATCCATCCATCCATCATCCATCCATCCATCATCCATCCATCCATCCATCCATCCATCCATCATCCATCCATCCATCCATCCATCCATCCATCATCCATCCATCCATCCATCCATCCATCCACCCATCCATCCATCCATCCACCCATCTATCCATCCATCCATCCATCATCCATCCATCCATCCATCCATCCATCCATCATCCATCCATCCATCCATCCATCCATCATCCATCCATCCATCCATCCATCCATCCATCCATCCATCATCCATCCATCCATCCATCCATCCATCATCCGTCCATCCGTCCGTCCGTCCGTCCATCCATCTATCCATCTATCCATCCATCCATCCATCCATCTATAGCACTAGTAGCCATTAAAAGCTAATCTTTTTCAGAAACCCTTCTAGAACATTTCAAATCACAATGCTATTTAGAGTAGTACTTGCTGTTTTCATGGCACACCACCCAGAGACTTGGTATTACCTGTAGGGTGCACTGGAGTGAAGGGAGAAGCTTACCCACTGGGTGCCTTTGGCCTGTAGGGCAGAAGTGACCAACACCTTTCCCCTCCTAGAAAGCATTCATGGCACCCAGCAGCGTCATCCTGATGCTCGGATGTACAGACTAGCATCACAGTGGGCGTCACTGGGAGTCGGAGAAGAGACCCCTGTTCTTGTACCTGTCTTAGTTCCCTTTGGCAAGAACCCCTCTGTCCCTTGGTGTCTTCTTTGAAATATCCAGGTTGTATCATTGGCACAGAGCCCTGGTGGTTAAGAGCGCAGCTAACCAAAAGGTTGGCACTTCTAATCCACCAGCCACTCCTTGGAAACTCTATGGGGCAGTTCTACTCTGTCCATATAGGGTCACTATGAATCAGAAGCAACTCGATGGCAACAGGTTTGGTTTGGTTTGGTGGATCATTGGCACATCATAAAGTTGAATCCAATAATGTCTGAACACAGCAGAGCGTCTTAGGAGGCACCGTGGGGACATGAGGCTATGACAGTGGTGCTCAGCCCATCAAAGAGTGAATAAATACATTTGAAAGCCACAAGGTTATACACATTAAAGTGAAGCATGGGACAGTGCCGTGTTTAGCCAAGTTGTGCTGAGCCTTTAGGATACCCAGCACCTGCTCACAAATTCCTCACATTGGCTTTCCTTGAGATTCAAAAGCAGTGCCAAACAGATTAGTCGGTGCTAGACCAAGGATCACTCCCTTAACCAAATACCACTGTTCCCAGCTCTTCAGCTGCTCTTATGAAGTCATCAGAGGATCAGCTTAGAAGGGGACTGTAAGTTCTGAGAACCTGCTAAGAAATGTTGTCGGTTGCTGTCGAGTCGATTTCGACTCATGGTGACCCCATGTGTGTCAGAGGAAAACTGTGCTCCATAGGGTTTTCAAGGCTGTGACCTTTCAGAAGCAGATCGCCAGGCCTTTCTTCCACAGTGCCTCTGTGTGGGTTTGAACCGCCAATCTTTTGGCTAGTTAACCATTTGTGACACCCAGGCTATTCCTGAGCCACTAGGTTGAGCGCGTTTCCTCCCAAAAGTCACAACCTCATGAACGCCATTTAGGATTTGCCACAGATTCTATGAGCCTTTCCCGGGATCTGGGTAGAGATTTCCCTTCTCTCCTGGTGTCTAAAAGCTGGTCAGATTCCAGGGTGGTGGCTGCCGAATGGCTCCTAGAATCCCCATCTCCTGTTCCATCAATCTTTTATTCAGCTAAGTTGTTATCTTTCTAATTCATCTCCAGATTCTTAATATTTATCGCTCCGTATAAAGCAATATGCACTTTGCCGGCGAGGAGGATGCTCACTTCATTTCGTGTAACATTCTGCTCTATCGTCTCTCGGCAGCGAAGGGTTTTTCTCTGTAACCCAAGCAGATATATTTTCTGAAATATGTAAACCATGAATTTAAAACAGTGAGGAGCACTTATTGCTCAGCAGTTAATCAGTGTATTTAAGTTCAGCTCCTATCGGCTGGAAGATACAATGTAATAAATGACTGCTGGGTTTGATTAAATATTGAAACGGAGCCGAGGCATTTAATCAATCTCCAAAGCCGTTTAGCGGGCGCATGGCACGAGGCAAGAGGGGATATTGCATGATGTGACAAGCCATAAAACGAAAAAGAGGGGATAGACAGGATAGAAAGTAATAATATCGTAATCAAAACGTATCTACTTTATGCACAAGACAAATTCACAGAAAATAATTCCAGACAGAATACTGTGCCCTGGATCAGCCATGCTGGGATCATGGATACATCGGGAAGATCTTTGAGGACCAGTTATGAGAAATAGTTTTAATTCTTGCAGAATGCAGATTTCTGGGGTCCCTGGAGCTGTGGTAACCTACCCAGGCCATTGCCCTGAGAGCTTCTTTTGAACCTCGAGCCTTGGAGAAACTGGTTTCTTAAAGTCACCTTTGGAGGAAACCTGGTGGTGCAGTGGTTAAGCGCTCGGCTGTTAGCCAAAAGGTCCAGGGTTAGAACCCACCGGCCGCTCCTCGGGAGAAAGGTGTGGCAGTCTGCTTCCATAAAGATTACAGCCTATGGGGCAGTTCTACTCTGTTCTATAGGGTCACTATGAGTCAGAATTGACTCTATGGAAATGGGTTTTTGTTTGTTTGGTTTGGTTTAGAGACTGTTTAAGGAAGACTCCAGCTCTTGGGAGCATTTTAAAAGGCAAGCAGTAGAAAGCAAAGGAGCCCTGCTATAATCTTTATGGAAGGAGCCTGCTGGTACAGTGGCTAAGCGCTTGGCTGCTAACTGAAAGTCTGTAGTTTGAACCCACCAGCCACTCCTCGGGAGAAAGATGTGGCAGTCTGCTTCTGTAAAGATCACAGCCTTGGAAACCCTATGGGGCAGTTCTTCTCTGTCCTATAGGGTCGCTGTGAGTCAGAACGGACTGGAAGGCAATGGGTTTGGTAAAGGCACCTTGAGGTCAAATAATACCCTAGTAAACAGCCTAGTAAAGACCGTTTTGCCTTAGGCATTGATTCTTTTGAGGAAGTTTTGGGAAGGAAGAACTCCTAAGGTAAGACTGGAGCTACCGATGTAGGGTAAATCAGTAATTATTTTAATCCTTCTTCAAGACATCACTATATGAATTCCTTCCTGACCACAGATGGTTTTTTTTTTGGTTCTATTCTGGCCCTTTTTCCATGACAATCCCAATAAGATGGAGTGTAAGAATCTTTGGCAGTTCTTTCCTCTTGGAAATACTTCTTTTTTTTTCTTTTGACTCACTACAGGAAACATAAGCAGGCCCGGTGGCGCGGTGGCTAAGCCCTCGGACAGTAACCAAAGGTCTGCGGTTTGAACCCACTAGCTTCTCTGCGAGAGAAAGACAGGTGGTCTGCTCCCATAAAGATCACAGCCTTCAAACCCTATGGGGCAGTTCTACTCTGTCCTATACGGTTGCTATGAGTCAGAATTGACTCGACGGCACACAACAGTTGAAATGCTACTCTGTTTTGCAAATTGTATATTAAATAAACTTCAATCAGTTTCTACTATTGGCATAATATGATTTTTGTCATAATGGTTAACATGAGTTAAGATGAGGATGAGCCTTGTTTTCTTGAAATCAGCCCCGATAGCTAATGCCACAGACCCTACCAGTGGTGAGTGACGGAGGGCTATCACTGTGGCCGTCAACCCCAATGCCATCAGCACCATCACCAACCTCGAACCAAGCTTCCAGAGACTCAGTGCGCAGAAATGAAAGATGGTACGGTTTCTCTTGACGCGGGTTGATGCACTGATCCAGAGAACTTCAGTCTTCTGTACTAGTGATCATAGGAGAGTGTTCTGGGGCCACTGTAACAAAGTAACATAAACGGGGTGGCTTAAAACCATGGAAATTTATCTTCTCCCCGTCCTGGAGGCCAGAAGGGTAAAATCAAGGTATGGGTGGGGTGGCCTTCCCTCCAGAGGCTCTGAGGGAGGATTCTTCCTTGTGCTTCCATCTTTCCTTGGCTTGTGGCCACATCACTTCAATCTCTGCCTTCTCCTCTCTGCCTGTGTCTCCTCTTCATCTCTTACAAAGACACCACTAAAATGGGATTAGGAGCCCTGGTGGTGCAGAGGTTAAGGGCTCAGAGGCTAACTGAAAGCTCAGTGGTTCAAACCCACCAACTGCTCCTCGGGAAAAAGACCTGGCGATCTGCTCCTGTAAAGATTACAGCTTAGGAAACACTCTGGGGCAGTTCTAGTATGTCCTATAGGGTTACCATGAGTCCAAATCTACTCAACAGCACCCAACACCAAAACCAACCACTACTCCAGGATGATTTAATGTCAGCTAAACTGATAACATCTTCAAAGACCCTATCTCCAAAAAAGGTCACAGTCACAGGAGCCAGGACTTCAGTACGTATTTTTGGGGGACACCATTCAATCTGTAACATGCCCCTTCAGCCTGTACCCCTAGTACAAGGAGTCTGACAGAAACGTGACACAGACGTGAGGGCACTGTTGCCTGGAGCTTGGATTCTGGGGCCCCGAGCTGGAGTCCAGCTGAACTACAGTTGACACTTAGACGTATGAGGACAAAATGTTGCTTTAGACTGCCGAGTTTGGGGGTGGGTTGTCACACAGCGTGTTGGTGGCAACAGCTGCATATTGCACTGGCCAGGGCCAACACACCCCAGCCTAAAGAGTCCGTGATGGTCAGGGAATTTGTCTGTTACAATTTTCACATCTGCTACTGGGTGGTTTAGTGGTAGAATTTGCACCTTCCATGCGGGAGACCCAGGTTTGATTCCCAGCCAATGCACTTCATACCATCTGTCGGTGGAGGCTTGCATGTTGCTGTGATGCTAAGCAGGTTTCAGTGGCGCTTCCAGACCCAGACAGACTAGGAAGAAAGGCCTGGAGATCTGCTTCTGAAAATCAGCCAATGAAAACCCTGTGGATCACAAGGGTCCCATCCACAGCTGATCATGGGATGGTGCAGGACAGGCCAATGTTTTCTTCCGTGGTGCATGGGGTCGCCATGAGTCAGGGGCCAATGCAACAGCAGCTAACAACCACCACCACAATCTTCACATGAAGTCCGAGGTCAAGCATTAGGGGTTAGACTTTTCTCACCCAAAAACCTTTCTGTGTGCCCGTGATTACAGTTACCTGTGGTTTGTAGACTCAGGTAGATGATAACAAGGCCTAACGTCTCTGCTCATCTCAGGACAAAGTGTAAAGTGCCCTGCGGTGCGGGCTACCACATCAGGGGCTGCAGTTCCCAAAGCCGGCGGCTCGTTTCTTCAAATGCAAACACATTGCCTTTAGCGGCAGCCGCTAACTGACTTCATCATGGCATCTCATACCATGAACGTGGCCCAAAGAGCCGGGCTTCCACATTGTGGTTAGGTGCTGTCCAGTCCATTCCAACCCATAGTGATCCCACGTACAACAGAACAAAATATCGCCCTGTCCTGCACCATCCTCACCGTCCTCACCATCATTGCTATGTTTGAGCCCATCACTGCAGCCACTGTGTCAATCCGTCTTGTTGAGGGGCTTCCTGTCTTTCGCTGACCCTCTACTTTCCCAAGCATGATGTCCTTCTCCAGGGACTGGTCCCTCCTGATCACACGTCCAAAGTAGGTGAGATGAAGTCTCACCTTCCACATTTCAAAGGAGCACTCTGGCTGTACTTCTTCCAAGACAGACTAGTTTGTTCTTTCTGGCAGTCCACGGTACATTCCATAGGCACGCTTAACTCGGAGCGTGAATAGCAAACCTTTTCACTTAATCAGGCTTTTTCCATAAAAGGGTAACTCCTTTTATGATGGTTAAGCAAAAATGCCTGAAACATCATAAAATGACTATGTGTTCTTCGTCACAAGGTTTTAATAAAGACCAACATCTGAGTTCAATTCGACATTCCAATCTCACTTCCCAACTGCTGCACTACCTAACCTGTTTCCTGTTCAGACTCCATACTTGTAGAGCATTCTTTCAACTGTGAAATAATTTAAGAGCAAGACACGGCACTTCTTCTTGAACCAAAAGGATCCAGGTCAGAAAGGGGTCCAGAGATGTCATGTGGCTCTCATCTGCCCTGTACTCCAAGAGCCATCTCAGAAGTCCCGTTCGCACAAAGTGTAGGCTGAACGCTATTGATCCGTGTCCACTCTCTGGTGTCCGCATGTCCATTCATGGTCTCAGCTGCCAGCTAATAACTGCTCAGTCCACCCAAGCCCACCTAGACTTGCAGAGGAGGGGCTTGGGCTTCAGGGAGAGTTGGAAGGTGCGTTGTGGTTGTTAGCTGTCATTGAGTCGGCTCTGCCTCCTGGCAACGTTATGTGCGACAGAAGGAAACGTTCTCCCATTCCGTGCCATCTTCACTACCGTTGGTTTCTTTGAGTCCATTGTTGTGGTTGTTGCGTCAACCCGTCTCATGGATAGTCTTCCTCATTTTCACGGATTCTCTACTTTACCAACTATCATGGATTGAATGGTGTCCCCTGCCGCCCAAAATAAGTATCACCTTGGCTGAGCCATGATTCTCAGTGGCTTGGCAGTTATGGAATGATGTAGTTTGGCAGTTAAGTCATGACGTTATGTAATGATGTAGTTGTCCTCCATTTTTGAGATCCGATGTAATTATATTCCATTTTATGCGTTGTGAATCCTAAAACCTCTGTGAGGCAGGATTAGGGTGGGGTGCCATCACCTTACTTCGGTCACCACCCTTATTCATTGCCTTACTCATGTCATGCCCTTGCTTGTGTCACACCTTTCATCTTACAAAAGGTAAAAGAGAGACAAGTGAGCAGAGAAAGAGGGACCTCACGACCACCAAGAAAGAAGAGCCGGGAGCAGAGCACGTCCTTTGGATTCAGGCTCCCTTCTCTGAGAAACCTCCTAGAGCAGGGGAAGATTGATGCCAAGACACATGGAGATCTCCAAGGGACACTGGGCTCACAGATGTTGAAAGGAAGCAAGGACCTTCCCCAGAGCCAACAGAGAGAGAAAGCCTTCCCCTAGAGCTGGCACCCTGATTTTGGACTTCTAGCCCTCTAAACTGTGAGAGAATAAAATTGTATTTTTTAAAGTCATCTACTTGTGGTATCTCTGTTATAGCAGCACCAGATAACTAACACACCAAACATAATGTCCTTTTCCAGTGATTGGCCCCTCCTGATAACATGCTGAAAGTATGTGAGACAAAGTCTCGCCATCCTTGCTTCTAAGGAGCATTTTGGCTGTGCTCCTTCCAAGACAGATTTGTTTGTTCTTCTGGCAGTCCATGGTATATTCAATATTCTTCACCAACACCACAAGTCAAAGGTGTCAATTCTTTGTTGGTCCTCCGTCTTCATTGTCCAGCTTTTGCATGCATATGAGGTGAATGGAAAGACCATGGCTTGAGTCAGGCACACCTCAGTCCTCAAAGTGACATCTTTGCTTTTTAACACTTTAAAGAGGTCTTTTGCACCAGATTTGCCCAATGCAGTACGTCATTTGATTTCTTGACTGCTGCTTCTGTGCGCATTGATTACAGATCCAAGTAAGATGAAACCCTTGACAACTTCAGGAAGGTGTAGTAGTAAACATTAACCATCACAGAAGGCTTTTACAGAAAGTGAGAAAGGCTGACTCCAAAACAATGAAGCATAAAGCTCTCAGTACGTGTTCATTCCCATTGGACTAAAGAAAAGGAGGCATCTACAAGGAAGCACTTTGATGACTGAAGTGCGCCTGACCCAAGTCACGGTATTTTCAGTTGCATCAGATGCATGCGACAGGTGGACAAGGAAAAAGGGAGACTGAAGAAGAACTGATGCATTTAAACTGTGGTGTTGCAGGAGAATATTGAACATACCGTGGACTGCCAGAAGAATGAACAAATCTGTCTGGGAGGAAGTACAGCCAGGGTGCTCCTCTGTTTGCTTACTTTGGACAGGTCATCAGGAAAGACCAATCGCTAGAAAAGGACATCATGTCTGGTAAACTGGAGGGTCGGTGGAAACGAGGGAAATCCTCCATGAGATGGATTGACACAATAGCCTCAACCATGGGCTCAAACACACCAATGATCATGAAGATGGCATAGGACTGGGCAATGTTTCTTTCTGTTATCCATAAGGTCACCATGAGTTAGAGTTGACTTGATGACAACTGACAACAGGAGGAGGAGTTCTACGTCTTTGTCTTAGATGCTTGAATAGAGACAGTAGCCCTGTTCACCCATGTAGGAAAAATGGAGAACATCAAGCATGGGTACAAACTGATGTGCTTTGAAGACGTCCAACCAACAGATGGCAGGAGGGGTTGAACCCCTGGAGGCTGGGTTGGGTGTGGGGTCCTGAAGCCGACCGATTTAAGGAAGGGTTTGAGGAGACTTGAACCAAGGTCAGATTGTCCTAAAAACCAAAACTCCAAACTCCTTGCGGTTGAGTAGAATCCAACTCATGACGACTCCACGTGCTACAGAGTAGAACTGTGCTCCATGGAGTTTCCTTGACTGCGATCTTCACGGAAGCAGATCACCAGGTTTTTACTCCATAGTGCCTCTGGGTGGGTTGAACCACCAATATGTATGTTGGTGTTGTTTTTGTTGAGTGCCGTCAAATCCGTTCTGACTCACAGTGACCCCATGGGGCAGAGTAGGACTGTCCCATAGGGTTTTCTTGACTGTGATCTTTACGGTAGCAGATCGCCAGGTCTTTCTCCTGCAGAGCTTCTGGATAGGTTTGAACTGCTGACCTTTCAGTTAGCAGCCGAGCGCTTAACGATTGCACCACCAGGGCTTCTTTTTAGGTAAGCAGACGAGTGCAAACAATCTGTGCCACCCAGAGACGTCAGACTGTACCAGTTTACGTGCAACATCTGCAGGTAAAACAAGTGAGGGTGAAGGAGGACAGCCACCAAGGACTGAGGAAAGCATCCAACCTGGAGGCTCACACCGGACACGAGTCTGATCTGCAAGCCCAGAGGGAAAGTCAGATCAAGGAGCAGCACCGCACAGCAGGAGGATTCATAGCCAAGCTTTCGTTATTTGGGCAGATGTAGTTGAAACAGGGCACAGCTCAAAATGGAATGAGGATCATTGTTCATAACAGCATGCTATGGATTGAATTGTGTCCCCCCAAAATGCGTGTTCTAAATCTGAACCACTATACCTGTGGCTATAATGCGATTTAGGAATGGGGTGTCTTTGTTATGTGAATGAGACAGGATTAGCATAGGCTGTGTCTTGAGTCAATTCCTTCTGAGGTATAAAAGGGATTTAAACAGTCAAGGGAGAGAAGCAGAGATGGCGGAAGAGAGAAGCCAAGCCACATGAAGATGCCCAAGAAAACAGAAGCTGAAGAGACAAGGACCTTCCTCCAGGGCCAACAGAGAGAGAAAGCCTTCCCCTAGCGTCAGCACCCTCAATTTGGACTTCTAGCCTCCTAAACTGTGAGAAAATGAATTTCCGTTTGTTAAAAGCGTCCACTGTGGTATTTCTGTTACAGCAGCACTAAATAACCAAGAGAGCTGCTTAGGGCACTCTTGTAAGGACTCAGAAGTCAAAATAAAGAACAATAAATACAGTGAAACCTGTGAGAGCCGGAACTTGTCAGGACTGCCTTGCTTTTCCAGGTCTTGCCGTTTCCACCACACCTATTAGTGGAAAATATTGCAGTTTTCCTTCTCTGACTAGTGTCCACCTTACACAAGCTATGGTTTTCACAGGTTTAACTGTCCATCTCGGAGACATTTTGAAAGGAGAATTTGCAACATTCTGAGGAACAAAGAAGTTAGAAACAGTGCCTTTAAAATATTGTCATCCAAGCTATAGTCTATATTCAAGGAAGTTTTTATCTACAAATCCAGGTTTAGATTCTCTGTTGTTTTATGGGCTGCTGAAGATGCATTTGAAGAAGACATTGGGAGACTTCTCCTCTTGAAACAGTGTTGAAATGAAGCTCCCAATTTTTATATTAGACTAGCAGAGAGACATTTATAAGACAGTTCCCCTGGCATAAGATATTAGAGGAAGAATTGGAAGGAGCAGTGTAGAAAATTTCCCTCAACAAGGTTGTATGAAAAGATGGATGTAATTGTAAATAAGGAATTTATGAAATATAGTCACTAAGCTCATTCTAGCAAAGGGGGTTATGGCGACAAGCTTCTCACCAAAGAGAGACCATGTGGCTGGTGAGCTTTGCTTGTTGTTTACAGCAATGCCATTGGTTCACTCCTCCTCTCTTTCTTGTTGCTGGTTGGTGTTAGGTCACAGTGACCTTACATATAACAGAAGGAAATGTTGCCAGGTCCTGTACCGTCTTCATGATTGTTTGCTATGTTTGGGCCCATTGTTGCCACCACTGTGTCTGATCCCCTGAAGATTACAGCCTAGGAAACCCTATGGGGCAGTTCTACTCTGTCACATGGAGTCACCATGAGTCAGAATAGGCTGGATGGCACCCAACAACACAAACCAAAGATAGGTGTTCTCATCTCCTGCTCAGCTCCCTTCTGCCATCCTAACCTGTGAATTGACCCTTAGACACATTTTTTCAGTTGTATACCACTCCAAAGGAGCCCTGGTGGTGCAGTGGTTAAAGTGAAAAGTCAGTGGTTCTAATCCACCAGCTGCTCCTCTGGAGAAAGATGTGGCAGTCTGCTTCTGTAAAGATTTACAGCCTTGGAAACCTTATGGGGCAGTTGTACTCTGTCACATGGGGTCACTATGAATCAGAATTGACTCGATGGCGGTGGGTTTTATATCATTTCAAATAGATCATGTGATGGTTAAGGGAGTGTGTCAACTTGGCTGTGCCATGATTCTCAGTGGCTTGGCAGTTATGATGTAGTTGGGCAATTATGTAATAATGTAATCACCTCCATGATAAGATCTGATATAATATGATCATCTCCATAATGGGATCTGCTGTGAGTAGGCAATCAGTGGAAGGGGTGTGTCTTAGTTATCTAGAGCTGCTACAACAGAAATACCACAAGCGGATGGTTTTAATGAAGAGAAGTTGATTTCCTCATAGTCAAAGTAGGCTAAAAGTCCAAATTCAGGGTGTCAGCTCCAGGGGGAAGTCTTTCTCTCTCTGTTGGTGTTCTCATCAATGTCCCCCCGGACTAGGAGCTTCTTTGCGCAAGGGACCCTGATCCAAAGGACGCGCTCTGCTCCTCTCATTGCTTTCTTGATGGTATGAGGTCCCCCTGTCTCACTGCTCACTTCTGTCTTTTATATCTCAAGAGATTGCCTCAGGACACAATCCAGTCTTGTAGATCAGGTCCTGCCTTACTAACACAACTGCCACCCATCCTCTCTCATTAACATCATAGAGGCTGGTTTACAACATACAGGAAAATCACACAGTACCAGGAATCATGGCCTAGCCAAACCGATACACACATCTTTTGGGGGACATAATTCAAACCATGACATTCCACCCTTTGGCCCCCAAAAAATCACATCCTTGCAACATGGAAAACATATTCACCCCATCATATCATAGCAAAAGTCTTAACTCCAAGTCCAAAATCCAAAAATTCCTCTTCATCTGTGAAATCTAGAATATAAGTTATCTGCTTCCAAAGGTACAATGGCAGAACAGGCACAAGCTAGACATTTCCATTACAGATGGGAGAAACTGGAGGGAAAGAAGTGGTAACAGGCACCAAGCAAGTCAGCAGAACCCATTACATTAGCCCTCAAGGCTTTGAAAATGATCCTCTTGTTCTCTGACACAATCTACACAATGGCCCTGCCCTCCAGACTCTAGGTATTGGCCACAGTCTCTGGATTTTGAGTGGAGGCCCCTCTGCCCTGGTCTTCAGCTCCGCCTTCCAGGCCCACTGGGACAGCAACTCTGCTCCCTTGGCTTTAGGTGCACCATTCTCCTAGTCCATCGGAGTGACAACTCCTCCCTTAGAAACACCAGAGGCCATGGCTCCACCCTTTGAAACCCCTGAGGTCACAGCCATACCTTTTGAGGGTGAAGCAGCTCAGCTTCTTGTGTCCCTTGTCTCTTCAGCTTCTGCTTCCTATGGCCTCTCGGCCCTCAGGCCTCACGCCCGCATCTGCCCTCCTGGGGCAAGTGTTCCAAAGTTCTGTAGCTCCACCAGTATAAGTGCCCAGAGGCACCCCACTCCGCCAGGAAGCCTTCTGCGCACAGGCACTCAGCTCTCTTCCTCCGTGGGTCGGCTCCAGCGCCGTCTTTCACTGGTCTCCTGGTTCTGCTGCTGTTGGTTCCCTGCGGCTGCCGCTTCTCTGCTGCTGTAGGTTCTCTGCTGCTGCTGGTCCTCTGTCACTGCCGTACGTCCATCCATTCACAGTTTTAAAACCGCTTCCACATCTTAGGTATCTGTTAGAGCAGCACCCCACTCTCTCGGTACCAAACTCTGTCTTAGTTATCTAGTGCTACCATAACAGAAATACCACAAGTGGATGGTTTTAAGGAAGAGAAGTTGATTTCCTCACAGTCAAAGTAGGCTAAAAGTCCAAATTCAAGGTGTTAGCTGCAGGGGAAGGCTTTCTCTCTCTGTCAGCCTTCTCATCAATGTTCCCCCAGACTAGGAGCTTCTTTGCACAGGGACCCTGGTCCAAAGGACGCGCTCTGCTCCTCTCATTGCTTTCTTGATGGTATGAGGTCCCCCTGTCTCACTGCTCACTTCTGTCTTTTATCTCTCAAGAGATTGCCTCAGGACACAATCCAGTCTTGTAGATCAGGTCCTCCTTACTAACACAACTGCCACCCGTCCTCCCTCATTAACATCATAGAGGCAGGTTTACAACATACAGGAAAATCACACAGTACCAGGAATCATGGCCTAGCCAAACTGATACACACATTTTTTGGGAGACATGATTCAAACCATGACAGGGTGTCTCTTCGGGGGTGTGGCCTGCATCCAACATTCGTGGACTTTCTGGTAAGGCCTGTGGTCTTTTGCTCACACTGGATCCTGCAGCCAGCTCATGTTCATCTGACCTCCTGTTCTTGGGACTTGAGCTAGCAGCTTACCTGCTGATCTTGGGATTTGTCAGCCTCTGCAGCCTGTGAGCCAAAGGGCTGCTGTTTGACCTGCTGATCTTGGATTCACCAGCCCCTGCCGCTATGTGAGTCAGGAGAAACCTCCAGCCTGACCCACAGACTTGGGATGTTCCAACCTCTACAACCACGTGAGCCGTTTCCTTAATATAAATCTATCTATCTATCTATCTGTATATATATATAAATACACTGCACTGGTTTTGCTTCTCTAGAGAAACCAGCCTAAGACAGACCAATAGGTACAGAGAGCAAAGTAACTGTGACGTGTGGACCCACCACCAAGAATAAACGTGTGATTCAGATCTCTCTCTCCCTCTCATTTGGGAAACAGAATCACCATTGAAACTCCCTCTGGAGACCTCCCAGCTTCAGAGTTCTTCCCAGAGGCAGCCCTCTCCCAAGTTGGTAGGTTCATCCAGCACCTGCCACATACTTTTAAGGCACTTTTATGCATCCATAAACAGTGTGCAGTATTGCCTTGTGTGTGTTAGAAATTTCACATGAATGATACATTGTATCCACTTGGTGTGAAAATCTCTTCAACAAGTAGCTGTTTTCTCTCTCCTTTTTTTCTAGATTTATTCATGTTGACATAGATTCAGTTCACCTATTTTAACTACTACAAAGCACTTTTTTCTACGTATATAAAATTTATGTTTACATTTTATAAATATAACACACTTATATTGTACAAACTCATACTTAATATTGTATAAACACACACTTACAGTTTATAAGGAGCCCTGGTGGCACAGTGGTTAAGAGCCCAACTGCTAACCAACAGGTCAGCAGTTCGAATTCACCAGTTGCTCCTTGGAAACCCTATGGGGCAGCTCTACTCTGTCCTATAGGGTCACTATGAGTCAGAATGGGCTCGACAGCAAGGGGTTTGGTTTGGTTTTTGGTTTATATTGTAAGCACACATATATGTTTTATAAATACAACACTATATATATATATGTATATATATATAATGGGTATTTGTTTTATGCTTTTTTTTTTTTTTTTGGCTAGTGCTAGCTAGGAAGTTGGGTCCTGGGGTGCTAAAGAAGGTTAAGTTCTTGACTACTGGCCAAAAGATTGACAGTTCAAACCCATCCAGAGGCGCCTGGAAAGACAGGCCTGGCGATCCGCTTCCGAAAGGTTACAGTCTTGAAAACCTATGGAGCACAGTTCCACTCTGACACACATGGGGTCATCGTGAGTCAGAATCCACTGAATGACAGCTAACAACAACAAAGCTAGGAAGAAAGACCTGGCTATCTACCTCTGAAAATCAACCCATGAAAACCTTACAGATCACAACAGAACACTGTCTGACTCGCTTGCTTTGGACACGTCATTAAGAGTGATCAGTCGGAGGAGGAGGACATCATGTTTGGTGAAGCAGAGGGCCAGCGAGGGCAAGGGAGATCCTCGGTGAGATGGATTGTCACAATAGCTGCAATAATGGGCTCGAACAAGGTCTTGTTCCACTGTGTATGGGGTCGCTGTGAGTCGGAGTCAACTTAACAACAAGCTTAAGAGTTACAGATGATGACACATGTGCCTTGTTTTCTAGTCTAACAGAAATCCTTCAAAGGGCTGAGTGCAGAAAAGCTTGCGTGTTCTAATTCACGTGAAGGAAAATTTCTTTGTCACTAGGATGGAGGGATGCTTAGAGAGAGCTGAGAGACAGAAAGGTAAGTACCGCATGAGAGTTGCGGTTTACTTTGCAGGGAGAAACTTCCAGCCCTGCTTATGGTGTGATAAAGGACCTGTGCAACAGAGAATAATCCAGGATGAATCCCAGGACTCCAGCTCAAGGAATTACATGCACACTGAGTCTTTCACTGAGATGTTTGGCAGAAAAACAGGGGTGAAATGAAGATCAAGAATTCGCTTTAAGATGACTTAAATCTGTCTCCAAAAGGCAAACAACAGAGGTGAATCCTGAGAAGCCACCCAATAGCACTATGTTAACTTTATTGTTGTTAGACACATACAATGAGCCCCTGCCAAGCATTTCAATTATTCAAGAATTTATACGTTGTTACTTGGGGTTATAAAATCTTTGTAAAGTTAGACCTCGGATTAATCTTCAGAAGAAAACAAAACCCTCATGAATCTATCAGGCGTATTTATTATTGAAAAAGCAAGCAGCATATTTGCATATAATATTCTAAATAAAGATCACCTGCTCATAATAAAACCTAAGACGATACACAGTTCAGATGAAGCAGGAGATTCTGTTTTTAAAAAGTGCTGGCATGAAACATTTGCACCTACAGACATATTCACACACTTCTCGAAATAGTTGCTTTAAAGTAGTTAATATTTTTTGTATTATACCAGGTTGAAGAAAGTTGTAAGCATTAAAATCCAGCACATTAATTTTCTCTCTCTGAAAGCCTTCTGGCCGATTGTAGACAAGCTCTCAGGGCCGACACACCAGTAAATTCACTTACTCTTTCCACAGGGGTATTTCTCCTTTCTGTAACATACCATGTAGTGCGACGCTATCGATCTGATGTTATTAGTTATATTAAAACTCCAAAGCTGCTTTTGAAAATGCAATAATTCTGCAAGTTTTTGGAAACTTAAGAACATTAAAAAGAGAACAACCCATAACTGAACACTTGGCAAAATTTAATTCTATGTTATGAATAAAATTGTCTTTAGTTCCCTCCCCCAAAGAGCTCATAGGAATGTCTACCAGTTTCTAGCAACTCGTGATAAACACCACTATGAAGATCACTCCCAGAAGCAGAAATCGAAGGTACAGTATTGTCTTTGGGATTAAATTTCCTCTGGAAAAAAAGAGAGCTCCCGGAAACCTTTGAAATATCCCCAAAGAACTGATTGGCCCATATGCTGAGCATTATTTTTTAGGTGATGTAAAGTTACCGTGACATCAAGAAAAAGGAAAAGGCAGCCAGGAAATCATTTTCAATTATTATATCTGTCCATGACAAATTAAGAGGAAATTATAAATATAAAAAAAATCAGGGTGGGGGGAGGCAGCTAAAAGCAATTTCTGATTTGATCTTTTTTCTCTCACATTCCAATTTCAATACAGAAGGCTTTAGGGCTTGAAGAAGTCAAGTAGAACACAATCCAATTAGGGTTAATTTGATCTCCCATTTGTGGTTCCGTGTTGTGCTCCTGTAAGGGGGTTTATGAACCCAGCGAGCCCGCACAAATTAACCTTAATTACATCTTGTTTGGTGCAGCCATTTAAACAGCAACCTCTTTAATGAGCTCGAGGTGTAAGTGGTCAGCGGCAGGCTGTATGTGGGAGGTGATGGGCTGTGTACGTGGTGTAAGGGCTGTAGGTGTCCACCTTGCTGCTTTCCCAGGAGAGCCACCTGCTTTCTGCAGGGGCTGGCCCAGAGCCTTCTGGTGGCTTCTGAGTGCTGGTGCAGGAGGAGGTGGGAAGGGGGAGAGGGTCCTCTTCAATCCTCGCGGTGTGTCTCTAACCTTTCCCACACAGTGGTCTTCTGCACTCCCCTGCCTTTCCCAAACTGCTTAAGGTCCCATCCATAGTACCCTTTGCTCTGGAACCCTGCTGAAGTGTTTTGGACAACACAGCAAACACATGTTGCTGTCCGTCCGTCCATCCGTCTGTCCGTCTGTCCATCCGTCCGTCCATCCATCCGTCCATCCACTCATTCATCTATTCAACTATTTATGGAATCATCCCATCCATCCATCCGTCCATCCACTCATTCATCTATTCAACTATTTATGGAATCATCCCATCCATCCATCCGTCCATCCACTCATTCATCTATTCAGCTATTTATGGAATCATCCCATCCATCCATCCGTCCATCCACTCATTCATCTATTCAACTATTTATGGAATCATCCCATCCATCCATCCGTCCATCCACTCATTCATCTATTCAGCTATTTATGGAATCATCCCATCCATCCATCCGTCCATCCACTCATTCATCTATTCAGCTATTTATGGAATCATCCCATCCATCCATCCGTCCATCCACTCATTCATCTATTCAACTATTTATGGAATCATCCCATCCATCCATCCGTCCATCCACTCATTCATCTATTCAGCTATTTATGGAATCATCCCATCCATCCATCCGTCCATCCACTCATTCATCTATTCAGCTATTTATGGAATCATCCCATCCATCCATTCGTCCATCCACGCACCTGCGCATCCACCCTTCCACCCGCTCACCCATCCATGTATCCATCCACCCATCCAGCCATCTACTGACCCATCCATCTATCCACCTACCCATCTATTTGACTATCTACCCATCCATCGTCCCAGCCATCTGTTTGTCCATCCGTGCACCTGTGCGTCTATCCATGCACTCACCCGCCCATCCACTCAGCCACCCATCTGCTCACCCACCCATCTGCCCACCCACACATCCACCGGCCCATCTATCCATCCTTCCATCTACCCATCTGCCAACCCATCCATCCACCCACCCACTCACCCACCTATCCATCCACCCATCCATCCACCCACCCACACATCTACCACTCACCTATCTATCCCCCATCCACCCATCCACCCACCCATCCATGCACCCACCCACCCATCCATCCACCTACCCATCCATCTATCCACCCATCCACTCACCTATCCACCCATCCATCCAGCCATCCATCCACCCACCCATCCATGCACCCACCCACCCATCAATCCACCTACTCATCTATCCACTCATCCACCCACCTACCCATCCATCCACCCATCCACCCACCCACCCATCCATCCACTCACCTGTCCATCCCCCACCATCTGTTTCTCCACTTTTCACTCCCTGAGAGATGAAGGAAACCCAGAATTTTGGAGTAAAGAATTCAGCATCCCTGGGGGAGACGACCTTCATGATACGGAAGCATGCAGACATAACAAACGGTGTAAAGAGGGCCAGGGTCCACAGAGGAGAATCCACAGAGTCCCTGTGGAAAGGGAGAATCTCTCTTATTAGGCCATATCCTACAAGAGGCAACTTAAAGTGGAAAATTAAACTAATCACTGGTGATATTGTATGTGTGTGTGTGGTGGGAGGGCAGTAGTGACCCTGTTTTATGACAAAGGGTACCAGATTCCACAGACATCAGTTTTAAATGGACTTCTGCAACATAACTGCTTGTAAAGAGGGAACTTCCTGTGGGTGTTTGTGATGGTTAATGCTGTGTGCCAACTTGGCTAGGCTGTGATTGTCAGTGGTTTGGCAGACTCTGGGCTAGATGCTCTTCCATAACGCAATGTAATATAATGTAATCACTTTCCATAAGACAATGTAATGTAAAAACCTTCCATAATGTAATGTAATGTGATGTAATGTGATCACCTTCAATAGTGTAATATAACGTAATCATCTTCCATATTGTAATCACCTCCCATGATGTGGAGCCCTGGTGGCACAGTGGGTAAGTGTTCGGCTGCTAACCAAAAGGTTGGCAGTTCAAATCTACCAGCGGCTCCTTGGAAACCCTATGGGGCAGTTCTACTCTGTCCTATAGGGTCGCTATGAGTCGGAATTGACTCGACAGTGACGTGTTTGGTTTTCTGTTTGTTTGTTTCCATGAGGTAATATAATGTAATCGCCTTCCATGATGTGATCTGATGTGAGCAGCCAATCTGTTGAAAAGGGAATTTCCTTGGGGGTATAGTCTGCCTCCGGTATATACACAGATGTTCTGGCGAAGCTTGCTGTCTCTCAACCCCGCACTCTTCTCAGCACTGGACCCATTTCCTGGGACATAAGTCTGCACAAGTCTCCGGACTGCTGCCTGACCTGCGGATGTTGGATTCACCAGTCCCCACAACCCTGGGAGTCAACAGAGGCCTCCAGCCTGCCACCTGACCCACACATTTGGAACTTGCTAGCACCAACAATTGCGGGAGTCATTTCCTTGAAGCAAATCTCTGTCTTTGTTTCTGTCTCTCTGTCTGTCTGTCTCTCTCTCTATATACGTACACACATCTCAGTGGTTTTGCTCCTCTAGAGAACTCAACTAAGACAGTGTTCATTACAAAATCTCCATTAGCGAGACAATGTTCAGAATTTCACAGGATTCATTTAAAAGGAGTCTGCGGGAGACCCTCAAGCAACTGAGGGACAATTGCCCAGTTGTTTGGATGCTGGCATGATCTTCCTGATGCACGGTGAAGACCTGTAACTTCACGTTCCACTGCAGGCACAGGAGATGGCAGAAGGCACTGGCTTTTCCAGCTTGGAGATCCATCTGTCAGCTGGATCAAAGAACCCATCTTCCCCTCTAGGTTCTCCCAGGAGGAACCATGTGGTGTGGCTGGGGTGCAAGGAGCTTAGCAAGTCAGCATGCAGTCAAGAGTGAGTGAGGAGGAAGAAGAACAGCCTTCAGCACAACATGTTAAACATCTGACATGTTCTGTCTGTGACTGTCTTTCCCCGTTTTCCTTTGGAAATCTTTAACTATGGCAGTCTTCATGTAAATGAGCCACCCGTCTGTCAGTGTGTTGTACTGGGGTGGCTTGCAAGTGGCTGTGATGCTGGAAGCTAAGCCACCAGTATTTCAAATATCAGAAGGGTCACCCATGGTGGACAGGTTTCAGTGGAGCTTCCAGACTAAGACAGATGAGGAAGAAAGGCCTGGTAATCTGCTTTCTGAAAATCAGCCAATGAAAACCCTGTGGATCATAATAGAACTTTGTCAGATATAGTGCTGGAAAATGAGCGCCCTATGTTGAAAGGTACTCAAAATACACAGTGGCCTCAACAGTGGACTCGAGCAGACCATCGTACGGATGGTGCAGGACTGGCCACATTTCATTCTATTGTACATGGGGTCACCATGAGTCAGAGCTGACTCAACAGCCACTAACAACAACACCATTTGCCTAATATACTGAAATTCCACTGGTATTTCAAATACCAGCAGGGTCATCCATGGTGGAGATGTTTCAGCAGAGCATCCAGACTAAGACACAATAGGAAGAAAGGCCTGGTGATCTACTTCTGAAAATCACCCAAAAGCCCTATGGATCACAACAGAACATTGTCCTATACGGTGCTGGAAGATGAGCCTCCTAGGCTGGAAGATACTCAAAAAACATAGCGGCTTCCACAACGGACTCAAGCATGCCAACAATCATGAAGATGGCACAGGATCGGGTAACATTTTGTTCTGTTGTACATGGGGTCACCACGAGTTGGAGCCAACTCAATGGCAACTAACAACAACAGCATTTATCTAATATACCAAAATGCCACAGGTATCTCAAATACCAGCAGGGTCACCCATGATGGACAGGTTTCAGTGGAGCTTCCAGACTAAGACAGACTAGGAAGAAAGACCTGGCAATCTACTTCCAAAAATCAGCCAATGAAAACCCGATAGATCACAACAGAACATTGTCCGATATAATGCGGAAAGATGAGTCCCCTAGGTTGGAATGCACTCAAAATATACAGCAGCTATAACGGACTCAAGCATACCAAAGATTGTGAAGATGGCATAGGACCAGGCAGCATTTCCTTCTGTCGTACGTAGGCCCACCATTAATCGCAGCCGACTGGACAGCAACTAGTGATGACATCATTTGTCAAGGTGGTGTTGGCTTGGCTGCAGCCCCAGTTGAAGTCTCCGCATGGTTACTCTTTGGAAAGCACAAGCCCTTGGAAGCTGGTGTGGTTGGCTGGAAGCTCACAAAGTCCTTCTCTGGAAGGGAGAAAGTGCCTCTGTCCATGGCCGCTCAAGGCTGCTGACCAGCTCCCAAATGCCTGTTGCATCTCATTTCCCCCCTTGTGCACTTCCCTGTCGAAGCTGCACTCTATTTTCATGTCCCTTTCCAAGGAGCTTAAGATCTCTCCCGGTCCCAAATCATCCGTCAAGATTATCAAACCTTGCTCCACGCTGAGTCATTAATGAAACGATAACCCAACACTAGACCTGTATCACAGGTCCGGAGCCCTGGCTCACCAGCTGTCCTCAACTTGACACTAAATCATTAATGATTATCCCACCATGCTTCAGTTTTCAGACAGTTGCTGTCTAACGACTCTTGCCACTCACATTTTTCTAGTTTCTTGATGAGATGGTTATGCGGGGCTCTGTCAGGTCCTGATGGAATTCACCAGGAACAGGGTTCACGCGTTCCTTCCCCTTCCAGGGCTGATTCTCTCATCGTGAAATAAATTAATTCATCTGACAGGATTTGGGCGGAAATTCCAAATATATGGCTTATCACTTAGTAACTCATCTGACCAAATGCCTGACTGAATAACTGAAAGGCAGTCGGATTTAAACCGGTATGTAATTCTTTTTTTAAAAAAAGACTAAATGGCACTAATCACTCAGGTGAAGCCACGAGCAAAAGCTGTCAGCCTCCAGGTTTAAAAATAACACTCAGGCAGAGAGAAGCGGGGATGGGTCTAAGGGGTATTTAGCATGTTCTGACCTGTTGTTCCCATCAGCTCATGTTTGGTTGTTGAAGTGATGCTCCTCGGTGGGGAAGCCTGAGTGGGTGGGTGAAGGTAGATGTGTTCACTCAGCCCAAGCCTGCAGGGAGTGTGACCAACGAGAGCTGACAAAACGGGTGTTAAGGAAGAACTTTCTGTGGTGTGAGCCTCGTTCACGCCTTTGAGAATGTTTAGGAGCTGCTTTCTTAAGATATTCTTCTTGTTTTGTTGTTGTTGTCCTTTGGTGCTGCCAAGCTAGCTCCAACTCATGGCAACCCCATGTACAACAGAACAGAACACTGCCCGGTCCTGCGCCATCCTCACAATCATTGTTATGCTTGAGCCCATTGTTGCAGACACTGTGTCAGTCCATCTCGTTGAGGGTCTTCCTCTTTTTTGCTGACCCTCTACTTTACCAAGCATGATGTCCTTCCCCAGGGACTGATCCCTCCTTACAACATGGCCAAAGAACGTGAGACATAGTCTCGCCATCCTTGCTTCTAAGGAGTATTCTGGCTGTACTTCTTCCAGGACAGATTTGTTCATTCTTCTGGCAGTCAATGGTATATTCGATATTTTTCATCAACACCATAATTCAAAAGCATCGATTCTTCTTCGGTCTTCCTTATTCAATGTCCAATGTCTTTTACGTGCAGACGAGGCAAGTGAAAATACCATGGCTTGGGTCAGGCACACCTACGTTTTACCCAGACATAATGGGAGGAGGCAACATGTACCTCAGTGCGGATGATGCCCTTCTAGGTGTGAGCTGCAAATAAAAAGAGTGTGTAGAGGGCCAGTGAAAACAAGGGAGACCCTACATAAGATGGCTTGACACAGTGGGCACAGCAGTAGACTCAAACATACCAACAATCGTGAAGATGGAGCAGGAGTGGGCGGCATTTCCTTCTGCTCTGTGTAAGGTTGCCATCAGTTGGAGCCAGCTCGACAGCAGTTAACAAGAAGAGCAACTGTGATAAGCTTCTGTGATTGCGTGCTTCTTCTCACAAAACCCAACTGGTGTAGGAAAGATGGTGCCATGCCTTGCTTGAAAATGGCATGGAGTTTGGATGGCTTGGTGCCACTCCATGACAAAGCCTCACAATTAGATTGGGTCTGGGGGAACAGATTGAAGGTGGGTCTGACGGTACTCACTTTCCAGATACTTAGGATGGGGCTTTTGCTGGTACGCCATCTGTTTAGCTGGTTGTGGGAAATCCTAAATTGTCCAATGTCTTCAGTTTTGCTTTTGGGTCCTTTGCATTACGTACATTTCAAAGCATTATTCCGTTATTTGGCAATAAAAGAAATGAGCCAACAAGCCACAAAAAGACATGGAGGAAACCGAAATGCATACTGCTAACTGAAAGAATTGAATTATGGTGTTGGCCAAGAATATTGAATACATTGTGGACTGCCACAAGAACCAACAAGTCTCTCTTGGAACGAGTCCAGCCAGAATGGTCGTTAAGAGCTAGGATGGGGAGACTTTGTCTCATGTACTTTAGACATGTTATCAGGAGGGACCAGTCCCTGGAGAAGGACATCATGCTTGGTACAGTAGAGGGTCAGCCAATAAGAGCAAGAGCCTCGATGAGATGGATTGACAGTGCCTGCAACAGTGGTCTCAAACATAGCAACAATTGTGAGGATGGCTCAGGACCAGGCAGTGGCACAGGATCAACCAGTGTTTTGTTCTGTTGTTCATAGGGTCGCTATAAGTTGGATGGCACCTAACAACAACAATTGAAAGAAACCGATCTGAAAAGGTTACATATTGTATGATGCCAACTACAGGCCATTCTGAAATAAGCACAACTATAGAGACAGCGAAAAGACCAGTGGGTGGCAGGCATCCAGGGGGAGGAGGGATGGATGAAGAGGTAGAGAAAAGGGCATTTTTAGGGCAGTGAAATTTGTCCGTGTGATACTGTAACAGTAGGCACGTAATATTTTGCATTTGTCAGAACCCACAGGTGTGGATAACACAGAGTGAGCCCGAATGTAAACTGTGGACTCTAGGTAATAACAATGTATCTATATTGATTCATCCATTGTAACAAATGTAACACCGGAATGCAGGATGTTACTGACAGGAGAAACTGCATGCAGGGGGAGAGGAGGATATGGGGACTCTCTGTACTTTCTGCTCGATTTGTCAACCTAAAATGCTCTAAAAAATGTCTATTAATTTTAAAAAGTGTTATTCCAAGTAGGTCATACGTAATGTACTGTTTTTGCCATTGCTCTGACTAGTTTGAGTCATCAGCCTATTTTCGTGAGAGGTGGGAAAAAAAGCCAACCAATAGTTAAGATCAAAATCACAAATTTAATGAACATCAGTGATACTTTGGAAATGGCATTATGACACAGGAGTGAAATGAATTGTATCCACTGGGTGTCTGCAAGGAAAACGGACCAAAGTCTCCCACTAATAGCTGCACCCACCTTGAAGAACTTAATGGCCAGAGGAAAGGTTTGAGAGGGATTTTGTTCTGTATTTTCAGAGCAGTCTCACTTGTAATAGTTGATGCTGGGACTAGAGCCATTTTGCCTCCTGTTTCCCCAGGTGGCTGATGAACAATGTTAATATGACTTCTAATTCATTCCACTGCATTTCAGAGTTAAACTTCCAATAAAGTAATTTTAAGGAAGGAGGGGCCGTTTTCACATTGCCGATACAGAGAGGTGGATAAGAGCCGTCTGGGAAGGCTACTCTGACAGTGGCGCCCCCGTGCGTATCAGAGTAGAACTGTGCTCCACGGGGTTTTTCAATGGCTGGTTTTTAGGGACTAGATTGCCAGACCTTTCTTCCAAGGCACCTCTGGGTGGATTCGAACTTCCAACCTTTTGTTTATCAGCTGAGCATGTCCACCGTTTCTGCCACACAGGGACTCCTAAAACCAGTTGCCTTCAAGTCAAGTATGACCCAGTGACCTCATGTGTGCCCACAGGGTTTTCACTGGCTGATTTTTCATTAGATTGCCAGGCCTTTCTTCCAAGGCACCTCTGGGTGGACTCGAACCTCCAACCTTTTGGCGAGCTGCTGAGCACTTACCCATCTGCACCACCCAGGGACTCCTAGTCGAACAAAGTAGAGTTGTGTTTACAGGGAGTTTTGCACACACAGTACCTGCAATGCCCCGCAGCCCTGCCCACATTCTCCTCTGCAGAGCTGCCTTCTCAGCTGCAGAGCTGGTTCCTGGCCTCTGTATCCCCATCCCCTGAGATCCCAGCCATCTTTACCTGCTCTGGACACCCAGGAAAGGAGCTGTGTTTGCCAGTCTGTGAGTTCAGTCCAAAGCTTGGCATTTGACGATGTCACACTCCCCTCTGGTACTGCTTGTATTTTTGTTCCTGAAATGGGTGGGAGTGGAGTTTTCCCTTCATTTCATTTTTAACATAAACCCCTCTCATCGCAATGCGGTGCTTCTCATAGAAAGCACAGCCCTCTTGTTCTCTCCACTTTTCCTTCTTCTGACGAGGCAGGATATACTCCTTCCAAATATGCCCTTCTAGTTGGCACAAAACAGCAACAATCAGACTCCCTCGGCCATCAACTATATTCGGCTCCATCCTCAATAAACTCAGCAGGAAATAAATTTTATTCAGATGTGTGTGTGCTTTTCTGCCCCCTCCATAGCTCAAAAAATACGTACAGTAAAAATGAAGCCATAGGAAAATGAACTGTTGCATATGGAACATTCCCCCCAAGCTCCGGTGATGTTCTTCCTTAGCTTAGTGTAACGGGGCTGCATAATGAGCTTGCAGGGGACCATCAATCCCCTACTACTTCCCGCGCCTGAAATGCAGGTCCTGACAGACGGACAATTGGAATTCAACCTTTCCTTACAGGCCTCCCAATTTTTTTTTTTCCCCCATCATGGGTCAATAAAATGATGACTGACGGTTCGTTTTGCTGCAAAATGCCCTGGCTTCTGTTCAGAATAAGATACGGGGGCGACGGAGCCAAGGAATGTTTTTATCATTCTTTGAAGATGTGGGAAATGAGGGCCATCTCATAAAAAAAGGCTCCCATGACTATATTTTTCTTCAATTGTCTACGAGGAAGAAGCAATGTACGTGCGTGGTTGTTGTGTTGGGTATTGTTTCGGCAGAGTGAGAAGGATACGCGTCCAAATCTTAAAATAATTGTGCTTTCACCGTAATTGACTTCAAGGCCCACAGTACACATCAGCACTGTTTAGGGTTTTAAGAGGATTTGTTTTCACTTTTGCTCCTGGCACGTTCTGGGCGCTGGTAAAATTTGAACTTGATTTGCTAAACAAAATAGCTTAGAAATATTTTGAATTTAATTAAAATGGCAATTGTCACTTCCGTTTCATACATTGTTCAGCATTATCTAGTCTTTCTATTTACAGATGGCCCCAAAATACAAGTCAGAACCATCAGTCACATTGTCCGTAAAAATTATATCGGAAGTGAATTCACTGGAGGAGCCCCTGAGACTATCGCCCTAAGACAACCTTCTAACTTGAAACTGTAGACAGTCGCGGAGTCCACCTTTCGGCCAAATAATGGATTGGGCTGTAAGATCAACGAGAACATCCGTGAAGAGTGTGCTCCTTAGAACAATCGATTATACGGGACCCAAAGGGCAACACTGGCCCAAAATCAAGAAGAGACAGCAGGGAAACTGGGCGAATGGAAACAGGGACCCCAGAGAGGAAATGCGGAGAGTGCCGACACATTGTGGGGATCACAACCAATGTCATGAAACACTTTGTGTAAGAATTACTGATTGGAAAACTAACTTCCTATGTAAACTTTTACCTAACACACAAAAAAACGTTCAAACGAAAGTGAATTCAAAGATGAAAATAGTTCACTTTTAGGTTTAATTTTAGAAACTAAAGGGAAGGGTTAGTAATATGCAGTTTCTGGAGACGTTGTAGCTAACGTGTGTGTGTGTATGTGTATACATGCATCTGTGTGAGTGTATGTGGTGAGTGTGTGTGTGGTGTGTGTTATGTGTGGGAGTGTGGTATATGTGTGTAACTGTGTATGTTTTGTGTGTTGTGTATCTGTGTGTGACTCTGAGTGTGCGTGGTATGTATGTGTAGTGTGGGGTGTAGTTATGTGTGCATGTGGTGAGAAGTGTGTGCATGCGTGGTGTATGTGATGTGTGCATGTGATGTCTGTGTGTGTGATGTGTGTGCATATGTATATGTATGTGGTGTGTGTGTACACGTGTGTATGATGTGTGCATGAGGTATGTGTATGTGTGTGGTGTGTGTGTACATGTGTATGTTGTGTGCATGAGGTATGTGTATGTGTGTGCATGTGGCATGTGATGTGTGTGCATGTGGTGTGTGTGACTATGTTAAATGTGTGTGGTGTGTATGTGCATGTGGTGTGTGATGTGTGTGCACGTGGCATGTGTGTTGTGTGCGGGTATGTGTGTGCATGTGTATGTTGTGTGTGCATGAGGTGTGTATATGTGTGTGCATGTGGTGTGTGTGCACGTGGTATGTGTTGTGTGTGGGTGTGTGCACGTGTATGTGGTGTGTGCGTGAGGTGTGTATATGTGTGTGCACGTGGTATGTGTGTTGTGTGCGGGTATGATGTGTGTGCATGTGTACGTGGTGTGTGCGTGAGGTGTGTATGTGCGTGCATGTGGTATGTGTGTTGTGTGCGGGTGTGATGTGTGTGCATGTGTACGTGGTGTGTGAGGTGTGTGTATGTGTGTGCATGTGGTGTGCGTGTGTGTGTGTGTTGGGAAGGAGGGAAGAGCACCTGGGGTGTAGCCATTCTCCCCTGTACTTCCATCTCAGGTTCCGTTTGCTTCTCTGAAACACGGCAGAGGACAGGTCCCACGGGCGTCTCTGTGTCTGGGGCAGCCACAGGTAACCACCGTCAGGTGTGGAGAGCTGGCTTCCAGAGTCTCGGGAGGGAACCAAGTGTGGAGATTTAACAAAACAAAGCCTATTTCCATGGTAGTTGTTACCTGAGCTGTAATTTCACCGTGCGGTAGACACTTGGTAGAATTAAAGGATTGTCTCCAGATTATCCATGGGACATCAAACTGGCAACCACAGCTCAAACGGCTGGATGGAAAGCTGAGGGGGCAGTGAGTTTATGTTAATGGTGGTAGAATAATTTGGAAAAGGACAGCAAGAATGGTAGCACAACTTGGCAAATGTAATCAAAGTCACTGAGTTTGTACATGGAGAAATTGTCAAAATGGTGTATACCATTACTACAATTTAAAAAACAAATTAATGTCTAATTGGAAAAAATATATATCTCCAGGTGAATAAATGGCTATCTTTTTTTTTTTTTTTTTTTGTATAGGAAAACAGAGGGGGAGGCTTCTTGTGACTTGTTACAGGTTGAATTGGGTCCCCCCAAAACTATGTGTTCCAGTCCTAACCCTAGTACCTGTGAACGTGAACTTCTTTGGAAATAGGGTCTTTGCAGATGTTATCAGTTCAGTTAGGTTCTACTGGAGCAGGGTGGGTCCTGATTCCATCTGAGTGGTGTCCTATCAAAGAGAAGAAGAGGCACAGAGGGGAGATGGGAGCAGAGACTGGAGAGATGCAGCCACAAGCCCAGGAACACCTGGAGCCACCAGGAGCTGGAAGAGACGAGGAAGGATCCTCCTCCAGAGCCTCTGCAGGGAGCGCAGCCCTGCCGACACCTTGGTCTCAGACTTCTGGGCTCCAGAACTGTGAGGGAATAAATGTCTGTTGTTTTAAACCACCTGGTTTGTGATACTTTGTTACGGCAGCCCCAGGACCTAATGCCGGACTGCCGCCTGCAAACTCATTTTGTCAGGGTGGAAATTGCTATTACGGTACCCTTCAGAGTCCACATTCACCGCCGTCTCTCCTCTGCTCCGCACCTCTCCACCACGAACCTTTTCCCTAATAAATCATAGTGTCTGGGCAGCTCTCCCACCTGGGAATGACCCCTGAACTATTTCAACTTGGTGGTTTTGGAGGAATTGTTTAATGGTGGCGTTGTGTCTTTCCACGGTGAACCACAACTTCTCCATCTCAGACGTCATGATTTTGATTTTTATGAAATGTGATGATAAAAAAGGCTGGACCATCTGAATGAGTGCACTTTCCGGTTAGGCGATTAGAGCGGGGATTTGGGTTTTACAAATGGTTTTGGGTGGAGTGAAGTGTATCTGTTGTTGTCTGTTCGTTTTGTGGAAACTGATTTTAAGACTGTCATAAAAAGGATAAGTCTTAACCACAAATAATGAGGAGTATGTGGGTATGTCCAGCACAGAACGTGACATATGGGGTGACCGATCAGGTTAAACTTGTCCACAGTGGAGAGACATCAGGTTTACTCAATAAACAATGAGTGAATGTCCAGGTGAACCCCATCCACAGAGGTGTGGGTTCTCGGGGGGTATGCATGATCCAGGTGGATCCTCACAGCACGGTGGGCAGGTTGGGCTCTGGGGAAACCCATTTTCCAGGTGAATCCTCACAGCACGGGGGCAGGTGTGAGCTCTGGAGACCCACATTCCAGGTGAATCCTCACAGCACGGGAGGCAGGTGTGGGCTCTGGGGGGACGCATGATCCAGGTGACTCCTCACAGCACGGCAGGCAGGTGTGGGCTCTTGGAGGACTCATATTCTAAGTGGATCCTCACAGTAGGCATGGGCGGGACCCTCATTCCATGCGGATGCTCACTGCCCAGCCAGGTCCAGGGTTTGCCCACGTTTCCCTTTCCTCAGTAACGCGTCCAGAAGACTTATTTGGAGTCGAATTAATATTTTCTTAACCAACTTCTTCATGGAACAAAATGCAGGCAATTGTGCTATAAAAATTGTTTTGAAAATGCAAATTTGCTGCAATGCCATTGATGTGTGTGTGTGTGTGTGTGTGTGTGTGTGTGTGTGTGTGTGTGTGTGTGTGTGTGTGTGTGTGTGTGTTAGGGAACAATTAATGAGCCCTGGTTGCACAGTGGTTAAGTGCTCTGCTGCTAACCAGAAGATCAGTGGTTGGAACCTACCAGCAGCTCCACGGGAGAAAAGACCTGGCGATCTGCTCCCATAAAGATTACAGCCCAGGAGGAGGGGCAAGATGGCGCTCTAGGCAGAAATACCACACCGTCCCTCCACAGCAAAGATCCGAAAAACTAAGCCTAACAGAGAATCAACAATCCTGAAACCCTAGAACACCAAATGAAGAGATAAAGAACTCAGCCAAACACCAAACGGAGTGAGAATACTAAAAGAGAACGGAGAGCGAGGAGAGACTCAGGCAGAGATTCCTTACCAGCTAACGCAGCGCGGATCCACCATCTTGGATTCCTATCGGAGACCAGCAAACGGGAGAGCAGCCTTGCAGAGCATCTGGTCGGAGACAGAACGACCGGTAAACCGCGGTGCGTGCTCTCCCACCACCCACCCCTCTCCGCCTCAGCTGGGGATCCCCTGCTTTCCGTGGCCAGGGTCCCTGGGCTGGGGGGTGCTGGTGCTTGGATTCCGCGCGCCTGGGCTGGCGGCTTTCTGGGAGCCGTTTGCTGGCAGCTAGCGAACCTTTCTCTGCCGCCTCCCCCTCCTTTTGCCTGGGTGCCTGGTTCCGAGTGCCGTCTCTGCTCTCTCCTGCGGGGCTGTAGGGCTGCGTGCGGGCGTGTGGCTGTTTCTAGGTCTGGGCTCCCGCGTGGGTGGGATCCCGGGGCCTTTGTTCGTTCCCCCCTCTGCTTTCCGTGGCCGGAGTCCCTGAGCAGGGGGGCGCCGGTGCTTGGATTCCGCGCGCCCGGGCTGGAGGCTTTCTGGGAGCCATTTGCTGGCACCTAGCGAACCTTTTTCTCCCGCCTCCCCCTCCTTTTGCCTGGGTGCCTGGTTCCGAGTGCTGTCTCTGCTCTCTCCTGCGGGGCTGTAGGGCTGCGTGCGGGCGTGTGGCTGTTTCTAGGTCTGAGCTCCCGCGTGGGTGGGATCCCGGGGCCTTTGTTTGTTCGCCCCTCTGCTTTCCGTGGCCGGAGTCCCTGAGCTGGGGGGCGCCGGTGCTTGGATTCCGCGCGCCCGGGCGGGGGGCTTTCTGGGAGCCGTTTGCCGGCCGCTAGCGAGCCTTTTTCTGCCGCCTCCCCCTCCTTTTGCCTGGGTGCCTGGTTCCGAGTGCCGTCTCTGCTCTCTCCTGCGGGGCTGTAGGGCTGCATTCGGGCGTGTGGCTGTTTCCAGGTCTGGGCTCCCGCGCGGGTGGGATCCTGGGGCCTTTGTTCATTGGCCCCTCTGCTTCCCGTGGCCACAGTCACTTAACCCCGAGACTACCAGCTTCTTGGAATTCGCGCCCCTGAGTGGGGGCTCTCTGGGTCCCATTTGTAGGCACTGACTGCTGGTGTTGCCCTTTTTTTTTTTCTCTCAATTTTATTTTTCTTCCTTTTTTGATTAGTTTTGTCATCTTTTACCTCTTTTTCTCTTTTGTCTTTCTTCATTGCTTAATTTCTTGTCTCTCTATCTCTTCCTTCTCTTTCTGATCCCTGAATTCCAGGCGATGTATGCCTCTGTACCTTCTGGCCAGGCTGAGCTGTGAAAATTGAGACCGACTCCCCCAGACCTCATAGCTGCATCAGTGGGATCCCTGGGAACTTTGCAGTTCTTTAACTTTTCTGATTTTTATTTGGTCATTCTTTCCTTTTCTTTCTCTTCCCCCTTCTGGTTTCCTCCATCCCATAGTCTCTCATCTGTACATTCCAACGACAAGCTCCCCTAGCATTCTTTTATCTTTGTACGCTTTTTGCTCCTCCTCCTCTCTCCTCTCTCCCATATCCAGCTTAGCTTCACACATAACCATCTTCCCGCTGCACCCTACCTACCTGCACCGTGCACTAGACATCACATCACCAAGCGGTGCAGGCACGCCCTATTGGAACCTGCCCAGCACTGACTACCGACCGTCCTGGTGGCTGCGGTGAGTGCCACAAGCAACCCATCCCAGTGGCTCCTCCTCAACTAGATCTGCCCAGCTGTACCACAGGAACGAAAAAAAAAAAAAATCTACAATCAATAAACGAGAGAAATATCTACTGAATGCCCCGAAAACAGCAAACAATATCAAAACATTTACAAAAACAAGACAAGATGGCTCCAATAGGCGTCCAAATTAAAACACCAGATAACTCTCCTGTGGAAGAAAATGCACTAGAAGTACCTGATACGGAACTCAAATCACTAATTCTCGGAATTTTCCAAGAACTGAGGCAAAAAGCTGACAAACATGAGGAAAAAATAGACAAATTTATGGAAAATACAGACAAAAAATTGGAAGAATTCAGGAAGATGATGCAAGAACAAAATGCCAAAATAAATTCACAACTCGAAATTATACAAAAACAACAATTAGAAATCCAAAAGATAAACAACAAGATTTCAGAAATGGACGGTGTCATAGAAGGGCTGAGAAGTAGATTTGAAACCATGGAAGACAGGATCAGTGGAACTGAAGACAAACACTTGGATACAACTCTGTTTCAGGAAAACTCAGAAAAAAGAACAAAGAAAAATGAAGAGACCCTGAGAGTTATGTGGGACACAATTAAAAGCAAAAACTTACGAGTGATTGGCATACCAGAACAGGGGGAGAAAACAGAAAACACAGAGAGGATCATTGAGGAACTGCTGACAGAAAACTTTCCCAATATCATGAAAGATGAAAAGCTGGTCATCCAAGAAGCTCAATGAACCCCATATAGAAGAGACCCCAAAAGAAAATCACCAAGACATATCATATTCACACTCGCTAAAACTAAAGACAAACAAAGAATCCTGAGAGCAGCTCGTGAAAAACAAGAAGTCACATACAGAGGAGAAACAATAAGACTAAGCTCAGATTATTCAGCAGAAACCATGCAGGCAAGAAGGCAATGGGATGACATATATAAAATCTTGAAAGAAAAAAATTGTCAGCCAAGAATAATATATCCTGCAAAACTCTCATTCAGATTTGATGGTGAAATTAGGTCATTTCCAGATAAACAGAAACTAAAGGAATATGCAAAAGTCAAACCAAACTTACAAGAATTATTAAAGGGAGTTCTTCGATCTGAGGACAAACAGCTTAAGCCCTCAGGCAGGACCTAGGACCTAGGACGCAGGTTAACATGAACCAGATACCATTCTAGGAACTGAACTACAGACGACTTTCCAAAAACAAAAGATATACAACAGGGAATCAGAGAAATCAATCAAAGGATGACAACAACATCAAAACAATGAAAGAGGGAACAAACGGCATAGGTATAGAGCCTTCTAAAGGAGAAGAAGGGAAGGCGATACCAAGTAACGGTAGACTGCTTCAAAATTATAAAGATAAGGGTAAAATTCATGGTAACCACAAAAAAAGTTAACAAACCTACTCATAAAAATAAAGACGAAAAACATAAAGTCTCAACAAAAACAAAACCTACAAAAACAAAAGAAATGAACACAAAATCCACAAACAAAAGGAACTCAGCACAAGAGAGTAAGAAGAACAAAGAAAACTTCAGCATCACAAAAAAAAGCACTACAAAATGACAGCAACAAATTCACATCTATCAATAATTACACTGAACGTAAATGGACTCAATGCACCCATAAAGCGACGGAGAGTGGCAGAATGGATAAGAAAACAGGATCCATCTATTTGCTGTCTACAAGAGACACATCTTAGAAACAAAGATGTCAATTTATTAAAAATCAAAGGTTGGAAAAAAATATATCAAGCTAACAACTATCAAAAAAGAGCAGGAGTGGCAATTCTAATCTCAGATAAAATAGACTTTAAAACAAAATCTACCATAAAAGACAAAGAAGGACACTATATAATGATTAAGGGGATGATCCATCATGAAGACATAACCATAATAAATATCTATGCACCCAATGACAGGGCTCCAAAATACATAAAAAAAACTCTAACAGCACTGAAAAGAGAAATTGACAGTTCCACAATAATAGTAGGAGACTTCAACACACCACTCTCAGTAAAGGACAGAACAACTAAAAAGAAACTCAGCAAAGATACAGAAGACCTAAAGGACACAATCAGCCAACTGGACCTCATAGACATATATAGAACAATCCATCCAACCGCTGCAAAGTACACATTCTTTTCCAATGCACATGGAACGTTCTCCAGAATAGACCACATCTTAGGCCACAGAGCAATCCTCAACAAGATCCAAAATGCTGAGATAATTCACAGTATCTTCTCTGACCACAATGCCATCAAGGTAGAAATTAACACTAGAAAGAGCAAGGAAAAAAAATCAAACACATGGAAACTGAATAATAATCTGCTTACACATCAATGGGTAATAGAAGAAATCAGAGATGGAATTAAAAAATTCCTAGAATCAAATGAAAATGAAAACACATCATACCAAAACCTTTGGGACACAGCAAAGGCAGTCCTCAGAGGACAATTTATAGCAATAGATGCACATATCAAAAAAGAAGAAAGGGACAAAATCAAAACATTAACTACAGAACTCAAACAAATAGAAAGAGAACAACAAAAAAAGCCTACAACCACCGGAAGAAAGGAAATAGTAAAGATCAGAGCAGAAATCAATGAAATAGAGAACAGAAAAACAATAGAAAGAATCAACAAAACCAAAAGTTGGTTCTTTGAAAGAATCAACAAAATCGACAAACCACTGGCCAGACTGACAAAAGAAAAACAGCAGAGGGCACAAATAACCCAAATAAGAAATGAAATGGGGGACATTACAACAGACCCAACTGAAATAAAAAGGATTATAACAGAATATTATGAAAAACTATATTCCAACAAATTTGAAAACCTAGAGGAAATGGATAAATTTCTAGAAACATACGGCCTACCCAAACTACAACAAAGTGATATTGAAAATCTGAACAGACCCATAACAAGAGAAGAGATTGAAAAGGTAATAAAAAAACTCCCAACCAAAAAAAGCCCTGGCCCAGATGGCTTCACTGGAGAATTCTACAAAACATTTACAGAAGAGCTCGTACCAGTTCTACTCAAGTTATTTCAGAGCATAGAAGAGGAAGCAACACTTCCAAATTCATTCTATGAAGCCAGCATAACGCTGATACCAAAACCAGGCAAAGACATCACAAAAAAAGAAAATTACAGACCAATATCTCTCATGAATATAGATGCAAAAATTCTGAACAAAATTCTAGCCAATAGAATTCAGTATCATATCAAAAAAATAATCCACCACGACCAAGTAGGATTCATACCAGGTATGCAAGGATGGTTTAACATTAGAAAATCCATCAACGTAATCCACCACATAAATAAAAGGAAAGAAAAAAATCACATGATTATCTCAATTGATGCAGAAAAGGCATTTGACAAAGTCCAACACCCATTCCTGATAAAAGCTCTCAATAAAATAGGTATAGAAGGGAAATTTCTCAACATAATAAAGGGCATCTATGCAAAACCAACAGCCAACATCATTCTTAATGGAGAAAGGCTGAAAACATTCCCCCTGAAAACAGGAACAAGACAAGGATGCCCTTTATCACCACTCCTATTTAACATTGTGCTGGAAGCTCTAGCTAGAGCAGTAAGGCAAGAGAAAGAAATAAAGGGCATCCAAATTGGTAATGAAGAAGTTAAACTCTCCCTGTTTGCAGATGATATGATACTATACATAGAAAACCCTAAAGACTCCACGAGAAATTTACTGGAACTAATAGAAAGATTCAGCAGAGTAGCAGGATACAAGATAAACATTCAAAAATCAGTTGGATTCCTATACACCGGTAAAGAGAACGATGAAAAGGAGATCAGGAAATCAATACCATTTTCAATAGCCCCTAAAAAGATAAAATACTTAGGAATAAATCTGACCAGGAATATAAAAGACCTATACAAAGAAAACCACAAAACACTGCTGCATGAAACCCAAAGGGATCTACATAAATGGAAAAACATACCATGCTCATGGATAGGCAGACTCAACATTGTGAAAATGGCAATTCTACCTAAAGCAATCTACAAATACAATGCAATTCCGATACAAATACCAACAACATTCTTCAAAGAGATGGAAAAACTAATTATTAACTTTATATGGAAAGGGAAGAAACCTCGAATAAGTAAAGCACTACTGAAGAAGAAGAATAAAGTTGGAGGACTCACACTACCTGACTTGAGAACCTACTATACAGCTACAGTACTCAAAACAGCCTGGTACTGGTACAACAACAGAGACATTGACCAATGGAACAGAATTGAGAACTCAGATGTAAATCCATCCACCTACGGTCACCTGATTTTTGACAAGGGCCCAAAATACATCAAATGGGGAAAAGACAGTCTTTTTAACAAATGGTGCTGGCAAAACTGGATATCCATTTGTAGAAAAATGAAACAGGACCCATACCTCACACCATATACAAAAACTACTTCAAAATGGATCAAAGACCTGAATATAAAGCCTCAAACTATAAAATTCATAGAAGAAAAAATAGGACCAACACTTCAGACCTTAATACATGGCATTAACAGGATACAAACCATAAACATCAACACAAAAAACCCAACAGATAAACTAGATAATTGGGATCTTCTAAAAATCAAACATCTTTGCTCTTCAAAAGATTTCACCAAAAGAGTTAAAAGAGAACCTACAGACTGGGAAAAAATTTTTGGACAGTACAAGTCAGACAAAGGTCTAATCTCCATAATCTACAAGAAAATCCAACACCTCTACAACAAAAAGACAACCAATCCTATCAAAAAATGGGCAAAGGAAATGAACAGACACTTCACCAAGGAAGACATTCAAATGGCTAACAGACACATGAGGAAATGCTCGCGATCACTAGCCATTAGAGAAATGCAAATTAAAACCACAATGAGATACCATCTCACCCCGGCATTACTGGCACGAATCAAAAACACTGGAAATAACAAATGTTGGAGGGGCTGCGGGGAGACGGGAACTCTTATACACTGCTGATGGGAATGCAAAATGATACAGCCATTTTGGAAAATGATATGGCGTTTCCTCAGAAAGCTAGAAATAGACGTACCATTCGATCCAGCAATCCCACTCCTAGGAATATATCCTAGAGAAATAAGAGTCATCACTCGAATAGACATATGCACACCTATGTTCATGGCAGCATTATTCACAATAGCAAAACGATGGAAACAACCTCGATGTCCATCAACAGACGAATGGATACACAAACTATGGTACATACACACAATGGAGTACTATGCAACGAGAAAGAACAATGAATCAGTGACCCATCTCATAACATGGATGAAACTGGAGGACATCATGCTGAGTGAAATAAGTCAATCACAAAAGGACAAATATTGTATGAGACCTCTATTGTAAAAACCCATGAAAAAATTCACATGCAAAATGTAACAATCCTTGTTGGTTACCAGGGATGGGAGGGGGGGGGATACTAAATAGGTAATAGGTAAGTGGTAACTTGGGTGAGAGATGAGATAGTACATAGTACAGGGGAAACTAACACAACCTGCACAAGGAAAGGTCATGGAGGCCCTATAGACACATCCAAACCCCCCGAGGGACTGAGTTGTTGGACGGAGGGCTCTGGGGACCATGATCTCGGGGAACATCTAGCTCAATTGGCATGACACTACTTATAAAGATAATGCTCTACATTCTACCTTGGTGAGTAGTGTCTGGGGTCTTAAAAGCCTATGAGCGGCCATCTAAGATACACCACTGATCTCATCCCTTCGGGAACAAGGGAGAACGAAGAGAACAGGATACAAGGAAAAGATTAGTCCGAAGGAGTAATGGTCCACAGCTACCAAGGCCTCCACGGGACTGAGCCCAGTACAGCTGGATGGTGCCTGGCTACCACCAATGACTCCTCTGACCAGGATCACAACAGAGGGTTCTGGGCAGAGCTGGAGTAGGATGTAGAGCATAATTTTAACTCCCAAAAAAAAAAAAAAGAAGACCAGATATACTGGCCTAAAGAATACTAGAGAAACCTCGAGAGTGTGGCCCCCAGACACCCTTTCAGCTCAGAGGGGAAGTTACCTTCAAGGTTTGATGTTAAGCCTGGGAATGGACACCCCAGTAAAACTAAATGGGACTAACGATGTACAGGAGTCCGGTGACAAGGGCCAGAAGGCAGAGGGAGAGTAGGAAACTGATGATAAGGAACACAAATTGAATAAGGACACTGTCGATGTATTGTGAGATTGTTGACCACTGCTATAGGGCAACATTTGTAGTAACTATTAAATGGGAGGCTGTTTTGTCCTGTAAGCCTTCATCTTGGGCGAGAATGGCAGCACAATTGGAAGAGCATAGTCAATATCACTTAAATGTGTAAGTAAAAAGTTTTGAAATGGTGTTTAAATAAAATAAAAATAAATAAATAAATAAATAAACAAATGAGACTAAAGAGGTACAATAGTCCACTGACAAGGTCCAGAAGACAGAAGGGGACAAGGAAGCCCCCTGGTGATAGGGAACACAAGGTGGAGTAAGGATATTCTTGATGTGCTGTGAGATTGTTAACCATTGTCATAGGGCAACATGTGTAGTAACTGTTAAATGAAAAACTATTTTGTTCTGTAAGCCTTCATCTTAAGTGAGAATAACAGCACAGTTGGAAGAGCGTAGTCAAAATCACTGAACTGTGAATGTAGATATTTTTGAAACGGTGTATCTTTGGCCATCTGTAATTTTCATCAAAAAAAAAAAAAAGGTTGAGAATTTAGAGGCTTAATACATTGTGGGGTTGTTAACCAATGTCATAGAACAACATGTGTACTACTATTTCATGAGAAACTATTTGCTCTGTAAGCTTTCACCTGAAGTACAATAAAATATATAAAAATAAAAAAAAAATAAAAAAATGTAAATTCCAGAATTACAATGGGTATAATTTGCGAGTAACTGGAAGACTTAAAGATAGACTGATAGAGGGTATGAAGTTGAAACACAGCAGAGGACAGGTCCCACGGGCGTCTCTGTGTCTGGGGCAGCCACAGGTAACCACCGTCAGGTGTGGAGAGCTGGCTTCCAGAGTCTCGGGAGGGAACCAAGTGTGGAGATTTAACAAAACAAAGCCTATTTCCATGGTAGTTGTTACCTGAGCTGTAATTTCACCGTGCGGTAGACACTTGGTAGAATTAAAGGACTGTCTCCAGATTATCCATGGGACATCAAACTGGCAACCACAGCTCAAACGGCTGGATGGAAAGCTGAGGGGGCAGTGAGTTTATGTTAATGGTGGTAGAATAATTTGGAAAAGGACAGCAAGAATGGTAGCACAACTTGGCAAATGTAATCAAAGTCACTGAGTTTGTACATGGAGAAATTGTCAAAATGGTGTATACCATTACTACAATTTAAAAAACAAATTAATGTCTAATTGGAAAAAATATATATCTCCAGGTGAATAAATGGCTATCTTTTTTTTTTTTTTTTTTTTTTGTATAGGAAAACAGAGGGGGAGGCTTCTTGTGACTTGTTACAGGTTGAATTGGGTCCCCCCAAAACTATGTGTTCCAGCCCTAACCCTAGTACCTGTGAACGTGAACTTCTTTGGAAATAGGGTCTTTGCAGATGTTATCAGTTCAGTTAGGTTCTACTGGAGCAGGGTGGGTCCTGATTCCATCTGAGTGGTGTCCTAGCAAAGAGAAGAAGAGGCACAGAGGGGAGATGGGAGCAGAGACTGGAGAGATGCAGCCACAAGCCCAGGAACACCTGGAGCCACCAGGAGCTGGAAGAGACGAGGAAGGATCCTCCTCCAGAGCCTCTGCAGGGAGCGCAGCCCTGCCGACACCTTGGTCTCAGAATTCTGGGCTCCAGAACTGTGAGGGAATTAATGTCTGTTGTTTTAAACCACCTGGTTTGTGATACTTTGTTACGGCAGCCCCAGGACCTAATGCCGGACTGCCGCCTGCGAACTCATTTTGTCAGGGTGGAAATTGCTATTACGGTACCCTTCAGAGTCCACATTCACCGCCGTCTCTCCTCTGCTCCGCACCTCTCCACCACGAACCTTTTCCCTAATAAATCATAGTGTCTGGGCAGCTCTCCCACCTGGGAATGACCCCTGAACTATTTCAACTTGGTGGTTTTGGAGGAATTGTTTAATGGTGGCGTTGTGTCTTTCCACGGTGAACCACAACTTCTCCATCTCAGACGTCATGATTTTGATTTTTATGAAATGTGATGATAAAAAAGGCTGGACCATCTGAATGAGTGCACTTTCCGGTTAGGCGATTAGAGCGGGGATTTGGGTTTTACAAATGGTTTTGGGTGGAGTGAAGTGTATCTGTTGTTGTCTGTTCGTTTTGTGGAAACTGATTTTAAGACTGTCATAAAAAGGATAAGTCTTAACCACAAATAATGAGGAGTATGTGGGTATGTCCAGCACAGAACGTGACATATGGGGTGACCGATCAGGTTAAACTTGTCCACAGTGGAGAGACATCAGGTTTACTCAATAAACAATGAGTGAATGTCCAGGTGAATCCCATCCACAGAGGTGTGGGTTCTCGGGGGGTATGCATGATCCAGGTGGATCCTCACAGCACGGTGGGCAGGTTGGGCTCTGGGGAAACCCATTTTCCAGGTGAATCCTCACAGCACGGGGGCAGGTGTGAGCTCTGGAGACCCACATTCCAGGTGAATCCTCACAGCACGGGAGGCAGGTGTGGGCTCTGGGGGGACGCATGATCCAGGTGACTCCTCACAGCACGGCAGGCAGGTGTGGGCTCTTGGAGGACTCATATTCTAAGTGGATCCTCACAGTAGGCATGGGCGGGACACTCATTCCATGCGGATGCTCACTGCCCAGCCAGGTCCAGGGTTTGCCCACGTTTCCCTTTCCTCAGTAACGCGTCCAGAAGACTTATTTGGAGTCGAATTAATATTTTCTTAACCAACTTCTTCATGGAACAAAATGCAGGCAATTGTGCTATAAAAATTGTTTTGAAAATGCAAATTTGCTGCAATGCCATTGATGTGTGTGTGTGTGTGTGTGTGTGTGTGTGTGTGTGTGTGTGTGTGTGTGTGTGTGTGTGTGTGTGTGTGTTAGGGAACAATTAATGAGCCCTGGTTGCACAGTGGTTAAGTGCTCTGCTGCTAACCAGAAGATCAGTGGTTGGAACCTACCAGCAGCTCCACGGGAGAAAAGACCTGGCGATCTGCTCCCATAAAGATTACAGCCCAGGAAACCCTATGGGGCAGTTCTGCTCTGTCACACATGCAGTCGCTATGGGTTGGAATCGACTCTGTGGTGGCTTACAACAACAGGGAATGATTGAGTGTAGTGTAAATTTTGCCTTTGTTTACAAACAATTTTGTCTGAGAGGAAAACTAGGTGGTTGCAGAAAACCGCACGTGGTGGAACCGAGGCCTTAGGAATACTCCAAACTCAAGACACACACACCTCAGACATTGCAGCTCCAGAGATCACAAACGTCAGGAGCCACTCCCGCCCACACCAGGCAGGAGGACTTTCCCTGTGAATTGAGACACTTCTCTTTGCATGTCTTCATCATAACTCACAAGCTGCAAACCCTCCCCAAGCACACACCCACTGCCACAGGCAAACACAGGTCCTTTTCAAGGTAAAGTACCACATTTATTGGACTATTTGGGTCATCCCTAACCACTTACCATGTGTAAAACCATGCTGCCATTTTTATTAGATTCTTTTTTTTAGTGCCACTGATGAAGGTTTTCCATGTTGTGTCCCCAATTCCACTTTCTGCATACGCTTTGTGGTGATTATTGTGTGACTTTTATTACTGCAGAGGTTTTGAGAATTGCCTATGTCCATTGCAGCTGAATGGAACGTCCCATTTCTTTAAATTCCTGCTTTCACCGAGTTTGAGCATTGTCTGTTCTCTTTGTACTTGTGGATGAGCCAGGAATTATAAAATTGCATGTAATCCAAGGAGTTAAATTAAGAAAGAAGTGGTTGTAGTTGTTGGCTGTCATTGAGTTGATTCCAACTCATCGCAACCCCATGTGACACAGTGGAACTGTCCCATGGTGTTTTCTTGGCTATAATCTTTATGGGAGCAGATCGCCAGATCTTTCTCCCCAGGAGCTGCTGGGTGGGCTCGAGTCACCAACCTTTCAGTTAGCAACCAAGCAGTTCACTGTTGCATCACCACAACAGAAAGAGGATAAGCATTGTGAAAGCACGCAAATTCCAAGGAGGCATAGGGAAGGTGCAACAGGCTGTATCCACAGGTTCTTACTGAGAAGGACTGTTTGGAGCAGAGCACCGACCAGACATTGCTAAGGGCGTGACTGACAGGCATTTATTACTCACAGACTAAACAAGACAGGGATGAGGAGAACAGCAAACATCAGCCTAGGTTCCCCAGAGTTAGGCTCCTACCTACAGGGTGATGTCAGATCTCATCCAAGCACACCCCACTTTGCATCTTGGGAGCAGAACACCTACAGTTAATCTCCTGTCTACAGGGTGATGCCGGATCTCATCCAAGCACACCCCACTTCGTGTCTTAGGAGGAGAACACCTTAAGTCCCTTTCTCCAGGGAATTAAATACTAATCCGACAGCCATGTCTATCTGCCAAACAGCATTACTGAGAATGGGCAGAGGAGGGGAGGGGGTAATAAAAGGTAAAAGGGGGTAATTAAAATGTATGGACCCTCTAGGCATTGTTCTTGCTGTTGTCAGGTGCCGTCAAATCATTTCTGACTCACAGCAGCCCTATGTACAACAGAATGAAACACTGTCCAGTCCTGTGCCAGCCTCACAATCTTTGTTATGCTTGAGCCCACTGTTGCAGCCACTGTGTCAATCCATCTCATCAAGGGTCTTCCTCTTTTTCACTGACCCTCTGCTTTACCAAGCATGATGTCCTTCTCCAGGGACTGAGCCTTTCTAATAACATGTCCAAAGTATGTAACACGTAGTCTCACCAACCTCGCTTCTAAGGAGCATTCTGGTTGTACTTCTTCCAAGACAGATTTGTTTGTTCTTCTAGCAGTCCACGGTATGTTCAATATTCTTTGCCAATGCCACAATTCAAAGGCATCAATTCTCCTTTGGTCTTCCTTATTGCAGGCAACAGACATCATTTATTGCCACTGTTCAGGCTACTCTAGATTTCCTGGTGCCAGAGAACAGCCCTTTTTCCTTTACTCCAAAATAGCTTAACAGAGCTGTAGGTTTCTTCAGAGGCCAATTATCTCCCCCTAAAGCACATACTTTACTTTGTGTCCATTAAAAACCAAACCAGACCCATTGGCATGGAGTCAATTCCAACGCATAGTGACCCTACAGGACAGAGTAGAACTGACCCATAGGGCTTCCAAGGAGTAGCTGGTGGATTCAAACTGCTGACTTTTTGGTTAGCGGCTGAGCTCTTGACCACTGTGCCACCTGTGTCCATTAGCAGTTATTATGTCCATGAGCAGCTCAGGAGACGAGGAGAGAGAATACAAAGCACCTACAAACCCAGCAGAAGAGAAGCATCCTGGGGATACGTTTCAGATGAAAAGCAGCTTTGTTGTTCCTGGTGGCACACTTTCACGTTTCTGTTAACTGGTGCACTCAGCCATCCTCAAAGCATAGCACCTCGGTTTGACCTGTTTTCTCGTCTTGAGCACGCAGGTGGGTGACGGTGAGCAACCGCTTCACTACTCTGGGGTCTGGAACTTTTATCTGTGAAGGTTGGGGCAGACGCCCCCAGGGTGACATCTACACCTGACCTTGCTTATCCCGTTAGTAACATCTTTCATTCCTGTGGCATGTTTGTTACAAATGATGAACCGATACTGATACATTGTTATTAACTGAAGTCCACAGTTCACATGAGAGTTTACTCACTCTTTGTGTTGTGCCGTCCTGTGGGTTTTGACAAATGCATCATGTCATGTATCCGCCATTACACTATCATACGAATAGTTCAAGATATCCCTGTGCGCCACCAATTTATCCCTCCTCCTACGTATTTTTCATGCAAGTTTATCCACCTGCATAATTCTGGTGTTGTCACATTACAAGGTATTGTTTCAATATCGCCCTAGACATCCAAGTCCTGAACATAAATTTAAATCTAAGAAACCTCTATCGCAGTGAGTAGAGAAGACTCCGAAGTGCAATTAGTGGGTTAAATAACGCACCCCGTGGCCTTAATTGCATTATGCCAATACTCACCGTGGTCAGCTTTTAAGCTGCTTCTGCAGCTGAAATGAGGGAGCGGTTTGCAGCTCCAACAAAGTCTTGGGGTGCACTCTAGCAGTCCCTGTCCTCTGGTGCCAGACGCCTTGGTTGCTATCTGTTTTAGAATCTTCATCTCTCCTTAAGATTATTTTCAAACTAGAAAATGCTGATACTGTAGGTAGGCACTGCTTTATGGGCAGGTTTCACATTGCTGGATTCTTCATGTTTCAGTTGTCTTAAAAATAAAAACAAGGCAAGGGAGAAAAGGATGGTGTTAACTCTGTGGAAGACGCATTTGTTTTGCCCTAATTGATTAAGAAAGTGGGTCACCGACTTGACTGCTATATCTTTTTTTTTTTTTTACATGCGTTTTTAGCTTTTAATGGCTGCTGAAAAACAATTTCTAAAAATCAGGTAATTGTCAAGTGTACTGCCCTACCTCTCCTTTTTAATATGCCAGTTGTTTCTGTTTTCGTCTTTTTCAAAATGTGAAGGTCTGACCTATTCTCATTTTCCCCCGAGACCCTTCCAACAATTGGAAGAGAGATACCTTTCCAGGTGTTGAGTGTAACTCCATTGTGTGGGGTACAGCTCATTAACAAGATGGAACTGATGTTCACAGATACCAGAGAATCTGCACAGTACTTTTTAAATGGTCATGCAGCTCTTTCCGGCGCCCTCAGATGTCTTCCCTTTTGGCGGAGCCACAGCCCTCCTGGTTCAGAGCAATGAGCTCATTCCTTCTTGCAGGAAAAGACTTGGCCCCGGACAACCTGCTCAGGGAAACAGGGCTTCTGAGAGCGCCTCTCCTAACGCCCTGATGAGTAAGGCCAGGCAGGCAGAATGGAACTATTTATGGGGGCGTATGAGTTTCCTCAAAACCCTGGTGGTGCAGTGGTTAAGAGCTCAGGCTGCTAACCAAAGAGTGGGCAGTTCAAATCCACCAGGTGCTCCTTGGAAACCCTATGCGGCAGTTCTACTCTGTCCTATACGGTCGCTATGAGTCAGCATCGAATTGATGGCAACAGGTTTGGGGTCTTTTTTTTGTATTTTTTGGTAGGAGTTTCCTGGAGCCCCTGGGTGGTGCAAACAGTGAACGTGCTTACTGCTAAAGGAAAGATTGGAGGTTCAAGTTTACCCAGAGGTGTCTTGGAAGAAAGGCCTGGCAATCTGCATCTGAAAACGCAACCACTGAGAACCCTATGGAGCACAGTTCTACTCTGACACGTAGGAGGTCACCATGAGTCAGAGTTGACTTGACTGAACTTTTTTTTTTTTTTTTAAATCACAATTACGATGGGTCGTTAACTAACATAGAGTCCCAGATGATGCAAATCATGAATGCACTCGGCTGCTAACGGAAAGGTTGGAGGTTCAAGTCTACCCAGAGGCACCTTGGAAGAAAGCTCCTGAAAACTCAGCCACTGAGAACCGTGTGAAGCACAGTTCTACTCCGACACACATGGGGGTGCCATGAGTCAATGTTGACTCCATGGCAACTGGTTTGTTAGTTTTCTGTGGCCACTGAAACAAAGTACCACAAACTAGGTGGCTGAGAACAATAGAAATGTATCATCTCGCACTGCTGGAGGCCAGAAGTCTGAAATCAAGGTGTGGGCAGGGCTACACTCCCTCCGGAGGCTCTAGGGGAGGATCCTTCCGCGTCTCTTCCAGCTCCTGGCGGCCCCAGGTGTTCCTGGGCTTGTGGCCACATCACTCCGATCTCTGCTCCGTCCTCACATGCCTGCTACTCTGTCTGTGTCTGTGCCCCTTCTTCTATCCCTTATAAGGACACTTGTTATTTCGACTAGGGTCACCCTGATGCGGGATGATCTCCTCTGGAGAGCCTCACCTTAATCACACCTGCAAAGACTCTACTTCCCAATAAGGTCACATTCACAGGTTCCAGGTGGGCATGAATTTTGGTGTACACTCTTCAGCCAAAGCCAGGTCAAAACCAGGTCTGATATAACAACAGGCTCCCTGGGGCACTGGCCAAGCGTATCCTGCAGGCGACATCTGTCTCCTCAAACGGGCCTCGAGGATGCAGCTCTCCACGTGTGGCCAGGGTGATACCGCCTCTTCCACCAGCCACTGCTTTTTCCCTTCAATAAAAGAGCCCCCAAGAAAATAGGGGGAATCCTCTGAGCTGGCAGGTCCCGGGGTGATGTAGTTTGTGCTCAACTACCAACGTCACGGTTGGTGGTTCAAGCTCACCCAGCAGTGCTGCAGAAGAAAGGCCTGGCAATATTCTTCCATAAAGATTATAGCCAAGAAAACCCTACAGGCCATGAGTTGGGTGCCCATGAGTCAGAGCGGACTCCACACTCACTGTGGAGTCCCTGGGTGGTGCACATTGTTACCACACTTGGCTGCTATCCAAAATGTTGGCACTTCCACACTAAGACAAACCAGGAAGAAAGACAGCAATCTGCTTCCAAGAAATCAGCCATTGAAGACCCTGGGGAGCACAGTTCTACTCTTACACATGTGGGGTTGTCATGAGTCAGAATAGACCCCATGGCAACAGGTTTGAGGTTTTTTTTTTCCCCCAATATCCCTACCTCTGGGTGAAAGGGAACCCTGGTGGCACAGTGGTTAAAGCACACGGCTGCTAATCAAACGGTCAGCGGTTTGAACTCACCATCTGTTCTGCAGGAGAAAGATGTGGCATTCTGCTTCCGTAAAGATGCACAGCTTGGAAACCTATGGGGCAGTTGTACCCTGTCCTACAGGGTTGCTATGAGTCAGAATCGACTCGACAGCCGAGGGGTTTCCCCCTGGGTGAAGAAGCCCTGGCGGCACAATGGTTAAGCACTCAGCTGCAAACCGAAAGGTTGGCAGTTGGAATCCACACCTGGCAATCTGCTCTCGTAAAGCTTACAGCCTAGGAAACCCTATGGGGTAGTTCTACTCTGTCACATGGGGTCACCATGACTTGCAATCCACTCAACAGCACCCAACAACAACAGCAAACCCCTGGGTGGCGCAAATGGTTTGCCCTTGACCACGAGCCTAAAGGTTGGTGGTTCAAACTCATTCAGAGGTAATATGAAACAAAGGTCTGGAGATCTGCTTCTATAAAGATTTCTGCCAAGAAAACCCTATGGAGCACAGTTCTACTCTCTTAACAGGTGGGGGCGCCATGAGTTGGAGTCAATCGACAGCCAGGGGTTCTCCGGTAACAGAGGATCCCTGGAAGCATCCAATCCTTGGCCACTGAGCCTGGATGACAGAGACCTTTCTGGAAGCCTGGAAAAACATAAAGAATGCCCGTCTGTCCTTTCATTTCTGTGTGTCAGTCAGAGGCACCGGGTTTCTGACTAAACCTAAGATCGCCACCCTCCCTTCTCATAGCTTGACACGGGGAGACAGTTCTTTGCATTGAGAAGGCGTGGGTGAATTTGAAGTTGCCGGAAACCCACTTGTCGGAGGTTCCCTATTTGATCTCCAAGATTTAAGACCACATCCTTCCTTCCCTGTGGCTGTGCTGGATCTGGAAGGGAGAGAAGCTGCAGATGGGTGCTGTGATCTGCTGCAAAGGCAGCTGCCCCACTGGCAGCTGTTGGAGCTGCAAGCGGCCCTTAGAACACGTGGTTCTGCTGCAGATGGTGTTGCACAGGATGGGCTTAAAAAACAAAACATGTTTCCTTTTCATCACAAAGGGTCTTCTCTTCTGAATTCTAGTCTTCTGTGTTCTCCTTTTGCTAGGGATGTTTTATTAGAAGAAAAAAAAAAACACAAAAACCAGCTGTGCTGAGTTAAATCCAACTCATGGCAACTGCATGCGTATCAGAGTAGCACTGTGCTCCATAGGGCTTTCAATGCTGTTTTTTTGGCAGCAGATCACCAGGCCTTTCTTCTGAGGCACCTCTGGATGAACTCAAACCTCCAACCTCTCAGCTAGCAGCCAAGCTTGTTAACCATTTGCCCAACTAGGAACTAACAGGTTGCCATCGACTCAACTTGGACTCACGGCCACCCCATGTGTGTCAGAGTACAACTGTGCTCTACAGGACTCCACTGGCTGGTTTTTCAGAAGTAGATCGCCAGGGCTTTCTTCCAAGGCATGCCTGGGTGGACTCAAATCTCCAATCTTTCGGTTAGCAGCCAAGTGCATTAACTTGTCTGCAGCACCCAGAAACCCCAAACCCATTGTCGTCGAGTCAATTCTGACTCATGGCACCACCCACCAGGTTTATCAGAGTAGAACTGTGCTCCACAGGGTTTTCAGTGGCTAATTTTTCAGAAGTTAATCACCAGGCCTTTCTTCCTAGGCACCCCTGGGTGCTCAGCACCCCTTAACCAATGACTCCCCATCCCCCCTACCATCTGTACCTAAAAACCAAAAAACCATACCCATTGCAGTGGAGTCAATTCTGACTCATAGCAACCCTACTGGGCTGAGTGGAACTGCCTGAGTAGGATTTCCAGGGAGCAGCTGGTGGATTTGCACCAGCTGGTTAGCAGTCAAACTCTCAACCACTGCGCTACCAGGGCTCCCCACGTGTGCCTAGTAACCATTAATAAATAGACTGATCTCTACACATCTGTTTGTTGGGGATGTTTCACGTAAGTGAGCCCTCCCGTTTGTCATGAGGCATGTTTGGCGATGTGAGTTTCACAACGTAGACTTTAAAAAACAACCTAGCCCATTACCGTCGAGCGGCTTCTGACTCATAGCCACCCTGCAGGACAGAGTAGAACTGCCCATAGAGTTTCCAAGGAGCGGCCGCTGGATTCGAACTGCTGACCTTTTGGTTAGCAGCTGAACTCTTAACCACTGAGCCACCAAGACCCCTCTCGATGTAGATACACAGTGTGAAATAACCCACTCATGGATTCTGCTCATAGTGCCCCAGTGTGACAGAGCAGAACTGTCCCCATAGAGTCTTCTAGGCTGTAACCTTCATGGGAGCAGATCTCCAGGTCTTTTTACCGCGCGTGGAGCCTCTGGGGGGGCTCGAACCTCCGACATTTCCATTAGCAGCCCAGGGCTTAACGGTTGTAGCACCAAGTCTCCTTGTGTTAAATGAAGGCAGGTATACTAAAACTTGCAAAGCGCTTAGGCTCCAAAGCAAACAAGCCGAGGAAGCCACTGAGGGGTTACTGGCTGCTGAAGGAACGCAGCGGCTCTGGAGGCGCCCCCTTCCCCCTCGGCCACATCAGACCTGCCCCGCGGAGGGGCTGTGCGCACAGCCTGGGAACCTCACCTGTGCTGCAGGTCCCGTCCTCCTCTTCGTGTGTGGGTCCGAAGCCCTGGAACACGTCCCCAGCCGGGCGGGTGGGAAGAAAGTTGCCAGGAAAACACACAGCCGCCCCTCAAACGCGGCGGCCGCGCTCTCGCGTCTCTGTAAGGGCGCCGGCGCGCCTGTAACCTCGTTTTCTGCGGCTTCGAGTGAACACCTGTAAATCTCACAGCTGACCTGGGCGCAGTAATCCCCACACCTCTCCCTCGCGCTCCCCACCGCGGCCTGGGTGAAGTTTTCCCATCGTTATCCCTACAAAGTTTCTGGCAGGGGCGCAAACTGGAGAGAGGAGAGCAGCTTGGAGCGTGGCCGGGCTTCTTGTATGCGTCCGCTGGGTGCACTTGGGGAGCTGGGGAGTGGTGCCTGGCGTTGAATGTGGGTGGGGGGCCTGGACTGCCCGGGATTTGAACAGCTGAGAGGCTTTTTTGCAAATGAAATTCATGGACGTGCTAAGAAAACAAGTTAGCTGAAGTCAAAAGTGGGTTCTAGAAAAGACCCTCGCCTTTTTACTTGCACGGCATCAACCCGCCGGTGTAGATTAATGGGGGGCAGAGAGGGGCCCAGAAGCAGATTCCACTGCTGATTATTTCAGGAGCCTTTGAAAGGTATTTGGGAAACAGGAGTTCAAACAAAAGCATGTCCAGGCATGTTCACAGCAGCGCTATTCACAACGATCAAAGGTGTCCATCAACAGATGAATGGATAAGCACAGTGCGGTCCATCCATACCATGGAGTATTACTCAACCATAAAGGCAAATGAAGTCGTGATTCATGCCACAACATAGATGGACCTTGAAAACATCATGCAGAGTAAAATAAGTCAGCGGGGGAAAAAAATCACATACTGTATGATCCCACTTACATGAAATATCCAGTATAAAAACCCGTTGCTGTTGAGTGGATTCCAACGCATAGTCACCCTAAAGGACAGAGTAGAACTGCCCCAGAGGGTTTCCCAGGCTGTAATCTTTATGGAAATAGACTGCCACATCTTTCACCCCTGCGGAGCAGCTGGTGGGTTTGAACCACTGACCTTTCGGTTAGCAGCTGAGCACTGAACCACGGCACCACCAGGGCTCCACTCATATGAATGATCCGTTGCCATTGAGTCGATTGTGACTCACAGCAAGCCTGTAGGACAGAGTAGAACTGCCCCACAGTGTTTCCAAGGCTGTAAATCTTTTCAGAAGCAGACTGCCACGTCTTTCTCCCGCAGAGCAGCTGGTGGGTTCCAACTGCTGACCTTTCCGTTAGCAGCCAGTTAGCAGCTGAGCACGTAACTACTGCACCACCAACCCAAACCGAACTGGTTGCCATCAAGTCGATTCCGACTCATAGCGACCCTACAGGACAGAGTAGAACTGCCTCACAGGGTTTCCAAGGAGAGGCTGGTGAATTTGAACTGCCGACCTTTTGGTTAGCAGCCGAACTCTTAACCACTGCACCACCAGGGCTCCTTAATATCCAGAATAGGCAAATCTATAGAGTCAGAAAGCAGATTAGTGACTGTAGGAAGTGGGGGAGGAAGAGATGGGGAGTGAGTGACTGCTAATGCATACGGGGCTTTTGTTTGGGGCGATGAAATGTTTGGGAGCTAGTTAGTGATGGTGGTTGTACAGCATTGTCATGTACTAAATGTCACTGAACTATGCACTTTAACATGGTTAATTTTGTGATATGCAAATTTCACTCCATTTTAAAAAGAATAAAGAAACGTATCTGGAGTCCCCACTGAGTCAGTGGCAGCATGTAACATATCTCGGTCCTTCAGTGGAGAGAAAGATTTGCCCTGGACGACCTTCTGATCAGCTGGACAATCGAGAAAACAAGACTGCAGTCCGTATAAATGTGGACCACAGTCATGAGGGTGGTCAGGCGTCTTACATGTGACTTTCAACGGAGGTGAAATTCGCCCTCATCTCTGTCTCTCTCTCTCTTCCCGTTGCTGTAACCAAACCCATTGCCTTTGAGTCAATTCTGGCTCATAGTGACCCTATAGGACAGAGTAGAACTGCCCCAGAGGGTTTCCAAGGCTGTGAATCTATACTAAAGCCAACTGCCAGGTCTTTCCCCCCATGGAGCAGCTGGTGCGTTCAAGCCACTGATGTTTCAGTTAGCAGCCGAATGCTTAACCACTGCACCACCAGAGTTCCTCTCTGTCTTTCCAGGGCTCTTTAAACAAGAGGAAAACTAGTGTAATCAGTGGTGGTTCAGGGGTACGATCCCTACCTTCCAAGCGGGAGACACGGGTTCAATTCCCAACCAGGGCCCCTCATGTGCAGCCACCACCCGTCTGTCCATGGAGGCTTGTGTATTGCTGTGATGCTGAACAGGCTTCAACAGAGCTTCCAGACTAAGAGGAACTAAGAAGAAAGGCCTGGTGATCTTCTTTCGAAAATCAGCCATTAAAACCCTATGGATCACAACAGTCTCATCCACCATCAATTGTGGGGATGGTGAAGGACTGGTCAATGTTTCATTCCTTTGTGCATGGGGTGGGGGGTGCACCATGAGTCAGTGGTTGATTCGACAACAGCTTACTTACAAACAAAATAAACAGACATGCATGCAGACATCATCTGGCTCCGTCCACTCATTTTTCAGGTGAGGACGCTAAGGCCTGTTGAATATATACAGCTTCACCCTTCAGCCTTTCACACGATATGAAAACGTGGTGTTTAGAAAACCCCTTGAGATGTGTTTTCTAAATAATCCCCAGGTGAACCTATGTCTCTAAACATTGAAAAGATTGAAGTTGTCAAGGATTTCATTTTACCTGGATCCACAATCAACGCCCATGGAAGGAGCAGTCAAGAAATGAGACCACACGTGGAGGCAAGGCCAAGATGGTGGAGTAGTCAGACACTACTGGTGGACCCTGTTACAACAAAGACCTGAAAAAAACAAGTGAATCACTTATATATGACAATCTAGGAGCCCTGAACATCTAAGGCAAAGTTGAGGAAATGGACTGAGTGGCAGGGGGAGGGAGAGACGGTTCAGAAGCAGCGAGGAGTTGCCAGACCTGACCCAGCAAAACCTGAGCCCTTCAGGTCTGAGCAGCCTGGGGGTGAACGGTGAGGCAGACAAGCATTGGTGCTCAGGAGGCACGTTTTCCACACCAGAAGAGACCCAGTGCCAAAGAGTCTACTCGACCCCCCCCCCAGAACCAGTGAGAAGCAGCCCTATATCTGCAAAAGATAAGTACTTGTATATAGCCTGTTGCACACCCCCTTAGGGAAAAAACTCTCTCCCATTTACCTCCCCACTCCCTGTTCTGCACTGTGTCCCGGACCAACTTCAGCAATTGCTGAGTCCCCTGGGCTGGAAGTAGGATCCATCACACGCCCTGAGCCATTCTCCCAGCCTTGGAGAGTGAACAAATTAACAAATGGGAAAAAAATAAACTGCCGGTTCCCCTAACTCAGGAACCCAGGGTAGGCATAGCTCCTTTGCCTAGGCACAGGCATAAGGGATCCACAGACTTTGAGTGTCTTTCCCCCTGCATAGACTCGTGTGGGCCCATCTCAACAGCGTAGGCCCTCAACACTGCAGTACAATAGGGTATATACCTGAAGTCTAACTTCAACTGTTTCAGCTGTGAAGTGGCAGGTTTGTGACATTTGACACTGCTCTGCCCATTAAGCAGGGTCTTCACCTACCCACATCAGGGGCCTCAAGACTGGGGCTCCACCCACACTACCTAGCCACCTGCGATAGAAGCCCAAGAATAAGAGGTATAAGAGGTGTCCCCCAGTCCTTACAGCCAAAAGCATTGGGTGCTCATTGTCTGGCTGCAAAACCCACCCACCTACATGCTCTAGGCAACAGGGACATGCCTTCCTCCTGGACACTCAGGAAGGGGGGGGGGGCGTCAGCCCCCTAACTTGCTCACAGTGTGTCCCCCTGCTGCAGCCAAATGCCTGTGCCTACACCAATCACCCATGCCTGTCTAGGACTGTAAGTGAGAGCCTACACCACACACTTTGTGGTTATCTACCTGGGCACCTGAGGTGAATCCATACAGGAGTGGGCAGACTCCTGAGCTCACATACCTGTAACAGATCTAACCATCTGGTGACAGGACATTAGAGCTTCAAAAATGCCAATAATCAAACTAGCTCATACAAGCAGCCTATTTGGGCATATCAAAACAAAACAAGAAGCTAGGACACAGTAAGTAAACATAAAATAAATGAATATAATCACTTATTGATGGCTTGGAGGCAATAGTCAATACCAAATCACATACAGAGGCAATCCATGATGGCTTCAGCAAGCTCCCAAAATAAAGAATCTAGAAATTTTCCAGAGGAGGAAAATTTCTTGGAAGTACCGGAGGCAGAATACAAAAGATTAAAATACAGAACTCTTCAAGAAATTAGGAAGGAAATTAAGCAAAACGCAGAACACGCAATAGAGGAAATTAAAGAGATTAGAGAAGAACATAATGACAAATTTAACAGGCTGCAAGAATCCATAGAGAGACAGCAATCAGAAATCCAGAAAATTAACAATAAAATTTCAGAATTAGACAACTCAGTAGAAAGTCATAGGAGCAGAATTGACGCAATGGAAATCAGAATTAGTGAGATTGAAGATAAAGCACTTGACACCAACTTATTTGAGGAAAAATCAGATAAAAGGATTAAAAAAAATGAAGAAACCCTAAAAATTATGTGGGACTCTATCAAGAGGAATAACCTACAAGTGATTGGAGTACCAGAACAGCGGGGAATAACAGAAAACACAGAGAGAATTGTTGAAGATCTGTTGGCAGAAAAATTCCCTGGTATTGTGAAAGATGACAAGATACCTATCCAAGATGCTCATCAAACCCCACATAAGGTAGATCCCAAAAGAAAGACACCAAGACATATTATAATCAAACTTGCCAAAACCAAAGATAAAGAGAGAATTTTAAGAGTGGCTAGGGATGAACAAAAAGTCATCTACAAGGGAGAGTCCCAATAAGAATAAGCTTGGACTACTCAGCAGAAACCAAGCAGGCAAGAAGGCAATGGGATGACATGTATAAAGCCTTGAAGGAAAAAAACTGCCAGCGAAGAATCATATATCCAGCAAAACTGTCTCTCAAATATGATGGCAAAATTAAGGAATTTCCAGATAAACAGAAGTTTAAGGAATCTGCAAAAAAAACAAACCAAAATTACAAGAAATACTAAAGGGAGTCCTCTGGTTAGAAAATCAGTAACATCAGATCACAACCCAAGACTAGAACACAGGACAGAGCAAGCAGATATCAACCCAAATAGGGAAGTCACAAAAATAAATCAAAGCTAAAACACTGAAAGTAGGGAAACAGATGTCAATATGTAAAAGATGACAACATTAAGACAAAAAAGATGGACTTAAAAAATGTAGACATACATTTTTTTCATATGGAGAGGAAGTCAAGGCGATATAAAGAAATAAAAGACTGGTACAAACTTAGAAAAATCGCGGTAAATATTAACGTAACCACCAAGGAAACTAACAATCCTACAAGTCAAAATAAAAAAACTAGAAAAACATACAGACCCAGCAAACACAAAATTAACAACAGTGAAAAATATGAAAAGAAAATACATAAAGAAAAACGACTCAGCACAGAAAATTAAGTGGAACAAAGAAACTGTGAAAAACACACAAAAAAAGACATCAAAATGACAGCACTAAACTCATACCTATTAATAATTACACTGAATGTAAATGGACTAAATGCACCAATAAAGAGACAGAGTGGCAGATTGGATAAAAAAAAAACACGATCCATCTATATGCTGCTTACAAGAGACACACCTTAGACTCAAAGACACAAACACACTAAAACTCAAAGGGTGGAAAAATATATATCAAGCAAACAACACTCAAAAAAGAGCAGGAGTGGCAATATTAATCTCTGACAAAATAGACTTTAAAGTAAAATCCACCACAAAGGGTAAGTGAGGACACTATATAATGATTAAAGGGTCAATACACTAGGAGGACATAGCAATACTAAATATTTACGCACCCAACGACAGGGCTCCAAAATACATAAAACAAACTCTAAGAGCACTGAAAAGAGAGAGAGACAGCTCCACAACAGTAGTAGGAGACTTCAACACACCACTTTTGATGATGGACAGAACATCCAGAAAGAAGCTCAACAAAGACATGGAAGATCTAAATGTCACAATCAACCAACTTGATCTCATAGACATATACCGAACACTCCACCCAACAGCAGCCAAGTATACATTCTTTTCCAATGCACCTGGAGCATTCTCCAGAACAGACCACATACTAGGCCATAAAGCAAACCTTAACAAAATCCAAAGCATCTTTTCTGACCATAAAGCCATGAAAGTAGAAATCAAGAACAGAAAAAGCAAGGGAAAAAAATCAAACACATGGAAACTGAACAACAGCTTGCTCAAAAACTACTGGGTTATAGAAGAAATTGAGGATGGAATAAAGAAATTCATAGAATCAAATGAGAATGAAAACAAGTCCTACCAGAACCTTTGGGACACAGCAAAAGCAGTGCTCAGAGGTCAGTTTATAGCAATAAATGCACACATCCAAAAGAAGAAAGGGCCATAATCAAAACATTAACTCTACAACTGGGACAAGTAGAAAGAGAGCAGCAAAAGAAGCCCTCAGGCACCAGAAGAAAGGAAATAATAAGAATTAGAGCAGAATTAAATGAAATAGAGAATAGAAAAATAATGGAAAGAGTTAACAAGTCCAAAAGCTGGTTCTTTGAAAAGATCAACAAAATTGATAAACCATTGGCCAAACTGACAAAAGAAAAACAGGAGAGGAAGCAGATGAGCAGTATAAGAAATGAGATGGGTGATATCACAACAGACCCAACTGAAATTAAAAGAATCATAACAGAATACTATGAAAAATTATACTCTGACAAATGTGAAAACCTAGAGGAAATGGACAAAATTTCTAGAAACTCACTACCTACCTAAATTAACACAAACAGAGGCAGAACAACTAAATAAACCCATAATAAAAGAAGAGATTGAAAAGGTAATTAAAAAACTCCCAACAAAAAAAAGCCCGGGCCAGGATGGCTTCGCTGGAGAATTCACCAAACTTTCAGAGAAGAGTTAACACCACTAGTACTAAAGGTATTTCAGAGCATAGAAAATGATGGAATACTCCCAAACTCATCATATGAAGCCAGCATAACCCTGATACCAAAATCAGGTAAAGACACCATAAAAAAAAATTAAAAAAAATAAAAAAAAAATTACAGACCAATATCCCTGATGAACATTGATGCAAAAATCCTCAACAAAATTCTAGCCAATAGAAATCAGCAACATGTCAAAAAAATAATTCACCATGATCAAGTGGGATTTATACCAGGTATGCAGCGATGGTTCAACATTAGAAAAACAATCAATATGATCCATCACATAAATAAAACAAAAGACAAGAACCACAGGATCTTATCAATTGATGCAGAAAAGGCATTTGATAAAGTCCAACACCCATTCATGATTAAAACTCTCAGCAAAGTAGGAATAGAAGGGAAATTCCTCAACATAATTAAGGGCATCTATACAAAGCCAACAGCCAACATCATCCTGAATGGAGAGACTTTGAAAACATTCCCCTTGAGAACGGGAACCAAACAAGGATGCCCTTTATCAGCACTCTTATTCAACATTGTGCTGGAGGTCCTAGCCAGAGCAATTAGGCTAGAAAAAGAAATAAAGGGCATCTGAATTGATAGGGAAGAAGTCAAAGTATCTCTATTTGCAGACAGTATGCTCTTACACACAGAAAACCCCAAAGAATCCACAAGAAAACTACTGGAACTAATAGAAGATTTCAGCAAAGTTTCAGGATACAAGATAAACATACAAAAATCAGTTGGATTCCTCTACACCAAGGAAGAGAACCTCGAAGACGAAATCACCAAATCAATACCATTTACAATGCCCTCTAGAAGATAAAATACTTAGGAGTAATCTAACCAGAGACATAAAAGATCTATACAACGAAAACTACAAGACACTACTGCAAGAAACCAAAAAAGACCTGCATAAGTGGAAAAACATACCTTGCGCATGGATAGGAAAACTCAACATTGTGAAAATGTCAGTTCTACCCAAAGTGATCTACAGATACAATGCAATCCCGATCCAAATTCCAGCAACATTTTTTTAATGAGATGGAGAAAAAAATCACCAACTTCATATGGAAAGGGAAGAGCCCCCAAATAAGTAGAGCATTACTCAAGAAGAACAAAGTGGGAGGCCTTACACTACCTGATTTTAGAAACTATTATACCGCCACAGTAGTCAAAACAGCCTGGTACTGGTACAACAACAGATACATAGATCAATGGAACAGAACTGAGAATCCAGACATAAATTCATCTACCTCTGAGCAGCTGATATTTGACAAAGGCCCAAAGTCTAACTGGGGAAAAGACAGTCTCTTTAACAAATGGTGCTGGCAGAACTGGATATCCATCTGCAAAAAAATAAAACAAGACCCATACCTCACACCACGCACAAAAACTAACGCAAAATGGATCAAAGACTTGAATATAAAATCAAAAACAATAGAGATCACGGAAGGAACAATTGGGACAACACTAGGAGCCCTAATACATGGCATAAACACAATACAAACCATCAGTTAACAATGCACAAACACCAGAAGAGTAAAAAGACAACCCACAAACTGGGGAAAAAATTTTGGCTATGACAAATCCGAGCAGCACCTAATCTCTAAAATCTACAGGATACGGCAAAGCCTCAACAACAAAAAAACACATAACCCAGTCAAAAAATGGGCAAAGGATATGAACAAGCACTTCGCCAAAGAAGACATTCAGGCAGCTAACAGACACATCAGGAAATGCTCTTGATCATTAGCCATTAGAGAAATGCAAATCGAAACTACAATGAGATACCATCTCACCCCAACAAGGCTAGCAGTAATCCAAAAAACACAAAATAATAAATGTTGGAGAGGTTGTGGAGACACTGGAACACTTATGCACTGCTGGTGGGAATGTAAAATAGTACAACCACTTTGGAAATTGATTTGGCACTTCCTTAAAAAGCTAGAAATAGAAGTACCATAGGATCGGAGCTATCCCTCTCCTTGGAATATATCCTAGAGAAATAAGAGCTGTCACATGAATAGAAATATGCACACCCATGTTCACTGCAGCACTGTTCACAATAGCAGAAAGATGGAAACAACTTTGGTGCCCATCAACAGATAAACAAATTATGGTATATCCACACAATGGAATCCCACACGACAATAAAGAACAATGAATCTGCAAAAATATCTCATAAGATGGATGAATCTGGAAGGAATTATGCTGAGTGGAATTAGTCAGTTGCAAAGGGACAAATATCGTATAAGACCACTGTTACAAGAACTCAAGAAATGGTTTAAACACAAAAGAAAACATTCTTTAATGGTTACGAGGGTGGGGAGGGAGGGAGATGGGTATTCACTAACTAGATAGCAGGTAAGAATTATCTTAGGTGAAGGGTAGGACAACATACAATATAGGAGAAGTCAGCACAACTGGACCAGACCAAACGCTAAGAAGTTTCCGGAATACAACCAAACACTTCGAGGGACAGACTATACCAGGGGTGGGGGTCTAGGGACCATGCTTTCAGGGGACATCTAGGTCAACTGGCATAACAAAGCTTGTTAAGAAAATATTCTGCATCCTACTTCGGTGAGTGGTGTCTGGGGTCTTAAAAGCTAGCGAATGGCCATCTAAGATGCATTAATTGGTCCCAACCCACCTGGAGGAAAGGAGAATGAAGAACACCAAAGACACAAGGAAAGTATTAGCCCAAGAGACAGAAAGGGCCACATAAACCAGAGACTCCATCAGCCTGAGACCAGGAGAACTAGATGGTGCCCGGCTACCACCAATGACCTCCCTGACAGGGAACACAATAGAGAGTCCCTGATGGAGCCTGAGAAAGGTGGGGTGCAGAACTCAAATTCTAGTAAGAAGACAAGACTTAATGGTCTGACTGAGACTGGAGGTAGCCCGGAAAGCACGGCCCCTGGATTCTCTATCAGCCCAGAACTAAAAACAATTTTCCGAGGCCAACTCTTCAGGCAGGGATTGGGCTGGACAGTGAGACGTCATCAGCCTGAGACCAGAAGAACTAGATGGTGCCTGGCTACCACCAATGACAACCCTGACAGGGAACACAATGGAGACTACCTGATGGAGAGGGAGAAAAGTGGGGTGCAGAACTCAAATTCTAGTAGAGGGACCAGACTTGATGGTCTGACTGGGACTGGAGGGACCCTGGAAGACCTGGCTCCCAGACTCTCTATTGGCCAAGAGCTGAAGCCATTCCCAAAGCCAGCTCTTCGGAAGGAGATTGGACTGGACTGTGGGACATGGGGTTGTGCTCCTGAAGGGGGTACTTCTTAGCTCAAGTAGATACATGAGTCTAAATGGGCAGCTCCTGTCCGGAGATGAGATGAGAAGCCAAAAAGGGACAGGAGCTGGCTGAATGGACATGGGGGCCCGAGGTGGAGGGGAATGTGTGCTGTCACACTGAGGGGAGGGCGGCTGGGGTCACATGGCAGTGTGTGTGTAAACTTTTGTGTGAGAAAGTGACTTGAACTGTAAACTTTCACTTAAACAAAGCACAATAAAAATCAAACAAAAGAAGTTAGTGTAAAATGTAGGTTTATAACAAGGACCTGATTTATTTATTTTTTTTAGGGGGAAGGGGGCGACTACATTTCTTCTATTCTAAACACTGGGGATTTTGTTAAACGTCTATCATTTTGTTAAACGTTTTGTTAAACGTCTATCGTTTAGGGACTAATTCAATTTGAAAAGGTGGAAGGGAGATTTACCAGAAATGCACTCCCCGCAAACATACAGTTTTATGGAATAAACGTGACTTTTTTTTTTTTTTTATCTCCTGTGAATTAGACGTGTAGAATCTTCCTGTGCCTCCAGAACAGAAGCAGTGTCGATGGGTAATAACGAGGGGGGATTTAAATCAGCTCCTTTAAGCCGGGAATGAACATACCTCCGGTGAAGGAAGCTGGAGGTGGGAGAGCTGATTGATGGCAGGATCCAGGTGGGGGCAGTGTCCGTTTCTGGTATTGAGATGGGCAGTGTGAGCCGGGGGCTGTAAGGGTCTTGGAGCCTTAGAATTTGTGTGGCTCCCTGTGACAGGGACAGAAGCAGGCTGCAGCCCCACAAAGAACTGATTCAAGAAGAAACAGCCACGGCCTCCCTGCCATGCCCCCGATTAACACCCCCAGTCACAGTCGTCTTTAGGTGCCATTTGCTAAACGGAGAATAAAAATTTACAACAAGGGGTGGAGGGGGATTTGTGGCAGACAGCCACCCTTGCACCAGGCGACCAAACACAAACTGCAGGGATGTCGGTCGGAAACTAAATACAGACGTGGACGCCTGAGCTCTGAGGGGGCGAGGGTCCAGAGCCACCGGATGGCTGGGGGTTTAGAACAGCGGGCTTCCGAAGTCGGGCTGAGAGAGATGAAGTCCTGATGCGCGCTACAGCACGGATGAACAAACCCTGAACGCACCATGCTGAGGGAAATAAGTCAGGCACAAAAGCACACGTGTTGGAAGACCCCACTTAGATGGAATATCTAGATTAAGCAAGTACACAGAGGTCACCAGGGGCTTGGGGGGCGGTGTGAAATGGGGAGTTATTGCTTCAGGGCTCTGGGATTCTGTTTGGGGTGACAAAGACGTTTGGGAAATAGCGGCATGGTTGCACAACACAGTGAATGTAATTAGTTCCACCGAACTGCGCAACGGCAAACGGAGAGAATGTCACACTTTTTGTTACATATATTTTACGGTAATAAAATTATTTGTAAAGAATGTACTGTAAATTGCCAATAAAAACAAAGCAAGCGTGTGATTCCAGGGAAGGAGAAAAATGTAATGATTAGTGAACGTTCTTTCCCCCTCAGCTGCCCTGTTCATCACGGGTATCCTGTCTGTCCCTCCTGCCCCAGCCCCCAGCTTTGTCCTGCATCCGAAAGCTCCGTTTCTGGGGTGTGGGCAGTTTCCAGCTGCATTTCCGGAACGGTCCATGGTGTCCCCTGGCATGGGGCTGTGTGTGGGCTTTGAATGGCCAAGGCAGGGTCCCCTCCATGCCGCACGTCCACACACCTCAGCTGCCTTTTAAAGAGGGAGCTTTGGGGAGTGTCCGCCCACCTCCAGTTTGGGGGGTGCGAGTCGGCAGAGCAGGGTCTCCCTCCGCCTCGGGAACGGCTCAGCCCGCCGGGAGCATCTCCCTAAATACTCTGCCCTTAGAAGCTCCCTGAAGTTTGAAGACTTATTACCCGGCTCCGGTTTAATTGCGATCTTGCCGGTGGACAAGCCGAGAGTGGCTCTCGAATGGCAGTGGTGATGTCGTCCGTTCAGGATCCCGGGGGAATCGCCTTGGAAAATGTCTTCCTTGCTTTTCCAGTGGCTGGGGCCTGCCATCACATGGACTCCCCCTGTAAAGTCGGGACCTTCGAGGGGGACGCAGCCCTCCGGCTCCTGAAGAAATTGGCGCGGGCTGTCTCCCGCCTCCCGGCCCTAAAAAACCCTCAACAGGCTGACACTTTCAGAGCTAAGTGGAAGTGACACGGGCTCGTCAGCGCGGGGACACGGTGATGATCCCTGGCAGGGATCACGGCAGCAGGCTGATGGAGCCTGACGCCTGGCGTTTACTCAGACGCCCCAGAAGCCAATTGAGCCTCAGTTGTCCCAGGTGTAGGACGAGGGGCCAGTGAGGAAGTTACTTGCGAGACGCACGTTCCTGTTAGTCATCTCAGAAATAAATTGCAAATGGTTTAAACCTTCAGGACGCGCCGGCGCGCAGCCTCCTGAAGATGGCTGTGTCTCCGTGGGGCCAAGGGGCTCCGGAGATGTGTTTCCAATGTGGGCCTGCTCCTCGCCCACATGCTGGCCGGGCCATGAAGGCAGATACCTGGCTAGTGCCGCCAGGACGGCCAAGAGTCCCCCTCCTTTTTCCTTTCCTCCCGAGAATCGGGTGCATTAATGAGCACTTTACACAAGGCACACACCGTGCCGACATGTCTGGTCGGGCGGGGACAGGCGCAGACACCGGCCTCAGCAGTGTGACCGACAGTCTTGGGGACCTGAAGGCCATCTGCGGCCGAGGCAGAAATGGCTTCTGACAAGTCGGAGCTGAATTCCCACTGCACCCAAACACCACCCCTCCTCCGCTCCTGCATTTTTTTTTTTTTTAATGGTCTAAAATTGGCTGTTTAATATCTGAGCCCTCCGGAGCCCAAGAGGATTCCAGAAAAGGGAAGCTCGTGGGGGGAGGGGGGGTCGCCGGAGAGTCCCCGCCAGGTGAGTTGGCTGCCCGGCTGACAGCCCAGATGAGCGAGTGGCCTCGGAAAACCGTGTAGGAAGATATTAACAGAAGGGTTTAAGGCGGCTTAGCTTCCCGCCTGTCATGAGACTCAGTTAATAAATAAAAGGAGAGATTAAATGTGCAGCTTTCACTACCCAGGACCTGCCCAGATGTGTTGACCAAAATGAGTAATGGGCCTTTCGGGCCGTGGGACAGCAAGTCTAGAGCTGTATGTGCAATGCTGGTGGCATAGCTTCCACCCTCCCAGCGTCAGAGTCGCCCCGACTCACCACGACCCCGTGATGCAGCCCGCCCTGCACCATCTTCACCCTTGCTGGCATGCACTGTTGCAGCTACTCTGTACTCTGAGTGCCTGCCAGCCTAGGGGGCTCATCTTCCAGCACCGTATCAGACAGTGTTCTGTTCTGATCGGTAGGCTTTTCACTGGCTCATTTTTTAAGTAGATTGCCAGGCCTTTCCTTCTAGTCTGTCTTTATCTGAAAGAGCCGCTAAAACCTGTCCACTGCGGGTGACCCTGCTGATGTTTGAAACACCAGTGGCGTAGCTTCCGGCATCACAGCAGCACGCAAGCCACCACAGGAGGACAGATGGACACACAGGTGGTGGATAAAGGTCACTGCAACACATTTTAAAAGCCCTACGTGGTAGCAAACACAAATGACCACCGGGAGATGCAGGATCAAAACCTCCAAGTCTGGAAGTTCCCACGGTACTGGAATTGGTCAGGAAAAGACAAAAATAACCAGCAGAGGACAGAAGCAAAGAATTTGCAGAAAAGGAAACGGTGGTCTCTTAAACATGTGAACAGATGTTCAGCCTCAATCGTGAAGTGTTGCTGTTAGCTGCAGTCAAGTCCCCCTGCCCCGACCCATGGTGACCCCACGCACAACAGAACAAAACGCTGCCCAGTCCTGGGCCATCCCGGTGACCAGTTGCAGATCAGGCCGTTGTGACCCATAGGATTTTCATTGGCTGATTTTCAGAAGTAGATTGCCAGGGCTTTCTTCCTAGTCTATCTTAGTCTGGAAGCTCTGCTGAAAGCTGTTCAGCATCCTAAAAACAGGTAAGCCTCTCCCCCGACAGACAGGTGATGGCTGTGTATGGAGGTGCACTGACCAGGAATTGAACCCGGGTCTCCTGCATGGAAGGCAAAGGTTCTACCACTGAGCCACCGCTGCCCATTGTGGAATGGGAACATTAGAATGATGGAGGCTTCCTCACTTGCTGGTCAGGGTTTCACGGTTGCTCCTTAACTTGTTGTTGTTAGGTGCTGTGAAGTCAGTTCTGACTCATAGCGACCCCATGAACAACAGAACAAAACACTGCCCAGACCTGCGCCATCCTCACATTTGTTGTTATGCTTGAGCCCATTGTTGCAGCCACTGTGTCAATCCATCTCATCGAGGGTCTTCCTCTTTTTCACTGACCTCCCATGTGTCAGTCTGTCATACTGTGGGGGCTTTAGTGTTACTGTGGTGCTGGAAGCTATGCCACCAGTATTCAAATACCAGCAGGGTCACCCACGGCAGACAGGTTTCAGCTGAGCTTCCAGACTAAGACAGACTAGGAAGAAGGACCCAACGGTCTGCTTCTGAAAAGAATCAGCCAGTGAAAATCTTATCAATAGCGGCACACACTTTGGACATGTTATCAGGAGGGATCAGTCCCTGAAGAACATCATGCTCACTAGAGGGTCCTTAACTAGGTGGGCCCAACAAACCAAAAACCCCAGACCTGGGGTCTCAACATAGGCTTCCTGCTGTCTGCACTGCCCCACCACCATTGTTCACCATGGTGGGCACGGGGTGGGTGCAGACCCCTGAGTGCCTGCAGGCAGGTAGGAGGGTGCATGTAGGCAGTGCGTCACCAACTGTCCTTGGTGTGAGCTCCCAGGAATTCAGGGTAGAGCAGCAGCTTCTATATGAGCTCTGCAGACACCATCCCAGCCCTTGGGGCCAATCCTTTCCCAGCCAGCGCGGGAGAGGCCACAAGCCTGTCCCTGTCAGGACACCGCATCACTGATGTCCTGGGCGCCCCGACCTGCACCCCCCAACACCACAGGAAGCACCTGTGCTGTGGGGGTCGGTGCCGGGCTGCCCAGCTGCCTGCCCCCTCCCGCCCTCTAAGGTCAGCAGTACCAACAGGTGCTTCCCTCCCGTCGCCCTCTTGTCTGCAGGCTGTGGGGTCACAGGTCAAACAACAGCGCCGGCCCCCTACCCCCCACCCCCGGGGAGGCTTGCCAGGTGTTTAATATTATCAGGGCTCATTTGCCAGAACAGTGATGGAGTGTTCTCCGAGGCCCCAAATAAATTTCCCGAGAGCGGCTTTCAAAGCCGCCCCGTCGGAGCGGTCTGCGCAGTGGATACGTGGTGGACGCTAATTCAAGGCGGCGTGCGTGGGTTTCTCCGAGCGGGAACACGTGCGCGCCGGCCTGGCCCCATTTGTGGTAATTTTGGGTCTCATTTCCATTTGTGAGAAAGATAACTGCTTACATATGGAAGCAATAAATAAGTGGAGTCATTAAAATTTTCTCTAATTTAGAAAAAATCTTAATGAAGTAATATCTTTGCCAGGGCAGACAGAAATGTAAATCAGACATTAGAAGGGAACCTATTAAAGCGATTGCTATGTTGCTAGTCTTTTTTTTTTTTTTTAATCTAATGAATTTATGAATTGCCAGTTGTGGGGGGGGGGGGGTCACAGGCTTTGTTAATTTCCTACGTGTTTAGCTCAGCGGTAAGAGGGTGGGTACTCATGAACAATGAACATTAAGTCCATTAGTACTTCCCTGCTAATCCGGACGCAAATGCAATACCGAAGGCCCGACGTGACAAAGTCCACATGAATTATTTCAAGTTTGGGGTTTATTCCAGCATCTGTGGGTTGTCACCAGCGTCATCAAAAAGAATGAAACAACCCCGAGAGTATGGCCCCCCAACACCCTTTTAACTCAGTACTGAAGTCACTCGTTGAGGTTCACCCTTCAGCTAAAGATTAGACAGGCCCATAAGACAATAACGGAGGCAGCTCAACCATGTCTATGAGTCTAAATGGGCACACCAGCCGAGGGGCAAGGAGGAGAAGGCAGAAGGGGTTAGGAAAGGGGGACGAATGGAAATGGGCAACGGGAAATAGAGGAGGGGAGACTGTTGAATCGTGGCGGGGTTGGCAAACAATGTCAGAAAATAATACGTGCATTAATCGCTTCATGAGAAACGAATGTTTTCTATAAACTTTCACCTACAGCACAATGAAAAGAAAAAAGAAAAAGCAGGAGTTGCAGCCAACCTACCGCAGGCATCCACTTCGATGTAAAATTCACGTTGTGGCTTTAGAAATGCGTGGTTACCAACTTCTTCTTCTAGCTGGATGCACACACCAGGTGGATGGACAGGAGAGTTATATCAGAACATAGATTCATTAGATTAATGAATTAGATTCATTAGATTAATGCTCAACTGAACAGAAATAGAGTCTGATGGCCCCACATGTCAGCACAGTGACCTGAGTGCTGTTTCTCTGACTGTGCGGGGGCGCCTGCATAGAGTTGCATGGTCCTTTGGCTGCTGTGCATCTCAGTGCGTTGTGGGGGACAAGGAGCCCCTGAGCTTGCCCCCTGAGCCTTCCACAGCCTATCTGCAGGGGAAGCTTGGGCAAGGCTCTGACGTCCCCAGGAATCGAAGACTCACTCGAAGCCTCCCTCAAGACAGGCCAGCAGCCACTCGTGCATTTCACCTGACACCTAGCAGCACCGGGCACGTTGAGTAAGCTTGGGCAGACAAGATGCTGCTGGCTTTTTCCCCTTGTCAGTTGCTTTACCCACTAGTGTGGGTTGAATTGTGTCCCAGCAAAAGACGGGTGGAAGTCCTAATCCCTGTACCTGTGACTGTGACCTTGTTTAGAAATAAGGTCTTTGAAGATGTTATTAGGTGAACATGAGGTCATAAAAGAGTGGGGGTGGGGGGTCCTAATCCCATATGAATGGCGTCCTGATAAAAGAGGAGAAGAGACGCAGAGATGGGGAGACAGGGGAAAAACGTTGTGTGATACTGCAGCCACAAGCCCAGGAACACTTGGGGCCACCAGAAGCTGTAAAAAAACAAGACAGGATCCTCCCCTAGAGCCTCCGAAGGGAGCGAGGGCTGCCCACATCTTGATCTCAGACTCGTCACCTCCAGAATTGTGAGAAGACACGTTTCTTCTTACCTGCTGTTAGGGTTGGAGTCTCTGGGTGGTGCAAACGGTGAGCGAGCTAGGCTGCTAACCAAAAAGTTGGAGGTTCGAGTCCACCTAGAGGCACCTTGGAAGAAAGCCCTGGAGATCTGCTTCTGAAAAATCAGCCACTGAAAATCCTGTGGAGCACAGTTCTACTCTGACACACACAGGGGTGCTGGGAATCAGAGTCGACTGGATGGCAGCTGGTTTCTGGTTTAGCAGGGTGTTGAGGGAAAAGCATACTTCCCGTGGCTGGTCTTCATGGTGACGAAGAAGTAATGGACCTGTGAAGAGAAACACACACACATGCACACTCACGCACACACACACGCACAAACTTGTTGCCATAGAGTCGATCCTGACTCACAGCCACCCTACAGGACAGCGCAGAACTACCCCATAGGGTTTCTAAGGCTGTAAACATTTACGGAAAAAGCAGATTGCTGGTGGGTTCAAATCACTGACCTTTCAGTTAACAGCTGGCCGCTTTAACCACTGCGCCACTAGGGATCTTTCTATGAAGGGAACCCTTTGCCATCAAGTCGATTCTGACTCATAGCGACCCTATAGGACAGGGTAGAACTGCTCCACAGCATTTCCAAGGAGCGGCCGGTGAATTTGAACTGTCGACCTTTTGGTTAGCAGCCGAGCTCTTAACCACTGCACCACCAGAGCTGCTCTGTGAAGGGAAACCAAAAACCAAACCCGTTGCCGCTGAGTCGATTCCGATTCATAATGGCCCTATAGGACAGAGTAGAACTGCCCCACAGGGTTTCCAAGGAGCAGCTGGTGGATTCAAACTGCTGCCCTTTACGTTAGCAGCCGAGTGCTTAACCACTGAGCCCATGAAGGGAAGCACCCTTTTCTTTTTCCTTTTTTGTGATTATATAAAGAGAGGAGGCAGTTGTCTGCTGGGGGAAGACATTCTGTGCTCTAATGTGATCTAAGAGCATTACAATTTTTTTTAATAGACTTCATTTCTTGGAGCAGTTTTAGCTTTACAGAGAAATTGAGCAGAAAGTACAGGGAGTTTCATACACCCTTCTCCGCCCTGTATGTCCTATTTTTAACATCTTGCTTCCAGCATTGATACATTGCTATTAACTGAAGTTGGAGTTTACATGAGGATTCACTCTTTGTGTTGTATAGTCCTGTGGGTTTTGAAAAATGCATTACATCCTGTGTCCACCATTACAGCTTCAGATACATACATACCCCTTGCTGTCTAGTCAATTCCAACCCATAGTGACCCTGTAGAAACAGCGTCAGATAGCATTCTGTATTTTCACACAAATAATGCATGCCTTCTACATTTGTCTGCCCGCTGTGCCCTCCCCCCACGAGGTATTTTCATGGGCACTCATCACTATGCCAATTTTTTTTACATGTTGCTGTAAAAAACAAAACAAAAAACAAAAAAAATTAGCATAGCACGCTTTCAAAGATACTTTGCGGGAGGTGGAGGGTGTGGTTGGCAAACACACACAGAAGGCTGGAATTATTTGCTTGAAAATATGGTAGTTTCACTGCCCTAAAGATCTCCAGTCACTCCCCTTTTATTTAATTAGTAGGCTTTTTTTTTTTTAGAACAGGTTTAAGTTTACAGAGAAACGGCAGAAGGTACAGAGCTCTGTACCCTCCGCTCCCCTGCACATGGTTTCTCCTGTTGTTCATGGCTGGCATTCCTGTGCTACATTTGTTACAGGGGCTGAATGAACACTGATACATTGTTATAACTAGAGGCCACCGTTTACAAGAGGATTCTCTCCGTGCTGTGTGGTCCTGTGGGTTTTGACAAATGCATCATGTCACGTGTCCACCATTACAGTATCACACAGAACAGTTGTAACACCCTGAAAATGCCCTGGGTTCCACCTGCTCAAAGGAGCCCTGGTGGTGCAGTGGTTAAGCCCTCGGTGCTAACCAAAAAGTTGGCAGTTTGAACCCACCAAGCCGCTCCCAGGGACAAAGATGTGGCAGTCTGCTTCCATGAAGAGTACACTACAGCCTTGGGAACTCTATGGGGCAGTTCTATTCCATTCTGTTCACCCCCTCCTCTATTGAAGGGCATTTTAAATGCCCTGGTTCAAGTGGAAATCCCAATCCGGCAAACGCCCGACTATTGGGCCTCTTACTTCTTGCTCTTGTGTGTGACGATGCCGTACGTGCTCTCAAGGTGTGTTCTACATACGCTGCATAACACGTGTGTGGTGCAGATGCCCCCGCTACGAGGCGCTATGTAAATGCCTTCAGGGTCCTGTTCGAGGTCACAGGTTCCCTGCCATGAACACTGACCTACGTCACCCGGCAGGGCGGGTCTCCCCAGCCCAGGGGATGGGGGCAGCTGGAAACACCAAGGGGGGCAGCCCAGGTTCCTTTCGTCTGAACACCTCCCAGGGACGTGAAATGTGTTTCCTTAACAGGAGAGAAGCAATGAACTGTGCTTTCTTTATGTGGCCCATTACAAATCAAATATGGGCAGTTGTAAAAGCATATTTTCCTAAGCACTCGGTTATATGGCCATGGCTTGCAAATATCCTTCGTGGCTCCATGTGGGGGGAAGAATGGAAGGCAGGGCTGATGACTTTGGGGAGGGGGCGGAGGGGCACTTACAGAGGCTGACTGCCCACAGTGGGTGTGGGTGGAGACCTGGGTGGCTTTGTGTGGATTGAGTCTTTATGGAACCCTGGGCTCCCCATCCCTCTTAGGCTGCTTATTAAAGTCAGGTTAGTATAAATATGGGGGTTGTAAACTAGCAGGGCTCGAGCACCAATTAAAGTAATAAAAACAAGAAGCTGCCAAGAAGGGAGAGGTTTTGGCAGCGGCTGAGAGGCAGGAGGGCTGGAGACGCTGGCCAAGGACCGGGGTGCAGGGGAGGAGAAGGGGGAGCAAAGGGCCTTATGGGGAGGGGGCTGGCTGTGAGAGCTAAGATGTGAGCCCCTGGTCCATGGGGGGAACATCTGGGAACAGTGCTGGGGCTGAGAGGAGGGCGACCCGGCTGGCTGGGCTGGGGTGCAGGGCAGGGAGGGCTCCCTGGCTGCCGGGATGTGCTCTAGGACGTGTCGACCTGTGCTGGGGTCTGGGAGGGACACCCACGGCCTTTGGTCACTGGATAGTCACTTCAGGTGTGCGTCCAAAGGCTGAACAGAGAAGAACAAGAGGACGGCCCTCCTCCCCCCGCCCACTCTCTTCCCCATGTCCCTCACTCCCCCAACTCCTACTCCACCACCCCTCCACCGCCTCACCCCTCACCCCTACACCCCCTAGTCCACCATCCCCACCTCCCTACCTACCTCCTCATCCACCAGCTGCCCACTCAACCTCCCTCCCCCATACACCCCTCACTCTACCGCCGGCCTTCCTAGTCCCCTACCTCCCCACCCTTACCTCCTCACACCCCATCGCCTCACCCTGTACCGGTCACTCCTACACCCCCCCACTCCACCACCCTCACTGCCTCACCCCTACCTCCTCACCTGCACCCCTCACTCCTACACCCCCCACTCCACCACCCTCACCTCTTCACCCCCACCTCCTCAACCCTATACCCCTCACCCCAATACATCCACTCTACTACCTCCCATCTCCTCATGTAGTACCCCTCACTCCTACACCCCCCACTCCACGACCCTCACTGCCTCACCCTGCACCCCTCACTCCTACACCCCCTACTCCACCACCCTCACCTCCTCACCCCCACCTCCTCAACCCTATACCCCTCACCCCAATACATCCACTCTACCACCTCCCATCTCCTCACCCCCACCTCCTCACCTGCACCCCTCACTCCTACACCCCCCACTCCACCACCTTTACCTCCTTACCCACCACATCCTCTCCTCCTCCTCCTTACCTTGCACCCCCCACTCTACCACCCCCACCTCCTAGCCCCCTACTTCTCCACCCCCACCACTCACCCCTACCTCCTAGCTCCACACCCCCACTCCACACCCCATCTCCCCACCCCTTCCTCCCTCACCCCATGTCCTCTCCCTCCTCACCTCCCCTTCCCCCACCCCTACCCTCACCCGCCTCACCCTTTCTCAGTTCTCTCAGCTCCCTCCCTCCTAAACCCCCCTCTCTTCTCTCCTCCTCCAGCCCTTTCTCCTGCTGCCCCTTCATATCCTCTGGATACCTCCTCACGTTTCCCTCCTCCATCGCTTTCACCTGCTCTCCCCCCATATCCCTCCCTCACCCTCTCACCCCCCCCCCGCCCCTTCCTACCTGCTCTCTCCCCTCGACCACCCCCTCCCGGCATCCAGGATTCAGTCTCTTCTTCCCAGGATCTTCATCCTCCCAGACAGCCCTGTGTGCCAATCAAGTCGATTCCTACTTATGGCAACCCCATGTGACAGAGTAGAATTGCCCATAGGGTTTTCTAGGCTGTATTCTTCATGGGAGCAGATCACCAGGCCTTTCTCCCTCAGAGCAGCTAGTAGGTTCAAACCACCAACCTTTTAGTTAGCAGACAAGTGCTTAACCACTGCACCACTAGGGCTCCTACATACAGTATAGTGGTATATATATAGTATATACACACATAATATACTACATAGTATATACATACTATATATACATAGTGTATATATATATATATATATATATATATATATATATATATATAGTAGCACATATATACTAGTCGATATTCAATCATTTCAGGAGGTAGCATGTGATCAAGAACCGACGGTATTGAAGGAAGAAATCCAAGCTTCACTGAAGGCACTGGCAAAAAAAACCAAGGCTCCAGGAAGTGACGGAATACCAACTGAAGCGTTACAACAAACAGATGCAGCAGTGAGGTACTCACTCATCTATGCCAAGAAATTTGGAAGACAGCTACCTGGCCAATGGACTGGAAGACATTCATATCTGTACCCATTCCAAAGAAAGGTGATCCAACAAAAAGCAGATATTATCAAACCATGTTATTTAATATCACACTCAAGGAAAACTTTGCTGAAGATCATTCAAAAGCGGCTGCAGCAATACATCGGGAGGGAGCTGCCAGAAATTCAGGCTGGGTTCAGAAGAGGATGTGGAATAAGAGAGATCATTGCTGATGTCAGATGGATCTTGGCTGAAAGCAGAGAATACCACAAAGATGCTTACCTGTGTTTTATTGACTATGCAAAGGCATTCGACTGTGTGGATCACAACAAACTATGGATAGCATTGCAAAGAATGGGAATTTCAGAACACTTAATTGTGCTCATGAAAAACCTGTATGTAGATGAAGGGGCAGTTGTTTGAACAGAACAAGGGTATACTGCGTGGTTTAAAATCAGGAAAGATGTGGGTCAGGGTTGTATCCTCTCACCACGCCTATTCAGTCTGTATGCGGAGCAAGTAATCCGAGAAGCTGGACTCTGAGAAGAAGAACCAGGCATCAGGATTGAACGAAGACTCATTAACAACCTGTGTTATGCAGATGACACAACCTTGCTTGCTGAAAGCAAAGAGGACTTGAAGCACTTATTGATGAAGATCAAAGACTACAGCCTTCAGTATGGATTAAGCCTCAACATAAAGACAACAAAGATCCTCAGAACTGGATGAATAAGCAACATCATGATAAACAGAGAAAAGATTGAAGTTGTCAAAGATTTCATTTTACTTGGATCTACAATGAACACCCATGGAAACAGCAGTCAAGAAATCAAAAGATGCCTTGTGTCGGGCATATCTGCTGCAAAAGATTTCTTGAAAGTGTTAAAAAGCAAAGATGTCACTTTGAAGGCTAAGGTGCACCTGACCCAAGCCATGGTGTTTTCAATCACCTCACATGCATGTGAAAGCTGGACAATGAATAAGGAAAAAGGAAGAAGAATTGATGCCTTTGAATTATGGTGTTGGCAAAGAATATTGAATATACCATGAACTGCCAAAAGAACAAGCAAATCTGTCCTGGAAGAAGTACAGCCAGAATGCTCCTCAGAAGCAAGGACGGTGAGACGACATCTCACATACTTTGGACGTGTTATCAGGAGGGACCAGTCCCTGGAGGAGGACATCAGGCTTGGTAAAGTAGAGGGTCAGTGAAAAAGAGGAGGCCTCTCAAGGAGACGGATTGACACAGTGGCTGCAACACTTAGGTCTCTGTGTGTCTGCTTACGTGTGACAGATAGATAGGTAGGTAGGTAGGTAGGTAGATATAGATATTCCTAATAGATTGACATTCATTTTCGGAGACTTTAGGAGTTAGCTGAGTTCTGGAAACTCAACTGTTCGACAAGGTTGTGGTGGTGTTAGTTGCCCTCCAGTGGGTTCTGAGTCACAACGACCCCACACACAACAGAACGAAATGTTGCCCAGTCCTGTACCATGTTCACCATCATTGTTTGAGTCCATTATTGCGGGCACTGTGTATTGTGAGCGCCTTCCAACCCGGGGGGCTCATCGTTCAGCTCTGTATCACACAATGTTCTACTGTCATCCACAGGGTTTTCATTGGCTCATTTTTGGAAGTAGATCGCCAGGCCTTTCTTCCTAGTCTGTCTTAGTCTGGAAACTCCACTGAAACCTGACCACCATGGTTGACCCTGCTGGTATTTGAAATACACGTGGTATAGCTTCCAGCATCACAGCAACATGCATGCCACCACAGTAAGACAAACTGACCAGATGGAGGTGGGGTAGGCAAAGTGGACACATGCAGATGTCTGACGTTACACTGTTACAATAACACAGTGTGCCCAGGCTGGGAGTGGGACTAGAGAGGGCATTCATGGTTCAGCCCTGCTGGCGGCATTCTGCTGCAGCACCCTAGCCCACCCCCCACTGGGCGCCCACCCTCCAAACCCGAGCAATGGCACTGCCAAGACTTGGGCAGTGGTGGGTGTCACAGCCAAGAGGTGGACATGGTGAGTCAGAGTAGAACTTTGCTCCACAGGGTTTTCAAGGGCTGATTTTTCACAAGCAGATCGCCAAGCCTTTCTTTCGAGGCTCCTCTGGGTGGACTTGAACCTCCAAACTTCTGATTAGCAGCTGACTGTGTTCACCATTTGCACCACCCAGGAGCAACCTGAAGGGACATGGAATCAATCCTTCATTCCCGCCTCTCCTGGGCCAGGTGCCAGCCCAGCCCCCCATCCTCCCGGGAGTGTAGACACAGCGGTGTCTCCGCTCTGAGGACCACGGGTGTTGGAAACAGTGGTTTCCACAGAGCTGGGCTTAATGGGCAAACAGTCCACAACTCCCAGGACTCTAGGGAAGAAACAAGGGAACCACACACAATCCACGGAGCAAACTACAGTCAGCAGAGCAAAGAGCAAAATAATAAACAAAAGGTTAGGGGCCAGTGAATCTACGTACGTGAATGGGGGTGAGACACTAAAGCATAAATATTGAGAACGTTGAATGGGAAGAATGTAACCGAGGTCACTAACCAACACGTGTAAACCGAAACAAAACCCACTGCCGCCAAGTCGATTCCGACTCCTAGTGACCCTACAGGACAGAGAAGAACTGCCCCATAGTGTTTCCACGGCTGTAAATCTTTATGAAAGCAGACCATGCCACCTCTTTCTTCTGTGGGGCAGCTGATGGGTTCGAACCGCTGACCTTTTGGTTAGCAGCTGAGCGCTTAACCACTGCCCCACCAGGGCTCCTTGAACAATATGTGTGGAAACAATTAAATGGGAACCTGTTTTGATGTGTCTAGTTTCATTTAACGTAAAATAAAATGAAATTCAAAAATAAAAACAAAAAAGTAAGCAACAAAAGACAATCATAATGCAACAAAGCCAAAAAGACAAGATCAGAAATGGGGAAAGAAGCTAGGCATAAGATTCGAAGGAAATATTCACAGAGGGGTTAAATTTCCTCATTAAAAGTAACCATTGTCTCTGATGGGGTTAAAACCCAGTGATGTTTTCAGAGACACAGGGAAAAGGCATCCAGCGAATAAATAAAAATAAATCTAAAAGGAAGACCCAAGGTTTCCCATTAAAATTCAAACTAATGGAAAGCAGAAAGACTTAAGGGAGGGTTGAAGCCAATGAAACATTAAATGTTGGCTTATTTTATGTTGATTAAACAGTACAGTACAAATGAGTGGGCATAAAACATTGGGGGCAACAAAGTAGCAGCCCCATCGACAGGAATTCAAGACAAAATAAAAAGAGAAATTGACGGACATTCTCTGGCTGCAGGAGAATAACTGCAGGAGTCGCAGATTACGACATGTCCAATTGAAAAAAAAAAAAAAGCAAACAACAAGGGCATGGTGAATTTAAATAATTGATTAATAATTTAGGTGAATTAAAATAATAATTTAAATAACCATGTAACAACCAGAAGTAAGAACAAATCTATCTCGGAAGGAGTCCAGCCAGAATGCTCCTTAGAAGCAAGGATGGCGAGACTACGTCTCATGTACTTTGGACGTGTTGTCGGGAGGGACCAGTCCCTGGAGAAGAACATCATGCTTGGTAAAGTAGAGGGTCAGCGAAAAAGAGGAAGACCCTCAAGGAGATGGACTGACAAGTGGTTGCAACAATGGGCTCAAGCATAACAATGTTTGTGAGGATGATGCAGGACCGGGCAGTGTTTCGTTCTGTTGTACACGGGGTCGCTATGAGTCAGAACCAACTCAACAGCACCTAACAACAGCAACCAGGAAAAGCTAACTGTCACCTTTAGATGTGTTAATGCTGTAGTGGTATAGTGACGATGTTTACAAATTAACTTAACCTTTCAGAGATACACACTGAACAATATGTAACAACCTACTTGGTTCTATTATTTAAATATATCATTTAATATAGATTTAGAACTAAGTATACATATGCTGATGATGTGGATATTCTGCTATTTAAATTTAAATAGATAATACATCATACTGTGTAACTTTATATATTATTTATATATTTTACCTATATTTAAATTGATATCTATTTAATCTGTTACATAAGGAGCCCTGGTTGCACAGTGGTTAAGCCCTCAGCTCTAACCAAAAGATGGGCAGTATGAACCCACTAGAGACTCTGCAGGAGAAGGACCTGGAGATCTGCTCCTGTAAAGATGACAGCCTAGAAAACCCTATGGGACAGTTCTATTCTGTCACATGGGGTGGCTGGCTACAAGTCAGAACTGACTCAGCACACAACAACAGTTTATTACATATGCATACACACTAAATTTGTCTCCAACAAAGGGGAATAAACCATTAGATGTATACAAAAAGTGATATTTCTCACCTCAAACAGCTCAATAGATTCTACAATGTAGGAAATATATTTAGCATGTTAGGGCTCTACCACCCTCTGGTCCTGGCTTCTCAGGGTGAACACCAGGACCAACACCATCAGTATCACCAAGAACATGCTGGAAATGCAGAAGCCCTGGCTACACCCACTGCAGACTTTCCAGTGGGCTGTGACCTGCTCCACCTGGTTCCCCAAGGGCTCCCACAGGCTCCTACGGGCTCTGAGAGGCTGTAACCAGACCCCAGGTGAATTCCGTGCCCCCCGCAGCTTGGGAAGCACTGGTTGAGGCTCACTTTCTGATTGATGCCAAACCTGTTTTGCAGTAACCGGCCCATCGGGAGGGTAGAAAGATGGGGGAGCACAGGGCGAGGCATGTTCTCCCAGATGACACCCATCAGTTCTCAGAGTTCTGTGGAGGGAGGAGCTCACCCCCAGAGCCACCGGCAGCACCGTGGAGCCTGCGGCGTGTGTCCAGTTCAGTGTGCAGGAAACATTGGGTCTCCAGCATCCCACCCTCACCTGGCCCTCTGACCACCAAGGGGCAAAGCTCAAACCTCATCCTGGGAGCCCGATGCCCAGGACTTCCGGTGACGGGTGCCTATGGCTCCAAGGATTCAGAACTCACGGTCCAACACCCGCCTTAAACTCCCCACCAGTGTCCAGCAGTGGGTGGAAGTGATGACCACAGCAGAAAGTCCCTCCTGGGAGAGGCGAGAAGGACAAACCCAAAGCAGACCCTGTTTCACTCATGGCCAGGCAGAAATGTGAAGCTTCTGGTCTGTCTGTTGGTTGTAATGTGGTGACTTGCTGGTTGCTGTGATGCTGGAAGCTATCCCCCTGGTATTTCAAATACCAGCAGTGTCACCTATGGTGGACAGGCTTCAGCAAAGCTTCCAGACTAAGACAGGCTAGGAAGAAAGACCTGGTGACATACCTCCAAAAATCAACCAGTGGAAATCTTAAGGCTCACAACAGAACATTGACTGACTTGCTCACTTTGGACATGTTGTCAAGGGGGATCAGTCACTGGAGGAGGACATGGTGTTTAGTGAAGCAGAGGGCCAGTGAAGGCTAGGGAGGCCCTCAGTGAGATGAACTGGCGCAGCAGCCGCAACAATGGACTCAAACATGGAGTCAGTCGTATTATTTCCTCCATCACCAGTCTGTCCATCTGTCGTCCTGTGGCAGCTTGTGTGCTGTTGTGACGCCAGAAGCTCTGCCACCAGTATTTCAAATACCAGCAGGGTCACCCATGGTGGACAGGTTTCAGCAGAGCTTCCAGACTAAGACAGACTAGGAAGAAAGGCCTGGAGATCGGCTTCCAAAAATCAGCCAATGAAAACCTTGTGGATCCCAACAGAACATTGACAGAGTCACTTGCTTTGGACACGTCATCAGGAGGAATCAACTGCTGGAGGAGTAAGTTGATCACATAATTGAGTAAGAAAAATGTCCACATTCCTTGTTCTTGTTAGTTTGTTAGTTGCTATCCAGTTGTGTATGACTCGTAACCAGCTTAGATGATCGTTTCTATGTTTGAGTCAATTGTTGTAGCCACTGTGTCAATCCATCTCATGGAAGGTCTCCCTCATTTTTGCTGACCCTCCACTTTACCAAGCCTGATGTCCTTCTCTAGCAATTGGTCGTTCCTAATGACATGTCCAAACTAAAAGAGCCAAAGTCTTGCTATCTTTACTCCTAAGCGGTGTCATGGATTGAATTGTGTCCCCCAAAAATGTGTATCAACCTTGACTAGACCGTGATTCCCAGTATTGTGTGGCTGTCCTCCATTTTGTGATTTGATGTGATTATCCTCTGTGTTGTAAATCCTGTCTCTATAATGTGAATGAGGCAGGATTAGAGGCAGTTATGTTAATGAGGCAGGACTCAACCTGTCGGATTAGGCTGTATCTTGAGTCAATCTCTTTTGAGATATAAAAGAGAGAAGAGAGCAAAGAGAAGGACTTCAGACCACCAAGCAGGAAGCACCAAGAGCACAGTGCATCCTTTAGGACCCGGGGTCCCTGTGCTGAGAAGCTCCTAGACCAGGGGAAGACTGATTACAAGGACCTTCCCCCAGAGCCAACAGAGAGAGAAAGCCTTCCCCTGGAGCTGATGCCCTGAATTTGGACTTCTGGCCTCCTAGACTGTGAGAGAATAAACTTCTCTTTGTAAAAGCCACCCACTGTGGTATTTCTTTTATAGCCGCACTAGACAACTAAGACAAGGAGCATTCTGGTTGTGTTTCTTCTAAGACTGATGTGTTTGTTCTTCTGGCCGTCCACTGTATAGTCAACATTGTTCTCCAACGGCACAATTTGAATTCATCAGTTCTTCTGTCTTCCTGTCTCATTGTCCAGCACGCCTTCTTAGGAACTATTCTGACCCATGGTGACCCCATATGTGTCAGAGTAGAATTGTGCTCCATGGGGTTTTCAGTGGCTGATTTTTCAGAGGTAGAGAGGAAAATGATCAATTACGTGAAAAAGCAAACCCGTGGAGTCCGTAGGTGACGTGTGCTATATCTCAGCATTGACAAGAGTGAAGAACACTAAGGAATCACCCGTGTTAGGTGCAAGGGAAGTTAAATGCCAGGAAAGAAGCAGACTTGGCAGAGCAGACTTTCATTTATAAAAATGCCCCTCCACCTGCAGGGTAAAGGGTCAATGTTTTGAAAAAGCCAGAGGCTTATTAACGGTGTTTATTTAAAAGGGCAAAGGGAAGAGATGGACCAAAGAATCATAACTCAAAGAAACTTAGTCGAATCAGCTGCTTCCGTCAAAATTGCAAAATCTATACTTCTTCTATACACAGCTTGTGCTGACCGCCGCTAAAATGTTCCCTGCACCCACCCATGCTTTATGGGGCAGTGAGAAGGGGCATATTGCGGTGAGGTCAATTTTTACAAAGTTGGTTTGTCTTAGGCGAGAAATAAAGGCTGATAGATAACACCAATGAAGGCTTTGCTGTGTAGCCACTGTGCGTGTGTGTGTGTGTGTGTGTGTGTGTGTGTGCTGAATAAATGTATATTTATTTTTGTTAGTTGCTGTTGAGTTGGTTCCAACTTACGGCAACCCCATGTGTGTCAGAGTAGAACTGTGCTCCATAGGGTTTTCAACAGCTGATTTTTGCTGAAGTAGATCACCAGGCCCTAGGTGGTGCAATGGTGAAGCCCTCTGCTGCTAACTGAAAAGTTGGTGGCTCAAACCTACCCAGCAGCTCTGCAGAAGAAAGGCCTGGCAATCTGCCGCCTTAAAGATGACAGCCTAGAAGACCCTGTGGGGCAGTTCTAGTCTGTTATATGGGGTTGTTATGAGGAGTGGACTTGACAGCACACAACATACATATATATACATATATACACACACACATATATTATATATATATATAAACATTTAAAAATTCAAAGCAGGAGTATCTTGAAGCTCAGGAAGCTGGAGGTCTTGGGGTAGTGAAGGATTGGCTGGTGCACTGCAGATGTGAGTCACATCAAAGATCAATACATGGGATTTTCAGAAACTCAGGAAGACCCAAGCCCCCCAGGAAAGCTCCTCTTTATTGCGTTAATTATTAAGATCCATGCACTCCTGCTGATGGATGGGTATGAGGAGCTCAGAGCTCGTAAATCCGAGGAGATCACTCAGCCAGCAGACTGGTGCATGTTGACACCACATGGCCCCCAACCCCTGCTCACAGGAGCACATGGATGTGTGTGAGCACACGCAGCCCGCCGTGTGGCTTATTGCAGATGCCTGGTGGCGTAGTGGTTAAGAGCTCAGCTGCTAACCAAAACGTCAGCAGTTCAAATCCACCAGCCGCTCCTTGGAATCCTTATGGGGCAGTTCTACTCTGTCCTATAAGGTCGCTATGAGTCGGAATCGACTTGACGGCAACAGGTTTGGTTTTGGCTTTATAAGCCACACAACCTGTGTGCCACCCTGCTCCCCAGGGCACCTGGACCTAGTGCTGCAATAATAGAAATACCACCAGGGGGTGGATTTCAGGAACAGAAATTTATTTTCTCACTGTTCTGGAGGCTAGAGGAGCCCTGGCGGCACAAAGGTTAAGCGAAACGTTGGCAGTTCAAGCCCGCCCAGCGGCTCTTCAAGAGACAGACCTGTCGATCTGCTCCTGTAGATTTCAGCCGAGAAAACCCTATGGGGCAGTTCTACTCCATCACACAGGGTTGCTGTGAGCTGGAATCGACTCGACAGTACCTAACAACAACATCTTTGCACTGCATTCAATCTGTTCAGGAGTCTGCAACCTCACAGACACTTAGTGAGACGTGTGGTTGATTCGATCAAGCGTCCGTTGACAGAAGTGACCGGAGGAGGCTGATGGGAAAGAAGAAGATCCATGGTCCCAGGCACGGAGGTTAGGACACAGCTCAAGCATCTTGCAGGAATTGTCTTTCTGTCCCTGTTTGGACTGGTGCCCGGCCCGGGACCTGACACGCAATCTGTGCTTCTTAAGAGGAAAACCGTGCCAGAGCTGACGAGGGCTGACGGACCAGGGTGGGCATCTGGTTTACATTAAAGAACAAGGTAAAACAGAGGAAGAGGTGAAGGCAAAGACGTAGACAAGGGTGTGCCGTGGGCAACGAAAAGAAGCGGACTTGGCAAATGAATTCTTAAGGATCGGCCGGGAGATCTGAGGGCAGTTTCCAAAGAGCAAGAGGATTCAAGGAGAGGAAAGAAGTGTGTGCGGTTTTGAAGCACAGCTACGTGGTGCAAGCGGTGAACGGGCTCGGCTGTTAACAGGAAGGCTGGAGGTTCGAGTCCACCCAGAGGTGCCTCGGAAGAAAGGCCTGGTGATCTACTTCTGAAAAACCAGCCTTTGAAAACTACGTGGAGCACAGTCCTGCTCCGACACACACAGGGTCGCTGTAGTCGGGGTTGACTCCACGGCAACTGGTTTAATTCTCAAGGAAAGTCCCTGGCTGATACAGTCAATGTGTTCGGCTGCTCTTCAAAAGGTTGGAAGTTCGAGTCTTCCCAGAGGTGCCTCAGTGGAAAAGCCTGCCTATCTCCTTCTGAAAAATCAGCCACTGAAAATCCTATGGAGCACAGTTCTAGTCTGACACATGTGGGGTCACCATGAGTCAGAGCTGAACCGAGGGTAACTGGTCTGGAGTCCCTGAGAGTTGCAAACAGTTAAGCACTCGGCTGCTAACTGAAGGGTTGGAGGTTTGAGTCCACCCAGAGGTATCTCAGAAGAAAGGCTTGGCAATCTACCTTCAAAAAATCAGCCATTGAAAACCCTCTGGAGCAGAGTTCTACTCTGACCGTCATGGGGTCGGCTGTGATTCAGAGTCGACTCCACGGCAACGGATAAGAGGATTTTTCAGACACATTTGTTTACCCCCAGCGGTGAGCAAGGGAACGAAGGAGAAGGGATTGTACCTGAATGTGGGACAGCCACTGAGCACCTTCTCAAACAGGTTTGCACACTTCTGTCTTGAGTCCCACGATGTGTTCTCACTTACGGTTTGTGAGAAAAGGCTGTTTAGAAAATCTCCAGGGCGTCCCTTAGAGGAGGTGAACTTAAAACTGTTTCTTAAAATGCTTTGGAAGTGGCTTATTCCATTTGTATTTGTTTTAGTTTGGTATTCTATGACAGAGAGGCCTTGGTGTGCCATTTTCAGGAAAGTGTTGGTCTGCTCACATAAAGATGATCTTCCTATCAAGAGTTGAGCACAGAAGCCGCCTGGGTGGCTTTGGCCACTGCTCCATGACACAGAAGAAGCCTATAAGTAGGAGCAGTAAAATTAGACCGTAAGATTTGTGACTATGGTTTCCATGAAGCCCGTGATTCACACGGAAGGCAGATCAAGGAGGTCTGTAAAAATTGGTGATAATTGAGACTCACGCTGTGCCTTGAAACACAGTATCCCATTGTTTCTCAGAAATGCCTTAAGTGGGTTACAAAATTCATCCCTAAAGTCTTCACGATTCTATCAAGTTGAGCCCTGGTGATGCAGTGGTTAAGAGCTTGGCTGCTAACCAAAAGGTCAGCAGTTCGAATCCTCCAGCCACTCCTTGGAAACCCTCTGGGGCAGTTCTACTGTGTCCTATAGGGTTACTGTGAGTCAGAATTGACTCGAGAAGGCAATGGATTTTTTTTGTTTGTTTATTTGGTAGCTAAAGCTTGAAAAAAGGGCCATGTTTGCAGAAAATGAGCATTGTCCTGTCATCAGTGGGATGGATTTTAAATTTCAGGCGTGGAAAGTGACCGGGAGACTGTGTGCAAAATGGTGCCCAATTCCCCACTGGCGGTGATGCCCTGAGAGGTCCCTCACATGCACACATGGGGGTCAGCCAGCTGCCTCAGTCTCTGATCCACTCTGCCATGGAGTCGATTACTTCTCATAGTGACCCCACGTGAGAGAGTAGAACTGCCCCTTAGGGTTTCCAAGGCTGTAATCCTTACGGGAGCAGATAGACAGGTCTTTCTCCCTCAGAGCCTCTGGGTGGGTTCAAGCCGCTGACGTTTTGGTGAGCAGCTAAACCGCTGTGCCACCAGGGCTCCTTCTCAGACTCGTATAGCTGCTATAACAAAAACAAACACACAAACCAAAAAACCCACAAGTGGGTGGCTTTAAAAAAACAAAACCCAAATCTGTTGTGGTTGAGTTGATTCCGACTCATAGTGACCCTATAGGACACAGTAGAACTGCCCCATAGGGTTTTCAAGGGGCAGCTGGTGGATTCCAACTGCCAACCTTTTGGTTAGCAGCCGAACACTTAACCACTGCTCCACCAAGGCTCCATTCACAGGTACAGGGGGGGTTAGGATTTCAATGTATTATTTTGGAAGGACACAATTCAATCCACCCATAACACCCTCTATGCCTTGATTTTGACAGTCGTAATGTAAAACGTTGACTGAGCCTGAGTCTTTCCTGCGACGTGCCCTAAGTTTGCACACACTTAAATTCTAGCTAGCCTCTACAGGTAGGTTACCCGGAAACTTGGTATCGAGGATCAATCAGGGATTGTCACTACCGTTGTTGTTGCTGGGTGCTGTCAAGTCGATTTCAACTCACAGCAACCCGATGTGACAGAGTAGGACTGCCCCATAGGGTTTCCTAGTCTGTCAGCTTTATGAAAGCAGATCACCAGGTCTTTCTCCCGAGGTGCCCCTGGTGGGTTTGAACCGCCGACCTTTTGGTTGGCAGCCAAGCACTTAACCACTGCACCACCAGGGCTCCTTTGGGTAGACTTAAAGAACGGGAATTTATTCTCTCACAGTCCAGGAGGCTAGAAGTCCGAATTCAGGGCGCCGGCTCTAGGGAAAGGCTCTCTCTGTGTCGGCTCTAGGGGAAGGTCCTTGTCTCTTCATCTTCTGCTGCCCCAGAGTTTCTGAATTCCTTGGCGATCTCCACGTGGCAACTATTTTTCTGTCTTTTGTTCTTGCTCATCTCTGAGTCTAATCTGCTCTTTTTTATGATAACTCAGAAGTGACTAGGTTTAGGACACACTGTACAAGGATATGACCTCATTAACATGACAAAGAAAACCCTATCTCCAAATGAGACCCCGTCTACAGATAAGTTGTTGGGTGCCCTCAACTCAGAGAGACCCCAGGTAACAGAGAAGAGCTGCCCCATAGGGTTTCCTAAGGCTGTAATCTTTATGGAAGCAGATCGCCAGGTCTTTTCTCCCTCAGAGCGGCTGGTGGGTTTGAACCACTGACCTTCAGGTTAGCAAGCAAGCTCTTAACCATTGTGCCACCAGGGCTCCCTGTCACGTCTCTAGCCGTACGCATCGAAGCTCAATTAGCGCATTTAGCTATAGTGAATCCACTCACTCACTGTCTTTGCTTTCCGTTTGGGCAGTAACTTTCCGTAGACAAATTATACCTTATCCTCTATTTTTTTTGTAAATTAGCTTGTATCTGCTAATACGCAAATATATAAATACCCAATTAGGGAATGCAGATAAACAGGATTTGAATCTTAATAAAAAGTGGTTTTTAAGAGTCTATAGTTGATTAAAGACTGTATTTACTGGAATTTTATAAGTCTTTCCAGTGCATTATAAATTAATAATTTGCTATATTTATTTATGTGCTGTCTATGTAGTCCAGTCAATTATGAATGAATACATTTATTGTGTATAAATAAAATCTCCACCTCATCATGCAGCTAAGGCGCTGTGTTAATCTACTGAGAATGGTATATAAATAATAAAATCAAGGCAGAGTTAACAGTGTCATCAGAGCCGCCGAGGATTTGCTTATCTTCAAACACTTCAAAGCAAAGCCTGAGAATTTAGCCATGGGTTCCCTATTAGGATCAGAAGTTTGTGCAGTCTTATGCTTCTACTCCAAAGAGATTTAAACAATGGTTTCGGATCGGCCGCAGAACCTTACACAACAGACTTGGACGTTCCTGCCATTGAAATGCAATGATAATACACAAATATCTATGAGGAAGCCACTCAATGCATATGGATGCGAAAGCTGGACAATGACAAAGGGAGACGGAAGAAGGATTACCGCATTTGACTTATGGTGTTGGCGAAGAACATTGAGTATACCGTGGACTGGCAGAAGAACGAACAAATCTGTCTTAGAAGAAATACAGTCAGAGTGCTCCTTAGAAGCGAGAATGGAGAGACTTTGACTCACTTCTTTTGGACACATCGGCAGGAAAGACCAATTACTTGAAAAGGACACAATGGCCCGTAAAGGGGAGAGTCACTGAAAACAAAAGAACCCCCCACGAGATGAATTGACACAGTGGCCACAACAGTGGACTCACACACACCAATGATCATGAAGATGGTGCAGGACCAGGCAAGGCTTCCTTTCTGTTGCACATGGGGTCACCACGCATTACAGCCTACTCAATGGCAACTAACACAACAATGACAATGTCCCAGGTCCCGTATGAGGGAGGGGCTCACGTCTGTACCCCAATGAAACATCATGGCCACTGAGGGAGGAGGTGGCTGTTATCTTCAAATCCAGGTCCCTCTGACAAGATAGGTCATGTTTGTTTCCTTCCATAAAGCTGCACCCAGAACTTCAGTGCTGCGACTGTTAAAGATTGGATTGTGTTCCCCCAAAATGTGTGTCAACTTGGCTAGACCATGATTCCCAGCATTGTGTGGTTGTCCTCCATTTTGGGATCGGATGTGCTTTTCCTACATGTTGTAAATCTTAACCTGTATGATGTTAATGAGGCGGGACTCAATCTACAGGATTAGGTTGTGTCTTGAATCAATCTCTTTTGAGTTATAAAAGAGAGCAGAGAGGAGAGGAACCTCATACCACCAAGAAAGAAGAGCCGGAGCAGAGTGTGTCCTTTGGACCTGGGGTCCCTGTGCTGAGAAGCTCCTAGACCAGGGGAAGATTGATGACAAAGACCTTCCCCCAGAACCGACACAGAGAGAAAGCCTTCCTCTGGAGCTGGCACCCTGAATTCTGACCTGTAGCCTCCTAGACTGTGAGAGAATAAACTTCTGTTTGTTAAAGCCATCCACTGTGGTATTCCTGTTACAGCAGCCCTAGGTGACTAAGACACCAGCCTTAACAGCCAGCTCTAACAGATCCGTGGGTGGTAATTCAGGTTTATCATACAGTTGCAGAGACAGGGCCTGTCTCAGTTACCACTCAGAACCTGATGCAGGTGTCTTCATTATCTAGAGCCGCTGTAACAGAAACACCACAAGTGGGTGGCTTTAAAGAACAAAAATTTATTTCCTCACAGTTCGGAAGGCTTGAAGTCCAAATTCAGGGCACCGGCTCTAGGAAAGGCTCTCCCTCTGTCGGCTCTGGGGGAAGGTCCTTGTCTCTTTCAGCTTCTGTTCTCGGTTCCTTGGAGATCTCCACGTGACATCTGTCTTCACACATCTGTGCTTGCTTCTGTGCTTCATCTGCTCTTCTTATAGCTCAAAAACGATTGGCTCAAGGCACAGCCTACACTGATATGTCCTCATTCACACAACAAAAAAAACCCCTACTCCCAAATGGGATCACATCCACAGGTATAGCGGTTAGGATTCCAACACGTTATTTTGTCGGGGGCACAATTCAATGCACAGGAGGGAGGTACAGCATGCCGTGACGTAGGGCCACGCGGGCGGGACAAGGTAACCACAAGCTGGAACAGTAGGAGAGGACTTAGGAATGGCGGGCAGGCAGGGTTAGCTAGGACTGTGGGCTTCCTGGGAGAGGGAATTGTGAGTAATTCTGCAGGCTCAGGGGGCATAGATGCTGGGTGGGGTGGACAGTGGCCCAGGAGTCTCTGGGTGGCATACACTGTTCTGTGCTCAGCTGCTAAATGAAGGGTTAGTGGTTGGAGTCCACCCAGAGGTGCCGCGGAAGAAAGGCCTGGTGATCTACTTCTGAAAAATCAGCCATTGAAAATCCTGCGGAGCACAGTTCTACTCTGACACACATGGGGGTGCCATAAGTCAGAGCTGACTGGACAGCAACTGGTTTGTTTGTTTTTTTAATAGTGGCCCAGGAGTATGAAAACTTGACAAGGGGGGTAACTGGAGAGTGGACTTAATGAGTTGCTCAAGAAGGGAACAGAATGGCCTCCAGCCAAGACCTCAAAGCTGGGTCAAGACAGCATTTCAATAAAATGGTATCGTGACAGGTATGGCACTTGCACGGGCAACAGAGAGTTCTAGAGAGAAACCCAAAAGTAGCTCAGCAAGCCACCTTTCCCCAAAACAGACCCCCCCCAGGAGTGACCAGTCCTGGAGTTTGTGTGTGCCTCCAGATGTGTGCAGGCATTTATCCATCCTACAGATCACAATGCAATCCGGCTCCAGGTACCTTCCCTCTTTGCTTTTTCCATTTAGTCACTTCCTCCTATCAATTCAGAGAGACCTAGCTTTTCCTGGAGGCCACATACTAGTCTGCTGTGTGGGTCTTGCTGTGATTTTTTTTTTTTTTTTATATTGTACTTCAGGTGAAGGCTTACCGAACAAATAGTTTCTCATGAAACAGTAGTACACATGTTGTTTTATGACATTGGTTAACAACCCCACAACATATTAAGCCTCTAAATTTTCAACCTTTTTTTTCTGTTTTTGATGAAAACACAGATAGCCAAAGATACACCGTTTCAAAAATTTCTACATACACAGTTCAGTGACATTGACTACGCTCTTCCAACTGTGCTGTTATTCTCACTTAAGATGAAGGCTTACAGAACAAAATAGTTTCTCATTTAACAGTTACTACACATGTTGCCCTATGACAATGGTTAACAATCTCACAGCACATCAAGAATATCCTTACTCCACCTTGTGTTCCCTATCAACAGGGGACTTCCTTGTCCCCTTCTGTCTTCTGGCCCTTGTCACTGGACTACTGCACCTCATTAGTCTCATTTGGTTTTTTTTTTTAACACCATTTCAAAACTTTTTACTTACACATTTAAGTGATATTGACTATGCTCTTCCAATTGTGCTGCCATTCTCACCCAAGATGAAGGCTTACAGGACAAAACAGCCTCCCGTTTAATAGTTACTACAAATGTTGCCCTATAGCAGTGGTCAACAATCTCACAACACATCGACAGTGTCCTTACTCAACTTGTGTTCCTTATCATCAGTTTCCTACTCCCCCTCTGCCTTCTGGCCTTTGTCACCAGACTCCTGTACCTTGTTAGTCCCATTTAGTTTTACTGGGCTGTCCACTCCCAGGCTGAACATCGAACCTCGAAGGTAACTTCACCTCTGAGCTGAAAGGGTGTCTGGGGGCCACACTCTTGAGGTTTCTCCGGTATTCTTTAGGCCAGTAAATCTGGTCTTTTTTTGGGGGGGGGGAGTTAAAATTATGCTCTACATCCTTCTCCAGCTCTGTCCAGAACCCTCTGTTGTGATCCTGGTCAGAGCAGTCAGTGGTGGTAGCCGGGCACCACCTAGCTGTACTGGACTCAGTCCGGTGGAGGCCTTGGTAGCTGTGGACAATTAGTCCTTTGGACTAATCTTTTCCTTGTATCCTGTTCTCTTCATTCTCCCTTGCTCCCGAAGGGATGAGACCAGTGGAGTATCTTAGATGGCCGCTCATAGGCTTTTAAGACCCCAGACACTACTCACCAAGGTAGAATGGAGAGCATTGTCTTTATAAGTAGTGTCATGCCAATTGAGCTAGATGTTCCCCGAGACCATGGTCCCCAGAGCCCTCCGTACAACAACTCAGTCCCTCGGGGGGTCTGGATGTGTCTATAGGGCCTCCATGACCTTTCCTTGTGCAGGTTGTGTTAGTTTCCCTTGTACTGTGTACTATCTCACCTCTCACCCAAGGTACCACTTATCTATTGCCTATTTAGTATTTCCTCCCCCCCTCCCCTCCCATCCCTGGTAACCAACAAGGATTGTTACATTTTGCATGTGAACTTTTTCATGGGTTTTTACAATAGAGGTCTCATACAATATTTGTCCTTTTGTGATTGACTTATTTCACTCAGCATAATGTCCTCCAGTTTCATCCATGTTATGAGATGGTTCACAGATTCATTGTTGTTCTTTCTCGTTGCATAGTACTCCATTGTGTGTATGTACCATAGTTTGTTTATCCATTCATCTGTTGATGGACATCGAGGTTGTTTCCATCGTTTTGCTATTGTGAACAACGGTGCCATGAACATAGGTGTGCATATGCCTATTCGAGTGATGACTCTTATTTCTCTAGGATATATTCCTAGGAGTGGGATTGCTGGATCGAATGGTATGTCTATTTCTAGCTTTCTGAGGAAACGCCATATCATTTTCCAAAATGGTTGTATCATTTTGCATTCCCACCAGCAGTGTATAAGAGTTCCCGTCTCCCCGCAGCCCCTCCAACATTTGTTATTTCCAGTGTTTTTGATTCGTGCCAGTAATGCCGGAGTGAGATGGTATCTCATTGTGGTTTTAATGTGCATTTCTCTAATGGCTAGTGATCGCAAGCATTTCCTCATGTGTCTGTTGGCCATTTGAATGTCTTCCTTGGTGAAGTGTCTGTTCATTTCCTTTGCCCATTTTTTGATAGGATTGTTTGTCTTTTTGTTGTAGAGGTGTTGGATTTTCTTGTAGATTATGAAGATTAGACCTTTGTCTGACTTGCACTGTCCAAAAATTTTTTCCCAGTCTGTAGGTTCTCTTTTGACTGTTTTGGTGAAGTCTTTTGAAGAGCATAGATGTTTGATTTTTAGAAGATCCCAGTTATCTAGTTTATTTGTTGGGTTTTTTGTGTTGATGTTTATGGTTTGTATCCTCTTAAAGCCATGTATTAAGGCCTGAAGTGTTGGTCCTGTTTTTTCTTCTATGAATTTTATAGTTTGAGGCTTTATATTCAGGTCTTTGATCCATCATTTTGAAGTAGTTTTTGTATATGATGTGAGGTATGGGTCCTGTTTCATTTTTTTTTCTGAGTATTTTCTATCTCTGGTTGGTTGCATCCGTGGATGGAGAACCCGCAGACACGGAGGGCCGACTGTACCAAACAAATTTATTCATTACATTTTTTATTGAGAGGAGATTCACATTAAGTAACATTTACCATTGTAAAGTGAACCCTGGTGTGGGAGCCCTGGTGGTTCAGTGGTTAAAGGACTAGGGTGCTAACGGAAAGGTTGGTGGCCGCTCTGTGGGAGGAAGAAGTGGCAGTCTGCTTCTGTAAAAATCGCAACCTTGGAAACCCTATGGGGCAGTTCTACTCTGTCCTGTAGGATTCCTATGAGTTGGAATCAACTCCACAGCAACAGGTGTTTTTCGTAAAATAAACAATTCAATGGCATTTAGACATTCACAACACTGAGCAACCATCATGTCTACTGAGTTCTAGAGAATTTTCATCACCCCAAAAGAAACCCTGCACCCATTAAGTAGTCACTCCCATTTTCTCCTTCCTGCCCCAGCCCCTGGCAATCACCTATCTGCCTTCTGTCTCTGAGGTCAACTTAAGTTTTATCCAATCCTGTTTATCCTCAAATTATACATAATGCACTGTTTAAGTTGCTGATCTTGATGACTTGCAAAGTGTGTAGTGTTTATCTTATCCTTGAAACATGAAACATGAAAATGGGTATGAGGTGAAAGTGGAGATTCTCCTCCAGACACGTTTCTGACGAGTTTCAGAAGATGCCTCGTTAATGCAATTTCCTCTCGGCAACTTCAGGTTTCATCTTGCTAAGGAACCCCACGTCCTGAGACTAATGAATGGAGATGGAGTGACTCCATTATTTTTCTTGGCTTTGACCTAATTCTGCATAAGTAAATGGAGTTTTCTTTTCTTTCCACTGTGTTTGTGACAGGGAGAGTTATTCTGAGTCCCTAAAAACCATTTGTGTCTCTAACAGCCATCAGAAGAAAGCAGGAACAGAAACAGCAGACCACACACACAGTGGGATGAGTCACAATAAAACCCAAACCCAAAACCAAACCCGCTGCCGTTGAGTCAATTCAGACTCACGGCACCTGTACAGGACAGAATAGAGCTGCCCCACAGGGTTTCCAAGGAGCAGCTGGTGGATTCTAACTGCCAACCTTTTTGGTTAGCAGCCAAACTTTTAAAAATTTCGCCACCAGGGCTCCAAAACCCAGACAAAGACACGATAATCAGATGGCCCGTCCACTCAGGAAATTCTCCCTAAAGACCCTCCATGAACCAGGAGCTGTCAATGCACACAGCTCAGGAAGGCTGCACTCAGCTCAGGAAGGCTGCACACGGCTCAGGAAGGCTGCACACGGCTCAGAAAGGCTGCACATGGCTCAGGATGCCTGCACACGGCTCAGGATGCCTGCACACGGCTCAGGATGCCTGCACACAGGTCAGGAAGCCTGCACACGGCTCAGGATGCCTGCACACGGCTCAGGAAACCTGCACACAAGTCAGGAAGCCTGCACACAGCTCAGGACACCTGCACACGGCTCAGGAAACCTGCATGCAAGCGTGGGGTGGAACTAAAGCACATGCAGATCAAGAAATAAGATGAACATGTGTATCTTGAGATAAGATATGAATCCCCCAGAAATATTGTAGGACTAGAGAACAGGTTGTGGGTCAGCTTCAAAGACTTGCAATCTTAGGGCAAGAGGTAACATTTAATCTGAGAAGCGAAGGTGAGAGGTTAGGTTGGAAGGCTGGCTCGCAGAGAATGAAGGCCGAGTGGCAAACACCAAAAAATGGGAAAGACAGAAGTTTCTGGATCCTGTAGACTTGAGATGAGACACGGGGGTTCGGAGGGCTTTGAGCCTGGAGCGTATGGCGTGATTTGTGTTTTAAGAAAAGCAGGGGTTGCTCTGAGGAAAACGGATGGGAGGTGGGCAGAGGTGGGAGCTGGGAGGTGGGTTGAGGGGTTGATGGAGAATAGTTTGGATATTCCAATATGGCGGCTGGGTTTGGGAGTAAAGAGGCTGGCAAGAGGAGAGAGACATTGGGAAGGCAAGAATGAGAGGCCTGGTGATGGTTTGGGTTGAGTACAGTGAGGTGAGGGGGTAGGAGGAGCTGATGAAGACTCCAAGCTTTCTGGTTGGCCACTGGGCAGAAGACGGTACCCCTTGCTGTGGGTGGAAGATGTTGACGGGAATTGTAGTGGTCTGCCTGGCAAGCAGTGGGTCTATTTTAATCCCTCTCTTCCATCAGGAGTCCCTGAGCGGTCCAAACGTTAACACTCTTAGCACCCAGAGGCACCTCAGAAGAAAGGCCTGGTGATCTACTTCCAAAAGATCAGCCATTGAAAATCCTATGAAGCGCAGTTCTATTCTGACACACATGGAGTCTCCGTGAGTCAGGGTTGACTCCATGGCCAGTTGGTTTTCTTCTTCTATCCTACAAGCCTCCCCCGCCAACCTCATCACCCCCCTCACTTTCACACATGCACACTCATACGTGTACACACACATCCACACACATACATGTGCACACACACACACACACACACAAGGCTTGAGTCAAAAGGCAACTCTCCAGAGAGCACGCAACTCAATTCCCAAACGCTAAACCGGGATGTCATTTCCTTTCTTTCTCTTCCTGCCTTCCTGCCTTCCTGCCTTCCTGCCTTCCTGCCTTCCTTCCAACAAATTCCTTCTTCTCTCCCTCATTCCCTCCGTTCCTTCCTTCCCTCCTTCCTCCCTCCCTCTCTTCCTTCTTTCTTTCCTCTCCCTTCCTGTCTCTCTGTCTCTCATTTGCTTCACTTTCTGTGACTTGTTCTGTTATTGATTTGTTTGCGTCACTTTGAGCAAAAGGAGCCACAACTAACTACAAGCTGAGTTTATATATCTGCCTTTTCCATCAGCTGAAAATTGAAACGGCGTGAGCGACAATGAGATTAAAAATACACCGGAGACCTTGTCAGCAAAACGTTGATAAGTCCATAAGAACTGCTTAGAAGGAATTGGAACCAAATCCCAAAAAAAAAACAGTGATCCTTATCATCTTTTACGCTTATCAGATGCATTAATTCAATGTTTACATCCACTTTTTATGATTTATAGATTCTTCTTAACGAGATAAAGCAAGGAAATATAAAAATGTGAGACGAAACTTTAGAATTCTGTTAAAGGGAGAGCAAATTCAGCAACATTCAACACTGATAGCTTGTTCTTCTTTATCTGGAAAGGTTGTTGCTGGCAAACACTGCAGATATTTTTAGAGATATAAGGCTGCCAAGTTTCTCAAGCCTTTTTGATATTCATTCTTTAAAATATTTAATAATATGTCCAAACTTTTGGCTTCCCATAATGTATTAGATTTCTCAGGCTAGCATAACCAAGAACCACCCACTGGGGCCTTGAAACAATAGAAATGCATTCTCTCTCAGTTCTGGAGGCCGAAAGTCCCAGTTCAGGGTGTGGGCAGGGCCACGCTCTCTCTGGAGGCTCTAGGGGAGGATCCTGCCTCATCTCTCCCAGCTTCTGGTGGCCCCAGGTGTTCCTGGGCTTGTGGCCACATCACTCCGATCTCTGCTCCGTCTTCACATGGTGTCTGTCCTCTGTTTCTTCTTTTATAGGACACCACTCAGATGGGATTAGGACCCACCCTGCTCCAGTATGACCTCATGGTAACTGGTAACATCTGCAAAGACCCTATTTCCAAATAAGGTCACATCCACAGCTATCGACACAAACCATCTGTTACGAATTGAATTGTGTTCCCCCAAAATGTGTGTCGACTTGGCTACTCTATGATTCCCAGTATTGTGTGATTGTCCACCATTTTGTCACCTGATGTGATTTTCCTGTGGGTTGTAACTCCTAACCTCTATGATGTTAATGAGGCAGGATAACAGGCAGTTATGTTAAGGAGGCAGGACTCAGTCCCCAGGATTAGGTTGTATCTTGAGTCAATGTCTTTTGAGATATAAAAGAGAAAAGCAAGCAGAGAGACATGGGGACCTCCAACCACCAAGAAACAAGAGCCAAGAGCAGAGCACGTCCTTTAGACCTGGGGTGCTGTGCTGAGAAGCTGCTAGACCAGGGGAAGATTGATGACAAGAACTTTCCTCTAGAGCCGACAGAGAGAAAAAGCCTTCCCCTGGAGTTAGCATCCTGAGTTAGGACTTCTAGACCCCTAGACTGTGAGACAATAAATTTATCTTTGCTGAAGCCATCCACTTGTGTTATTTCTGTTACAGCAGCACTAGATGACAAAGGCACCATCCACCTGTGGTGTTTCTGTTACAGCAGCACTAGATGACTAAGACACCATCCACTTGTGGCGTTTCTGTTACAGCGGCACTAGGTGACTGAGACACCATCCACTTGTGGCGTTTCTGTTACAGCGGCACTAGGTGACTGAGACACCATCCACTTGTGGCGTTTCTGTTACAGCGGCACTAGGTGACTGAGACACCATCCACTTGTGGCGTTTCTGTTACAGCGGCACTAGGTGACTGAGACACCATCCACTTGTGGCGTTTCTGTTACAGCGGCACTAGGTGACTGAGACACCATCCACTTGTGGCGTTTCTGTTACAGCGGCACTAGGTGACTGAGACACCATCCACTTGTGGCGTTTCTGTTACAGCGGCACGAGGTGACTGAGACACCATCCACTTGTGGCGTTTCTGTTACAGCGGCACGAGGTGACTGAGACACCATCCACTTGTGGCGTTTCTGTTACAGCGGCACTAGGTGACTGAGACACCATCCACTTGTGGCGTTTCTGTTACAGCGGCACTAGGTGACTGAGACACCATCCACTTGTGGCGTTTCTGTTACAGCGGCACTAGGTGACTGAGACACCATCCACTTGTGGCGTTTCTGTTACAGCGGCACTAGGTGACTGAGACACCATCCACTTGTGGCGTTTCTGTTACAGCGGCACTAGATGACTGAGACACCATCCACTTGTGGCGTTTCTGTTACAGCGGCACTAGATGACTGAGACACCATCCACTTGTGGTATTTCTGTTACAGCAGCACGAGGTGACTGAGACACCATCCACTTGTGGTGTTTCTGTTATAGCAGCACTAGGTGACTGAGACACCATCCACTCGTGGTATTTCTGTTACAGCAGCACGAGGTGACTGAGTCACCATCCACTTGTAGTGTTTCTGTTACAGCAGCACTAGGTGGCCAAGACAGAAACCAGTAACACCTAGGTCTACTTATCTATAACTCTGAAATAGAACAAGACTTCACATTACCTACTGTGGTTTCTGCACCCTGAGGATTAAGAGGAAGGAGCTTTCATTCCTATAGAAATAACTAAGATTGCTTAGGACAAAAGAATTTTTTATTAGAAGGGGCCTAAAATAACAAGAGCTCCTGAGTGTCACAAACGTTTAAGCTCTTGGCTACTCACCGAAAGATTGGTGGTTTGGTCTACCCAGAGGTGGCTTGGAAGAAAGGCCTGGCAATCTACTTCTGAAAAATCACCCACCGAAAACCCTGTGGGGCACAGTTCTACCCTGACACACATGGGGTCACCAGGAGTCAAGTTGCCCGGACGACAGTTAAGGTGGTTCAAAATCATAAGAGTAAATGTGAAATCTGTTGAACAAGGCACTTCAGTCTTCGTACTCTGGGGCTCGGGGGAGTCACGGCTTGGTCTGAGTGGTGTCGTGAGGGCTGTTATCCTGCTGAGCACTGGAGTCTGGGTCTCTGCTCTCCTCCACTCCTTGCTGCTGATGAGTCTGTTCCATGCCCTACCATTTCAGGGATGAGAACATTGAGTCCTGACACCTGACATGTTCACTCTTGGGTTAAGCCAGAGTACAGCTCAACAGCACTCCTAGGAATACCTGCTCCACCCTTCTTTCCTGGAACATCTGTTTAGTATTAAAATCCCTCAAATTCAGGAACTGTAACAATTTAATTGTAATTATGTAGCCCCTGGCCTCTTCCCATGCTCATAGGAGCAATTATATATAGAGGGTATATATAGTCAATCAGATTTTCCTGGTGTTATGGATTGAATTGCGTCCCCCCACCAAAAAAAATATTATGGAATCCCTGCCCTACCCCAAATATTATGGAGTCACCTGGTGGTGCCAATGGGTAAGCACAGGACTACGACCCGAACGGCTGGCAGTCAAACCCACCCAGAGGCACCTTGGAGGAAAGACCTGGTAATCTACTTCCCAAAACTCAGCTATTGAAATTCCTATGGAGCACAGTTTTACTCTGACACACATGGGGTCGTCACAAGTTGGACTCAATCAGAGGGCTGGTTTGATTTTAGAGTCCCTAGGAGGTGCAAACAGTTAACGTGCTCACTGCTTACTGAAACTTTAGACATTCGAATCCACCCAGAGGTGCCTCTGAAGAAAGGTCTGGCGATCTACTTCCAGAAAACCAGCCACTGAAAACTTTACAGAGCACAGGTCTACCCTGACACGCATAGGGGCACCATGAGTTGGAACTGACTCCATGGCAACAAACAAGAACAACAAAATATGTGTTGATAACATAGTTTCTAAAGAAAATGTTCTACATTCTACTTTGGTGAGTAGCATCTGGGGTCTTAAAAGCCTGTGAGCAGCCATCTAAGATACTCTGCTGGTCTCACCCCTTTGGGTACAAAGGAGAATGAAGAAAACAAGACACAAGGGAAAGATTAGTCCAAAGGACAAATGGACCACAGCTACCACAGGCTCCACCAGACTGAGTCCAGTACAGCTAGATGGTGCCTGGCTACCACCACTGACTGCTCTGACAGGGATCACAACAGAGGGTCCCCGACAGAGCTGGAGAAAATTGGAGAACAAAATTACAACTCACAAAGAAAGACCAGACTTACTGGCCTGACAGAGACTGGAGAAACCCTGAGACTATGGTGCCCGGACACCATTACAGCTCAGTAATCAAGTCACTCCAGAGGTTCACCCTCAGCCAAAGATTAGACAGGCCCATAAAACAAAACGAGACTAAAGGGACACACCAGCCCAGAGGCCAGAGGAGACAGGAAAGCTGGTAATAGGGAACCCAAGGTCGAGAAGGGAGAGTGTTGACATGTCGTGGGGTTGTTAACCGTTGTCATAAAACAATATGTGTACTAACTGTTTAATGAGAAGCTAGTTTCTTCTGTAAACCTTCATCTAAAGTACAATTAAATATATGTGTGTGCGTGTGTGCATGTGTGCGTGTGTGTGTGTGTTGAAGTCCTACCCCTGTACCTGTGATATGATCTTGGTTGGAAATAGGGGTTTTATTTTGTCAGGTTAATGAGGTCATACCACAGTCGCTAAAAAAAAAAATCTCAAAACCAACCCATTGTGAAAGAGTCGATTCTGACTAGTGACCCTATAGGACAGAGTAGAAATGCCCCCATATGGTTTCCAAGGCTGTAATCTTTACAGATGCAGATTGCCAGGTCTTTTCTTTCATGGAGCCGATAGTCAGTTTGAACTGCTGACTTTCTGGTTAGCAGTTAAGCGCTTAAGCTTTTCACCACCAGAGCCTTTTTTATCATGAACTACCATGGTAGAAGGGGTCCTAAGCCTAATCACTTCTGAGTTATAAAGAGAGCAGATTAGACACAGAGACACACGCAGGGAAAGACAGATGAGAAGAAACACCAAGGAAGTCCCAGGGCTCCCCCTAAGGGGACCTCCCTCTAGAACCATGCCTGCCCTGAATTGTAGCCTCCTGAAGTGTGAGAAGATGAATGTTTGTTCTTTCAAGCCACCCACCTGTGGTACTTTTTGTTACTGCAGGGCTCAGAGACTAAGACACTCATTGTGCTAATTCTTCAAAGCTCTAGGAGCCTGGAACGCCGAGGCTAACCCTGGGGATAGTCTTTGAGGTCAATGATTGATGTTCCCTCTGGCTCCTTGTCTCCCTCCAGACTAGCTGCAGACACTTCCTTTGGACAAACTCAGCTGGCTGGGAGTGGCTGTCATGGTGGGCACAAAAAAAAAAAAAAAAAAAAAAAAAAACCCAAAAAACAAACCCAGTGCCATCCAGAAGACTCCGACTCATGGTGGCCCCATGTGTATCAGAGTGGAACTGCTCCATTGGGTTTTCTTGGCTGTGGACTTTTGGAATCAGATCACCAGGCCTTTCTTCTGCAGTGCCGCTGGGTGAGTTTGAACCGTCAACCATCCAGTGAGTGCAAACTGTTTGTGTCACGCAGAGACGTAGGGCAGCTGCGTCATCTATATAATCATTATGCCGCGGCACATATTGATCAGCAGGTTTCAGAATCAATGTATCGACGACGCATGGAAAGCTTAAGTTCGTTACAATTGAGAAATCAAACGTCACTAGTTCCAACAATGTTAGTAAAGTGTATATGCTGTAAACTGAGAAATGGGGAGAAGGAGAGAGAGGTAAAGGGTTCGTAAGATTGTTAGCATTTTAAAGAGAGACATTGAAACTCATACCCTTTGCCATCGAGTTGATTCCAACTCATAGCGACCCTATAGGACAGAGTAGAACTGCTTCATAGGGTTTCCAATGCTTTAATCTTTACAGAGGAGCCCTGGTGGCGCAGTGGTTAACAGCTCAGCTGCTAACCAAAAGATGCACAGTTCAAATCCACCAGCCACTCCTTGGAAACCCTATGGGGCAGTTCTACTGTGTCCAGTAGAGTCCCTGTGAGTTGGAATCGACTTGACGGCAACTGGTTTATGTTAATCTTTATGGAAGCAGATTTCCAGGTCTTTCTCCTGAGGGGCGGCTGGTGGGTTCCAACCTTTTGGTTGGCAGCTGCACAAGTGCTTAACCACCGCTCCACCAGGGGTTCTCCGTATGGTATATACCGGATGTATTTGTTTGCCGAGGCTGCTGTTACAAAGTGTCACAAGCTGGGTGGCTTATAAGAACAAATATTTATTCTCTCAGCATCCTGGAGGCCAGGAGTCCAAAATCAAGGTCTCAGCAGGGCTAGTTACCTCTAACGGCTCTGAGGGAGAATCTGCTCCACGCCTCTCTTTCAGCTTCTGGCGTTGCCACCAATTCTTATATAGACGCTTTACTCCCATCTCTGCCTCCATTTTCCTCTGTGGGTCTGTCTCTTCTCTTTTATGATTACGGTGTTCTTGGGTGGTGCACATGGTTAAGCACTCAACTACTAACCAAAAGGGTTAGGGTTAGGGTTAGTACCCAGAGGTGCCTCAGAAGAAAGCCCTGACCATCTGCTTCTAAGAGGTCACAGCCTTGAAACCTCTACAGAGCACAGTTCTACTCTGCACACGTGGGGTTGTCAAGAGTCAGAATCAACTCAGTGGTGACTGACTTGGTTTTTTGCCATAGGGGATTAGGTTAGGACCCACCGCACTCCAGTATGACTTCATGTTTAAAGTCTCTAATTCCAAACACATTCCTGTTCATAGCTTTGGATGGTTAGGACTTGAACATATTTTTTAGGGGAACACAATTCAATCCATAACACCAGGGTTGGCAAATTATTTCGATAACGGGCCACAGAGTAAATATTTTCAGCTTTCCAAGCCAAACAGTCTATCACAACTCCACACCTCTGACGTTGTAGCACCAAAGCAGCTGTACACAAGATGCAAATGAATGGCTGTGAGTCAATAAAACTTTATTTACAAAAGCAAGCAAGGGCCTGAGTTTGGAATTCAGGCTGTACTTTTTGGGCCCCTGCTATAGGCCACTGTGCCCTCAGGAAATGCTTTTGATAGAGAAAGAGTTTCCGAAGCCTCTTGGGAGAAGATTCTGACAACCTTGAGGTCAGCAATGTTAACTTCAGAACAACAGAAGACAAGAATTTCTGCTAAGGGAGGTCTTTTGGTTTTCTGTGCTGTAGAGAGGTTTCCTTGAATTTAGTGGATTTGTTTTTTTTTTTTTTTTTTTTTTTTTTTTGAGGGACCTTTGCTCAAGGTTGCTGATGATGACTGGTCCAGGGAGGTCATCTACACACAAGTTGGGACCACATATGCTGCCCTTATTGACTTACCAAAAGCCACCTAGGCAACTGCCCTCTTCCAGAAACCCCTTTAAGACAAAGGTCTCAGCTATCCCGTCCAGCTGGAGCTTGTGGACGGGAGCTGAATTTCCCCACGCTAGGCACAGGAGAGGGAGCGTCTGACCACTGTCCGTCAGCTGTAGTTGAGATGAAGGAAGTTATGTTCACCAGTGTCTTAGTTATCTAGCACTGCTATAACAGAAATACCACAAGTGGGTGGCTTTAACAAACAGAAATTTATTCTCTCACCGTTTAAGAGGCTGGAAGTCCGAATTCAGGGCGCCAGCTCCAGGGGAAGGCTCTCTCTCTCTGTTGGCTCTGGAGGAAGGTCCTTGTCATCAATCTTCCCCTGGACTAGGAGCTTCTTAGCACAGGGAACCCAGATCCAAAGGACGTGCTCTGCCCCTGGCACTACTTTCTTGGTGGTATGAGGTCCCCCTGTCTCTCTGCTCCCTTCTGTCTTTTATATCTCAAAAGAGACTGACTCAAGATATAACCTAATCCTGTAGATTGAGTCCTGCCTCATTAACATAACTGTCTCTAATCCTGCCTCATTAACATCATAAAACCAAAAAAACCCATTGCTGTCAAGTCAATTCCAACCTACAGTGATTCTATAGGACAGAGGAGAACTGCCCCATAGGGTTTCTGAGGAGCACCTGGTGGATTTGAACTGCTGACCTTTTGGTTGGCAGCCATAGCACTTAACCACTACGCCACCACGGTTTCCATTAACATCATAGAGGCTAGGATTTACAACACACAGGATAATCACATCAGATCACAAAATGGTGGACAACCGCACAATACTGGGAATCATGGTCTTGCCAAGTTGACACATATTTTGGGGGGACACAGTTCAATCCAGAACAACCAGTGATCCCCAGAGTTTTCAATAGTACTGGGCTTTCATGCTGGAGTTCAGCTGTCTCTCACCTGATCACCTCATGTGCTAAATGGATTTGTTTCCCCCAAAGGGAAGGGGTGACTTAATGTGATTACACTCAGAAATCATTCTTCGATCCAACGAAGTCAGGCGCCCACCTGGCACACAGCAGCGTGTGCTTATTCCACCGTTTATTGATAGATGTCATACTATAGATTGGAGCCCCCGGGTGGTGCAGACAGTGAATGCACTCGGCTGCTAGCTAAAAGGTTGTGTCCAGCCTTTCAGACCAAGTGCCAGAGGTGCCTCAGAAGAAAGGCCTGGAGATCTACTTCTGAAAAATCAGCTGTTGAAAATCCTATGGAGCACAGTTTTACTCGGACACACTTGGGGATATCATGAGTCAGAATTGACAAAATGGCACACGTTTTACAGAGCAAGTTGTTTCTCTTTGCCTGAGAATTTTTTCAGAGACCTGTGGCACTTTGGGGGTACTGATGATGGTGGAGGCAGCTGTTCAAAGATTTTATACAAAGACTAGTTTGAATAAACCAAGGGTTCTCACCCATGGGTGATTTTATCACTCAGGGGACAACACTTGGCCATGTCTGGAGGCATTTATGTTGGTCACGACTGAATGGAGCTGGTACTATTGGCATCTGGTGGGTGGAGACCAGGGATGCTGCTCAATACCCTACAGTGTACAGGACAGCCCCACCGCAGAGAATGACTAGTGGGTGGAGACCAGGGATGCTGCTCGACACCCTACAGTGCACAGGACAGCCCCATCACAGAGAATGACTAGTGGGTGGAGACCAGGATGCTGCACAACACCCTACAGTGCACAGAACAGCCCCACCACACAGGATGACTAGTGGGTGGAGACCAGGGATGCTGCTCGACACCCTACAATGCACACGATGGTCCCACCACAGAGAATGACTAGTGAGTGGAGACCAGGGATGCTGCTCAATACCCTACAGTGTACAGGACAGCCCCACCGCAGAGAATGACTAGTGGGTGGAGACCAGGGATGCTGCTAGACACCCTACAGTGCACAGGACGGCCCCACCACAGAGAATGACTAGTGGGTGGAGACCAGGATGCTGCACAACACCCTACAGTGCACAGGACGGCCCCACCACAGAGAATGACTAGTGGGTGGAGACCAGGGATGCTGCTAGACACCCTACAGTGCACAGGACAGCCCCCACCACAGAGGATGATCCAGCCCCAAGTGTCAGTAGTGCGAAGATGGATACATCCTAAAATAAACAAATACTTGCCCCCTGGACATAGATTAAGGAGCCCTGGTGGCTCAGTGGTTAAGGGCTCGGCTGCTAACTGAAAGATTGGCAGTTCAAACCCACCAGCCACTCTGCTGGAGAAGGATGAGATTTACAGCCTTGGAAACCCTAGGGGGTAGTTCTCCTCTGCCCTAGAGGTCGCTATGAGTCGACCCTACAGCAATGAATGGATTCGACTCTATGGCAATGGGTGGGTGGGCTGTAGATTTGGCGACTCTACAAAATATTCCTTTTCTTCCAACTTTGATGTTTGATTATCATGCTTGTGCAAATATAATAACTTCTGATTAACAACAACAAGAACTCAGGGCTGAAGCCTCCTGGCCCCCATTAGGACGACACGTTAGCCAGAAATGATCACATCCATCCTTTGTTTGGGGCCCTATGCAAATGGTGCATTCTGGATTCCCCCAGACTTCAGGAAGACCCAGTCCCTGACCCCAGGGGACCACAGGCATTGTGAGCAGGACAAAAGGAACCGGCAAGGCTGCAGAGACCAGCTGGGCAGAGGGTCAGGCCTTTGTGTGAGGCTCTTTCGTATTCAAATCTTTCTCACCAAACACAAAGCTCCCCTTGGATCTGCAGCTCACAGGGTTGCACTGTGCCAAACCCCAAAACTCAGCCTGCAACCCCTAGTAACACTCCCAGAGCCAATTCCTTAGGCAGAAATCCTAAGAATGCCTTTTTTAAAAAAAATCATGATAAAAATATACACACCAGAACATTCGACAACAAAGCCACGTTCATATTTACCTATCAGTGACATTGATCACGTCTTTCAAGGGTGCCACCATTACACCTATCCTTTTCCAAAACATTCCACCACCAACAACAGTGGTTAAAGGGATCGGCTTCCCAAGGAGAGGTCGGCAGTTTGAACCCACCAGCAGCTCTGAGAGAGAAAGACCTGGCGATCTGCTCCTGTAAAGACTATAGACAGCCTCTCAGCTCTATGAGACCAAATGGTCAGCAATGACTTTATAACAAAGACGAGATGGTAAGGGGCAGGGAAACTAGATTAATGGAAACGGGACAACCAGAACAGAAATAATAATGTTCACACAGTGTGAAGAATGTAACCAATGTCACTGAACAGCTCGTGTACAAATTGCTGAATGAGAATCTACGCTGCTGTGTAAACCTTCACCGAAAACACAATAAAATATTATTTAGAAAAAAGTCTTCTAAATCTTCCATGAGTTGGAATCGACGTGACAGCACACAACAGCAACATGAACGTAAACTCGCTGGCCCCACACATACACACAAAAGCCTCTCCTTTTCCCCCTCCTTCCCAGCCCTTGTAAACATGAATAATCTTTGGTTTCTATACATTTGATTATTTCATATAAGCAAGGTCATACAGTATTTTTCCTTTTGTGACTGACATTTAGCTCAGCATGACGTTTTTAACATTCATCCATGTTGTGGTAAGTAATAGGACTTCATTTTTCTCTTTGTTGTTGTTAGGTGCCAATGATTCGATCCCGACTGATATCGACCCCATGTGACACAGTACAATGGCCCCACAGGGCTTTACAGGCTGTAACCTTCCTGTCTCGGAAGAAGTACAACCAGAATTCTCCTTAGAAGAAAGGATGGCGAGACTTTGTGTCAGACACTTTGGACATGCTGTCAGGAGTGACCATTCTCTGGAGAAGGACATCATGCTTGGTAAAGTAGAGGGTCAGAGAGAAAGAGGAAGACCTGCAACTAGATGGACTGACACAGTGGATGCAACAATGGGCTCAAGCATAACAACGGTTGTGGGGATGGCGCAGGACCGGGCAGTGTTTCGTTCTGTTGTCCATAGGGTCACCGTGAGTCAGAACTGACTGGACAGCACCTAAAATCAACAACCATCTTTATGGAAACAGATCGCCAGGTCTCTCTCCCTTGGAGCAGCTGGGTGAGTTTGAACTGACAATCTTTCGGTTAGTGGCCGAGGAATTAATCGTTGTGCCTGAGTAATGTTCCAGTGTGTGGATAAACCACACTATGTTCATCCGTTCATCTACTGGTGGATACCTGGGTTGTGTCCAACTTTTGGCGATTGTGAGCAGTGCTGTTGGGAATCCTGGTGCACGACGGAATGTCTTTTAAGCTAAACCAAGGAACTGATGTGACTTCACAGAGCATCTCACTCTCCAGCCCACGACCGTCAGGTACAATGATGTGGATGGTCTGAGGTATGATGGCCCAATACACCACCTGAGTTGGTCAACCAGAAACAACCATCACCAGTCTTGACCAGCACCAGGCGCTTCCACCAAAAATCGTACTCAGTGGAGAGTTTCCAAACCACTTTCTCTTGAAACTTCTCCGTAGTGTCTTAACAAGGCTGAAGGTTGCCAACCAAAGACAAGGACCACAGGCTGTGACGGTGTGTGGGATGATGCTTGACTCACAAGATAAGAGACAGATCAAGATCAGCCTCCCCTGTGGACACTGAGCTCCCCTCTCTCCAGCACAGGGCAGGTATTCCACGCACACCCCTCTTGTGCCTTAGTTGAAGGAGACCCCATTCCCTGCTGTCTTAGGCTGGGTTCTTTAGAGAAGCAAGGCCAGTAAATTGTATAAACATATACAGAGAGAGAGATTTATATCAAGCAAATGACTCACGAGTATATACAGGCTGGAACATCCCAAGTCCATGGGTCAGGCTGAAGGCATCTCCTGATTCACGTAGCTGCAGGGGCTGGCAAACCCAAGATCAGCAGGTCAGAAGGCAGAGCTCTTGTTCACAGGCTGAGAAGACCAGCGAATCTCAAGATTGGTAGGCAACAGGACGGGTAAGCTGCTCGCTCAAGTCCCAAGAACTGGAGGTGAGACAAACAGCTGCCAGCCGCAGGATCCAGATAAAGCAACTGCCCACGAGCCTTGCCAGAAAGTCCACCTATATTGGATGCAGGCCACACCCCTAAAGAAACTCCCTTTCAACTGACTGGCTACTCACAGTAGATCCCATCGTGGAGGTGATCACATTATCTCAGATCTTATCATGAAAGTGATTACATTGTTACATAAGTGCCAAACTACATCATAATTGCCAAACCACTGAGAATCACGGCCCAGCCAAGTTGACACACAACTCTAACCATCACACCTACCCACCCGGAGTGGATATAGAGGTGGGGTTGACCAGGTGCCCTGTGGTGCCCAAAAGGCAGAGAAAGTTACCGTGAGCCCAGAACAAGGGGAGGCTTCTCTGATAAAGAAAAGGAACTGGGAGAGAGTATTGTTGTGTGCCATCGAATCAATTCCAACTCATAGAACCCCATGTGACAGAGTAGAACTACCCCCATAGGGTTTCCTAGGCTATAATCTTGGAGCCCTAGAGGCACAGTGATTAATAGCTCAGCTGCTAATCAAAAGGTCAGCAGTTCAAATCCACCCACCGATCCTTGGAAACCCTGCGGGGCAGTTCTCTTCTGTCCCATAGGGTCACTATGAGCTGGAATCGACTCAACAGCAACAGGTTTGGTTTGGTGGCTTTTTAATCTTTATGGTAGCAGATTGCCAGGTCTTTCCTCTCTGGAGCCACTGGGTGGGTTCAAACCACCAGCATTTTGGTTAGCAGCCAACTACTTAACCACTGCACCACCAGGGCTCCTTATCCAAAGTATATTGTGTTGTTATTGTGCACTGTCAAATCAATTTCAACTCATAGTGACCCTACAGGAGAGAGGAGAGCTGCCCCATAGGGTTTCCAACACTGTAATCTTTACAGGAGCAGATTGCCAGGTCTTTTGTCCCTCAGAATCGCTGGGTGGGTTCCAATCATGGTCCTTTCAGTTAGCAGCTGAGCACTAAACCGACGTACCACCAGGGCTCCTTAAAACGTGACTGTTGTTGTTGTTGGGTGCCGTCAAGTTGATTCCAACTCATAGCAACTCCATGTGACAGAGAAGAACTGCCTCGTAGGGTTTCCTAGGCTGTAATCTTTACGGGAGGAGATCGCCACGTCTTTTCTCCTGAGGATCAGCTGGGCTGATTCAAACCACCAACCTTTTAGTTAGCAGCCAAGTGCTGAAGGGAGAGTGTGAGAGAGAGAGACCCAATTCTTAGTCTCCTTATCAGAGACTGTTCAGCAGCAAAGCTATGAGACTTAGAGGCTGATCATCCTCCCAACACATGGCAAAGCCAAGCACAAATGAAAGAAAGGACAGATGCCTTTCACAGTTACAAACTTATCTCCCCTTCAAAGGGACCCGCCTTGGCGGAAATGACAACTTTCCAGAACCTACCCCATCCCCCACCCCAGCCAACTTCCTCAAATGTTCTGTAAAAAGAAACGGCTGATTTAGTTACGGTCTTCGACAAATGACCTTGTCAAAGGTCAGAAAATTCGTATAAACTGTTATTGCATTTGTATACGTTGTCGTACTGTGTTTCCAGAAAAGTAACATTTTAACTAAACATTTGTTGGTGTTGGGATTTATTTCTATTTTGTAAAACTCTCAAAAAAAGAGAGAGAGAGCCATCTTTCTCAGGAGTCCCTGGGTGGTGACAACGGTGACGATCTTGACCACTCACTAACTGAAAGACGGACAGTTCAAACCCACCCAGTGGCACCATGGAAGAAAGGTCTGGTGATCTGCTTCTTTAAAGATTACAGCCAAGAAAATCCTATGGTTTACTCTGTAACCCTTGGGGGCACCGTGAGCTGGAATTGACTCAACGACAATGATTTGGTTTTTTGATATCTTTCTCAAGTCAAAGTCCGCAGCACCTCCTCTTGAGAGCAGTAATTTGGTTTCCCCCCAAATAAAATCTTTCTTAAAATTTTTAAACTCGGCTTCAAACCAAAACCCCTGAAACCATGGTCATTGTTCTAACAAAAGCGTGCAAACGGACAAGCATCCTGTCACAGCCATGTCTGGCCGAGACCGAGGAACATTACAGAATCATCAGCACAAAATGGGCAAACCTTTGAAAGCTTCACCTTTTCACAGATTGACTAGGAACTGCCAAATCACCGTGATTCTACATCTTGAATCGTCTTTCTTAACAATCATTGGTGCAGGTTTTAGTAACGACAGTCAGAGGGTCCTCGTTGGTGCAACAAATCTTCTATTCACTAATCGCTAACAGAAAAATTTAAGAGTGGAAAGTATATGGGTCTTTTGTGCTGTTCATGATTTGCTTATATGAAAGTTTCCCTAAAAGATATTTTCCAAGATTGTCCTAGCTACTGTCTTTATACCTCAGAGCCCAGTTGATGTGTCCTTGTGAGTCCTTGTGTGTCCAGCTCCAGCTGGGTTACATTCTAGGACAGGGAATCATGGCTCCAATATTATCTCCTAAATCACCGTCGAGTTGATTCCGACTCATAGTGACCCTACAGGACAGAAAAGAACTGCCCGTAGGGTTTCCTAGGCTGTAATCCTTACCGAAGCAGACTGCCACATTTTTCTCCAGTGGAGCTGCTGGTGGATTCAAACCGCCGACCTCTCAGTTAGCAGCCGAGTGCAGCGTTTTGGCAAAGATGCCTTGAAGGGCTGGGATCCCGAGATCCAAGCTCTCTGACTTCTGGAGCACAGTTCTTGTATCTGGTGATGGACAATCAGCCACCACAGCTACAGAGAACATTCCAGGCCCAGTGCACACACCCTCAGCTCTGTAGATACTGCTGATTCCATTGGGCAAATTCCTGACTCCAAAATAAATACGGCGAAGTCAAAAAGCCTTTGATAGTATTTGCTGTAAATGCTGCCTTTTATTTCCCCCCACCCCCAAACTGCAGCTGATGCTGTTTAAATGGACCTTCAAAGAATTCCAATTACCTTGGTGCTTTTAGTCCATCATTTCCAACCACACCGTCTAAAAGGATATGATTGTAGCCTCATCGCAGACGTCGTCCATAAAAATGCACCGAGCCAAATTCTTATGCTCGGGCTTTTGAAATTCTGACTCTTAATGGGGAAGACATTAAATGCACCACAATCCTGAGCAGGATTCATCATATCTCCAAAATGAAAACACAGCAAGTGACTTGACAGAGCGCCGATATATGGACGTTTTAATCATGCAAAGACCATTGTAATCCCAAGCTCATTCAAATCACTGATATTGAATTTTAGGGCTTCGGGCCAAATGGCTTATAAAACGGCAGAGTTTATGGGGCCGACTTGAGTGAGATGTATAAATGAAGGTTGAAATATTATGAAGCAGGTGTGAGATGTGAAGATAAGAGAGCTGTAGAGAGGGATGGAGGATGGGGAGAGACTCATTTCTTGGGTTTGGTGAGCAGTTCAATTCCACACGTATTTACTGAGCGTCTTCTATGCCGACAGAGTCCCTGGGTGGTGGAAACAGCAAAAGCGCTCAGCTGCTAACCAAAAGGTTGGAAGTTCAAGTCCACACAAAGGTACCTCAGAAGAAAGGCCTGGCGATCTTCTTTCAAAAAAAATCACCATTGAAAAGCCTACGGAGCACAGTTCTACTCTGACACTCATGGGGGCATCACGAGTTGGAGTCAACTCAATGACAATTGCTTTTGGTTGTGTAGATAGATAGATCGATCGATCCCTGGTGGTGCAATGGTTAAAGAGCTCAGGCTGCTAACCAAAAGGTCTGCAGTTTGAATCCATCAGCTGTTCCTTGGAAACCCTATGGGACAGTTCTACTCTGTCTTATAGGGTCACTATGAGCTGGAATCAACTCAACAGCAACAGGTTTATATGTATGTGTAACTACACATATAACATAAACTATGTATCACGGCATATGTCACAATACATTACTGTATATATCACTATATATATCACTATACATTAAAAAAACAAAACAAACCCACTTCCACTGAGTTGATTCCAACTCACAGCGACCCTATAGGACAGAGTAGAACCACCCCACAGGGTTTCCAAGGCTGGTGGGTGACAACCGACCACCTTTCGGTTAGCAGCCGAGCACTTTAACCACTGTACCATCACTATATATAAAACCCATTGCTTTTGAGTCAATTCTGACTCATAGTGTCCCTACAGGACAGAGCAGAACTGCCCCACAGGGTTTCCAAGGAGCAGCTGGCGGATTCAAATTGCCGACCTTTTGGTCAGCAGCCGAACCCTTAACCACTGCGCCTCCAGGGCTCCATACACATACAACTATATACATAATTATGTATATATGGAGCCCTGGTGGTACAATGGTTAGGCATTCAGCTGCTAACCTAAAGGTTGCTGGTTCGAACTCACCCAGCAGCTCCATGGAGGAAAGACTTGGTGATCGGCTTCCGTAAAGATGACAGCCTAGGAAACCTTATGAGGCAGTTTTACTCTGTCACGTGGGGTCGCTATGAGTTGGAATCGACTCGATGGCACCCAGAAACATATTTGCTGCTGTTGTTAGGTGCAGTTGAGCAGGTTCTGACTCATAGGGACCTCATGTACAACAGAACAAAACACTGCCCGGTTCTGCGCCATCCTCACAATTGTTGCTGTGTTTGAGCTGATTGTTGAGGCCACTGTGTCAATCTATCTCCTCGAGGGTCTTCCTCTTTTTCACTGACTTGACCAATATGCATATATATGTATATTTATATAATGGAAATATAAAATACAAAACATATAAAAGTATAATGTCATCGTTGCAACAAAGTATAACCTGCCCAGGAATAAGCTTTATAAGGAATGTCGTGGAGCTAAGTAAGAGAACTGCAGAGCTTTATCAATGCACATAAAAGAAAATTATTAAGTGGAGAAGCTTGCTGCCTTCCTGGATGTAAAGATTTCATGTTGTAAATATGTCAGTTCCTTCCAAATGAAAGCATAAGCTTAAGCCCTTCAGGAATTGCATGACAACTTTTGCAAGTGGTATAGTGATTGCTAACAGTTCTACGAGCACACACGGGTGGAAAAGACCCATCCGTTTCTGAGAAAGGGGAGGGACGTGCATTAGCAGACAAGAAAGTGTTTTTACACAGACACCATAAATGAAAGCTCTAGGTCCCTGGCTCAGGAATAGACAGATGGATGACAATAAAGAAACACACTGGGAGTTTACGATGTGATGAAGGCGGTATTTCTAATTCATTCCATTAAAAAACGTCAAGACTTCTGTGTGTGACAAAATATACAAAAAATTACCAGGAACATGGGGCAACATTTGGGGAATACAGTGTAAACCAAAAACATCATGAATACAGAAAGGGCTGTTTCAAATCAGAGATCAAGTTCCCCAAGGACAAAGCCAAAGAATAAGAAACAAATGGTCAGTAATCACAAAAAAACCGCTCCCCAGGTCCCCAGTGGAATGGGGCCCCTGGTGTCGCTGGGAGTGGACTCAAGAACCCTTGTGGTGGTCCTGTGTGCTTCCCCGGTGGACGGAAGGTTTTGTTGGCAAAGCTTTTGCAGAGTGTCAGGAGAAAAGATGGAATCTACAGACATGCATCGATGGTGATGGTGGCTCTGTTTACAGAGTTAGATGAGGGAAGTATGAAGGAGACATGACTGTGGGACTTTGTCTCAAAGGGTCAGAATTGTACTGAGAGAGAAGGACATGGATGTAATGGAGGAGACACAGAGAGCCCACGTGTTTTAGGGCTCTCTAGGGAAACAGAACCAGTAAGGTATCTCTATCTACTCTAGCTCTACATCTATCATCTATGTACCTGTCTATCCATCTATCCATCCATCCATCTATCCATCCATCCACCCATCCACCCATCCATCCATCCATCCACCCACCCACCCATCCACCCATCCACCCATCCATCCATCTACCCACCCATCTATCTACCCACCCACCCATCCATCCATCCATCCATCCATCCATCCATCCATCCATCCATCCATCCATCCATCCACCCACCCACCCATCCACCCATCCATCCATCCACCATCCATCCATCCATCCATCCACCCATCCATCCACCCACCCATCCATCCATCCATCCATCCATCCATCCATCCACCCATCCATCCACCCATCCACCCATCCATCCATCCATCCACCCACCCACCCATCCACCCATCCACCCATCCACCCATCCATCCATCCATCCATCCACCCATCCATACATCTATCCATAAATCTACCCATCCATCTATCATGTATCTATCCACCCATCCATCTATCATCTATCTACTTATCTACCTATCCCAGGAGCCTCGGTAGTGCAACAGTTAAGTGCTCAGCTGCTAACCCAGTGGCTCCAAGGGAGAAAGACCTGGTGATGTGCTTCCATAAAGATCACAGCCTAGAAAATCCTATGGGACAGTTTTACTCTGTCACATGAGGTCTCCATGAGTTGGAATTCACTCGATGGCACACAGCAACATTTACCTATCTCTCATATCTGTCTCTATATCTATCTAGAGAGATTTTAAGGAGTTGGCTCACAAAGTTGTGGGGAAATCTTGTCTCTCATAAGTATTTAATTAGGAGTGTCCAGTGGTGATATTTTGTGTATCTCTACTGCCACATCACATCATAGACTATGAGTGCCCTCTTTACTACTAGAATTAGAGCCATTAGTGCTTTTAAATGTAACCAGATTTGAAGACCAATTCCAGAAACCCCAAAACCAGTTCAGAAAACCCATTCTTAAGGTTGTGTTCCTCTAGAACCACTATCGATACCAACATGTATCAGGGTTCTCCAGAGAAACAGCACCAGTAAGATAGATAGCTGGATGGTTAGATGAATGGATGACGGATGGATGGATGGGTTGATGGGCTGGTGGGTCAATAGATAGTCAGACAGACAGATAGATAAATAGGTAGGTAGGTAGGTAGATAGGTTGGTAGGTAGGTAGGTATGTAGGTTGATAGGTAGATTAGAAAGATAGATAGGCGGATGGATGGATGCATGATGGATGGATGGATGACGGATGGATGGATGGGTTGATGGGTTGGTGGGTCAATAGATAGTCAGACAGACAGATAGATAAATAGGTAGGTAGGTAGGTAGATAGGTTGGTAGGTAGGTAGGAAGGTAGGTAGGTATGTAGGTTGATAGGTAGATTAGAAAGATAGATAGGCGGATGGATGGATGCATGATGGATGGATGGATGACGGATGGATGGATGGGTTGATGGGTTGGTGGGTCAATAGGTAGTCAGACAGACAGGTAGGGAGACAGGTAGATAGGTTGGTTGGTAGGTAGGTAGGTAGGTACATGATAGATATTTTAAGGGATGGGTTGTGGGAGTCTGGCAAGTCCAAAGTCCGTGGGTCAGGTGAAGGGCCAGAGATTACTGCAGTCCATGTCCCAAAATCTATTTGTCACTGTACAGGAAAAGTGAATTGTTCTGGCAAAATATCTACTTATAGTCAGAACACACTCTAGGAAAACTCCCTTTTTGCTCTTAAGAACTTCAACTGATTGGGTCGGGCCCACCCAGAATGTGGAGCCTAATCTGCTTTGCTTAAGGCTGACTGATTTAGTCCCATGTGACTACTCCATAACAGCAACTGGACGATCGCTTGGCCAAACACCTGGGCACCATCACCTAGCCACGTGGACACACAGAATTCACGTCCATCCAGGGAAGAGAAAAATGGGAAGGAGAAAGTCAACACCCAGAGACACCGTGAGTAGAGTTCAAGCAGCGTTGGTTATCGGCGCTCACCACCAGGACCCGCACCCACCCTGCTCTGTGCAGCATGCCTGATTGTTCATAACTCACTGCTGTCAAGTTGATGCAGACTCTTAGTGATCCTGGAGCCATCCTGTGTTGTTCACAGACACTGTTGAAATCGAGCAAGCAATTTAGAAATGTCTGAATGGGAGGCGAGCAGAACGTCATACAAGACGTTATGATTGAATTGTGTCCCTCCAACACGTGTTGTAAATCCAGACCCCTACACCTGTGTAGAGGAGCCCTGCTGGCGCAGTGGTTGAAGCACTCAGCTGCCAACCAAAAGGTGGGTGGTTTGAACCCGCCAGCCGCTCCACAGGAGAGAGATGTGGCAGTCACCTTCCGTAAAGATTACAGCCTTGGAAATCCTATAAGGCAGTTCTCCTCTGTCCTCCAGGGTCCCTCTGAGTCAGAATCAACTTGACAGCATACAAGAACTCAATAGCAGTGGGTTTTGGGTTCATACTCCTTTGGTTACCAAATTTTTATTTAAAAAAAATTTTTTTTTTTTGATGGCACGTGTTTTCAGTCTTGGAATGCATGCTTACTAATTGAGTGTGTTTACATTTTTGGTTGGTAATATGGATTTTGAGAAATACCATCTGGTAATACAAGCCACCAATGAGGCAAATGGCACTGTGGAGCCGTTGGTCTGTGGCATGACAATATATCCATAAGCACTAAATAGAGAATTTACTGCAGGCGCCTTTCCACGAGGTTACTTGGGGAACCTCTGGTTTTCCAAACATGACCCAGAAAAACCAAAACTAACCCATGAGAGCTCCCTAATCATCACACAGGAAAGCCGTGTTATGCTTGCAAGCCTCATCTCACAGAAATAAAGGGGGAAAAAGTCCAAAGTTTACAAAACTAACTCATCCAGGAAGCATCACCTAACAGAATGCTCAACCCACACAACAATGAGGCTGCAGCTCTGGTCTGCTGAGCTTCACGCATTTCAAAAGGGACTCCCCTGGACGCTAAATCCATTAGAACCGGAATAACGCCTTACCTCCGAGGTCCAGAGGCATAAAAACTGACTGGTATACTGTTAAACCAATAGTAACGAAAGAGATATCTGAGGGAAGGAACCCTGGTGGCGCATTGGTTGAGCACTCAGCTGCTAACCAAAAGATTCGAACCCACTAGTGGCTCCCCAGAAGGAAAAGACCTGAGATCTGCTTCCATAAAGATTCTGGTTGTTGGTAGGTGCTCTGGAGTTGGTTCTGACTCATAGAGACCCCATGTACAACCGGATGAAACGCTGCCCAGTCCTGCACCATTGTCACAATCCTTGTCATGTTGGAGCCCATTGTTGCAGCCACTGTGTCAATCCATCTCTTCTGGTAAAGACTACAGCCTAGGAAACCTTATGGGGCAGTTCTACTCTGTCACATGGGGATCTGTATGGGTTGGAATTGACTTGAGGGCACTCAGTAACATATCTGTGGGTGTAATCCCATTTGGGAATAGGGTTTGCTTTGCTATGTTATGAGGCCATATCGGTGCAGGGCATGTCTTAAACCTCATCATTTATGAGACATAAAAGGAGGAGATTAGACGCAGAAGCAAGCAAGCACATGTAGGATGAAGATAGATACCACATGCAGATGTCCAAGGAAGGCCTAGAAGAACACAAGAGAAGCTGAGTCCAGGATCTTCCCCCAGAGCCGACAGAGAGAGAGCCTTCCCGTGGAGCTGGTGCCCTGAATTCAGACTCCTAGCTGCCTGAACTGTGATCAGAATAAATTTCTGTTCTTTAAAGACACCGCTTGTGGTAGTTCTACTACAGCAGCGCTAGGTAACAAAGACACACAATAACTTCCTCATAGGGTGATGGGAAGGTTTTGGAATAGATAGCGCTGTAATTAATGCCACTGTACTGTACACTTAAAAAATGGTTCACAACAATGACCACCCTGACAGGGAACACAACAGAAGGTCCCAGTTGGAGCAGGAGAAAGGTGGGGTGCAGAACTCAAATTCTAGTGAAAAGACCAGACTTCATGGTTTGACTGAGACTCGAGGTGCCCAGGAAAGCATGGCCCCTGGATTCTATCACCCCAGAACTAAAACAATTTTTGAGGCCAACTCTCCAGACAGGGATTGGACTGGACTGTGGGACATAAAGTGATACTTGTGAGGAGTGTGCCTCTTAGCTCAAGTAGATCCAAGAGACTAAAAGGGCAGTTTCTGTCCGGAGGTGAAATGGGAAGGCAGAGGGGGCTAGGAGCTGGTTGAATGGACACGGGAAATCAGGGGTGGAAAGGAGGAGTGTGCTATCACAGTATAGGGAGAGCAATTAGGATCACATAACAATGTATGCATAAATTTTTGTATGAGAGACTAACTTGAATCGTAAACTTTCACTTAAAGTACAACAATAAAATAAAATAAATGGTTCAAATGGCAATTTTATGTTATATATACCTATACCCCTTTGCCGTTGAATTGATTCCAACTCATAGCGACCCTATAGGACAGAGTAGAACTGCCCCAAAGGGTTTCCAGAAGTCGGCTGTTGGATTCTAACTGCTGACCTTTTGATTAGAAGCCGAGCTCTTAACCACTGTGCCACCAGGGCAACATTATATATGTTTATCCACAATAAAATTTAAAATAGAATAGACAATCCTTCTAGTTCATGGTCCAGAACACCCCTGGGAAAAGACAGCACCTGAAGCGTCTTGCTTGTATTGACGGTAGCAGAGGGTGCGGTACGTGGGTGGATTCTCCCTGTGGTACTTTAACATCTGTTCTGCTTTTCTTAGCTGGCCATGCGGTACCAGAAGGGCGGAAATGTAATTAAAATACAAATGACACAGGAACATATTTCTGAAGGCAGTTTTGGGGATTTAGACGATGACCTCAGCGTGGACCAGAAATATGAAATTCATATGTGCGCAGCTTCCTGCATCTGATTACCTATCAAAAGGGTCAGCATTGAAACAAAATTCTTTCTGAAACAAGAAATGGCATCATAGCCAAACCTAGCTTGTTGCCCTGCCGGATGAGGATATGTTTTCACATTTCCACGAGAAAGAACAGCATGGGGAAGCCAGGCATAATGGATATTTTAATCCTATCACAGACGTTTGTTTTCTGTTTTGTTTTTTTTTTTTATTAATGTTCCTTATAGGATGTTTCTTTTCTTCTCATACACTCAGAGGGAGAAATCGTTGTTAGCTGCCAGCAGGTCAGCCACCCCACGCACAAAAGAACAAAACGCTGCCTGGTCCCGCACCATCCCCACAATCAGCTGCAGATTGGATAGGGTTTTCAAGTAGATTGCCAGGCCTTTCTTCCTAGTCTGACTTAGTCTGGAAGCTCCGCTGTAACCTGTCTGCCGTGGGTGACCCTGTTGGTATTTGAAATATCAGTTGCAGACCTTCCAGCGCTATACTGGACAATGATCTATTGTGATCCATAGAGTTTTTATTGGCTGATTTTCGGAAGGAGATCGCCAGGCATTTCTTCCTATTCTGTCTTAGTCAGGAAGCTCTGCTGAAATCTGTCCATCATGGATGACACTGCTGGTATTTGAAATACCCGTGGCATAGCTTCCAGCATCACAGAAACACACAAGCTTTCACAGTAGGGCAGTTTAGAAGGTAATTGTTACTGTTAGCTGCTGTTGAGTCAGTCCCTGACTCATGACGACCCTATGCACAACAGAACAAATTGCTGTCCTGTCCTTCGCCATCCCCATGATGAGTTTTAGACTGGACTGTTGTGATCCATAGGGCTTTCACTGGCTGATTTTTGCAACTAGAGCACCAGGCCTTTCTTCCTAGTCTGTCTTAATCTAGAAGCTCTGCTGAAACCAGTTCAACAACACAGCAACTCGAAAGCCTTCACTGACAGACATGGGGGTGACCGTGCATGAGATGCATTAGCTGTGAATCAAATCTGGGTCTCCTGCACGGAAGGCAAGGATTCTACCCCTGAACCACCACTGCCTCCAAGGTGAAATACCTACAACCACTCAGCCAGCGTGACAGCAGGTAAGACCAGGACTTGTCCTTAGGATTCCCCCATCCCTCTCACTCAGTCTGAGAAACAGGTTTAATGTGGCCAGCACAATGCAACAAGACATCACGAACAATCCATCATCACCAGTGTGTCATTGATGAGCATGCCTTTCAACCTCCAAAGTAAAAATTCTAGGGGGGACCGAGGATCCCTCAACGTCTCCCCTCATGTTCTAAATTCTTCCAGGAAACCTTTAATCAAGATTGGCTGTTGCCAAGAATGTCCGTGTCTATTCCACTCATTGGAAAAGCTTATGGGTTCTGCATCCTCTGGTTTCCTCTCGTTGGATGTGGTCACGTTCTCAAGTATCTTTATTAACAAGCTCTGCAGGCAGAGCTGACTGGCTCAGACAGTTCCAGCCCCGTCTCTGTGTTTGGAGAGCAGGGCAATCAGCAAACGCGGGTGCAAACATGAGCCCTGAGCATGAATTTTCAAAGAATCATGAAACATCTAGTGGGTGTTTCTGTCTGCTGTGCACATAGCCTGACCCTTGTGTTGCCAATTTTTTCACCTTCTCCTCAGTGTGTAATTTTTAAACTCTTTTTTGAGGGAGGAGGGTTGAGTTGTTGAGACAGCTAAATCAAACTGATTCTAGAGGAATACAAATTCCTGGTAAACCGGCTGCTGGGCTGGTTAAGATAAATACGGTGCAACATCTGGTCTGAGTTTGCAGGGAACTTTCTGAGAGGGCTGTTCTCGTGGGCAGCAAGGCTGGGAGGCCATCTGTGGTAGCTGGTGGTGCAGCATGAAGCTCTCACTGGGAGGAGCCTGAACGTGGCCACGAGTCTCGTCCCAACCCTGGAAGGAGGCATTACAGCGACTGGGGGAAAGGGTCAGCGTGACCTGTAACCTGTGACCTTTGGGTGTCAATTCGTTGAGCATGTGATCTTGGGGACATCAACTCCCTTACATGCAAGCGTGGCTTCTCTGCAGGTGGGAGAGACTCCTCCTCACAGCGAGGCCTTCAGAGTGAAACCAGGGAGCCTTCGAAAATCCGAACCCCAGTCCAGGGACAAGGACTAGAAGGCAGAAGGGGACAGGAAAGCTGGTGATAGAGAACCCAAGGCTGAGTAAGGATAATGCTGATGTGTAGTCGGGTTGTTAACCATTGTCACAGGGGAACTAGTGTACTAACTGTTTAATGAGAAACTATTTGTTCTGTAAACCTTCACCTGAAGGACAATTAGAAAAAGAAAAACCGAATCCGTTGCTGTGAAGTCGATTCTGGGGGTCAGAGTTGAACTGCGTTCTATAGGGTTGTCAGTGGCTGTTTATTTGGCAGCACATTGCCAGGTCTTTCTCCCTTGGTGCCTCTGCTGGGTGGACTCGAACCTTCCACCTTTTGGGTAGCAGCCGAGCACAACAATCTGCACCACCCAGGGGTTCCTTAACAAAAGCAAACTCATTGCCATTGGGTTGATTCCAACTCATAGCGACCCTACAGGACAGAGTAGAACTGCCCCATAGGGTTTCCAAGGCTGTAATCTTTACGGAAGCAGACCGCCACATCTTTCTCCCTTAGAGTGGCTGGTGGGTTCAAACTGTCAACTTTTTGGTTAGCAGCTGAGCTTTTAACCACTACACCACCAGGCCTCCTTAGGGACTCCACAGATCTAAAAATATTAAACTATAGATACACAGACAAAACAAAAACCAGTTTCTATCAGTCGACTCCTACTCACGGCGCCCCCAAGTGTGTCAGAATAGGACCATGCTCCACAGGGTTGTTGATCACTGATTTTTCAGAAGTAGATCACCAGGACTTTCTTCTGAGGTGCCTCTGGGTAGATATGAATCTCCAACCTTTTGGTGAGCAGACAAGCACGTTAACCATTTCCACCACCCAGGGACCCTAGAGGCCTAACAGAGAAGTATAAAGTGGATGACATCAATGTAAACGTTGGCATAAATCCACCCGGGGTGCTGTTCAATAATTCTCATTATAATACCTTCTGAATCGGAGGTGCAAAGAAGATACCCTCTCCTCACTTATCGACATGGTTAGGTTCCACAGACCAGGTCATTACGCGAAATTGGCGTTAAGTGAAAATGGTGGATGATCACATCAGATCACAAGATGGAGAATGACTACATCATTACATAACTGCCAAACCACTGAGAATCATGGCCCAGCCAAGTGGATACACAACCATAACTGGTGCAGCCAGCATTACTCTCGCCTCACACCTCAACATCCGTTACTGCCAGAGGTACGATGCTAATGCGCAAAATAGTCAGATGGTAGACTTTTTACTAGTGTCGTAAATGGGAAATGTCCTTTACTGTCATTTTCTCTATTTGTACACACTATTGTTTCCCAGGAAACCCTCTGGGTGGTGCAAATGGTTAACACACTCCACTGCTATCCGAAAGGTTGGAGGTTCAAGTCCACCCAGCAGCTCTGTGAAATAAAGGTTTTTTTGTTTTGTCAATATATCTATAGTATAGATTTATGGAGTCCCTGGGTGTTGCAAATAGTTAACATGCTTGACTGCTAGCCAGAATGTTGAAAGTTCAAGTCCACCCAGCAGTGGCTTCACGGGACAAAGACCTGGAGATCTGCTTCTGTAAAGGTTACAGCCAAGAAAACCCCATGGAACACAGTTCTACTCTGCAACACATGAGCTGGAATTGACTTGAGGGCAACAAGTTTTTTTTGTTTCTTTGTTCTTTTAATTGCAAATGGTTAATGCACTCCGCTGCTAACTCAAAGCCTGGAAGTTCAAGTCCACCCTAGAGGTGCCCTGGAAGAAAGGCATGGCAATCTGCTTCTGGAAAATCAGCAATTGAAAACCCTGTAGAGCACAGTTCTACTCTGACACACACGGGGGCACTGTTAGCAAAAAAAAAGTTGTCTTGAGGGTAACTGGTTTTCTTTTCCAGATTATATTTTCCAATCCTTTAGCCAATTCAAATGCAAGTGGCAACAACCATTCATGATGTTATTTCAGAGACTTCTTTCATCATTAAGGAGTCCTGATGGCACAGCGGTTAAGGCGCTTGACTGCTAACCGTGAAGTCAACATTTCAAAACCACCAGTGGCTCCTCCAGAGAAAGATGTGGCAGCCTGCTTCCATAGAGATTTACAGCCTTGGAAACCTATGGAGTCGCTACAAGTCAGAATCGACTCAACGGCAGTGGGTTTTTTTTGGGGGGTGGGTTCTCTCACCATTAAGAGTCCTTCTTCCATTTATCCTAAATGTTCACTTTGTAAATTATAATGCTGGCATTCCCAATTATACCATTAGGGGGCCGCCTGCTGGATAACCGATGACTCTTGGTCTGTATATTCAGGTGTGTCATTTCAGGTTGCAGCCCTGGACGCTGAGACCCAGCCTCTGTTGGTGTTATGGGTTGAATTGTGTCCACCGAAGAGGCATGTTGCAGTCTTTACCCCGAACCTGTAAAGGCAACCTTGTTTGGAAACAGGAGTCTTTGCAGATGTTATCTATCAGTTAGGTTAACATGAGGTCATACCGGAGCAGGGTGGACCCTAATCCCATCTGAGTAGTGTTCTATAAAAGAGGAGAAGAGACACAGATTTTGAGAGACAGAGGAACGACGCCATGTGAAGCTGTAGCTGCTAGCCAAGGGGTGCTTGGAGCCACCAGAAGCTGGGACAGAGACCTTCAGATCCTCGGAAGGAATCAGCAGGGCTGACACCCTGGTCTCAGACTCCCAGTCTCCAGGACTATGAGGCAATACATTCTCATTCCTCTAAGCCCCCCACTTTGGGTATTGAGTTATGACGGTCCCCAGGCACTACAACTGTTGGCCTTTGTTTTCTCAGCAGGCCGGTAAACGAGTTGATGATGCTCAGAAAATCCTTCATTTCTAACGATCCCCTGAGCTCATTAATAGAGTTCTCGAGTCTTTAACGCACTTACTTATCAAGTGCAAATTGAAATCTTCAGCATCTCGGCTCATCCATTAGAAAAGCAGGCAACGTCATTGGGCTTTGCTGAGTAGACATGATAGATGGCGTAATAAGCAATTAATAGGTTCGTAAGTTATCTGTGCCTGGCTTGAGACATCTCGATACCTGATTACAATCGACCATTCCATGTCAGATGAATTCCAATTGATCGGATGGCAGCTGGGATAGCATGTCCATGGATGCACTGGAGTAGAATGGCAGCTTCCGAGCCCTCTAACTTCAGGTGGGGAGGAGAGAGAATCACCAACATCAGCCCAAGGCTGAGTCCTATGAGGCAGAGGTCAGACATGCTTCCTCTCTCTGCCGTCTTTACCAATTCTGACACCAGCCGTCCCTCTCACAGCACTCTCTACTTCTCTGCTGGGTTCCATAATTTGTTGCAATGGCCACACAGAACTCACAGACCATACTCACAGTTATGGGGTTTATCAGGGAAGTAACGGGTTACAATTCAGGATCAGGATCAACTTGGAAGTAACAGGAATAACTCGCAATACAGTTTTCCAATCAGGACAGCTTCTTCCCAGCTGCTTCCACAGGGCTCTGCTTGGGCCGGGCCTCTGCCCTGCCTGGACAAGTGTCACAAAGCTCTTCTTCAGCTTCACTAAGTGCCCAGAGGCACCCCACGCCACCAGGAAGCCTCCTGCCTTAAGGCACTCAGCTCTCTCACCCTATGAGTCTGCAACTCTAGTCTGCCAGACCCGAGCTGCTGTTGTCTCATGCCTTCTTCAGTGTCACAGCTCTGTCTGTCTCCTGGGTCTATGAGGTTCTCAGCAAGGGGACCCCAGGTCCAAAGGACACACTCCGCTCCTGGCTCTTCTTCTTGATGGTATTGAGGTTCCCCCTCAACCTCTGTGATTAGCTCTTTTTAAGCCTAATGGGATGGGAAAACTGATCACTCTCCAATGAGGACTCCATTCACCTTATTTGCATAGTCTCGCACCTGCAATAATAATAAATGGAGAAAAGATTGACGTTGTCCAGGATTTCATTTTATTTGGATCCACAATCAACACCCACAGAAGCAGCAGTCAAGAAATCAAATGACACATTACATTGGGCAAATCTGCTGCAAAAGACCTCTTTAAAGTGTTGAAAAGCAAAGATACCACTTTGAGAACGAAGGTGCACTTGACCCAAGCCATGGTGTTTTCGATCACCTCATATGCATGCAAAAGCTGGAAAATGAATAAGGAAGACTGAAGAAGAATCAATGCCTTTGAATTACGGTGTTGGAGAAGAATATTGAATGTACCATGGACTGCCAGAAGAACGAACAAATCTGTCTTGGGAGAAGCACAGCCAGACTGCTCCTTAGAAGCAAGGATGGTGAGATTTCATTTCACGTACTTTCGATATGTCATCCGGAGAGACCAGCCCCTGGAGAAGGGCATCATGCTTGGTAACGTACAGGGTCAGCAAAAAAGAGGAAGACCCTCAATGAGATGGATTGACACAGTGGCTGCAACAATGGGCTCAAACACACCAACAATTGTGAGGATGGTGTGGGAGGGATCGGGCAGTGTTTCATTCTGCTGTACACAGGGTTGCTATAAGTTGGAACCAACTCAACAGCACCGAACAACAACAACATCCTTGCAAGGGTTCCATGCACCTTATTTGCATTAGAAAAACTGTCCAATCCCCTTGGTGGGCTACAGCACCTTCTTTGCATAGTCCCACCACCCAATCATTCTGTGAGAGTTACAAAACCATGGCTGCAAAGACCATATAAAAGTAATTCATTCCACCGCAACCGGTCACACCAGTAACACCAGGGCACATGGATGTCCACTCTTAAATGCAGGTGGATGCTCTGGATCTTTTTTTTTTTTAAGTTAATATTTTATTTCTTTTTGGTGGCAATATACACAACCAAACATATATCCATTCACAACTTCTACATGAACAGTTCAATGACGTTGGTTACACGTTTCCCACTGGGTCAGCTTTCTCGCTATCTCTCCCCGTACTAGTTCATCACCATTCATTTAGGCTCTCTGCCCCTTAACGTTCTCATCTGTGCTTTAGATTAGCTCTTGTCAGTTTAAACTCATATAGATAATTCCGTACAAGAGCACTATGCTCGGGCCAAACATTTTTTATTAATTAGGCTAACCTGTTGTTTAGTTTAACAATGGTTTCATGGGACCGTTTTGGTTTCTGGGCATTAAATTTGGGCTTTCTCAAGTCTCAGTGGATCCAGTATGTTTGGTTTCTATATAAGTTTCAAGTTCTGTTCTACACTTCTCCTCCTTTTGATCAGGATCTATCTGTTGTGTCCTTGATCACAATGTTTAGTAATGGTAGCTGGGCACAATCCGTTTCTTTGGGTCCCATGGCACTGCAGGTAGTAGTTCATCAAGGCATTTAGAATGCAGTCCAGTTTCTCCTCTGCTTCTTGGGTCTCCTTCTTCCTCTGCTTTTCAAGGTGAATAGAGACCCACTGTTGTATCTTGGGTTCTGGGATTGTTTTACTGGCCAGTGGACTTCTCGTTGTGGGAGCCACAGTCAGGAGTAGGGTGAGAAAGGTGTGGCATCATACAGGGTAGAACATTTAGGGGAACATTTAAGGGAAGTGCCAAAAATCTCAGCCATCCAGACGAGTAATATGCCTTCTCTTCACTTATTGACTATCTCATTACTCAACGTTTCACATTTATGACAACAGTAAACAACCTCCTATCCGACTATTTTGCCCATTAACAACATACGTCTGGCAGTAACGAATGTTGAGGTGTGAGGTGAGAGTAACACTGGCTGTGATGGTCAAGGTTATGTGTCAATTTGACTGGCCATGATTCTCTGTGGTTTGGCAGCTATGTGATGATGTAATTTGGCAGTTATGTAATGATGAAACTTGTCATTTCTGCAATGATGTAGTCATCCTCCATTTTTGTGACCTGATGTGGTCATCCTCCACTTTTGCATCACTCCAATTTCCCAAAACAACCTGGTCTTTGGAACCTAACCATGTCCATAAGTGAGGAGAGGGTGTGTTTTAATGGGATATTTTTAAAAATCACCATGAACACCAAAAAAATCTGTGATGAACAAGATATCAAAGACAGGATCAACAGCAATGTCTTCTGAGTTACGTTGTAGCTTGAGGCAAAGGGTAAAATAACAAAGCCAGTGCCACACTATGTGGCAGTGGTGGGTCAGTGATAGAACTCTTGCCTTCCACGTGAGAGACCCAGGTTCAATTCCTGGTCAATGTACCTCACATGCAGCCACCACCTGTCTGTCAGTGAAGGCTTGCATGTTGCTAGGATGCTGAACAGGTTTCAGCAGAGCTTTCAGACTGACTAGGAAGAACGGCCTGGTGATCAACTTCTGAAAATAAGACAATGTAAACCCTATGGATCACAAGGGTCCGATCCACAACCGATCACAGGAACGGTGCGGGACCAAGCAGCATTTCATTCCATTGTGCCTGGGGTCACTGTGAGTACGAGGTGACTTGATAGCAGCTAACAATAAGAACAACAAGTGCCCTACTCACCTGACCCTAGTACCTGGCAGCATATCTAACTGATAGGTAAATCATTCACAATCCCCAGGACCACAGGGACATGATTCATAATTTTGAAGTACACCCCCTGGTTTTCCTTTAAAAACCTGGTCTAGGGTTCACCGAAGGAGTCCTGGTGGCTGCTAACAGAATGGTCAGCCCTTTGAACCCACCCAGGGGCTCCACAAGAGAAATATTTGTTGTTGTTGTTGTTAGGTGCCGTCCAGTTGGTTCTGAGTCATAGGGACCCTGTGTACGACAGAAGGAAACACGGCCCGGTCCTGCGCCATGCTCACCATCGTTGCTCTACTTGAGCCCATTGTTGCAGCCACTGTGTCAGTCCATCTCATGGAGGGTCTTCCTTATCTTCACTGACCCTCTACTTTACCAAGCATGATGTCCTTCTCCAGGGACTGATCCCTCCTGACAACATGTCCAAAGTACGTAAGACGTAGTCTTGCCATCCTTCCTAAGGAGCATTCTGGTTGTACTTCTTCCAAGACACATTTGTTTTTTTGGCAGTCCACGGTATATTCGATATTCTTTGCCAATACCATAATTCAAAGGCATCAATTCATCTTCTGTCTTCCTTATTCATTGTCCAGATTTTGCATGCTCCTGTGAAGATCACAGCCTAAGAAACCCTATGGGGCTGTTCTACTCTGTCACATTGGGCCACTATGAGTTGGAATCAACTCGATGGCACCCAACAACAACAAAGATCCAGCACCCCTTAAGCACCATGCCCTCAATTCTCCCTCCCACCTACCCCTTAAATTGTAGTGTTTTTAACATACTGTTAAATACTTTGGAGAAGAGGAGTAAGCCCTGGACCGGTAGAACAAGGTCGGGACAGAAATAAAGGCACAGTGACCTGTACTGAAACCAGTCACCAAATTCATGCTGAAGGTCACAGCACACAGTTGAGCTTGTCCCGGCTGTTAGATGTGAAGAAGATGAAGCTCCATCTGATTGTGAAGATCATTAAGGCATACACCTGAGGTTTCAAACTGCTCCTAGTTTTTAAGTAATATCGACACAAAACGCTTGTACCAATATTTCAGACTAGACAAAAGATAATGATTTTTCTTGCTGACAAAGGAATTCTAGCAGAAAAGTATCCCTCAAACTTCGTAACATGGTTGTACCGGCTTGCATGTCTTGTGGATACTTTTAATGAGCAGAAGGAGCCCAATTTGTTCCTGCTGGGTTGCCATGTTTCTTTCCTCCTGCAGACAGGATCGTGGCTGAAATAAAGTCTGATGCCAGCACCCCAGGCTGGCTAAATGTCTTTTGTCTTCTGATTTTGACTGATGTGGTCAGAGAAGAGAGCTCAGGGATCTGAGTCATTTTTATTTTTTTAAACAGTACTATTTTTGCTCATCTCATCAATGTTATGAAAAATACTTGCAAAGTATTCTCTGCCAAATGGAGATTAAAGCTGTGTAAGGGATCATTCATCGACCTTTTCCAAATGGAACCTCAGTGCAAAGTTAAGATATTGTTCACTAGGAAGAAAGGCCTGGCAATCTACTTCCAAAAACTGGCCACTGAAAATCCTATGGAGCACAGTTCTGCTCTGACACAAGTAGGGACGCCATGAGTCAGGGCAGACTCCTTGGCAACTGGCTCAAGGGTAGCAGTGGTTCAGAGGTAGAATTCTCACCTTCCATGTGGGAGACCTGGGTTGGATTAATGGCCGATGCACCTCATGTGCAGCCACCACCCAACTGCCAGTGGAGGCTTGCATGTTGCTGTGATGATGAACACGTTTCAGTGGAGCTTCCAGACTGAGACAAGCTAGAAAGAAAGGCCTGGTGGTTTACTTCTGAAAATCTGCCAGTGAAAACCCTGTGGATTACAACAGCTCAAGTCACAGCCGACTGCCAGGCCTTTCTTTTGAGGCACCTCCAGACAGACTTGAGCCGCCAACCTTTTGGTCAGCAGCCGAGCATGTTCACTGTCTGCACCACACAGGGCTTCCTTTTGTGAATACCAGTTGCTGTCAAGTTGACTGCAAGTTATAGCGCTCCCAGGTATGTCAGAGTAGAACTGCATTCCGTAAGGTTTTCAGTGGCTGATTTTTCAGAAGGAGATCGCCAGGCCTTTCTTCTGAGGTGCCTCTGGTGGACTCAAACCTCTAACTTTTCCGTCAGCAGCCGAGCGTTTAACTGTTTCCACCCCCCAGGGCTACCACGTAGCTGACGTCTAGTGCTCAGGTGCAGAAATGTCCCCCGTGTACACACGGGAAGAACTTCACCCTTGGTCCTAATTCAGAATAACAGGGATGTGCATACTTCCCGACGCTGCCTTCACAGGGTGTTACTCAGCCTAATAACCACATCAGCATGTTCCCACACCTGGGGTAACTCTGGGCTGTCAGGCAGGACCTCGTGGTGCTGATCAAAAATATTCTCCCGAAGAAAACATGGAAACTAATTTTTAAAGAGTCAGTTCTGATTCCAAAATTAAAAAAAGAAAACACTTTAGAAATATGCTAGCATGGAGGTGAAAACATGCTATTTTGCCGAATGGGTGCACGTCCATTACAAATACAGGACCCAGTGTTTTTAATACATGACGTTCATAAAGGAGCAGGTTTCTCTCTAGGAGGAGAAACAGCTGAAGTGTTTAAAAAACTCTAGAGATAATGTTGAAAGGATGTGGGAGAGACAAGAGAGGAGGCTGCACGCTGTGTAACCTGGAGCTTCTCCAGCGTCCCACTTTGCTGGGGGGTCCTCAGCAGTGGGTGAGGTCCCTATTTGCTGGTTTTGTTTTTCCCCACACATTTGCTAGGGAGCTTCACTCTGCATCCCCCAGCTCTCACTTGACTATATAAGAAATGCATCCATTTTCTGTTTTGTTTTTGTTTTTTTTAACAGCTTTATTGGGATACGGAGTCTGTGGATGGGGCAAATGGTTAAGTGCTTGGTTGCTAACCAAAAGGTTGGCAGTTCGAACCCACCCATCAGTTCCATGGAAGAGAACCCTGGAGATCTGCTGCCATGAAGTTCACAGCCTAGGAAACCCTATGGGGCAGTTGTACTTTGTCACATGGGGTCACTAGGAGACAAAATCTACTCGACGGCAGCACCCAGCATCAACAACATTGAGGTTTGGAGACTGTGCATGGTGCAAATGGTTTGCACTCGACTACTAACTGAAAGCTTGACGGTTCAAATCCACTAAGCAGTGCCATGGAAGAAAGGCCTGGCAATCTGCTTCCGTAAAGATGACAGCCAAGAAAACCCAACAGAACATTCTACTGTGTCACATGGGATCGGAACCAACTTGTTGGAAACCGGTGTGGGTTTTTTGGGGATGACTGGTGGGGGTGGTGTAAACTCTTAATGCACTCTCCAGGCAGAGATGCCTTGGAAGAAAGGCCTGGTGATCTACTTCAGAAAAACCAGTCATTGAAAACCCTATGGAGCACTGTTCTATTCTGACACACGTGGGGTCCCCGTGAGTCAGGGTTGACTGGACGGCAGCTGGTTGGTTTTCGAAATAGCCTTGCACTTCCAGAGAATACAAGATTATTATAAATGTACCGTTCATGTGACAGTCATTTTGTTGACAAGGGGAGAGGAGGGACTTCAATCCGCAGAGCCCATGATGATCTGTATGCTGAGGGGTTGAGCCCTCTCAGGAAATATGAATGAATGGCTTCTCTCCAGGGAGATGGGGAGAGGTCAGAGCAGGTTTCTGGGGACAAAAGGAGGCAGAGTGTATTCCCAGGAGTGAGATGGATCACGTGGAGATTGTTGAGGTAGGGTCCCGTCAAGCAGGAATGCACAAGCCAACCATGTGCATTCAGCATCCAGTGTGTGCAGAATACTTGGTGCATCTGGGGGGGAACACTCTGCCCAGTGTGTTTGGAAGGACCAGGGGTTGTTTATGTTTCCACCAATCGGAAGAGAAGGCCCATTGCTGAGGAGTTGACTCTGACTCACAGAGACCCCATGTGACGGAGGAGAACTTCCCCATAGGCTGTAATCTTTATGGAAGCAGATCACCCGGTGTTTCTCCGTCAGTGGCTGGGTAGGTTCAAACAGCCAACCTTTTAGCTAGCAGCCAAGTGCTTAACCATTGCACCACCAGGGCTCCTTATAGAATAGATACACAGTATATATATATATAGTAGCATACATATGTAAATGTTCATCTGTGTGGAGGTGAGGAGTACATACAGTACTGAGGTATATACATTATATACAATATAACCAGTTGTCCATCTAGTTTATTCAGACTCATGGCAACCCCATGTGACAGAGGAGAACCGCCCCACAGCGTTTCCAAAGAGGGGCTGGTGGATTCAAACTGCCAACCTTTTAGTTAGCAGCTGAGCTCTTAAACCAGGGCTCCACAGTGTTTCCTAGGCTGTAAATTTACGTGGGCAGACTGCCAGGTCTTTTCTTCCACAGAGTGGCTGGTGGGTTCGAACCACCGACTTTTTGGTTAGCAGCCGAGCACTTAACCGTTGTACCACCAGGGTTCCTCTTCCCAAAAGAAGAAGAGGGTGATTTAGGGCTTGCTGGTACAGGGCTCTCTCCAAGCGTGAATTCATCCCTCACACAGCCCAGCCGTGAGGTAGGTAGATCCGCGGATGGTTGGGCTCCATTGCCAATTTTCACTTGGACTGTGGACACAGGAACTAACTTGGAGCCGGCCACCCAGTGAGATCCTTGCTGGAGCGAAAGCATTAAACTCAAGAGCCACCAACCTCGAGTCCCTGACTGGGACAACGCCGTTTTATGGAGATGATGAAGCGCCCGTGGTGTAAACGGGGAGGGGGTTGAAATATGAAAGATTGGGTCTCTGGCTTCATGGTTTAATTTTGCAGCTAGGAGTTTCATAACACAGACACCTTTTTTTTTTTTAATTGTACTTTAGATGAAGGTTTACAGAACATATAGTTTCTCATTAAACAGTTAGTACACATATTGTTTTATGACAATGGTTAACAACCCCACGACATGTCAACACTGTCCCTTGTCAACCTTGGGTTCTCTATTACCAGCTTTCCTGTCCCCTCCTGCCTTCTAGTCCTTGTCCCTGGACTGCTGTGCCCCATTAGTCTTGTTTTGTTTTATGGGGCTGTCTAATCTTTGACTGAACGGTGAACCTTGGGAGTGACTTTATTACTGAGCTAAAAGGGTGTCCGGGGGCCATACTCTCAGGGTTTCTCCAGTCTCTGACACAGACAGCTTATATGTGGAGTTTGTGCTAAGCCATCTCTCATTTCTTAATTTGTCTTTTTAACTTTTTATTATAGACATACAACAAAACATACAATATTTCATCCATTTCTGCTTGTACACTTCAGTGACATTGACTGCTGTTATTATTAGGCGCCGTCTAGTCAATTCCGACTTATAGCGACCCCAGGTGACAGAATAGAACTGCTCTATGGGATTTTGTAGGCTGTAATTTTTAAGGGCACAGATTGCTAGGTCTTTGTCCCTTGGAGCTGCTGGTGGGTTCAAACCACTGACCTTTTGGTTAGCAGCCAAACCCTTAACCGCTGTGCCACCAAGGGCTCCATACCTCATGATTAACATCACTGATGTCACTAAACTGTACATGTGAAAAACACTGAATTGGCAAATGTTGTGTTATCTATATTTTTACAACAATAAAAAAGAAAAAAAGGAAGGTTAAAGCGTGAAGTCAGCATGACAAATCTGTCTTGGAAGAAGTACAGCCAGAATGCTCTTCAGAAGCAAGGATGGCGAGACTTTGTCTCACATACTTTGGACGTGTTATCAGAAGGAATCAGTCCCTGGAGAAGGACATCCTGCTTGGTAAAGTAGAGGGTCAGCGAAAAAGAGGAAGACCCTCAACAAGATGGATTGACATAGTGGCTGCAACAATGGGCTCAAGCATAACAACGATTGTGAGGATGGGGCAGGACTGGGCCGTGTTTTGTTCTGTGGTACATGGGGTCATTATGAGTCGGAACCAACTGGACAGCACCCAACAACAACAACCAGCATGAGTTGACACTGTTTATTAAGTAGCTGTTTTGTGGGTGAGATGGCAAAGGGGCTTTGTCCTTATTTCTCTCCTGGGGGTTCAAGATCCAGGGCGGGCAAGGTGGGGAGCTCTGAGTACTAATCAAGGAAGCTATACGACCTGCCTGGAAATTTAAACACTGTGTGCATCCCTCCTCTCAAAGCTTACCTTCCCAAACACAATGGACGCTCTAAATCATCTTTGAAAATCGTAAAAATAAAAACCGCGTTGTGTACGGGGTGGGGTCCCATCCAAAGCCTGCCCTCTCGGACCATGCCGTTGGCAGCCAGCACCACTGACACCCTGAAAGGCTAAACGACAAAATGTCTTATTGAGAAGATTAAGGAGAATGGATTTGTGCGCCTTCTGCATTTCTCTAACTGTGGAAATCACAGCGGAATGCGAGTCTTTGATGCCTGCTAGACCCATGTTTTATGAGACGGAATTTTTAATATTGAATCTTGAAGAGCACTTGCGTAATTTCTGAGCCCCAGCTGGTTGAGTAGAAGAGGAGGAATGTGGTCGTAAAAATGCCTGACTTTTCTCACTCAGAAACTGCAAACAGTGAGCTCGATCCACTCAGAGGAGGTCCGAAATCAGGCCAAACTTGGAGGTTAATTAGCTGCTTCCGGCCCACCTCTCCCCCAAAAGATCCCAGATGCCCAAAGCTGATTGCAGACACTGAGTATCCATCAGACAGTCTCAAGACCTGCCCACCCCATGAATGTGTCTATTGGGTCAATCCAAAAAAAGAAAAAGAAACCACTGCCATCAAGTTGATTCTGACTCATAGCGGCCCCGTGTGACAGAGTCTAACTGCCCCATAGGGTTTCCAAGGCTGTATATCTTTATGCAAGCAGACTGCCAAATCGTTCCTGCAAGGAGCGGCTGGTGGGTTTGGACCACTGACCTTTCAGTTAGCAGTGGAGTGCTGAAGGGCTATGCCACCAGGGCTGCCTGTACTGGTTTAATAATTGACTCAAAACATTGCAGACTTTACTTGTGCACTGAAGTTCACTACAGCGCTATTCACAATCACCAAAGGGGGGAAACAACTCACATGTCCATCAGCAGGTGAATGATAAACCCAACGGGATCCATCCGTACAATGGAGTATTACTCAGCCGTATAAAAGAAACTACCCAAGTGCCCATCAACACATGAATGGATAAGCAAAGTGTGGTCCATCCATAACAATGGAGTATTACTCAGCCATTAAGACACATGAAGTCCTGACAGTACCACAACGTGCATGAACCTTGAAAACCTCATGCTGAGCGAAATAAGCCAATCGCAAAAGGACAAATATGGTATGGTTCTATTTATATTGAATATTTAGAATAGGCAGGTACACAGAGACAGAAAGGGGCCAGGAGGAAGGGTGCATGGGAAGTTATTGCTTAAAGGGTGTGGGTCTCTGTTTGGGGCCATGGAAATGTTTTCGAAATGGATAGTGGTGTTGGCTGCACAACATTGTGATTGTAACGAATGTCACTGAATTGCACACTTAAAAATGACTGAAATGGCAAATTTGACGTCCTATATTTTATAACAAGAAGGCTTGGAATTGCAACCCAGTTTTAGCAACCCGAAATCTTCCACTGACAGATGAGTGGTAGCCGCGCATGTGGTGCATTGGCCGTAAGTCAAACCGGCATCTCCTGTGTGGAACCACCACTGCCCTCTCTAAAACCAGAAGCAGATTTAAAAAGCAGCCTCGACTCCCTTCAGATTGTTATTCTGAGTTGGCTCATAGAGAATCTCATTTATAAATCTGGGATGTGTTACAGGTCGCTGTGAGTCAGAATCGACTCAACGGCAACGGGTTTGGTTTTAGTTTTTATGCTGTGCCTAGAGCCCGGTGGTGCAGAGGTTAAGCACCTGGCTGCTAACCGAAAGGTGTGCGGTTTGAATCTACCAGCCACTCCTCGGAAACCCTAGGGACCAGTTCTACTCTGTCCTACAGGGTCGCTGAGTCAGAATCGACTTGATGGCAACAGGTTTGGTTTTTATTCTGTGCCTAGGAGCCGTGGAACAAAAAAGAGGAAAACCCTCAATGAGATGGACTGACACGGTGGTTGCAACAATGGGCTCCAGCCTGACAATGATCGTGAGGATGCCGCAGGACTGGGCAGTGTTTGGTTCTGCTGCTCGTAGGGTCGCTATCAGTTAGAACAGACTCGACAGCACCTAACACCATCAATAGGAGCCCTGGTGGCGCAAGAGTTAAGGGCTGGGCTGCTAATTGAAAAGCTGGCGATTCCAACTCACCCAGAAGTGATGTGGAAGAAAGGCCTGGAGATCTGCTTCCAGAAAGATGACAGACTAGAAAACCTTATGGGGCAGTTCTACTCTGTCACGTGGGGTCGCCATGAGTTGGAATTGACTCGGCAGCACCCCGCAATGACAACAACATGCTCTGCCTTCCCTGGAAGCCTCTGATGTCCCACCCGAGAGAGCCAGGTCTCGGCATCGAGTTCTGCATGTGGACGGTGGGTGGATCACCTGTTGTCCTGACCACGTCCGTGCTCTCCTCTCACGAGGAATAAACAGACCTAGAATTCCTCCTGCGCCGCACAGCAGGAGCCTGCCCGTGTTGGAGATGGAAATCAGACAAAAACTGGCAGATCTGCGGCCCGGCTCCCCCAGGATGGCGGACGCTGACTACATCAGTACTGCCTGTGATCACAAATGACTGGTATTGGCGGGCCGGCGGCGGGCATGATCAAACGGCGAGTCTGCCGTGCTGACAGGTGAGGCTCCTGGCTGCCCGGCCCCTCTCCTGGGCTTCCCATCAGCAGCCGGAGAGGAGGGGCAGGCGGCTCCATGGGCGTGAAGTTGTTGCCAGGGAAACGGAGGATGCTCAAGCACACAGGTTGGGGCCCTGTACTGCACGTGGAAATCCGTGTTGATCAGAGGCTGTGAAGATCCTGACGCTGGCCCATCGCAGTGGCCATTCTCCACCAGGACCCACACACTCAAAGAGAAGAATTGATTTTTTCTGGACGTGCTCCAGTTTGAACCACTATGGCTCTTTCGGAGAACACAGTTCTTCTGATGTAGAAATTCCATCTCTAGGACCACCATCCCCGCGAGCCAGCGCATCACAGCATCCAACCATTCCCTGCCGGGCCCAACACCCGGGAGACCCTCTCTCATTAAGCTATTCGGCCTCCCGCCAGCCCAGTCAGTCCCAGGCTCCCCACCCGCGTGACAAAACATCTGTCCTGCTCACACCTGCTTCCCCCGGTTCTCGTTCGCACATCTGTTTCATAGACTCTCCAAAGTGCTCTCTCCATTCTGGCTGGAATATGCCAAAAGCAAGGATTGTGAAGATGGCGCAGGACGGGGCAGCATTTCGTTCCGTTGTACACAGGGCGGCAACCTTTCGTTGAGGTACATAAAGCAGCCATGAGTCAGAGCTGACTCCATGGTAACTAACAACACGTAAGTATGTAGAGTGACCCATTGCTAGAAAAGTCCATCATGTTGCTGAAGTAGAGGGTCAGCGAAAACAAGGGAGACCTTCCATGAGATGGACTGACACAGTGGATTCAAACGCCAGTGATCTTGAATGGCACAGGACCAGGCAACATTTTGTTCTGTTGTACATGAGGTCGCCGTGAGTCGGAGCTGATACGATGGCATCTAACCACCACAGGATACACTAAAAGAAAAATATCGAATACGCCGTGGACCGCCAGAAAAATGAAAAAATCCGTTTTGAAGGAAGTACAGCCAGAATGTTCCTTAGAAGCAAAGATGGCGAGAATTTGTCTCACTTACTTTGGACACATCATCATCAGGAAAGACCAATCCCTAGAAAAGGATGTCATGCGTGGTAAAGTAAAGGGTCAGCAAAAAAGAGAAAGACCCTCAACAAGATGGACTGACACAGTGGCTGCAACAATGGGCTCAAACAGCAACAATTGTAAGGATGGCGCAGGACCGGGCACTGTTATGTTCTGTTGTACATGGGGTCATCATGAGTCAGAGCCCACTTGATGACAACTAATAACAACAACCGATTATGACCAGGGTAGAGAGTTGGAGAAAGAAGCTTGCTTTCTCGTCCTACTAGGACCACCCACTCGGAGTATAAAGAGCAACGCATGTTAGAGTTGAGGATTGTGTCTAGGTAGCTGCTGTTTCTAAACAAGCAAGAACGCCCTCCACATTCTCTGAAAGGCGGACTCCCTCCAAGATCTGTGGACCGGCCGCGGGGCAGGGACAGCTTATCCGTTTGGTTGTGCAGGGTTGGATCAACCACCCGAGACTAACTGTCGCACCATAACACCCCTGGGCTTGTGAATCAGGGGACTGGGGGCCCCTCCAGCTTCCCAGGTGGCCATGTCACCTACTGGAACCAGGATGCTCCCGATGGCTGACCCAGGGCTGAGTTGGGCTGCGGATGGACATCCTTCCTTTTGGAGCCTGTGTCCACAAAGCTGTTATGACGGAGAGGCTGGGGTTTTGTCCCAAACCAAACTCACTGCCGTCTAGTCGATGCCGACTCACACCGACCCTACAGAACAAAATAGAACGCCCCACAGGGTTTCCAAGGAGCGGCTGGTGAATTTGAAGTGCCGATCTTTTAGTTAGCAGCCTGACGCTTAACCAGTGCTCCCCAGATATGAAATATTAACAGCATTGATCTCACCAAAAAGTAAACTTTATGTGAAATAAAACTTGGACTATTTAAAATGCGGGGTGCCGGAGACTCTGGGCCCAGCGTGTTCTTGAGCTGACTGGCTTCAGTGCATTAACCCTTCATAGGTCACAAAATGCTCTCTTTCAGCATGAATGAACGGCACCACGCTGTATTTGATTAGCGCTGTGAAGATAAATAAAAACATCTGGGCGCCATTTGTTACCAGAAAATTTCAAAGTCTCCAGGCGTGAATTCTACCAGCACCAGTTACTACTGAGTCAACTCCAACTCACGACAACCCCATATGTGTCAGAGTAGAACTGCGCTCCATAGGGCTTCCAGTGGCTGAGTGTTTGGTCATTGATTGCCAGGCCTTTCTTCCCAGGCGCCTCGGGGTGGGTTCGATTCTCCAACCTTGAAGTTAGCAGTTGAGCATCCTCACCAATTACACCACCCAGAGGCTCCACACACAGTCCCTGAACTGTTTCCCAAAAACATCTTATGACAGGGGAGGAACATATCATGGAGCACTGCCTGTTTTTGTTGTTAGGTGCCGTCAAGTCGGTTCCAACTCATAGTGTCCCCATGTACAATAGGACGAAACACTGCCCGGTCCTGCGCCATGCTCACAATCATTGTTATGTTTGAGCCCATTGTTGCAGCCACTGTGTCAATCCATCTCATTGAGGGTCCTTCTCTTTTTCGCTGACCCTCTACCTTATCAAGCATTATGTCCTTCTCCAGGGACTGGTCCCTCCTGATAACATGTCCAAAGTATGTAAGACGTAGTCTCGCCATCCTTGCTTCTAAGGAGAATTCTGGTTGTACTTCTTCCAAGACAGATTTGTTCGTTCTTCTGGCAGTCCATGGTATATTCGATATTCTTCGCCAACATCACAATTCAAAGGCGTCAATTCATCTTCGGTCTTCCTTATTCATTGTACGGCTTTCTCATGCATATGAGGCGATTGAAAATACCATGGCTTGGGTCAGGCGCACCTTAGTCCTCAAACTGACACCTTTGCTTTTCAACACTTCAAAGGGGTCTTTTGCAGCAGATTTGCCCAATGCTATGCGTCCTTTGATTTCCTGACTGCTGCTTCCATGGGTGTTGACTATGGATCCAAGTTAGATGAAATCCTTGACAACTTCCATCTTTTCTCCATTGATCACGATGCTGCTTATTGGTCCAGTTGTGAGGATTTTTGTCTTCTTTATGTTGAGGTGCAATCCATATTGAGGGCTGTGGTCTTTGACCTTCATCAGTAAGTGCTTCAAGTCCTCTTCACGTTCAGCAAGCAAGGTTGTGTCATCTACATATAGCAAGTTGTTAATGAGTCTTCCTCCAATCCTGATGCCCCTTTCTTCTTCATAGAGTCCAGCTTCTCGGATTATTTGCTCCGCATACAGATTGAATAAGTATGATGACAGGATGTAATCCCGACACACACCTTTCCTGAGTTTAAACCACTCAGTATCCCCTTGTACTGCATAATGTATAATGGACTGAAATTCAGCTAAAGAAGGAAAAGAAGACTCTAGAGAAGCAACATCTCATCTGATAAAAATAGGAGCTTTAGCTTATTAAGTTGTACAGTTATGATCGGTTGACTTTTCCACATGTGTTTTACATCAACAAAAATAATAACCAAGAAAGAAAGAAAGAAAAAAAAAAAAAGACGGATGATATCAGCCTTTGGAAAGTTTACAAAGGAACAACTGAAACTTTCACTGTTTTCGAGTACCAGAGTAAGTTTGTGTAGCCACGTTGGAAAACCGTCTGCCAGTGCGAACTAACACTGAACGTACACACAACCTATGACCTAACCATTACTCTCCCATTTGCGTGCATCTGTCAAGACTGCAGAGCAACTGGTTTGATTCGGTTTAAGGATGTGAGCAGGAGTGAAAGCAAAGAGAGGAACAGAATACTCACTTCCAACCCCAGAGGCTCCTCGGAAGACAAGCCTGGAGATCTACTTCCAGAAAACCATCCATTGAAAACCTTGTGGAGCACAGTTGTACCCCAGAACACACGGGGTCGCTGTGAGTCAAAGTCAAGTCGATGGCTGCTACTGGTAAGTTCCAGCGTGTGGTCATACGACAGGGCACCCCAGGGAGGCGCTGGAAGTCAGAGTTTAGCTGGAATGAAGGACTTTGGAAAACTGTCCCTTCTCCGAGGTGTCCCCAGAGCACAGGTAGGGGACGGGGCAGCAGGGGTTGGTTAGCAGGCCCTGGAGCTTGCAGGATTGTGGAAGCAGAACTGACTCTAATTACCAGGACAATCTTGGGGAGAAGGCGTGGGGGTGGGGGGGCTTTGGGAAGAGCAGTAATCTATGAAGATGTAAGCTAATTACTTAATCACTTGCATTTGTAAATCGCATTATTGGAAAAGAAATTACTCTGGTGATCGAGTTACAGATATTTATCCGCTAATAGCTGTGATTAACTGGCGATGCTAATCTGTCATTTTGAAAGCTAATATTAACAGCATCAATCTCACCGAAAAATAAACTGTTTATGTGAAATAAAACTTGCACTATTTAAAGTGCGCGGTGCCAGAGACACAGGGCCCAGCGTGTTCTTGAGTTGAGCTGCTTCGGCCCGTTAACCCTTCATCAGTCACAAAGCACTCTGTCTGGGGGTGAATGAATGACGCCACACTGTATTTGATTAGCGCTATGAAGATACATACAAATGTCTGGGCGCCATTTGTAACCAGAAAGTTTCAAAGTCTCCAGAAAATGGGGACCCTAAGCTACGCCGAAACGTTTAATTACAGGCTTCTACTCAAGGAAAGAGTGTCACCTGAAATTCCAAGAAAGAATGTGTTTACCGAATGTACCCAATGGTTGATACCATTGATTTCCACTTTAGCCTAATAAATCCTCTTACGTTTAATGGGGATCAATTTGCTGTAAAGGAGAAGTTGTCATTAACTTCTGTAAAGTGGTCTCCAACTCATATGGATGAACTCCACCACGCATCTGTCACTTTGTTGTACTGTGGGGGCTTGCGTGTTGCTGTGATGCTGGAAGCTATGTCGCTGGTATTTCAAATACCAGCAGGTCAGTCATGGTGGACAGGTCTCCGTGGAGCTTCCATATATATATATGGGATAGCATGTATTTCCAGTAATAGCTTGGTGCACTGAACTTTGCTGTTAGCTATTTGTAACCATTTGTTGTTAGTTGCGGTCATGTGGGCTGTGACTCATGGTGACCCCACATACAACAGAACGAAACTCTACCCGGTCCCATGCCATCTTCACTATTGTTGGCCTGCTTGAGTCCACTGTTGTGCCACTGTGTATTCCGAGTGCCTTCCAACCTAGGAGGCACATCTGCCATCTCTATGTCAAACAATGTTCTGTTGGGATCCACAGGGTTTTCAATGGATGATTTTTCAGAAGTAGATCACCAGGCCTTTCTTCCTGGTCTGTCTCAGTCTGGAAGCTCCACTGAAATTCATCCCCCATGGCTGACCCTGCTGGTGTTTGAAATACCAGTGAGTGGCACGCAGAAAATACAGACAGAATTGTTGAAGATTTGTTGGCAGAAAACTTCCTTGATATCGTGAAAGATGACAAGATATCTAAGATGCTCATCGAACCCCACATAAGGTAGATCCCAAAAGAAAGTCACCAAGGCATATTATAATCAAACTTGCCAAAACCAAATATATAGAGAGAATTTTAAGAGCAGCTAGGGTAAACGAAAAGTCAACTACAAAGGAGAGTCAATTAGAATAAGCTCAGACTACTCAGCAGAAACCATGCAGGCAAGAAGGCAATGGGATGACATATATAAAGCCTTGAAGGAAAAAAACTGCCAGCCAAGAATTATATATCCAGCAAAGCTGTCTCTCAAGTATGATGGCAAAATTAGGGCATTTCTAGATAAACAGAAGATTAGGGAATTTGCAAAAACCAAACCAAAATTATAAGAAATACTAAAGGGAGTCCTCAGGTTAGAAAATCAGTAACATCAGATAACAGCCCAAGACTAGAACACAGGACAGAGCAACCAGATTATCAACCCAGATAGGAAAGTCACAAAAGTAAATCAAAGCTGAAATTCCAGTGGTATAGCTTCCAGCATCACAGCAACATGCAGCCACCACAGTGTGACAGACTGACAGATGGGTTGGAAAGGAAAAGTGTTAAGGTGGAAAAATGGGAATCCCGAGGCCCTAGATGGTGCTCCCCATTGCAGAGAAAACCACAGTGGAAAAGAGATTCTCAACATACCTTGCAGAACTGGAGTCTCCACTCGTTAAGCAGAGAGGAAGAGATGCCATCACACCAAAGCAATAATTACCAAAGCAAGGACTGGCATTTCGAGTTAAGCGACTCAAGCATTCTTCCTTCTTCTCGGCTGCGCAGAGGTCCTGGGTGTTCGAGATACTCCAAGTTTAAGTGGCAATGCCAGCACTGTGAGAGCTAGGTGCTTCACAAACCCACGGACCCAGAACCTGCTAAGCTCCTAAGGTGACCGTCCCGGTTAGCTTAACCAAAGTCTTACTTCATCGGCACCTCTAGCTTTGTAAACACTTCTTTTTTTAAAGAAATGAACAACTATTATCTAAATCCACTCCCTGTCTGTCACCTTGTCATACCGTGGGGGCTTGCGTGTTGCTGTGATGCTGGAAGCTACACCACTGGTATTTCAAACACCAGCAGGGTCACCCGTGGTGGACAGGTTTCAGCAGAGATTCCAGACTGACACACACTAAGAAGCGAGGCCTGGGAATCTACTTCCAAAAACGAGCCAATGAAAACCCTAAGGATCACAAGGATCTGATCTTCAGCCAATCATGGGGATGGAGCAGGACCCGGCAGCGTTTCATTACCCTGCCCATGGGGTCATCATTATAAACTACAACAACAACCAAAAAAAACCCCACCATACATCATTATATGCATAACATTGTATAGTGTATACTGTGTGTTCCATTCTTCATAGGCCATTCTCCAACCTGAACCCAGCCTCCATCTTGTACACGCTGTCCACCCTCCATCCTGTCTCCACCCCCATCCTCCATTTTGTCTCCACCCCCGCGTCCTCCATCTTGTGTCCACCCTCACCTCCGTCCTCCATTTCATGTCGACCCCTCACCCTCCATCTCATCTCCACCCCGCTCCTCCATGCCCTCTCTGCCCCGCATCCTGTCTCCACCCCATCCTCCATCTTGTCTCCACCCTCTAGCCGCCATCTTGTCTCCACCCTCCACCCTCCACCCTGTCTCCACCCCATCCTCCACCTTGTCTCCACCCTCTATCCGCCATCTTGTCTCCACCCTCCACCCTCCGTCCTGTCTCCACCCCATCCTCCACCTTGTCTCCACCCTCTATCCGCCATCTTGTCTCCACCCTCCACCCTCCGTCCTGTCTCCACCCCATCCGCCATCTTGTCTCCACCCTCTATCCGCCATCTTGTCTCCACCCTCCACCCTCCATCCTGTCTCCACCCCCCATCCTCCATCCCCTCTCCGCCCCCCATCCTGTCTCCACCCTACCTTTTGTTTCCGTTCTCCATTTTCTATCCATTCCGTGTATCTCCATCCGTCCTGTGTCTCCACCGACGTGCATCCATCTTTAATCTTGTACCCGCCTTGCATTCTGTATCTGTCCTCCATCCTCCATCGTGTTCTGTCCTCCAGCTTGTCTCCCCCCTCCACCTTAGTTCTTGTATTAGGTTATATAATTGCTCATGGTGAGGCGGTGGTGGTTTGGTGGTAGAATCCTCATCTTTCATGCAGGAGACCTGGGTTGGATTCCCTGCCAATGTACCTCATGTGCAGCTACCACTTGGCTGTCACTCGAGGCTTGTGTTTGGCTGTGATGCTGTACGAGTTTAGCGGAGCTTCCAGACTAAGACTAGAAAGAAAGGTCTGGTGATCTATTTCCAAAAGTCAGCTCATGAAACCCTATGGATCACAAGGTTCTGATCCACAACCGATCATGGGGATGATGCAGGGGTTCCTTCCATTGTACATGGGGTCTCTATAAGCTGGGGGCCAACTCCACAGCAGCTAACAACAACAACAAGGTCTTGTCTCTGTGTGGGGTTTCCATCACTATAGAAAGGCACTAGCTTGGACAAAGCCACGCTCCAACCCAAGTGATCAGAAATGACCCTGTGGCTTAGCTCATAAAAGGTATGCCTTTTCCAACACTAATCAATCTTTATTACACCTGACCAATGGCAAATCCCCTGCACTTGGAACCACCTCACTCCTTTATGGGGTCAGCACTGAGCTTTGCTTTTACACTGGGCTCCAGGCAGCCACTGGACTCCTAAGCTTCCACCCTACTGTTCTCTGCCTCTTGTCTTTGGCATCAGGCTCAGCCTGACTTCCTCGGAAACTGTTCCAGACAAAGCAGCTCGGCTTTTCCAGACAATTAGCCCTGTTAATTCATTTCTGCTGGGCTTGGTTGTTGAGAGATTTATTACAGGGGAATACTGGGGTTCCGCAGGACGTATGCTAGCACCTGAAGCCCTGGCGGGACCAGCAAAGGCAGTAGTAAAGAGCTCCCAACTGAGGCTCCCTGGACTGGGTCCACTCTAGAGAAGCTGGTCAATTGAATTGTTGTTGGGTGCTGTCAAGTCGGTTCAGACTCATGGTGACGCCCATAGGCTGTCATCTTTAAGGAAGCAGATTGTCACGTCCCAGGGACCTGCTGGGTGCATTCGAACCACCAACCTTTCGGTTAGCAGCTGAGGGCTTAACCATTGCACCACCAGGGCTCCTTGGTAAATGAGAACCAGGCAAATTCCAAGTAGAAGCACATTACAAACAGTGAGACCCTAGTCATCACAGCAACACCGGGTCACACATGCTTGCATTTGCAATCATCAAGCTACTAACACATGGTTCACACAAGTAACGGGGTGTCTGGATTCTAATAATCAGTGAAAGAAAGAGAACACCCCCAAAGCATTCTGCCTAGCCACACAGCCTTGAAGCTACTGAAATGCATGTACGATTCTACAGCCCCACCCCCGTCCGTTAGTCTGTTGTACTGTAGGGGCTTTTGTGTAGCTGTGATGCTGGGAGCTAAGCCACCAGTATTTCAAATAGCAGCAGGGTCACCCATGGTGGACAGGTTTCAGCGGAGCTTCCTAAGACAGACTAGGAAGAAAGGCCTGGTGATCTACTTCTGAAAATCAGCCAGTGAAAACCCTATAAATCATAACAGAACATTTGTCTGCTGTGCTGGCTTTGGACGTGTCATCAGGAGGGATCAATCGCTGCAGGAGGATATCCTGTTTGGTGAAGCAGAGGGCCAGCGAGGGTGGGGGAGACCCTCAGTGGGATGGGCTGAAACAGTAGCCTCAATGATGGACTCGAACTTGCTGGTGATCACGAGGATGATGCAGGATGAGGCGACGTGACCTTCTGTTGCACAAGAGTTCTCTACGAGTTGGAGTCCACTCAATGGCAGATATCTATCATCAGTCTATCTACCTATCTATTATGTACCACCTACCTATATTTATCTATCATCTATCTACCTAATCTTTCTATCAGTCACCTTTCTTTCTATCACCTAACTACCGACATATCTGTCTGTCTGTCTGTGTATCCATGAATCTATCTATTCATCCATCCATTCTTCCACCCGTCTGTCTATCTGTCCGTCTGTCCGTCCATCCACCTACCTAGCTACCAACCTTCCTATCTGTCTGTCTGTTCACCTATCTATCTGTCTATGTATCTATCTGTCTATCCTACAGCCAGCGGAAAAGCTCAGCACTGGGGGCTTTGTGTAGGATCAGAGGAAATAGACCTTTGTATTTTAAACGTCCTCTTAGTGACAGATGTCATGCCCAGGCAAACAAAAGCCAAGGTCGTCAGCATTATCATCTCTCTGAAGATGTCAACAGAGAATAGCTGTGCTTCCTCAGTCTCCACTGGCCTCCTTCCCCGTCTCCATATTTCCTCCGTGTGGGTGCACGTTCCCTGCCCTCTCCTCTTCCCACTTTCGCACTCCCAGTCTTCCTAATCTCTTGGAAAAGGAACATCTAGTCTTTTCTTTCCCACCCCTTTGGATTCACTCATTGATTCTCATCAATACTGTTTACTATGTAACCATTTGCATGACCCAGAGACCCCAAACCCTTTGCCGTCGAGTCGACTCGACTCTGACTCGTGGTGCCCTCATGTGGGTAAGAGCAGAACTGTGTTCCACAGGGTTTTCAGTGGTTATTTTTTCAGAAGTAGATCACCAGGCCTTTCTTCCGATGTGCCTCTGGGTGGAACTATTTAAGGGTTCATTAATTGGGAAGCAAGGCAGCTCTGGAATTGTCAAGGTCATAAGCGGCTTTTCCGAAAAGTCAGGCTGCTAACTTCAGTGAGTTCAGCCAAATGTAATATTATTGTTGCAGTAAAATACAGGAAACATTGTAACATGTCATAATATGAGCGAGGGCCAAGGAGGAAGAGGGAAGGAGGTAGAAATCCATCAAGATGTGTTAGGGGTTCTTGAGAAAAGAAGTAGACCTCCAAAGAAGTGAACAGCTGGATTCTCAAAGTTTTCTGTTGATAAATGTGGTATATATTTTCTGTTGATAAGTGCTTTACCACTGAAAATACATATCGACTCTGTTTGGTGGAGTCCCTGGGTGGTGCAAACAGTGAATGGGCTTGGCTGCTAACCGAACGGTTGGAGATTCAAGTCCACCCAGAGATGCCTCAGAAGAAAAGCCTGGCAATCTACTTCTGAAAGATCGGCTATTGAAAACCCTGTGGAGCACAGCTGTACTCTGGCACACGTGGAGTTACCGTGAGTCGGGGTGGACTCAACGACAGGTTGTTTGGTTTAAGGACGTCAGTAGAAGTGGAAGCAAAGAGAGGAACAAAATATTCTGCCGCTTCCAACTCCAGTGGTACCTCAGAAGAAAGTCCTGGTTGTCTACTTCCATAAGACCACAGTCACCGAAAACACTATGGAACGCAGTTCTATTCTGACGCATGATTGGGAGTTGACTCAGTAACAGCTGGTTTGAAGTCCCCGGGTGGCACAAATGGTTAACACCCTCTGCTGCCAACTGAAAGGTCGGAGATTTGAACCAACTGAAGGGCACCACAGAAGAAAGTCCTGGCAGTCTGCTTCCGAAAAATCCGTCATCGGAAACCCCGTGGAGCACAGTTCTGCTCTGACATACGTGGGGGCACCATGAGTCGGAATCGACTCCATGGCAACTGCTAACAACCTATTGCACGTCAGTGGGATCCTACTCTATTTGTCCTTTTGCGTCTGATGCGCTTCACTCAGTTTGTGGGATTCTCAGCCTTACCCGCACCCTTCTCCCTTCCTTCTCTGTGTCCCTGGGCGACCGTCTTCCAGTTATTTGAGCTCATCGATCCTCTCCCCAACCTTCACGCGCCTCCTAGATGAAGCCCATCTGGCCTGTTCTCTGCGTGTTTCCTGCAGAGTCTGGTGGACGCTCTGCCGAGGGCGAGTCTGTTAAACGTTTTCTTCTCATCGGAGCAGGCACCACTCCGTACCCTGTGGAAATGACTTTGGCTGTGTGGGAGAGTGGCAGGTACATTACGCGGCTTCTTCTAACAGCGAGCAGGCTCCTGAAGCTCCCCAGAGAGCCCAGGACGCTGAGAACGCGTGTATTGATGTCGTGTGCAGGTTGCCACCGGAATCTTTTATTCCGAGATTTTTCTACGCCACCGAGTCGAACGTTTCTCTGGTCTTGAACAGCTCACAAGAGAAGAAAAAGACCAAAAATCATGGGACGTTGCAACCAACACTTATTAGTGGCTCCCGGGGATGGGAGGAAGGGGAGGGGGCAGGCATCCCTTAGAGGGCATTGAGATTCCATTAAAGGGCACGGAATAATTTGGAAATGGATAGTGGTAAAGACTGCATGGCACGGTGGACGTAACCAATGTCACTGAATTGTAGATGAGCTCTTGTGGAATTGGCGAATGTTTTGTTATACTGTATATATTTTTACTACAAAAAAAACAATCATGAGTGGTGGATGTCTGGCATTTGGAAATGGTAGCTGACATTCAGGAGCCCTGATGGCACAGTGCTTGAGCGCTCAGCCGCTAACCGAAAGGTCGGCGGTTTGAACCCACCAACAGCTCCTCGGGAGACAGAGGAGGCAGTCTGCTTCCATAAAGATTACAGCCTTGGAAACCCCATGGGGCAGTTCTACTCTGTCCTATAGGGTAGCTATGAGTTGGAATCAACTCAATGGCAACAAGTTTTCTTTTAGCTGTAGTGCATGGCTCAGGCCTGGGATGAAACAGAAAGGAAATGAGGAGGCACCAGGGAAGGTGGGGAGCTCTGGTGGCACAGTGGTTAAGAGCTCGGCTGCTAACCAAAAGGTTGGCAGTTCGAATCCTCCAGCCATTCCTTGGAAACCCTATGGGGCAGTTCTACTCTGTCCTGTAGGGTCACTAGGAGTCAGAATCAACTCGACAGCAACAGGTTGGCTAACATTAATGCATAGGTACGAAATCATTTCCCTAAGTAACTCCAGACTTAACTAGCATCTCATTAAACCTCACAAGGTCTATAATTATCTACTGATTAATTGACATAGACCCAGAAGACCAAGAGCTCTGAGTGTCCTTTTAATTTATTTGACCAGTGTCCCTCCACACTGTACTCATTTTTTCCTACCTGTGTTCTCAAGCTCACTGCTGTACAATATTTGAGCTTCTGTTAAGGGTGATGGAAAAATTAGAAGTGGATGGCGGTGAAGGTTGCACAACATGGTGAACATAATCAGTGTCACTGAACTATACACGTAAAAATTGTTGAAATGGCAAACGTCTTGTTGTATATGCATATAAACCAGTTGCCATCGAGTTGACTCCAACTCATGGTGACCCCGTGTGTGTCACAGTAGACGTGTGCTCCATGGGTTTTCAATAGCTGATCTTTGGGGAAGTAGATTTCCAGGGCTTTCTTCTGAGGTGCCTCTGGGTGGGCTGGAACCTCCAACCTTCTTCTGGTGAGCAGCTGAGCGCCTTAACTATTTGTGCCACACCTGTTGCCATCGAGTCGATTCCAACTCATGGCGACTCCATCTGCTTCAGAGTAGAACTGTGCTCCATACGGTTTTCTTGGCTGTAATCTTAGGGGAGCAGATTGCCAGGCCTTTCTTCTGTGGTGCCCTGGGTGAGTTTGAACTGCCGGCCTTCGGTTAGTAGCCAAGAGCAAACTGTTTGCATCACTGAAGGACTTTTGTTCCACTCAGGGACTTTGTTATACATATATAGATAGATAGATAGATACAGATAGATAGATAGGTATATCTCAAACCAAAAACCAAACCCAAACCCATTGCCCTTGAGTCGATTCTGACTCATAGCAACCCTATGGGACAGAGTAGAACAGCCCCATAGAGTTTCCAAGGAGCACCTGGTGGATTCTAACTGCCGACCTTTTGGTTAGCAGCTGTAGCTCTTAACCACTATACCACCAGGGTTTCCTATATATATATATACACACACACACACATACACACACACACACATATATATGCATATATATATATGGAGCCCAGGTGACACAGTAGTTAAAGCTATCAACTGCTAACCAAAAGGTTGGCCGTTCAAAACCACCAGTGGCTCCACAGAAGAAAGATGTGGCAGTCTGCTTTTGTAGAGATTTACAGCCTTGGAAACCCTATGGGGTCACTACGAGTCGGAATCGACTCAAAGGTGGTGGGTCTGGTTTATAAATATATATAGGAGCCCTGGTGGCGACGTGGTTAAGAGCTCAGCTGCTAACTGAAAGGTTGGCAGTTGGAATCCACTAGCCGCTCCTTGGAACCCTATGATGCAGTTCCAGTCTGTCCCATAGGGTCGCTATGAGGCAGAATTCACTCAACGGCAACGGATTTGGATTTTTTGCGGTTAACTCAGTGGTATCGATTACACTCTTCATGCTGTAAAACCACCATCAATATTATTTTCAAAAATATTCCACAACCATTAATGAAGACTCAGTGGTCGGGTGCCAACATTTTGGGGAAGACTTTATATTCACTTTATATTCACTCTTCCCCGGGAATGTTGCAATTCATATCATTAAAGATTAAGAAACATACACTGAAGGTAAGAAGCCCTGGTGGCACAATGAGTAAGTGCCTGGCTGCTGAGAGGTCGTGGTTCGAATCCACTCAGCGACTCAGCAGGAGAAAGACCTAGTGATCTACTCCCATAAAGATTACAGCCAAGAAAACACTATGGGGCAGTCCTCCTCTGTCACACGCGGTCACCACGAGTAGGAATCAGCACAACAGCACCCAGCAACATCTTCCTTGTTATTAACTTTGCAAACTGGAATGACAACTGTGTGAATTTTCATTTCTTTAGGTCTGTCCAATAATTGGCTGATTGTTCACTTTATCCCCCAGCAGTCATGAAAGTCAATAGCACCCCCCAAGGCACAGAGAACATACATAGCTTCTTTCCTTCCTTCCTCCCTCCCTCCCTCCCTCCCTCCCTCCCTCCATCCCTACCTCCATCTCTCCCTTACTGCCTTTCTTTTTTCTTGCTCATGTTCCTGGAAAATGCGTGCCACTGAGTAGAAAGCTCTCTGATAGGACTTAGGTATTGTGCTCTTTTCAAGAATTCAGTCAGTCTCGGGAAACAGACTCCAAGGGTCAGACTGGGAGCAACGTTTTAGGGTAAATCAGTAATAATTTTAATTGTTCTTCAAGACAATGCTGCATGAAAATCCTTCCTTTTTTTCCGTGGCCATGCCAATAAGATGTGATATAGGAATTTTGGAAGTTCTCATCCTGGGAACATTTCTGACACTGTAGTCAAAATGTTACCCTGATTTGCAAATCGTATATTCAAGAAACTTCAATCAGACCTTGAAATCAAAGTGAGATGTCTGTTATTCGTTATTCTCTTTGACAATAATAAATAATCAATAATAAATCTTAATCTATAACAAGCCCCTTAAGGGGAACCTTTTCTCTAATATCTTAGTGTTCCCAACAGGGCTGACTTGTGCCTTAGCAGTGACAAACCCTCAGCCCTTCTGCACTTTTTAACACATAGATTGATTTTTCCAGCAATGCAAAGAAATCCGGCAAAGGACTTTGAAAATACCGGGTAGCGTGCACACCAAACCAAACCCATTGTCGTCAAGTCGATCCCAATTCATAGCGACTCTATAGGGCAGAGTAGAACTGCCCCTGAGGGTTTCCAAGGAGCACATCACCCCAATCTCTGCTCCATCTTCACGTGGCCTTCTCCCCTGTGTCTCTTCTTCTGTCTCTTATAAGTCGTGGCTTTCAGGTTGTATGAGCTGTTCATTCAAAAATTCAGGCACGAAATCAATCCTGCTTAAAAGTTATTGAGTGAAATTTAGGCAGTACACTGTCCTGTGCTTGTACAGCTGCGTTGGTACTTGAAAAATCAGCCCGTTCCTTGGTCTCACACTTCCTTTTACTCCTCGTATCTAACGAATGTATGTTCTTGGCGGTGCACCAACCGGGATGAAAAACGCTTGAGAACAGTTAGTGGCGATGGTTAAGCCATGTGATAAATGAAATGTCACTGAATTGTACACTTAAAAATGGTTAAAGTGCCAAAGTATTCTAGGCTGTAATCTTTTCCTTTTCCAGCCTGGGTTCCCTGTGTCCATTCATCCAGTTTTCCTGTTCCTTCCTGCCTCCTCATCTTTGCTTTTGGGCAGGCGTTGCCCATTGGGTCTCACACACTTGACTGAACTAAGAAGCACATTCCTCAAGTGTGTGATTGTTTTCTAGGCCTGTCTGATCTTTGACTGAAAGGTGGGCTTCAGGAGTGGCTTCAGTTCTGAGTTAGCAAGGTGTCCAGGGGCCATAGTCTCAGGGATTCCTCCAGTCTCTGTCAGACCAGTAAGTCTGGTCTTTTTCTGTGAGTTAGGATTTTGTTCTACATTGTTCTCCAGCTCTCTCCGGGACCCTCTATTGTGATCCCTGTCAGCATGGTCAGTGATGGTAGCCAGACACCATCTAGTTGTACTGGACGCAGTCCGATGGAGGCTGTGGTAGTTGTGGTCCATTAGTCTTTTGGACTAATCTTTCCCTTGTGTCTTTGGTTTTCTTCACTCTCCTTTGCTCCAAACATGATGGGACCAACGTGCATCTTAGATGGCCCCTTGAAAGCTTTCAAGACCCCAGACGCTACTCACCAAAGTAGGATGTAGAACATTTTCTCCATGAACTATGTATGTCAGTTGACCTGGATGTCTCCCAAGACTGTAGTTCCCAGCCCTCAGACCCAGTAACTTGGTCCCTCAAGGTGTGAGTTAGTAGAACTTTGTTCTACATTTTTCTCCAACTCTGTCCGGGACCCTCTATTGTGATCCCTGTCAGAGCAGTCAGTGGTGGTAGCCGGGCACCATCTAGTTGTACTGGACTCAGTCTGGTGGAGGCCTTGGTAGCTGTGGACAATTAGTCCTTCAGACTAATCTTTCCTTTGTATCCTGTTCTCTTCATTCCCCCTTGCTCCCGAAGGGATGAGAGCAGTGGAGTATCTTAGATGGCCGCTCGCAGCTTTTAAGACCCCAGATGCTACTCACCAAGGTAGAATGTAGAACATTTTCTTTATAAACTGTGTTATACCAATTGACCTGGATGTTCCCTGAGACCATGGTTTCCAGTCTAGGCTGTAATCTTTGGGGGAGCAGATCACCAGGTCTTTCTCCCAAGGAGCTGCTGAGCGGATTCCAACTGCCAACATTTTGGCCAAGCTCTTAACCATTGTGCCACCAGGGCTCCTCATATTCATTTAGTCCCTGAATTACAACGTATTTGAGTTATAATGAACTGCACTTGTGACCGTCCGTTTTATGATTTCTGTATTTTTTATGTATGTATAGGTTAAAATATATCTGTAACTTTATAGGTAATATTTCCAACCCCCAAAGACAAATAAAGATCAGATTTATAAAGATACTGATAATAAAAGGCTATAATAATGAAACCTAAAACAAAAAAAAAAGAGGTATTCAGCTTACATCAGAACCAGCTTAGGATGGAGTTGTGGAAACAGAATCCCTATCGTAAGTCAAGGACAACCTATTTTACGTGGATCACGCGGATCTTCTACGTGTGTTTGCCAACCATTCCCTCCCCCCCAGAGGTATTTTCATAAGCACCACTATGCAAATTTTTTTATGTGTTGCTGTAAAAAAATTAGTATAGTATGCTTATGAAAATACCTGCGGGTGGATGGAGCTGTTTGCAAATGCATGTAGAAGGTGCATGCTGTATGCATAAAAATATGGTATCCGTATACACATAAAACCCATAACCTATTGCCGTCTAGTAGCTTCCAACTTATCCACCCAGCTCTTTGTCTTTGTTCTTGTTAGCTGCCATTGAGTCAGCTCTGACTCCTGGCGGCAACCTTACTCACCACAAAACAAAATCTTGCTGGGTCCTGCACCATCTCCATGAGCCGTTGGTGTGCTGGCGTCCACTTTTGCTGCCGTTATGCCAATCCATCTTGGGGAAGGTTTCCCTTGTTTTCGCTGACCATCTACCTTACCAACCATGAGGCACCCCCCAATTGTACACAGGGGTTGTAAAGGGAGAGCAGGCAGAGTGAGCACCGCAGCGCTGGGCACGTTCATCGAAGGACCCACGGGTGCCTCACCCCCCTCCAAGTCTCACACACGTCTCCTTATGAGTCAGGAACACGCGCTTACTGGGTGAGCCTCCCCCTCCCAAGTACGCACTCTGCAGGCAAAAACTCCAGGATGGAAATTTCGTTCAGGAACAAAGTCCACAGCAGGCAGGCCGCCCGGAGCAAGGAGAGCGCAGTCCGCATGCTAAAGAGAAGCAGAGGTTCGAGAGGGCTCCGCGGGTGAGCGCTCACAGCCCTCGTACGTGCAGGGCTTTGAAGGGGAAACTCTGTAACAAGGAAGAAGCAAGTGGGCTCCCCATGAGAAATCAGCCCCCGTCTGCCTAATCTGCCTGTTGTCAAATAGCATCAATAATACAATGCGATCGTATTTCCCTTAAAGTAAACACAAAGCACCCATGGTGATGCACGGAATCCAGTGTTTCCAGTGCTAGGGAGGGCGGCGGAGGCTGGAGCCGGGGACCAGGGGTCTTTATTCAGAGAGGAAGGGTCCCTCTGCTGCAGGGTCCTCTTTGATCCCGGTCAGCTGTGTCGTCCTTGGCCAGGGACTTTAGGAGACCTCTTGTCCTGAGGGAGGGTCGGCCAGGGACCCCTTCACTGCAGACAGACTCACCTTTTCACTGCAGATCAGATCGCCTCACCTATAAGCTCCAGACCTGCCCGTGTCTGATCGGGGTACTCATCCTGGATTTTCCACCCACGCGGGGGGAGCCGGGCAAGCTCCCAACTTGGAAGGATAAAGGCGGGGTTCCTGGGCAGAGCAAACAGTGAACATGCTGGGCTGCTAGCCAGAAGGTTGGAGGTTTGAATCCACCCAGAGGTGCCTGGAAAGAAAGGCCTGGTGATCTGAAAAAAAATCAACCACCAAAAACCCTATGGAGCATGGTTTTACTCTGATACACATGGGGTCACTGTGAGTCTGGGTCGACTTAATGGCTACTGGTTTAGGAGTCCTTGGGTGGTGTGGTTAACACAAGTAGCTGCTAACCAAAAGGTTGGAGATTCAAGTACAGCCAGATGCACCTCAGAAGAAAGGCCTGGAGATCCTCCTCTGAAAAACCAGCCATTGAAAACTCCGTGGAGCACAGTTCTACTCTGACACAAGTGGGGCCACCTTGAGTCAGAGTCAATTCAATTTTTTTTTTTTTTGACATAATGTTGCACTGCTCTTGATTGATATCTTAGTACCATGTCGTGAGCTGGGAATATAATCACAGTTAAAACTGGATCAATTAACAGTGATACTTCTCTAATATATTGTCTTTTCATATTTTTGCACTGATCAACCAAGTCTAACAGGAATTAGGCACCCCTGGGTGATGCAAATGGTGAACACGCTCTGCTGCTAATGGAAAGATTGGAGGTTCAAGTCCACCCAGAGGCACCTCGGAAGAAAGGACTGGCGATCTACTTCTGAAAAATCAGCCATTGAGAATTCCATGGATCACCATGAGTTGGAATCAACTTGATGGTAGCCAGTTTGGTTTTGGATTCCCTGCATGGTGCAAATGGTTAAGAGCTCATCTAAGAGACCAAAGGTAGGCGGTTTGAGTTCACCCAGAGGTGCCTTGGAAGAAAGGCCTGGCAATCTACTTCTGAAAAATCAGCCATTGAAAACCCCATGGAGCACAGTTCTGCTCTGACACACATCGGGGTGCAAAGAGTCAGAGTTGACTTGACGACAACTAGTTTGGTTTGGGTTGTTTTTTTTTCTCTTAGTGTGGCCTTCAGGCCCTGCATGGCCTGGGTCCCATTTCCTCTCTCCTCAGCCATCCACCTGGCCTGGATCGTAGCTGCCTCCCTCCTCTGCTCAGCCTTCACCCTGGAATAGAGAGAGGTGGGCCTGGTCTAGTGTGATCTGCCCATGCAAGCATCCAATGTGACACCCGTCACCTGGTGTGGTCTGCACAGGTGGGTGCTCAGATGCCCTCAGATACTCAGATAGGGTGACTGTCTGCATCGGTCTTCCCTCAGCAGAAGGTCTGGGAGTAAGTCTGCTCCTTCAGGGGTATCCTGGGTGCAGTGGGCTCAAGGGTGACCCCCAAGATGCTACGTCCATGTCCAACACCCAGAACCTGTGACTGGGATCTTGTTTGGAGATGTGGTCTTTGCAGATGGGGTCAAGTGAAGAGATGAGGTCATCCTAGATTATCTGTGTGGTCCCTAAACCCAGTGATTGGGGTTCTTACAAGAGACAGAAGAGGAGACACAGACACGGAGGGGAGACGGCCATGTGCAGACGGAGCAGAGATTGGGGTGATGTGGCCACAAGCCCAGGAATGCCTGGGGCCACCAGGAGCTGGAAGGATCCTCCCCTAGGGCCTACGGAGGGAGCGTGACCCAGCTGACACGGTGGCTTTGGACACCTAGAACTGAGACAATCAATTTCTTCTCACCCTGCTGTTATGGGTTGAATTGTGCCCCCCCCCCCCCAAGACATGTTGACATCCTAATTCCTGGTGCCTGTGACAGTGACCTTGTTTGGGAATAGGGCCTTTGAGGATGTTAGCAGTTAATATGAGGTGACCCACTGGAGCAGGGTGGGTCCTGGTCCTATATGAGTAGTGTCCTTCTAAACAAGGAGAAGAGACACAGAGAGACAGACATGGAGGGAAAATGGCCATACATGAAGATGGGCAGAGATTGGGGTGATGATGCCACAAGCCCAGGAACACCAAGTATCGGCAGCCATCACCAGAAGCTGGGAGAGAGGCCGGGAACAGATTCTCCCTCAGAGCCTCCAGGAGGAGCCAACATGTCCGACACCTTGATTTCGGACTTCTGGCCTCCAGAAGGGTGAGGGCATAAATGTTTGTTGTTTTAAGCCACCGAGTTTGTAGTGAGAAGCCCTGGTGGCACAGTGATTAACAGTTCGACTGCTAACCGAAAGGCTGGAGGTTTGAACTCACCATCTGCCCCGTGGGAGAAAGATGTGGCAGTCTGTTTCCGTCGAGATTACAGCCTTGGAAACTGTGAGGCTGTTTTACTCTGTCCTGTAGGGTCACTATGAGTCGGATTGGACTCGATGGCAACGGGTTTGGTTTTTCGGCTTTAGTTTGTAGTACTTTGTTATGACATCACTGAGCAACCAACCTGCGCTTGGCTACTCATCAAAAGGTTAGTGGTTCGAATCCATCTGGCGGTGCTGCCGAAAAAAGGCCTGGCGTTCTACTTCTGTAAGATTGTTGTTGGGTGTTTTTGAGTTGACTCTGACTCATGGCAGCCCCATGTGACAGAACAGAGCTGTCCCATAGGGTTTTCTTGGCTGTAATGTTTATGAAGGATCACCAGGCCCTTTATTCCGCAATACCACTGGGTGGGTTCAAACCACCAACCTTTAGGTTAGCAGTCAACGAAAACCATTTGTGCCACCCATGGACCTTTCCATACCGATCACAGCTATTGAAAACTCTGTGGAGCACAGGTGTACTCTGACGCAGGTGGGGACACCATGCGTCGGGATCAAACCCACGGCAGTGGGTTTGGTTTCGTTTGGTTGAAGCAACCCACACAGGCGGTATTTAAAAGTTTTAAGGATAAAACATCATTGAACTCCTAGCAACGTAGTGCAGAACAATTCCCGCCCTCCTCCGCCTCCCCGGAGCTGAGAGCAAAGTTTTGTCTCTTCTGAGAGCTCGTGGGCCCTCCTGTTGTCCCCCTAGATCCCTGGTTCCCAAGGTTGTTTACTGACGCACGAGAACGGATGAACCAGGAGATATCTCCACTAGCGCTCTCTGGACGCGCGGTGTTAACAGGTCGGAGTCCTCTGCTCAGCAGACAGCTCGGCAAATGGCCCACCTTACAGCACTTTGATCCTGCAAAAGTTTTCAAGAATCTCAGCCTTGGGGAGTGGGAGGGACTCCTCCTTCATGAGCCATCGCCTAGCCCCTGAATGGGGCCCATGCGCGCTTGCCCCAGCGGCGCCTGCATCCGCGCCCCGCGCTCGCGCTCGGTGGAGAGAAGCGATGGTGTGATAAACCGGTCCTCCTTGCATCTAAGTGGCGTCAGCTGTTGGGGGGCCGAGCGTTCAAACCTTTTGCACCGCGGGACATGAATGCAGCCAATATATTCAGGAGGAGCCTGGCGTCGACAGGCTCAGCATCTTCCGCGCTTCCGATGAGCAAGTGGCACCTCGGCGCGCTTGGAAAGCTTGTCAGGGACCTGGAGTTTAACAGCTCCTGTTTGTCTTTTTCTCTCTAGATGAAAGGTGAGCTGATAACCATTCCTTTTCATGAGGGGAAATTCTAGGGTGCGGTGAGAGGGAGGAGGAGAATGTTTTTTACAGCCGTAAAAAACGCAAAGGGGCTTTGAGTTAACGGTGGCCGAACGATTCGGAAAAGAAAGGCGAGACAGGTGGCACAGGCTGACTAATGTAACCAATGTCACGGAATTGTTGTTGTTGGTTGCTGTTCAGTCCACTAGGACTCATGGAAACCCGGTGTGTGCAGAGCAGACCAATGCTCCATGGGGTTTTCAAGGCTCTGACCTTTCAGAAGGAGATAGCCAGGCCTTTCTTCTACCTCTGGGTGGGCAATTCTACCCTGTCCTATAGGGTTGCTATGACTCGGAATCGACTCTTGGCAACAGGTTTGGTTTCTGGGTTTTAAGCTTTGCAGGAGCACACTGCCATATCTTTCTCCCAAGGAGTGGCTGGTGGGTTTGAACCGCTGACCTTTCAGTTAGTAGCTGAGAGCTTAACTGCTGTGCCACGAGGGCTCCTTCTAAATCCCTACAACCTCCTCCTAAAGCATACCTTTTGCTTTCATTTGCTCTCGAATGAGGCACAACATCCTAAGTTCTTTCTCTCCAGATGAAGTAGCGACTTGGTTCTTATGTTTTATTACATAGTCTGTAAATGACTTTTACATATGTGGCTGCAACTCTGAAATCTTGGATGCATTGCTTCTCTGGCAAATGATTCTTTCCTTTCCAATTTCTGTAGCATTGTTTCTTCATTCAATCACGGATCTATCAGCTACCGCTTGAGCAGCTGCTCAGAAATCCTTTCAAGTTCTCAAGTGTCTGCTAATAGAATGCTTTGTCTCTGCAGATAGTTTCAATGACTGCCCTTTCCTCAGCAGGCAGCAGCTTCCTTCTGCACGCACACATGTGTTTACCATCATTGAAAACTCCAAGTCAGCTCCAGCTGTCCCTTATTCTCTCTCCAGCCTGGAGTTGCTGTTCCGGACACTCTCCGATGCCTTTTACCCTGGATTTTCAATTACATTTTCCCCCCTCCAGATTCCTCACCTGCCTTATAATCTTTCTTCTCCTACATTATGCCCTCTGTTTTACACGTGTTGGAAGCTCCCTTTTACAAAGATGCAGACAGAAATAATAAAAGATGACGGTGGCTTTCCAGACTGAAAAACTAGAGCGAGAGCAAACAGTTCTCAAAGCATTTGCACACACAGTGGCTTAGTTTTGGTCTTTTCACGTCAGCCTTGAGCACTGGGCTCTTCTAAAGAACTATCTACATGGGATCCAATCCATAACAGCAGCTTGAAAGGTCAGATGGGAAGCTTAGGGGGGCAGTGAGTTTATGTTAATGGGGAAGGAACAATTCAGAAAAGGAGGGTGAGAAGGGCTGCACAAGTTGAAGGATGTCATCAGTGTCACGGAATTGGACATGTAGAAATTGTTGATTGGTGTATGTTTTGCTGCGTATATTTTCAATGACAAAAATAAAAGGAATTATTGTTTAAAATGCAGCCTTGTCACATTGGTTTTGTAAACTGTAGTGTTCCTATGCGTGCATTCAACTGTATTTATACATATATACATACACACACATATATACATACATTCACACGTGCATATGTATACATGCACACACATATAAATACACACATACATATGCATACATGCACAGACACATATACGCACACATATGCATACATACACACATATACATACATGTACACACACACATACACACACACACACACACACATATATAGGAGCCCTGGTGGTGCAGTGGTTAAGTGTTACAGCTGCTAACCAAAAGGTTGGCAGTTCAAATCTACCAGCCACTCCTTGGAAACCCTGTGGGGGCCATTCTACTCTGTCCTACAAGGTCACTATGAGTTGGCATTGACTTGACAGTAATGGGTTTGGTTTATATATGTATGTATGTATATTTTGTAAATGACCCTTCTGCTTACTGTAATTGGCGTGAAAACAGTTAAATTCTCGACAACTAGCCAAAACGTTAGCAGTCTGAACCCACCTAGAGGTGCTTTGGAAGAAAGGCCTGGCGATCTGCTTCTGAAAGGCCACAGACTTTAAACCCTACGGAGCACAGTTCTACTCTGACACATGGGGTCACCATGAGTCCACGTCAACTCAATGGCGACTAACAACAATAAACACCCCTCTGTCCATTGGTCGTACTGTGGGGGCCTGTGTGTTGCTGTGATACTGGAAGCTCTGCCACTGGTATTTCAAATACTAGCAGAGTCACCCATGGTGGACAGGTTTCAGCAGAGCTTCCAGACTATGACAGACTAGCAAGAAAGGCCTGGCCAACGACTTTGGAAAATCAGTCAATGAAACCCTATGGATCCCAACAGAACATTGTCAGATGCAGTGCTGCAAGAGGAGCCCCCTGGGTTAGAAGGCACTCAGGTACACAGTGGTTGTAATATTAGACTCGAGCACACCAACTATCTTGAAGATGGCACAGGACCCGGCAGCTTTCTATTCTCTGTACTTGAGGTTGCTATGAGTCATAGCGGACTCAACAGCAGCTAGCAACAAACCCATTGCAGATCAGAAAGAGGGGAATACTACTTGACCATGAAAAGGTATGAAGTTCTGTTACATGCTATGACATGGATGAACCTTGACAACTTCATGCTGAGGGACAGAAGCCAGGCACAAAAGGTCACATATTGTCTGATACAGTTCAGAGGAAATGTCCAGAACAGAAACATCCATAGGGACAGAAAACAGATTAGTGGTTGCAAGGGGCTGGGGGGTGGCGGTATGGGGAGTTACTGCGCGTGGGTTTCTGTCTGGGTTGCTGAGGACATTCTGGAACCAGATAGATGTGATGGTGGCACAACGTTGTACCAGTACTAAATGCTACCGAATTGCACAAGTTAAAATGGTGAATTTTATGCCACGTGAATTTCACTTCAATTTTTAAAAAAAGAATAAATTGTATCAGAATGGAAGGGCTGGGGGTTCTTTTTATAATCTGAGTTTCTGGTTTGGAAACAATGTATCTAAATAGGGAGTGGCGAGGGGATACAATGTTTCCAAATGCCTGAGTTCTAAGCACCAGCTACCATTCTTGAGTTGACCTGGAATCCCACCCCTCTCCTTATGCAATCCAAAATACAAACCGAAAAGGGCCATAATTGCCCCCTTAAAAAGTGCGGTCAAATTAATAGATTTGAACTTCAGTTTTTATTTACTTATTTTCGTGCCCGGGAGCATTTATGTGGTTGTGCATTCCAGCTTTAAAGGGATACTAGCATCAAAGTCCTTTGTGCTAAATTTTGTTATAATTCTGAGCAAATGGACTCCGAGGGGGATCAGTTGACTCCATCTATTCCCTAAACCAAAACACATTTGAATTATGCTCATCCTTAACTTTTCGAGTATGCAGTTTCATGTAAAAAACACGCTCGCAACATCGTAATGAAACGAAATGAAATACGGAACTGGAACTACAGACTGGAATGCTGGTTTTTGTTTTGGCCGAATTCAGGCGCTGAGAAGAGTTCTGGCCCTGACATTCATTTTTGTGCAGCTGAGTAGTTTATAGAACAATCTCAGAGAACTAAAGGAAAGAAAGTAATAGCAGAAAATAACTGACACCAAGTGTTCATGGCTGGGATGAATAGAGAGTGTCTAAATATTTGGGAATCATGTGGTTTCACGTGAGTAAAACCTTGCAAACGCTTATAGAACTTTCGACAAAAGACACGCCTTTTCTTGTTGTGTTTTTCACGATGTCTGCCAAGCCAAAACGGTGTTGACAAAGCCTTTCAGGGTGAAATTTAACCAGCTTCCGTATCTCATTGTGGAGTTGCTGGGTGGCAGAAACGCTTAAAGTGCCGGCTGCTACCGAAATGTTGGAGGTTCAAGTCCACCCAGAGGCACCTCAGAAGAAAGGCCTGGAAGTCTACGTCTGAAAAATCAGCCACTAACACTGGCAGAGCAGGAAAAAAGTGGGGCACAGAACTGAAATTCATGTAAAAAGACCAGACTTAATGGTTTGATTGGGACTGGAGAGACCTTGGAAGAAGTAGCCCACAGGGCTTTCTGTTAGCCCAAAACTAAAACCATTCCCAAGGCCAACTCTTCAGACAAAGATTAAACTGGACTATGGGATGTAAAACGATACTTGTGAAGAGCGTGCTTCTTAGCTCAATGAGAAGGCAGAGAGGGTCAGGAGCTGGTTGAAAGGACACGGGAAATCAGAGGTGGAAAAGAAGAGTGTGCTGTCACAGTACAGGGAGAACAAGTAGGGTCACAAAACAATGTATGCATAAATTTTTGTAGGAGAGACTAACTTGAATGGTAAACTTTCACTTACAGCACAATAAGAAGAGAAAAAAAAAAATCAGCCACTGAAAACTCCACGGAGCATAGTTCTACTCTGACACACACGGGGTCACCAAGAGTCGGGGTCTACTTGATGTCAAGGGGTACTGGTTCATATCCCATCACCAAGAAACTAACCAGTTTGGAATCTTTGATAGGTCTATCCTTGAAATGCTAAATGTAGCTTGATGCGCTCCCGGCCCAGGGTAATACATCAGCCATCTCCCCTGTGAAGTCTGTCCTTCTCATTCAGTCTTGACGTGGACTCTCCCTTCTTTGAACTCTGTCGCAATTGTTGCTGTTGTCAGATGCCGTCAAGTGGGCTCTGACTCACATTGGTGACCCCACGCACAACAGAACAAAATGTTGCCCAGTCCTGCATCATCGTCATGATTGCTGGTATCCTTGAGTCAATTGCTGCCGTCACTGTGTGTTCTGAGTGCCTTGTAACCTAGGGGGCGCATCTTTCCAGCTCTATATTAGACAATGTTCTAATGTATAATTGGCTGATTTTCAGAAGTAGATCACCAGGCCTTTCTTCCTAGTCTGTCTTAGTCAGGAAGCTCCACTGAAACCTGTCCACCATGGGTGACCCTGCTGGTATTTGAAATACTGATGGCATAGCTTCCAGTATCCCAGCAACACGCAAGCCACCACAGTACGACACATGAACAGATAGGTGGGGGATGTGGCAGACATTACACATGTTTTATGGAAATTGATCATAAGCTGCCTGTGGCATCTCCTTCTTGCCCCCTCTCCTTCCTGGAACATTGCCCAGCACATGGTAGTCACCCTATAAATATTTGTTAAATGAGAGAAGGAATTGCTGTTTTAAATTACTCTTTTATTGCTATTTTATTTCCTTTCTTTTTTAAAGTATTTTAACATTGCTTAAATATGTTATGGATTGAATTGTGTCCCCCAAGTAGACATGCTGAAGTCCTAAACCACGAGTACCTGTGACTGTGTCCTCATTTGGAAATAAGATCTTTGCAGATGTCATTAGTTAAGATGAAATCATACTGGGGTGGGGTGGGGGGTCCTCATCCAATGACAAAGGGTCCTCATAAAAAGAGAGGAGACAGAGGGACAAAGGAGGATGCTGTGTGAAGACAGAGGCATGAGTTTTGAGGGATGCTGGCAGCACAAATCAAGGAATGCTGGGGGCTGGCAGAATGTCAGAAGCTGGAACAGACTTCCAATAAAACCATCCCTGCCGACACCTTGCCTGTGCACATCTGGCCTCCAGAGCAACGGGAGAATGAATTTCTGTTCTTCTAAAGCCGCCCAGCTCGTGGCACTTTGTTATAGCAAGCACAAGACGCTCAGATAGACGGTACCAGGTGTCATGGAGTCCACTGTGACTCATGGTGCCCCTGTGCGTGTCAGCAGATCTGTGCTCCACAGGGTTTTCCATGGCTGAGTGTTTGGAAGTAGATCACCAAGCCTTTCTTCCTAAGAGCCTCTGAGTGGCCTCGAACTTCCAACCTTTTGGATTGCAGTCGGGTGTGTTAATTGTTTACATCACCCAGGGACTATAATATGATATGATATGATCTGGTATGATATGGTATGGTGTGGTGTGGTGTGATATGATATAATATAACGCAATGCAATGCAATGCAATGCATTATAATATAGGGAGCCCGGTGGCACAGAGGTTAAGAGCTTGGCTGCTAACTAAAATGTCAGCAGTTCAAATCCATCAGCCACTCCTTGGAAACCCTATGGGGCAGTTTTACTCTGCCCAATAGGGTCTCTGTGAGTTGGAATCGACTTGACGGCACATAACAACAATATGATATGATATGATGTGATATAAGTAATAGGACTCAAGGGCAATGGGCTTTTGTTTTTCATGTACATAATATATTATAACATATAGCATAACATAACAACAACAAAGAAGTTGCCATGGAGTTGATTTTGACTTACAGTGACCACATGCGTGTCAGAGTCGACCTGTGCTCCACAGGGTTTTCAATGGCTGATCTTTCAGAAGCAGATTGCTAGGACTTTCTTCCTAGGCACCTTTTGAATCTCCAAACTTTGGATTGGCGGCTGAGCTTGTTCACCATTTGCGCACCCAGGGACTCCACACAGGGTCTGAAGGTGAGGACGTGGGCATCTTTGGGGTCGCTATTCTGCCCGTCCCAGACAGTGACCATCTCAGGTGTGTCTTCTTTACCTGGCAGAAGCAAAGCCCCTAAACCCAAGCATCACCTGTGTGCGGAAGCCTGCCGCCAGGCTGCAAGTTCATCTGAACTGCGATTCAGGCAGAAGACGGGGCATGAGGGGCCCTGCATCTGATGTGTGGGTGGGAACAGAGAAAACAGTCACTGCAAATGCCCCACAGGGAGAGTATGGTGTGGGGTACCCCTGGTAGACGTCATGTTGACAACTAAGGTGCACCTGGCCCAAGACACAGACTTTTCAGTCACCTCAAATGCGTGCAAAAGCTGGACAATGAAAACGGAAAACGTAACGAGAGATGATACATTGAAACTGTGTTGCAGAAGAATACTGAACACAACCTGGGCTGCCAGAAAAGCAAACAAATCAGTCTTAGAAGAAATACAACCAGAATGCTCCTTAGAAGGAAGGATGGCATGGCTTCGGCTAGCTTTCTTTGGACAGGTCATTAGGAAAGACCTATCACTAGAAAAGGGCATTGTCTCTGGTAAAGTGGAGGGTCAAGGATAATGAAGGAAATCCTCCATGAGATGGATTGACACCATAGTCACAACAAGGGATTCAAACACATCAACCGTTGTGAAGATGCGGCAGGATCAGGCAATGTTTCATTCTGTTACACATGACACCGTCATGAGTCGAAGCCAACTCAGTGAAAACTAACATCAATGAATGTAGTAAAATAAAAATACAGAAAATACTGCGGACTGACAGAAGAATGGACTAATTAGCCTTAGAAGAAATACAACCAGAATGCTGCTTAGAAGCGAGGGTGGTGAGACTTCAGCTCACTTATTTTGGACACGTCATCAGAAAAGACCAATTGCTTGAAGGGTAAGACAGTACACAATACTTGGGAAACCACCACAGCCTGTACAAGGCAAGGTCATGGAAGCTCCCTAGACACATCCAAACTCCCTGGCGGACTGAATTGCTGGGCAGAGGGCTGTGGGGACCATGGTCCCGGGGAACATCTAGCTCAATTGGCATAACACCACTTATAAAGACAATGCTCTCCATTCTACCTTGGTGAGTAGTGTCTGGCATCTTAAAAGCCTGTGAGCAGCCATCTAAGATACTCCACTGGTCTCATTCCTTCAGGAGCAAGGGAGAATGAAGAGAACAGGATACAAGGAAAAGATTAGTCCAAAGGACTAATGGACCACAGCTACCAAGGCATCCAGCAGACTGAGTCCAGTACAGCCAGATGGTGCCTGGCTACCACTACTGACCGCTCTGACCAGGATCACAGCAGAGGGTTCTGGACGGAGCTGCAGAAGGATGTAGAGCATAATTCTAACTCACAAAAAGAAGACCAGATATACTGGCCTAAAGGAGACTGGAGAAACCCCTAGAGTATGGATCCCAGACACCCTTTTAGCTCATTGGTGAAGTCACTTCTGAGGTTCACTGTTCAGCCGGTGATTGGACAGCCCCATAAAACAAAATGGGACTAATGAAGCACAGCAGTCCAGGGACAAGGACTAGAAGGCAGGAGGGGACAAGAAAGTTGGTGATAGGGAACCTAAGGTTGAGAAGGGACAGTGTTGACATGTCGTGGGGTTGTCAACCATTGTCATAGGGCAATATGTGTACTAACTGTTTAATGAGAAACTATTTGTTTGGCAAACCTTCGTCTAAGGCACAAAAAGAAAAAAAAAATTATCTAGGTGAGATCAAATTGACAACAGCAACTGAAAACATTTGATGGGAAGCCTAGGGGACAGTGAGTTGAAGATAATGGTGATGGAATAATTTGGAAAAGGATAGTGAGAATAGCAGCACAACTGGAAGAATGTAATTGATGTCACTGAATTGTACATGTAGAAATTTCTGAAATGGTGTATCTTTGGCTATGTATATTTTCACCAAAAAAAAAAGGCCTTCCAAGGTCGAGAAGGGAGAGTGTTGACATGTCATGGGGTTGTTAACCAATGTCACAAAAATACATATACTGACTGTTTATTGAGAAACTATTTGTTCTGTAAACCTTCACCTAAAGTACAATAAAAAAAAATTTTTTTTAAAAAGACCAATTTCTGATGGAGACCCACCCCACCTGCAGCAGCTGCAGGAAGCCCAATGCCAACCTAACCTTGTGATGCCCACAAATTTTTGTTGCTGGGTGAGAGTAGCTCATTGCCTTGGGCCCAGGGCAACTGGATGTGTGAAGAACAAGTGGCATTGCCAAGGGCAGGTGACACCCACGGTCTGAGATAAGGACAAGGGGCAGCAGTAGAAGGCAAGAGGAAGATCTCATTCCCGTTTCTTCGCACCAACCAAGGTGAAACAGATGGGGTCAGGTGAGCAGCATTTTGCAGGGTGAGCAGGAGTTTGCCAGGCAGACTTGGGAAGGAGAGTTCACACAGAGGGAGCAATATTTTTTTTAATAATTTATTTTATTTCTTTTGTTGTTGTTGTAGATAATATACACAGCAGGACATACACCAATTCAACAACTTCTGCATGTACAATTCAGTGACACTGATTACATCCTTCAAGCTATGCAACCCTTCTTACCATCCTTTTCGGAATTGTTCCTCCCCCACTGACATAAACTCACTGCCCTCTAAGCTTCCTGTCTAACCTTCTGTTGCCAACATGCCTTGAAGCTGTGGGTATGGGGACCTTTGATGACGACAGTGGGGTACATGCAAAGAACGGGGTGCTCTTGGTACAGGGGAGAGAGGGGGACCTGAGTGTGGATCTGGGAGTGCTGGGAACAAAAGAAAACGTTTCCATTTCTCCTAACAAAGTAGATGAGTTCTCACACTTGTTGTTGGTGTTTGAATTAGTCCCTGGAATTCAGAACTGGAGTCCAGGACCCTCGACCAGGAGCCGTTAGCTCTTGCATCCACCTGTATCACATAGTATCTTATATTTAGGTTTTTAGTTACTTACTGTTAGCTTAGTTAGTTATTATATACTTGGATACAGGCTTATACTTAAATTTTTAGTTATTTTTAATAATTTCTTTTATTTTTGTTGTTACTGAGAACATATACAGCAGAACATACACCAGTTCAACAATTTCCACATGTACAATTCACTGACATGGATTATTTTCTTTGAGTTATGCAGCCGTGCTTATCCTCCTTTGCTGAATTGTTCCTCCTCCATTAACATAAACTTACCAACCTGTAAGTTTCCTGTCTGATCTTTCAAGTTGCTGTTGTGGATTTGATGCCATAGAGATAGATCCTAGAAGAACGCAATGCTCAAGGTGGACATTCTTTACTAGTGAAGGTAAACTGTTGTTTGGTTGTAGGAAGATGTCAGGGGATATTTTTGTTTTGGGGTTTAAACGTTACCTCAGGGCAACAGTTTCAGGGGTTCACCCAGCCTCCATGGCTCCAGAAAGCCTGGATTCCATGAGAATTTGAATAGGAAGAGGAAATGGAACACATGGTTAGTTGACACCATGAACAACTGCCTCCTTTGCCATGAGATCAGAAGAACTGGATGGTGCCTGGCTACCATTAGTGAACGTTTTGATCCAAGATTCTATGAAAGAATCCTGATCAAAAGGTGGGGGGGAACGAAGAATAGAATTTCAAATAGTTAGATATTGTTAATATTCCAATACTGTCTAATATGTAGATGTTTATCTGAGGTTATTTTGTAATACTCCAGTACAATCTGCCAATTCATCACCAATGTGGAAGCTAAAACATTGAAAACAACAGGAAAAAAAAAAAAACAGCTTATTGTCCCCTCATCCAATCTTCAGTCCCCACCGCCACCCAGTGTGACCCTCAATGACCTCATTTCCTTAGTTTTCTTTGCTATATAATCTAATCGCATCTCACTGAATTCATTGTCTCTAACTTGAGCACCACCCGTCTGTCACTCTGTCATGTTACTGTGGTGCTGGAAGCTACTGGTATTTCAAATACCAGCAGGGTCACCCATGGTGGACAGGTTTCAGTGAAGCTTCCAGACTAAGGCAGACTAGGAAGAAAGGCCGGGTGATCTACTTCTGAAAATCAGCCAATGAAAATCCCATGGAGCACAATAGAACATTGTCTGACCCACTTGCTTTGGACACTGTCTTGGTCATCTAGTGCTGCTCTAACAGAAATACCACAAGTGGATGGCTTTAACAAAGAGAAGATATTCTCTTACAGTCCAGTATGCTACAGGTCCAAATTCAGGGTGTCAGCTCCATGGGAATGCTTTCTCTCTCTGTCAGCTCTGGAAGAAGGTCCGTGTCATCAGTCTTCCCCTGGTCTAGCTTCTCAGCACAGGGACCCTGGATCCAAAGGATGTGCTCTGCTCTCAGCACTGCTTTCTTGGTGATATGAGGTTCCCATGTGTCTCTGCTCACTTCTCTCTTTTATATCTCAAAAAAGATTGGATTAAGACACCATCTGATCTTGTAGATCTCATCCATATAACTGCCACTAATCCATCCTATTACATCACAGTGATAGGATTTACAACACATAGGGAAATCACATCAGACGACAAAATGGTAGACAATCATACCATACTGGGAATCATGACCCAGCCAAGCTGACAGATATTTTGAGGGGACAGAATTCAATCCATGACAGACACATCATCAGGAGGGATCAATCGCTGGAGGAGGACATCATGTTTGATGAAGCAGAGGGCCAGCGCGGGCGAGGGAAACCCTAGGTGGGATGGATTGGCACGGCAGCTGCAATAATGGACTCAAGCGTGGAGGCAATTGTGAGGATGGTGCAGGACCCAGCAATGTTTCCTTCTGTTGTACATGGGGTTGCCAGCAGTTGGATGACTTGATAGTAACTAACAATACACCTGTGGAAAATAAGCCTGACCCACTTCCTCTTCTGTATTTTTTTGGAACATGGCTTCCCATCCTGAAAACTGAATTTCCTTTGGTGCGCGTCTCACATCTCCCCTCCCCATGGGTGCAAGCGTGGCCCCTGCCTCGGCCATTTGGACGTCCAGGTGGCGTTTCCACACGGCACGCCGCTGTCTTCTAGTACCTTGCTTGTGGTACAAACCGGGCCCCAGAGATCCACACGGACTGAGAAAACATGAAAAGAAGCTTGTGACTTAGTATTTCCTCTCCAGACTCTGAGCTGGCTTTCTTCCCCGCAGCCCCCTGCCGTGGCACATTTTGTATAATTTATTTCTGTGTTGTGTGTTCTTTCTGGTGGTCCGTGGGCTCGTTAGGGTGCGTAATTTCTGTCAATAACAAAGGCAGGAACCCCAGATGTGAATTCTTGACGAGATGAATATATGCATGGACTAGATGTTCAGATTCCTGCAAGTGCAGAAGAGAAAAGCTGAGGTACCGATGTAATGAGCCAGAAATGGAGAAGGAAAAAGTGGACCATATGGGTCGCCGTGTCCCCTCACCGGGCACGCTGGCCTTTGGGACAGAGGAGGATGCCCATATGGACCCCATGGGGACGTGTGGGGTCATAACGAAGGGAAGGGACGTGCTGATGAAGTTCCTCCGCTGGGATGAAGGTCTGGGTGGAGGGGCCGGGAAGGGTGTGGACACGAGGCAAAGACAGGAATGGGAGCCGGCGACGGAGAAAGCAGGGTGCAGCTGGACAACCCAGAGCAGACATGATTGCATTGCGCTCGAGACCATGAGCATGGCATCTGGAGCGAGGGCCCGGGGGGCGAGGGTCCCAGAGGGCAGGCACTACGAGGTGGGTGGCAGTGAGGGGAGGCAGCTTGTCCAACTTCCTAACCCCGCTGCTGTTGCTGCAGGGGCTGGAAGACATGCTGGGGGTGGAGGGTGTGCATGCACACGTACACGAACACACATACTATATACATCACTCACACACACTACATACATACACACATCACACCACACACTGTATACATACACACATCACACACATATACACACACCACACACTACATATACACACACACACTGCATATATACACACACCTCACACTGCATATAGACACACACCACACACTACATACATACACACACCACACCGCACATTGCATACATACTCACATCACATACACATACACACACCACACATACTATATATAGAACACACACACACCACATATATACACACATCATACACACACTACATACGCACATGTACCACACACACACTATGTGCATACACATACCACACACACTGCTTACATACACACACTACATATGATGGCTAGTCAAGACAATGGACTTGAACGCGCAGGTAATGGTGAGGTTGGACCAGGCAACACTGCATCCTGTTGTACGTGGGGTCGCCATGAGTCAGGACCGACTTGATGACAACTAACAACAACAACACACCTGTCTGTGAAAAACAGCCCAGAGCCAGCCCTCTGCACCCGCTAGGACGGCTGCATTCAGAAAAACAGAAACCACAGGGGCTGGTGAGGACGTGGAGACATCGGATCCCTTACCTGTTGTTGCTGGGATGATACAGTGGTGCAGCCCCTGTGGAGAACAGCAAGGCAGCGCCTGGAAAAGATAAACACAGAACTAACACGTGACCAGCTATTTCACTCCTGGGTGTACACCCAAGAGACTTGAAAGCAAGGATGCAAGGTTCACAGCAGCACTACTCACAATCACCAAAAGGAAGAAACAACCAAAGTGTTCATCAACAGACGATGGATAAACAAGATGTGGTCCATCCATACAACAGAGTATTACTCAGCCATAAAAAAGAAACAACCCAAGTGTCCATTAACAGATGAATGGATAAACAAGATGTGGTCCATCCTTACAATGGAGCATCACTCAGCCATAAAAAAAGAAACTACCCAAGTCCCCAGCAGCAGATGAATGGATGAGCAAGATGTGGTCCATCCATACAATGGAGCATCACTCAGCCATAAAAAAGAAACAACCCAAGTGTCCATCAACAGACAAAGGATAAACACAATGTGGTCCATCCACACAATGGAGTATTACTCAGCCATAAAAAAGAAACAACCCAAGTGTCCATCAACAGACAAAGGATAAACACAAAGTGGTCCATCCACACAATGGAGTATTACTCAGCCATGAAAAAGAAACTACCCAAGTGCCCATCAACAGAGGAATGGATGAGCAAGATGTGGTCCATCCATACAATGGAGCATCACTCAGCCATAAAAAAGAAACAACCCAAGTGTCCTTCAACAGACAAAGGATAAACACAAAGTGGTCCATCCACACAATGGAGTATTACTCAGCCATAAAAAAGAAACAACCCAAGTGTCCATCAACAGAGAAAGGATAAACACAATGTGGTCCATCCATACAATGGAGCATCACTCAGCCATAAAAAAGAAACAACCCAAGTGTCCATCAACAGACAAAGGATAAACACAAAGTGGTCCATCCACACAATGGAGTATTACTCAGCCATAAAAAAGAAACAACCCAAGTGTCCATCAACAGAGAAAGGATAAACACAATGTGGTCCATCCATACAATGGAGTATTACTCAGCCATGAAAAAGAAACTACCCAAGTGCCCATCAACAGATGAATGGATGAGCAAGATGTGGTCCATCCATACAATGGAGCATCACTCAGCCATAAAAAAGAAACTACCCAAGTGCCCAGCAGCGGATGAATGGATGAGCAAGATGTGGTCCTTCCATACAATGGAGCATCACTCAGCCATAAAAAAGAAACTACCCAAGTGCCCAGCAGCGGATGAATGGATGAGCAAGATGTGGTCCTTCCATACAATGGAGCATCACTCAGCCATAAAAAAGAAACTACCCAAGTGCCCAGCAGCGGATGAATGGATGAGCAAGATGTGGTCCTTCCACACAATGGAGTATTACTCAGCCATAAAAAAGAAGCAACCCAAGTGTCCATCCACAGACGAATGGATAAACACCAAGTGGTCCATCCATACCATGAAATGTTACTCAACCCTAAAGAGAAAGGACGTCTTGCTGCATGCTACCACGTGGATGAACCTTGAAAACGTGAGGCTGAGTGAAAGAAGTTAGACACAAAAGACACCTATTGTCTGATCCCACTTACATGAAACAGCTAGACTAGAGGGTCAGCAAAAAAAAGGAAGACCCTTTACGACGTGGATCGACACAGTGGCTGCAGCATTGGGCTCAAGTATAACAACGATCGTGAGGCTGGTGCAGGACCAGGCAATGTTTCCTTTTGTTGTACACAGGGTCTCTGTGAGTGGGAACCGACTCCACGGCACCTCACAACAACAGACCTGGCAAATGTGGAGGGATCCAAGTAGCTTACAGGTTACCTGGGGCTGAAGAAGGGAGGCAGTCGGGAGTGACTGCTAATGGGTACAGCTTTCCTTTTTGGGATGATGAAAATGTCTTAGAATCGGGTAATGATGATGGACGCACAACACTGCGATCGGGCTAAAGTCACTGAACTGTTAAAATGGTGGGTTTTATGTTCTATGAATATCACCTCAATTTCAAAAAGGGACAAATGTGGTTATTGTGGGCTGAATCATGTTCCCCCCAAAAAAAGATATGACAACATCCCAATCCCGGTACCTGTGGATGTGACCTTGTTTGGAAATGGGGTCTTTGATAATGTCATTAGTTAAGATGAGGTCATCCTGGGGTCAAGTGGGTCCTGAGCCTGTATCATTGGTGTCCTTACAAAAGAGATGTAGACACAGTCACAATTCCTTCACTGGGAAGTGGGTGTTATGAGGAGAATGGTGTCCCCCCAAGACATGTGTTGAATTCCTAACCCTAGTGCCTATGAACGTGACCTCGATTGGAAATAGGGTCTCTGCAGACGTCATCAGTTAACACGAGGTTGCCCTGGAGTAGGCTGGCTGCTAATCCTGGATAACTTCTGTCCTTACAGAAAGAGGAGAAGAGACACAGAGGAGATGGCATGTGAAGACAGAGCAGAGACTGGGGCCCCCAGGAGCTGGGAGAGACAAGGAACGATCCTCCCCTAGAGCCTCCGGAGGGAGCGTGGCCCTGCCCACATCTTGGTCTCAGACTTCTGGTCTCCAGAACTAAGAGAGAATAAATTCCTGTGGCATTGGGTTGCTGACTATTGGTCCTTTGCTATAGTGGCACAGGGCACTAATGTAATAAGTTCACATTTATTGTCGTTGTGTGATGTCGAGTCGATTCCGACTCACAGCGACACCGTGTGACAAAGAACGACCTCCCCATTGGGTTTTCTAGGCTGTCATCTTGACGGGAGGAGATCTTCCTCAGAGCCACTGGGTGGTTTTGAACCGCCGACCTTTCAATGGGCAGCTGAGCGCTTAAATGTTTGCCCCGGTAGGGCTCCTTAGGTTCACATTACAAGTGACTCTCAGAGACATTGAGAGATTTTCCCAGAGACAACCAGGACAAGACCCCCTTGCCCTCCACCCGTGGGAAGCTTCCTACAGGCATACTCGGAAGTCCCTGGCAACCCACCTCCGTCTCAGAACACACAATGCCGCCTCTTGTTGACAGCGTGCGTTTCAGGGCTGATGTACAGGCTCCTTGCATTTCTTTTTTCTCCCTCACTAGCTTTGGGGGGATGGGGCAGGGGTAATACCGGCACTGCTTTCTCCTTTGAGGCAAGGGCAGACGGAATAAACCCCTGGAATCCCGGCTCTAAGAAGATTTAGTGGTCCCATTACTGCCAGGCAAAACGGGCTCCTTATGAGCCTGGTTACAGCATGCCTTTGTGGGTCCCGCTTTTAATGGTAAGAAGAGAGTTTGGCTTTTGCACGGGCCAGTCTACTCCTTATTAGCACATTGCCTGTGTGGGGGGCTCCTCGGAGCTTGGGGTCTGCTTTCATTAAACACCAAGTCCAAACGGGCTGCATGCGCATGTTCAAACAAAATCCATAATGCAAATGGAAAACAGCAGCTCTGTAAAAGGGGATGGGGACCCACCTCCCAAAGTCTGCCCACGAAGTCCCATATAATCAGTCATTCTCCAGTGGGGTCAGGCTTGGCCATGTTCTAAAATTCAGCCAGCTAAGGGCAACATGAACAGTCCCAGAAGAGTCCCCGAGAGGTGAAAACGGTTAAGCAAACAGCCAACTGACAGGTTGGAAGTTTGAGTCCACCCAGAGGTGCCTCGGAAGAAAGGCCTGGTGATCTACTTCTGAAAAACCAGCCACTGAAAACCCAATCAAGCACAGTTCTACCCTGATACACACGGGGATGCCATGCATCTGAGTTGACTGGACGGCCACTGACATCTACCTGACATCAAATTGTCAACAGTAGGTCTAACGCGCAGACGAGACGTTTAGGGGGCAGCGAGTCTACGTCAACGGCGTTGAGGCAACGTGGGTAGAGATGGTGTGAACGGTGGCGGTGGCGGAATGTGGAGGAGGCAACCAGTGTTACTGAACTGTATCTGTAGAAACTGATGAATGGGTGTCACGTTCTGCTGTGTATATTTTCACCAAAATTAAAAATGGAAATTTTAAAATATAAAAATAAAAATTTATATATATACGTGTGTGTACGTATGTGTGTGTGTATATATGTATATGTACATATATGTATATGTGTATATAGACGTACGTACACATATATATACATATTTAGGTATTGATAGGAAGTTACCTTGCATCTGGAAGAATCCCTGGGTGGTGCAAACGGTTAACATGCTCCACCACTAACGAAAGATTGGAGGATCGAGTCCACCCAGAGGCGCCTCGGAAGAAAGGCCTGGCAATCTGCTTCCAAAAAATCATCACTGGAAACCCTGTGGAGCACAGTTCTACTCCGACACACATGGGGTCGCCATGAATCAGAATCAACTCATCAGCAACTAGTTTGGGATTTTCTTTTGTGGGTCAGGTAGCTGAAATGGAGGAAGGAGAAGCTAGGGCAGTGGGGTCGAGAGGAAAATGAGGAGGGAGGACATGTGTGAAGAGAAGAGTCTGGTTCCTACACTTCTGGTCCACGTCCCAGACCCACATGATGCCCACTTCAGTGGGATATTCCACTCGAACATCATTTACGGGGAGGGGTATATTTAAAAGCAAAAACTAAATATAGCCTACCCTAAAAATGACAATTGAGGACTAAGGTGAGCCTCACCAAAGCCATAGTGAAAAATGCGAGGGCTGGACAATAAACAAGGAAGAGCAAAGAAAAATTGATGCCTCTGAATTATGATGTTGGCAAAGAATACCGAATGTACCATGAACTGCCAGAAGAAGGAACAAATCCGTCTCGGAAGACATACAGCCAGAACGCTCCTTAGAAGCAAGGACGGTGAGACTTTGTCTTGCTTCCTTTGGACACATCATAAGCAAAGACCAGTTGCTAGAAAAGGACATTATGTTTGGTAAGCAGATGATCAGTGAAAACAAGGGAAACCCTCCACGAAATGAATTGACACAACAGCCCCAACCCTGGGCTCAAACATCCCAAGCACTGTGAAGACGGTGCAGGACCAGGCAACATTTTGTCCTGTTGTACACGAGGTCGCCATGAACCAGAGTTGACTTGAGTGCCGGCAACAACAACAACAAGAAAAAAAAAACACCTATGGTATTTTATCCCACCAAAGCTACATATTTAAAATTTTCATTGTGGCAAAATAGATGTAATAAAACGTTTGCCATTTCAACCATTTTGACATGCACATTTCAGCGACATGAATTACATCCACCACCTGGTGTTGCTACCACCACTGCCCATTTCCAGTTTTTTTTTCTCACCCCTATAAACGGAAACTCAGGATCTCTCCATTTCCCATTCCGAACTACCCCTGGTATATTTTTACCAAAGATCAAACAAAATTTTTAATTTTAATTTTGGTAAAACTATACACAGCAAAACACATACACCCATTCTTCAGTTTCTGCATGTACACTTCAGTGACATTGATCACATTCTTCATGTTGGGACAGCTTTGTCTCCATCTCTGCTCATATTGTTTCAACACCATTGACGTAGACTCACTAGCCCCTGAACGTCTCATCCCTGCTTTAGAGTTACTGTTGACAACTTGATCTCATAAAGATAATTCTCAAAAGAGCCACAACGCTCACTGAGAACATTCTTTACTAATTTAGCTGAACAGTTGTTTAGTTTAAAGATGACTTCAGGGGATCATTTCGGTTCATGGTTTAAATATTTTCTCAGAGCAGTAGATCTGAGGGTTCCTCCAGTCTCAACTCCTAGTGCCCTATACGACAGAGTAGAACTGTCCCATAAGTTTTCCAGGAAGCAGCTTATGGATTTGAACTTCTGACCTTTTGGTCAGCAGCCCACTGTGCCACCAGGGCGCCCTCAGTGGGTCTAGGAAGTCTGAATTCTGTAATAACTTTAAATTCTGTTCCACATTTCTCTCCCTTTTGATCAGAATTTGTCTATTGATAGTTCGATCAAAACCTTCCGTAACGGTAGCCGGGCACCATCTAGTTCTTCTGGTCTCATGACTAAGGACGTAGTAGTTCTTGAAGGCATTTAGAACTGAAGTCCAGTTCCTTCTCTGATTCCTGGATCTCCTTCTTCCTCTGCTGCTCTAGGTGAATAGAGATCAATTGTTGTACCTTGGACGGCCACAATGAGCAACATGTTGACACTGGGGACATGGTTATGAGACCACTTAAAGACTTTCTTCTTCTTTCTGTCATCTGTGCTAAAGATCTCAGCACTGCACACGGAAACACATTTGTCTGGCTGGTTGCCCCAGCTGCGTGCCTTCCCAGAGCAGACGTGGTGTGACTGTGTGGTTACCTCTGGCTGCCCAGTGACGTGGGATGACTCCCTCCCATGTCTTCCTACTGGGTACAGTACCTGACAGTATAGCACCAGAAGCTTTCTCTTAGAATAGAATTTCAGAACCTCACCAAGGGCTCTGGACACTGTGTTAATGGCAGTGCAGCTTGGAGGGCTTTGCTGTTGGTATTCCTTCATGAATGAATCTTTCTGTTTGACGGTTTTGCACTTATGGAAGAGGTTCAGAGAGGGAGGCTGTGTTTCATGAGCCATCCGCAACACTTAGGTCCTATTTACTGCGTCCCTGAAGAGGTGCAGATGAGCCATTGGTGGTTCAGGGGTAGAATCCTCACCTTCCATGCAGGAGACCTGAGTTCAATTCTCGGCCACTGCACCTCATGCACAGCCACCACCCACCTGTCAGTGGAGACTTGTGTGTTGCTGTGATACTTAACAGGTTTCAATAGAGCTTCCAGACTAAGAAGGACTAGGAAGAAAGACCTGGTGATCTCCTTTTGAAAATCAGCCAATGAAAGCCTTATGGAGCACAACAGAACATTGTCCATTACGGTGCCAGAGAGTGAACTGGCAGTTTGGTGGTAGAATTCTCACCTTCCATGCAGAAGACTCAAGTTCAATTCCTGGCCAATGCACCTCATGTGCAGCCACCTCCCGTCTGTCAGCAGGGACTTGTGCGTTGCTCTGATGCTGAACAGGTTTCAGCAGAGCTTCCAGACTAAGACAGACTAGGAAGAAAGGCCTGGCAATCAGTTTCCAAAAATGAGCCAATGGAAACCTCAGCTGATTTTATGGCTCACACAGTCCAATCAGCAACCATTCATGGGGATGACACAAGACCACACAGTGTTTTCGCACCATAGCACATGGGGTCACTGTGAGTCAGGGACCAGCTCCTCAGCAGCTAACAACAACAATATAAGGACAGGCAGCTGGGGGGGGTAGGCTCTGGGGTGGGGGGTTGGGAAGCCTGCACAGTGGGTCACCTCCCTGGAGACAGAGGGAGCTCGCACCCCAAGAAGACACAGTCTCTCCAGGCCGCGGGGTTCCTGGGACCACGAGGGGGACTACGAGGCTTGACTTCAAACTCTGCCAAATTTGAGGTTTTTGAAGTTTCCAATTACCCTGTGGCTGCTTTCAAACCCATTTTAAAATTCACAAACCCTTTAATCAAGTTACTCTAGTAATTTGAATTCAATTGTTGGACGTTTTGGAGATTAACATTTTGATTCCCAGTAGAACGGCGAACGTCCGCAGGGAGAGAACAAAAACAAAAACCATGTCGCAGTCTGTTTTGCTCGTTTTCATTCTGTTTCTAGCCTGGTTTCCAAGCAAAAACCAAACCATGTGCCATCAAGTCAATTCCGACTCATGGCGACCCCATGTGTGTCAGAGTAGAACAGTGCTCCATGAGGTTTTCAATGGATGATCTTCAGAAGTAGATTGCCAGGCCTTTCTTCTGAGGAGACTCTGGCTGGACTTGAACCTCCAACCTTTCAGTGAGCAGCTACCATGGAGTCAATCACGACTCACAGCGACTCTATAGGATAGAGTAGAACTGCCCAATAGAGTTTCCAAGGAGCGCTTGGTGGATTCAAACTGCCGACCTTTGGGTTCGCAGCCGTAGCTGTTAACCACTGCGCCACCAGGGTTTCCACCACACCACCCAGGGACCCCTAAACCAGTTGCCGTTAGGTCCACCCTGACTCACAGTGACCCCGTGTGTGTCAGAGTAGAACTGTGTGTCGTAGGCTTCTCAGTGGTTGACTTTTTCAGAAGTCGATCGCCAGGCCTTTCTTCCCAGGTGCCTCTGGGTGGATTCAAACCTCCAGCTTTCTGGTTAGCAGCCAAGCATGTTTACTGTTTACACCACCCCGGAACCCCGTCTTTATCCTTCCACGTTGGGAGCTTGCCCAGGTCACCCTGCATGGGTGGAGAATCCAGGAAGAGTATCCCATCAGGCGTGGGCGGGTCTCCGAGGTGCCTCTGGGTGGACTTGAACATCCAACCCTTAGGTTAGCGGCCGAAAGCGGCAACCATTTGCACCCCCCAGGAACTCCCAGTCTGGTTTCTAAGCGGGGCTAAAATTAAGCTAATTTCAAAAATTTAAGTTAATAATTTGTTTGTATTCAGAGTTTTGACATTTGCTACCTATTCTTCTCCATTTCCATTTCACAGATGAGAAAACTGAGGGTAAAGACTCATTATTCCCCGGGAAGTCGTATATTTTCAGGAATAGCCTGGGCTATTGAAGTTTGCTGCCAGCATATACATAAACATTTCTTGTTAGTTGCGGTCAAGTCAGCTCCGACTCACAACTTCCCCCCGCACAACAGAATGAAACCATGCCCGGTCCCGTACCATCTTCACCATCGGTGGTCTGCTCCAGTCCACTGTTGCAGCCACTGTGTATTCTGAGTCCCTTCCTACCTGGAGGCTCATCTGCCAGCACTATCTTGGGCAATATTCTGTTGGGCTCCGTAGGGTTTTCACTGGCTGATTTTTCAGAAGTAGATTGCCAGGCCTTTCTTCCTAGTCTGTCTTAGTCTGGAAGCTCTCCCGAAACCTGTCTACCATGGGTGACCCTGCTGGTATTTGAAATACCTGTGACGCAGCTTTCAGCACTGTATAGGACAATGTTCTATTGGGATCTGTAGGGTTTTCGTTGTTTGATTTTCAGAAGTGGATTGCCAGGCCTTTCTTCCTAGTCTGTCTTAGTCTGGAAACTTCCCTGAAACCTGTCTATCATGGGTGACCCTGCTGGTATTTGAAATACTGGTGGCATAGCTTCCGGCACTATATAGGACAATGTCTGTTGTGATCCATAATGTTTTCATTGGCTGATTTTTCAGAAGTAGATCACCAGGCATTTCTTCCTAGTCTGTCTTAGTCTGGAAACTTCCCTGAAACCTGTCCACGATGGGTGACCCTGCTGGTATTTGAAATACAAATGGCATAGCTTCCAGCATCACAGAGACACACAAGCCCCCACAGAATGACAAACTGACAGATGGGGGATGGAGTTGATCAGCACGAGTGCCTTTTAAGTGCCCTCTGATGCACACCCAGTGACGTGCCCGTAATTTCTGAGCAACCCACTCCCCATGCCTTCAGATCCCCCTTCTGTGGGTTGGGAGCGATTCCTGGTCTGCCGTTAACTCAGGCGGGTGATCCCCGTCTTCATCACATGTCTACTCAGGCAATTATCCCCACCAGGGGACCTCAAGTGACACACTTGTATCCTGAGTGTCTGCCCCCTCTGGAGCACGCTCGATGGAGAAGTTGGCTGTAGTTAATGTATGGAAACCCTATTTGTACTTAATCACAAGGCTGGGAGCCGTGATGGCTGCTAAGTGGATGCAGGCATTTTAAAATGCACGGATAGTTGCTGCAACCTGACTTGCCATAGGCGCTTTTTCCTGGTGGATGCTCAAGTGCTGAATAAATAAGGCACATTTCCCAGCGTTTGACCGGACTCCGTGTCATCCGACCGCTGCCCTGCGGCCGATTAACAGTCTTCAGAGCAACCGCATAAGTATGCAGATATGAGCTGGGTCTCTGCCGGCGCTCACCCTGACAAACATTTACTCTGACACCTATTATATTTACTGACATGGAGACCTCCTTCTTCACGGTAATAGAAATTTGTAGGCGACGGACGCCTTCACTGTTGAATATTAAATGATCAGAGCCGTTGGGGGGGGTGTCGGGCTGTGTTTGCAGTTTGTGGGTGTCTGGCCTCCTTACCTGAGCCTCTCCAGGACGCAAGGCACATGGAGGGGCAGCGAAGTTACGCTTCTCTTATCATTGGAGCTATAGGATGACGCGGGGGCCTCTGGGTGGTGCACATGGTTAACGTGCTCACTGCTAACAGAAAGGCTGGAGGTTTGAGTCCATCCGGAGGGGCCTCGGAAGAAAGCCCTGGCGATCTGCTTCAGAAAAATCAGCCATTGACACAGTGGGCTTCCTGGCTCATGGAGCAAGAAAGCTGAGCACTTTCAGGCAGGAGACTCGCTGCCAGGAGGCTTGCTGGTGGAGTGGGTTGCCTCTGGCACTTGGTGGAGCTAGGCTTGCCGACTCACTGAGCTAGAGAACTGAGCACCCTTCAGCCGAGACTTCCTGGGGGAGTGAGGTGCCTCTGGGCACGTACTGGTGGAGCTACAAGAGCTTTGTAACCCTTGCCTGAGTAGGGCAGAGGCTGGGCTGAGGGGCCGAGGGCCAGAGAGAGGCGTGCCTGTGACATGGCTGAGAAGAAGCTGTTCTGATGAAAGAACTGTATCCTTAGTGGTTTCTGGTCCTGAGTTGTACCCTGTTACTTCCCTAATAAACCCCATAATCATGAAACAAACAAAAGATCACCATTGAAACCCCTGTGGAGCACAGTTCTACTCTGACACACAAGGTAGTTTCCATGAGTTGCAGTTGATCCCCACGGCAGCTGGTTTACATTTTATACGCGCGCGCGTGTGTATTAATACATATATAAACCAAAACAACCAAACCCATTGCCATCGAGTCGATTCTGACTCAAAGCAACCCTGTAGGACAGAGCAGAACTGCCCTATAGGGTTTCCAAGGAGCGCCTGGTAGATTCGAACTGCCGACCTTTTGGATAGCAGCCTGAGCGCTTAAAGACTGCACCACCAGGGCTCCATATACATATGTACACTTGTATATATAAATACATGCATATTCATATCTATGTATATATTGATAGAAAGTCACTCTGAATCTAGAGGAGACCCTGGGTGGTGTAAATAATAAATCAGCTCTCTGTTAACCAAAAGATTGGAGGTTCGAATCCACCCAGAGGGACCTCAGAAGAAAGGCCTGGCAATCTACTTCTGAAACATCAGCCATTGAAAACCTTATGGTGCACAGTTCTACTCTGACATGTATAGGAGCTCTAAGGATCAGGGTTGACTCAACTGCAACTGGGTTTATAGGTATGCGTATGCTGTAAGAAGCCCACGTAGCACAAAGGTTAAGTGCTCACCTGTTAGCTGAAAGGTTGGTGGTTTGAAACCTGCCAGCAGCTCTGTGGGAGAAAGACCTAGCGATCTGTTCCCATAAAGAGAAACCCTAAAAGACCAGACTCACTGGTCTGACAGAGACTGCAGAAACATCAAAAGTATGGCCCTTGGGATGCCCTTTTAACTCAGTGCTGAAGTCACTCCTGAGGTTCACCCTTCAGCCCAAGATTAGACAGGCCCATAAAACAAAACGAGACTAAAGGGGCACAGCAGCCCAGGGACAAGGACTAGAAGGCAGGAGGGGACAGGAAAGCTGGTAATGGGGAACCCAAGGTTGAAAAAGGAGAGTGTTGACATGTCGTGGGGTTGGCAACCAATGTCACAAAACAATATGCGTATTAATTGTTTAATGAGAAACTAACTTGATCTGTAAACCCTCATCTAAAACACAATTAAAAAAAAAAAAGATTCACCCTAGGGGGCAGTTCTACTCTGTCACATGGGGTCATCATGAGCTGAACATCAACTTGACAGCACTTAATAGCAACATTATGCGTACATGGAATCCCCGGGTGGAGCAAATGGTTAAGGTGCTCGGCTGCTAAGCAAAACGTTAGAGGCTGGAGTCCACCCAAAGGCACCTCGGAAGAAAGGCCTGGTGATCTCCTTATGAAAAATCAGCCATTAAGAACCCTGTGGAGCTCAGTTCTACTCTGGCACATGGGAGGGGCGCCATGAGTTGGACCCACTCGACAGTCACTGGTTAGATGGAAGCAGTGGGGGGTGTCCAGGTGGAGAAGCATCTTCTTTCCTTTTTTTCATCCAATGGGCGTTTCTGGCATGCTTTTGTACACATGAAGCGAGGCCTTTAACACATTTGTTGTCCGTGCTGGTGAACGAGAGCTCTGAGAACAGACTTTCCCATTGATGTGGGGGCAGGTTGGATGAAGGAGCCTTTGAAAGACTTCCGCGGTTCCTGGGGTCTGCGGGAGTGCGGGGTTCGCTCAGACTCAGCATTTTGGAGAGCCGAGATCAAATGCAAGGGAGTGTTCACTTCTTTGCTGCTGGAATTCAGTCTCTGCGGAGAAAAGAGATTTCAAACACCATGCGTCCCGGATGACAGCTGAAGAGGGACTTTGAAAGCAACGTCGTGTGGTGGTGAGTGTGTAGGAACTTGTGGGGTGCCAGGATTAGACGAATTGGGGGATTCTGGCGTTCAAGTCGGAGGGGAAGGTCGGTACTACAAAGGCTTTTGTGTGTGAGTTCTCTGTGGCTGCATCTCACGGCTGCCTTCGAAGGGCAACTCAGTCAGACGTGCGGAATTTTCGCAACTTGACCAGATCCTCCAGCCACCTGTGGGGTTGAGGAAGCAGTACAGTGTATTTCTGTGTGTTAAAGTTTAGTCCCTGGGTGGTGCAAACAGTTAAGAGCTCAGCTGCTAACTGAAAAGGCTGTAGGTTTGAGCACACCCAGAGGAGCCTCAGAAGAAAGTCCTGGTGATCTACTGCTGAAAAATCAGTCATAGAAAACCCTAGGGAGCACAGTTCTACTCTACACATCCGGGGTCGTCATGGGTGAGAGTTGACTGGACAGCAACTGATTTTTTTGTTGTTGTTTTCCGTTTTGTTTTTGTTTTTTTAATATAAAACAATAGACTCTCTGGGTGATGCAAATGGTTGGGGAAGTGTTGGGCTGCTAACAGAAAGGTTGGAGGTTTGAGCCCACCCAGAGGAGCCTCGGAAGAAAGGCCTGGCAATCGACTTCTGAAAAATCAGCCACTGAAAACCCTGTGGAGCACAGTTCTACCTGACACACACAGGGGGACGCCAGAAGTCACAGTCCACTTGATGCCCCCTGGTTTTGGTCAGCAGCCGCCAACACACCTTGGTCCAAGAATGTGGTTTTCTCTTCCTTCAGCTTGACCCAAGATACAAGACTATGTAAAGTCCAATAACCCTGCAGCTGATCTAAATAATAAATATTTCCAAGGAATCTAATTTACACAAGATTCCCGTGGCGGGCCAAGCAGTGAATGTGCTCAACTGCTAACCGAAAGGTTAGAGGTTCTGGCTCACCCACAGATGCCTTGGAAGAAAGGCCTGGCGATCTACTTCCAAAAAATCTGCCATTGAGAACTCTGAGGAGCACAGTTCTGTTCTGACACACGTGGGGGTGCCATGGGTCGGAGTTAGCTAGACAGCAGCTGGTTTGACTGGTTTTATTTCTGTATAACTCTCAATGTATTGAACGTAAGTCTCCTGTTGGGGTAATTATTGCTGGGAATAAAGACATACTGATGTTTTCTATTTGCTTGAAAATATCTATCTTGGAGCCAAAGTGGATGATTCATTTGGCATTCTCGATCCACTAGGTTTTATCCAAGGGGGAAAAAGAGCCATCTTTTATGTTAAGTAAACATAATTTCTAAATGTTGTCCTGGATTGAATTGTGTCCCCCAAAAATATATGTTGAAGTCCTAACCCCTGTACCTGTAAATATGACCCTGTTTGGAAATAGAGGTTTTCTTTTGTTAGTTTGTGACGTCATACCAGAGGAATTGTTGCTGTTAGCTGCAGAGGAGTCGGCTTAAAAGGAGAATAAGCAGGTGAGCAAGTGAAACAATAATAATAATGATGATAAGGGATCCTCGTGGTGCAGTGTTTTAAGCACTCAGCTGCTAACCGGAAGGTCAGCAGTTTGAACCTACCAGCTGCTCCATGGGAGAAAGATGTGGCAGTCTGCTTCAGTAAAGGTTTACAGCCTTGGAAACCCTATGGGGCAGTTCTACTCTGTCCTCCAGGGGCACCTTGAGTTGGAATCGACTTGATGGCAATGGGTTTGGGTTTGGTTTTGGCAAGTGAAAAATAGTTGGGTATATTTGCTTGTTGTTTACTTCCTCTCAACCTCAAACTTGGAGCTCTCCTGGATTTTAAATCCTCAGGAGAATTTTATTGTTGTTACTTGCCATAGAGTCAGCTCCAACTCTGGGCGACCCCCTGCAGAATGAAATGAAAGGTTCCCGGGTCCTGTGCCATCTGCACAATCATTGATATGCTCGAGTCTATTGTTGCAGCCACTGTGTGGGCTCATCTTCCAGAGCTATAACAGATAATGTTCTGTTGTGATTCGTAGGGTTTTCATTGGCTGATTTTTGGAAGTAGATGGCCAGGGTTTTCTTTCTAGTCTATCTTAGTTTGGAAGTTCCACTGAAACCTGTCCACCATGAGTGATCCTGCTGGTATTTGAGATACCAGTGGCATAGCTTCCAGTATCACAGCAACAAGCAAGCCACCACAGTAGGACAGACTGACAGGTGGTGGCTGCACATGAAGTGCACTGGCTGGGAATCGAACCCAGGTCTCCTGTATGGAAGGCGAAAATTCTACCACCGAGCCCCAATGTCCTCAAGTGAAAAATAACAGAAGCCCTGGTGGCACGGTGGTTAAGTGCTCGGCTGCTAACCTGAAGGTCAGCAGTACGAACCCACCAGCGGCTCCTTGGGAGAAAGGCCTGGAGATCTGCTCCTGTAAAGATCACAAGCTGAGGAAACCCTATAGGACCGTTCTACTCTGTCCAATAGGGTCGCTGTGAGTTGGAATCGCCTTGATGGCAACAGGCTCCTTTCCCTCAGGCTAAAACTTGGGATTCTCTCTGCCATCAAGTCCTCAGTGGAATAACCAGTCCCAAAAGGAACGTGAAACGAGCAACACGGAGCATGAGGATGCTGTTCTCTCTGGACACAGGTGATCACGCTCCAGTCTGACCGTTCATGCCGAGCTGCTTTGTCACATGACCTCCCTCCCTCCCTGCCCAGTTCTCTTCTTGGGTTATCAGGAAATGCACATTTTACTAGCATTCCTCCTGGATCCTCCTTTCTCTTTCCACAGCTCAATAGAAAGTTTGGAAAGTTTATTTCCAAGGTCTTTCCTCCTGGTGCTGGGGGTGTAGGACAGACCCACATCCTTCCTGGTGCAGAAACTCTTCCCCATCTTCGAGGTTTTTGGTTTTTTTTAAAAAGTTAATGTACTTGTTAGTGAAAAGTTTGCCTGAGACTTGGCTTGTTTCCGGAGAGTAACTTGAATTTTGCCCCAGGGGTTGTGGGAGACCCAGGGCTGTTCTTAGGGTGCCTTGAGCATGTGAGAGCCAGGAGGCACCAGGCAGAGGGATAAGAATAGGGTGCCAGGATGTTGCCAAGCCCTTGGGTTGTACGGAGCCCGGGGAGCTGAGAGACGGCCAGGGGCTTCACAGCACAGTGGAGGAAGTCCTTCGGGAAGCATGAAAAGTCCCTTGGAGCCAAAAGAGGGTCTGTGGACCAGTGTTCTGCTCCGGTGAGGAGCTGGGGCTTTCTGGGGGGATCTGTGAGAGAAGTCCATAGGACTGAGACCCATAGGGTGGTATGTCACCCTAATACTCCTCAGCATGTTTTGTCCTTTTCAAAATGGGCGACTGAGAGCTTGCCATAACTAACTGTAAGGTTTTATTTCTTTTTTCTTTGCCTTCTCCTTTCCACATACCTTTGCTAATGACTTTATTTTGCTCTGTCCGGCCACCTGTGACTTACGACCTCTCACAGGAGGATTAGAGCCCAGATGTCTGGCATGTGTTTCTTTAGCCTGATAAGGAGATGTCCGGCATGTATCTCTTTAGTCTGATAGAATCTCTTGTAATTAACTTGTAATGAGTAACTCTTCTGGCCATGCCATTTGTGGGCTACAAAAATACCTCTAACCCTTGTAAAAGTCATATATAAGCTCTAAAGCAAAAATGCCTTTCAGGACTCCATAGAGACAGCCTGTGTTGCTGTTGGACTCCCCGTTGGTGGACATCTCCTAAATAAAACTTCCTCACTCTTTCTGACTTGGAGTACGTTTCATTGGCTCAACTGCTCCAGGGCACTGACTCTAATCAGGCAACAGGGATCCATAGGGTTGAAATCCATAGGGCTGGAATCTATAGGATTGGGATTCACAGGGTGGGATCCATGAGGTTGGGATCTATAGGGCTGGGACCCATAAGGTTCGGACCCATAGGGTCGAGATCCATACAGCTGAGATAAATACAGTGGAGATCCATAGAGATGAGATGCATAGGACTGGGATCCATAGGATTAGAACCCAAAGGGTGTGATCCATAACGTTGGGGCCCATATGGTTGAGATCCGTAGGATTGGGGCCCATGGGGTTAGGATCCATAAGGCTGGGATATATAGGTTTGGGACTCATAATGTTGGGACCCGTAGAGTTCAGATCCATATGGTTGGGATCTATAGGGCTGGAATCTGTAGGATGGGACCTAAAGGGTGGGATCCATAGGCTTGAGACTCATAGGGTGGAACCCATAGGATGGGATCCATAAGGTTGGGATCCATAAAATGTGATCGATAGGGTTGAGACCCATAGGTTTGGGCCATTATATTGGGACCTTTAGGGTGGGACCCATAGTATTGGAAGCCACAAGGTGGGCATCCATAGGGCCGGCACCATAAAACTGGGACTCACAGGGTTGGGACCCACAGGGCTGGGAACCATGGGGCTGACAGATTCATGAGCATAGTGGTGTTGACAGGTTTCTGTAGAGCTTCCCCCTGAAGAAAACCATCAACCAGGTTGCTGAGGTCCACCTTCACCGTCCTCCACCCTCCCTGCCTCCAGCTGACACTCTTCTGAAATCACCAGTAACCTTGCTGTTGTCTAATCAAAGACGCCTCTCAGCCTGATCTCTCTCGACCTCTCAGTCACTCATTCGACAGATATTTATTGATTATCTCCTTCAGCAGATCAGAGAAGGCAGACTGACTTGACTTCCCAAGATCACGCCCGGGACCTGGTCATTGCCAATGGTTGCAAAGCACCAAAGCCAAACGAGTTGCCTTTGAGTCGACCCCGATTCATGGTGACCCCATGTGTGTCAGAGTAGAACTGTGCTTCGCAGGGTTTTCAGTGGCTTGTTTTTTTTGGAAGCAGATTGCCAGGTCTTTCTTCCGAGGTTCCTCTAGGCAGACTCAAACCACCAACCTTTCAGTTAACAGCGAGCACGTTAACCACTTGCTCCACTCATGGACTCCAAAACCAAACCAGTCTCTGTCGAGTTGATTCTGACTCATGGCGACCCCATTTGTGTCAAAGTAGAACTGCGCTCCATAGGGTTTTCAATGGTTATGGTCTTTCAGTAGATCGCCAGGCCTTTCTTCCACCCTACATAACCCTGCTTCTTCCACGCCACTTCCTTCTCTGACCTCTGGCTCTCTCACCCGCTCTAGAACTGTGGCCCCAACCATCCTTTTACCTCTACTGCATCCCCTGAATGCCTTCCTTCCATCCAGGGTTGTCTACTTGTTCTTCAGTAATTATATCCATCAAGTGTAACTTCCTCTAGAAGGCCTCTCTCTCCTCCCTCCCCTTGCACATCTCGGCCCCCACCATCAACTCGGACAGTCAGAGTTTATGACTCTCCTGTCTCTTTATGGGAGTCCCTGAGTGATGCAAACGGTTAAGGCACTCAGCTGCTAATCGAAAGGTTGGAGGTTCGAGTCCACCCAGAGGCACCTCCGAAGAAAGCCCTGGTGATCTTCTTGCAAAATAATCAGCCATTAAAAACCCTGTGGAGCCCAGTTCTACTCTGACACATATGGGTTGCCGTGAGTGGGCGCTGACTTGACTGAAACTGGTTTGGTTTGGTTTGTTCCCCTTACGACTCAATGTCAGACCATTTCAAATTACCTGTTGATGGACCTATTTTCCGAAATAAGCCATGTCTTTCCCTGAGGTCTCTTTCTCACTCATACCCCAACACCCACCACGCTGCCCCAGGACATGTCTGCTGAATAAGCAGATTAAAATTCCTCACAGCACATTATAGGGTCACTGGGCTTCTTTGGGGTTTACCGAGTTTCTTAAAAACCAGGGACATGTCGCAGAACTCCCATTTCATAATGGAAGTGTCTAGCTTTCAGCCAAAGATGGAATATTCTCCAATTAACTATCACTTTGAGGCAGTGGTGGTTCTGTGATGGAATTCTTGCTTTCTGTGCAGGAGACCCAGGTTCGATTCCTGGCCAGCGCACCTCATGTGCAGCCACCACCCATCTGTCAGGCTTGTGTGTTGCTGTGATGCTGAGCAGGTTTCAGTGGAGCTTCCAGACTGAGACAAACTAGGAAGAAAGCCCTGGAGGTCTACTTCAGAAAAATCAGCCAATGAAAACCCTCTGGATCACAACAGAGTATTACCTGATATACTGCTGGAAGATGAGCCCCCTAGATTGGAAGGCACTCAAAATACACAGTGGCCACAACCATGGGCTCCAGCAGACCATCCATCTTGAAGATGGTGCAGGACCTCCAGGTGTTTTGGTCTGTTGTACCCGGAGTCTCCATGAGGCATGCCAACTGGATGATAGCTAACAACAATCACTGCCTGAAAAGTAGACGTTGTTGGAATGAGACCATCCTGTTTAAACGTTTTGAATGAACACTTGGCAGGGTGTCTCTCCAGCTAAACACTGGTGAGTCATTGCTTTGCTTTTGCTTCCCCGTGAAGGCACATGCGTATGTGCACATGCACCTCCGCGGTTTGTCAGGCGAAGAGGCCGCTTCCCTGAAGGGTGGGGGGCACGCGGGGGCCGATGTCTGTCAGGGTGAAGGGTGATGAAGACAGCGTCGCCCCTGCCTGGCTGGGTTAACGAGGCCCAGCGAGTACCAGGTGATGTGTGACAGCCACACGCGCAGAGAGCAGGGCAGATCCTTCGTTTGAACACCACAGACAAAATAAATTGACCTTCGCGTTGGAATCTGCCCAGCCGGTTCTCAGTCCACATTTTCAACCAAGAGCCTTGCTGGAAGAATAAAATAAAAAGGTCCAAGCAGGCCAAGCCAAGGGCTCGCGCCACCGTGCAAAACTACCACCCTGTGCCTCATTACTGTGATTGCCATGTTATTTCTGGAGATCCCGGAGGCAGGGATGGGGGCTCTTTGGAGGCAGCAAGGGGGATGGGGCCACCGACCTGTCTGTGGGGGCCACCTGTTGGGGAACCAAGGACCCTGTTGTAAGGCACAGATCCTGGCTCTGATCTGGGGCACCCTCAAACTCCGACCCATATTGCCTTCACCCCAACACATCCCGAAGGAGAGGGAGACAGAGGGGTCCACAGGACCACGCTGGGTAGTGGACCAGGCAGGGGCAGGCTCGCTGAGAGGCGCTGCCGGGTGACCTGGTTTCCTGACATCATTTTATCTCCCTCCGCAGGGGCACGGGAAACACTGTGCCTCCCACACAGTTTGGAGCAGCCCTAATACTGGTAAATGCCATCTTGTCAGCCTCCTCGGGCCCCAGCCACTGGAAGGGAAGGTGCTTTCTTTTTTTATTATTTTTTTTTTCAAGCTACCCCGAGTCAATTAAAATACAGAAACGCTGACATTTGCAGAATACCGCGTGATCAAAGCGGAAGATGCCCATACAGCTCCTGACATAAAAACAGCGTGTTTGGCGGCAGAGTGACACGGTGTAACAGGTCAGGTAATTATGAGGAAATCTATGATGTATCTGTTGCAATTGCTTAGCTTGTTCCCATTATCACAGCCATCAAACACAACAGCGAGCTCACTTCCCCTGATGGTTCTCAGAGCCGGTGACACCCTCGCCACGCTGATACAGATGGCACCGCAGCAGCTGCTGAATTAATTTGACAGTAAATAGGTGAGCGCCGTTACTGCCTTCTTTAAATATATATTTTTTAATTGCACCGGGACGGGTTTCTGCTCTTCCGGGAATAGCTAGGGACGCGGGGGGTCTGATTAGCGTCGCACCCCGGGTTCCCATTTCCCCGGCACAGCCCTGCGCTCACGCGCGCACTCACTCGCGCGCGCACACACCCCCACAGGCGCTCCAGATATCTCTCTCTCTCTCTCTCAGGTTGTTTTATGCCTTATGCCGTGCAGGGTGATTAGACATGCAGGCAGACACTTTGCTGTTGTTTGATTGTTTGCACGGTGATTACGCTCCAGCAACTAGTACTTCTCTCTTCCTGGGCTCCCAACACTCAAAGCGGAGCACGCGCGTTCATTACGATGATGAAGGAATTCTCCCATCTTTGGCCTGGATGTGTTGATTAAATTAATGAAGGGAGGAAGCAGAGGAATCTGTGCGCCTAGGGTACCGTGGGGCGAAAGCCAGGGCTGTGTTTTGGATAGCGGGTTGCCTTCTGCCGCGCCAACATCGTAATTGGCTTAATGGGTGTTCCCTTTCGCGTCCTGACTCCTTCCCCGTCTCTGAAGCAGACTAATTACAGCTTTTTGCATTAAATTCTAATAGATTTCAATTTATCTCCTCTAAATTATCACAATAATTACAGTAATAAATTAGGCAGATAGATGGCATTAATCAAAACACTTTGAATGTGGCATCCTAGCAGCACTGACTGAGCGACCTGTGCTGCCTAAATGTGTTATAATTGCCAGGGGGACATGTTTGGTGGAACAGTATCTGTAGTTACCTGTGTGCATGCGTGTGTGTGTGTGTGTGTGTGTGTGTGTAGTGTGTACGTAGGGGAAATGTGTAGGTATGTGTCTGTGAGTGGTACATGCATGTGTGGTGCCGGGTATGTGTAGGTAAGGGGTATGAGTGTGTGTGTGTGTGGTGTGTGGTGTGTGTGGTGTGTGTGGTATGTGTGTGGTGTGTATGTACATGGTGTTCGTGTGTACGTGGTGTGTGTGTATTGTGTATGGAGTGTGTGGGGTCTGTGTGGTCTGTTGTGGGTGTGCATATGTGTGTGTGGGTGGTCTGTGTGGTCTGTGTGATGTGTGTATACGTGCATGTGGTGTGTGTATGTGTGTGGTGTGTATGTATATGGTATAAGTGTGTATGTGGTGTGTGTACATGTGTCTGGTATATGTATTGATGGTGTGTGTGTTGTATGTATAAGGTGTATATATGTGTATGTGCAGTGTGTGTGTGGTGTGTGTATGTGTGGTGTGTGGTGTGTGTGTGTGGTGTATGTATACGGTGTATATGTGTATGTGTGTGTGTGTCAGTGACTCTGTGATTTAGTCTAAAACCCCACAAACAGTTTGCAGGGAAGAGGGCTGAAATCAAGGGCTCGCCCTAGCTGCACAGCACAATTCTGTCCCGGCTGGAGTCCCTTATCTCCCCGGCCCTTTCTGCTCATGGACACCGCCTGCCCACACAGATCTGCATGACAAACGCTGGCTTTGCTGAGTGGACTGGGCATCTGGTTCCATTTCTATTAACCATGCCTTCTGCCCCATTTTAATGGGCTCCCATTATTCCAGCAGAGAAGCAGAAAACTGCCTTTGGAGCCCTTAATCAGGGCAGCCCCCCAGCCCCAGGTCCGCGGCCTCGCATCCTCCCTTCAAGCCTGAAACACACTTCAAATGGACCAGACGTCCTCTTGGCGCTGTTTGTCACCCTGGCCGATGGGGACTGTCATGTGTGAAGCAGCTGCTGATCCAATATAAATGGCAAATGGACAGATGGCCTCAGAGTCTCAGAGATTTGGACAGGTGATTTTTCTTCTTTTTTTTTTAAGGATAACTAGAGCAAACTTTTGGACTCGCTTTCAAAACTCAGAAGGTGATGCTGCAATGCAGGAATACTGTGAAAGGCTTACGTATAAAGGAAATAGTACAAGCAGAGAGGGTGGTGCAATGCTTGGAGGATGATTTCCTCCAGCGAGATTTCCGTGTCATTTTCTGGAGCTCGTTAGAACTGCAACACTTTTAGAAAGTATATAACGTTCACAAATTTTTTTCTTTTACTTCCTGAAATTGTAAGGATTTCAAAGCGATTGCTTGTATGTGGTTGCACTGTGCTGTCATTGTTATCTGTGGGGTCGATTGTGACTCACACTGACTCCATGTGTGCAAAGTAGAACTGTGCTCCACAGGGTTTTCAGTGGCTGATTGGAAGCAGGTGGCCACGCCTTTCTTCCAAGTCGCCTCTGGGTGGATTCAAACCTCCAACCTCTTAGCTAGCAGCCAAGGGCATTAAGTATTTTCACCACCCAGGGATTCCCTCCTGATCTTAGATAATTTAATAAATAAAATCCAAAAATCCAGTTGCCCTCAAGTCAAGTAGAATTTTTCTCCATGGGGTTTTTAATGGCTGATTTTTTTGGAAGTAGATGGCCAGGCTTTTCTTCTGAGGCACCTCTGGGTGGACTCGAACCACCAACCTTTCAGTTAGCAGCTGAGCGTGTTAACACTTTGCACCACCCAAAGACCCCTGGATGCAGACATATGCAATTCAAAAATGAATGCACATGACTATATGCCAATAAAACTTTATCAAACCAGGCAGCCACCTGAACTGGCCCCTGGGTTGTGGTTTGCAGATGGCTGATTTAATTATTCAAGTGGCTCAAACATAAGAATTAATCCTTTCTGTGTATTTCCAGGGATATTTAGCTACTTCAAGTTTTATCCTAAATTTAGTTTTAGAGACACCCAGATCAGCTAAAATAGATACACAGCTCCTGTTTTCTGTGTGTGTGTGTTTTGAATTTTTATGAAATCATTACCCTTAATTACTCAGAACTGTAATGAATATCCACCACTGTCAGTTTGTCTTTCTGTGGGGGCTTGTGTATTGCTGTGATGCTGGAAGCTATGCCACTGATATTTCAAATACCAGCAGGGTCACCCGTGGTGGGCAGGTTTCAGCAGAGCTTCAGACTAAGACAGACTAGGACGAAAGGCCTGGTGATCTGCTTCCAAAAATCAGCCAAGGAAAACCCTATGGATCACAACAGAACATCGTCCAATTCGCTTGCTTTGGACATGTCATCAGGAGGGATCAATTGCTGGAGGGGGACATCATGTCTGGTGAAGTACAGGGCCAGCAAAGGTGAGGGAGACTCAGTGAGATGGATTGTCACAAGAGCCACAATGAGGAACTCGAACACGCTGGGTAACTGTGAGGATGATGCAGGACTGGGCAATGTTTCGCTCTGTTGTACACAAGATGGCCGTGAGTTGGACTCGGCTCTGCCGCAATTAACAACAACACAATATGCAAGGGCAGTTGAAGCCAGAAATCCTCCCTCAGCATCCTTCTTAACACAGCAGCCCAGGAAATTCAATCAACTGGCTGGAGTAAAAGCTAAGACGGGACCTGTTTGCAGTCTTCAAGCTGGACTGGACCTTGGCACTTTCACTTTGGTCTGCAAATACACATTTTTATTTCTAAGGGAACGTTCTTGGACGGCACATGAAACCACTCCCTGGAATGCGTGTTTGGTTGAAATGTCAGCGCAAACACAGACAAGCTTTTCGCCGACCCTAAGCCAGCGGCTGGGGCTCTGCACAACTTGTCTCTGGTCCCACACGATGTTCAGCTAGGCTGTGTTCTGACGCCAGCTGTGCTATGTCACCCAGGATTTTTACCGCAAACCCCTCATTCTAACAGAGACAACAACGGGTATGGTTACCCAGTCTCAGATTTAAGATGCTGTTTTGTGGCATGATCAAGGATTTAAAAATACAGCGCGTGTGCAGGGCATGTGGAGATGTGGTAATAGCAGAAGGCTGTTGTTGGGTGCTGTGGCGTCGATTCCGACTCACGGCGACCCCATGTGACAGAGAACTTCCCCATAGGGCTTCCTAGGCTGTCATCTTTACTACCAGCTGCCCCTTGGAAACTCTATGGGATAGTTCTACTCTGTCCTATAGGGTTGCTATGAGTCGGAATGGACTCGATGGCAGTGGGTTTGGTTTTTGGTTTTTTTTTTTTTTTTTGGTGTGTGCAAAGTGCCCAGCCCACAGTGAGCACTTACTGACACATGTGTACAAGTGAGAACCATAGACCTATGCGACATCACAAGAACACAGACCCCCCTCCTACTGGAGTTTAGAGAGAGCTCACATCTGTCAAAGGACCTCATAAAGACATTCCCACACAGAACTCCTGTTAAAACCCCTTTGTCTTTGCTCTTCAATCCTCTACCTCCCAAGCCCCCCGCCCCCTAGGGCTCCTTCTCCGACACCCAGGAAACTGTCCAGGCTTAGCATGCCCACCGCAGGCCAGGGTCTCACAGAGACGCCCCCAGCACACATAGCAGGCCCTTCACCCAGCTACCCCTCTGCCCTGCTTCTGCCCCTCCCTTCTCTGCAGATAACCAGCTTTGCCTCCAGGGCTCTGTCTGGCTGTCCTCCTCCTCTCTGCAATGGTGTTGGGGGCGGGAGAGTGTCTGCCCACCCATGCCCCTTCTCCTCCCTCCTCTGCTCCCTCACTCCATCCTCTCACTTCCCCTCCTCTCTGTTCCTTTCTTTTTGTTTACTTCTCTCTTTGATTTCCTTTCTCCCTGTCGTCTTTCCTACATGCTATTTTATGGCATGATCAAGGATTTAAAAACACAGTATGTGTGCAGGGCGTATGGAGATGTGGTCATAGTAGAAGGCTGTTGTTGGGCGCCTTCCAGACGATTCCGACTCATGGCGACCCCACGTGACAGAGTAGAACTGGTAGATGTGGATAGGTGATAGATAGATAGATTAATGTTGTTGTTAGGTGTCGCCCAGTCAATTCCAACTCATAGCGACCCCGTGTACAACAGAACGAAACACTGCCCGGTCCTGCACCATCCTCACAATCATTGTTATGCCTGAGCCCATTGTTGCAGCCACTGTGTCAATCCATCTCGTTGAGGCTCTTCCTCTTACTGGCTGACCCTCTACTTTACCAAGCATGATGTCCTTCTCCAGAGACTGGTCCCTCCTGATAACATGTCCAAAGTATGTAGTCTCACCATCCTTGCTTCTAAGGAGCATTCTGGTTGATAAGTAGATAGCGATAAATAGGTATCAATAAATAGAAATAAGTTAGATAGATAGTAAATAAAAAGAAATTAGATAGATAAATGGATGGATGGATGGATGGACAGATGGATGGGTGATGGATGGACAGACGGATGATGGGTGGATGGATGGAGAATAGATAGGTGGGTGGTTAGATGAACAGATGGGCACACAGGCAGCAGACAGACAGGCAGGATGGACAAAGGTGAATGGAGATACCACCCTAGAGACGCACCCTCCTACCTAGGTCCATGCGTCCATTTGAAAGCAGCGTTCAGCCTTTGCTTGCCCACACTTGGAGAAGTGTAACAGTAAGTCAGCAGGAACCACCCATGGGGAACACTTGCTGTGAAGGACCGACTTTGAGGTCCTGGACCAGCAGCCACCTGTGAATCCCTCTCTGGCGAGCACGCTTGTGTCCCAGGGGTCCCGTCTCTCAATCTTCCTGGCAAGCTTTAGAGAGAGGCCCCGCCATGAAGCATCTTGCTGAGGACCAGGAGCCCCAGGTGTGGGTGCTGGGATGCACCTGCTGTGTTTATCTGAGCACAGCATTTATGACAAGCCGCTGTCACATTCATTTCAGGGCAGGCTGGAGGGGTGTGGAATGAGATACGTGGGCTGTTAGTGAGTTTTATCAGGGGTGAAGTGTTCCTGGGTGGCACAAACGGTTTGTGCTCTACTACTAACCTAGATTAGTAAGGTTGGCAGTTTGAATCCACCTAGTGGCACCTTGGAAGAAAGGCCTGGAGATTTGCTTCCATAAAATTATAGCCAAGAGCATAGTTGTACTCTGCAGTGAGTTGGCATCGACTAGACAGCAATGGGTTTTTATTTGTTTGTTTGTTTTAAATCAGGAATGAGGTGGAGAGGTGATCTCATCAAACACCCCACGTTTCACTTGCACCGTATTGACTGAATTGTGTCACCCTCAAAAAAAAATATGCTGGAATCCTAACCTCTATTCCTGTGGCTGTGATCCTGTTTGGAAATAGAGTTTTCTTTGTGATGTTAATTAGCTCATACCTGAGCAAGGTGGGTCCTAAACCTACTCACTTCTCAATTATAAAAACAGAAGACTAGACACAGAGGCACACACCGGGGAAGACAGATGCCGTGTGAGGACGATCTACAAGCCAAGGAACCTGGGAACGCCCGGAGCTACCAACAAGGAAGGAATCCACATAGACGGGACCCTGATTTGGACTTACAGCCTTCCAAACTGTGAGAAGAGAAATTCCTGTTCTTTAAAGCCACCTCCTCGTGATATTGGTGTTACAGCAACACTAGGAGACTTAGACGCTACACCAGGTACCTCCGTGCAAGCCCATTTGGCAGTCCTTCCCAAAGGCTGAAAAATATGCTTAATTCTAGAGACATTTTACCCCAAGAAGGCTGTCCGGACCCCCACTGTGGCTGAAATTTCCTCATTGCATAGCCTCCCCTGGGAACCAAAAGGAGCCCTGGTGGTGCAATGGTTAAGCACTTGGCTGCTAACAGAAAGGTTGGTGGTTGGAACCCACCCAGTGGCACTGCGGAAGAAAGGCCTGGTGATCTGCTTCCGTAAAGGTCAAAGCCTAGGAACCCTACGGGGCAATTCTACTTTGTCACATGGGATCGCTATGAGCGGGAATCCACTCGACGGCAAGGGGGCACCAGGAGAACATGTGTGTGTGTGTTGGGGGGGGAATGTCACCGTTCAAGGGTCCTCTGTATCACAGCAGGTTTCATCACCATGGGCTGGGTTTCCTCTGGCTGGCCCCTTCCTCATCTCCCTGAGTTGTTACTAGCTGCTGAGTTGGCTCCAACTTACAGCGACCTCATGAACAAAACTTTGACAGGTCCTGCACCATCTTGATGACCATTGACAGGCTCGAATCCATTGTTGCAGACACTGTGTATTGTGAGTGCCTTCCAAGCCAGGGGGCTCATCTTCCAGCTCTGTATCAGACAATGTTCTGTTCTGATCCATAGGGTTTTCACGGGCTGTTTTTCATAAGTAGATGGCCAGGCCTTTCTTTCTAGTCTGTCTTAGTCTGGAAGCTCCACTGAAACCTGTCCACCATGAGTGACCCTGCTGGTATTTGAAATGCTGGTGGCATAGTTTCCACACAGCAACACACAAACCACCACAGTCTGACAGACTGACAGACGAGAGGTAGCTGGACACATAAACCAGTTGCCTTGGAACTGACTCCTGCTGACAGTGACCCCAGGTGACACAGCACGACTGCTTCATACGGTTGTCTTGGCTGTAATCTTAAAGAAAGCAGATCTCCAGGCCTTTCTTCCAAAGCACCACTGAGTGGGTTCAGTATGCCAATCTTCAGGTTAGCAGTCCAGTGCAAACCCTTTGCATCATCCAGGGACCTCTGGATCTACCCCCAAGAGCCTAAAAATGGGGGAAAGGGAGTGTGTCGGGGTCTCTTTGGGGCACCAGTGCGGACATGGACCTCAGAGTCCTGGAACGTGGATGCACCAAGTCAGGGGTCTGGCTTCAGCCTCCCTCCCAGTGAACAGGGGCCTCCTGGGCTGCCTCCCCGGAGAGCAGCCTCCCTTGAGGATGATGGTCCCCAGGCTCTTCGGCCGTTTTCAAATGTGGGACTCAGGCAGTGGACAAGGCCCTCTCTTGGTCCCGATTGCTTCCCAATAGGCTCAGCCATGGGCATCTCTCTAGGGCCTCACCAAGAATCAATCCTGGTACAGCTGCCCTTGGAGGCCACTCTGGAGGTTGCACCCCGACTCCCCTGCTGTTCAGTGTAGACGCCTCGGAGGAACGTGCTTTTCTTGGGGGTATCAGGCCAAAAAGAGCAGGCAACGGGCTGGCCAATGCGTGAGGAGGGGCTAAGTGTAACAGGAGTGAAGACCATCAGAGATTCCAAGGGGTGAGCGCAGGACCACTGAGACCCGCGCGCTTGGCTTTAGGAGCCTGACCCCAACCTGCAGCAGGGTGTATTCTCTAGATGCTCTTCCCCGAGGGGGGGCCCTGTTCTTGGCCCCGCGACCCCCTCCCTGCGTAGCTCCTGCCTTGCACCCCCTCTCCCGCACAGCCGCTGCCGTCTGGCGCCCCTCTGCTCCCCCTGCACCCCCTGCACCCTCCTGCGCCAGAGCAGTCCCTGTCCCTTGCCCCCTGCCTCCCCTGTGTGCCCGGCGCCCCATGAGCCCCCTAGTGCCCCCTGCACCCCCTGCCCCGCGCCCGCTGCGCCCGCGCCTCTTAGCCTTCACCAGGCCGCAGCCGCTGGCGCGCGGTAGAAATGTGAAACCAGATCTCCTCTTGGAGGCCTCCTGTCTGCTTGTACCCAATACACGCCACGGAGACAAAGCGGGAGGTCGACCCCTGCCGTGGCGCCCGCAGCCCGCGCGGGGCCGGCGAGGCCGAGGAGCACTTTGCCTGGAGAGCGCTCCGGGATGCCGACACAGCGGAAGGAGCCTGTCAGCCCCGCGGCGGTAATTGCTTCCCTTGCGGGGCGGCCGGCCTGACGCGGACAGTGAGCGCTGCTCCCGGACCGGACCAGGCCCGGCTCAACTGCGCTCATTAGCCGGACTGACACACTGTGGCCCTGGCCCTCGTCCAGGGAGAGGTGCGGGAGGGGACAGGACTGGGCGAGGAGGGGGGTGAGGAGGACGGGACAGGGGTGAGGAGGGGATGGGATGAGGAGGAGGGGACAGGGGTGAGGAGGGGAAAGAGGCAAGGAGGTGGCAGGGCTGAGGCGGAGGGGACAGCGGTGAGGAAGGGACAGGGTTGAGGAGGAGGGGACAGGGCTGAGGAGGGGAGAGGGGTGAGGAGGAGGGACAAGGGTGAGGAAGAGGGGACAGGGGTGAGGAAGAGGGGACGGGGTGAGGAGGGGATGTGATGAGGAGAAGGGGACAGGGATGAGGAGGGGGCAGGAGTGAGGAGGGGACAGGGGTGAGGAGGGGACAGGGGTGAGGAGGGGAAAGGGCTGAGGAGGAGGGGACAGGGCTGAGGAGGGGAGAGGGGTGAGGAGGAGGGTACAGGGTGAGGAGGGGTCAGTCTTTGGAGGAGCTAAGGAGAGCACCCACAAATGCAGACTCTGGAGGTCAAGCTGAAAACCAGATTGTCGGCTTTATTGTCTCTGAAGAAACCAGATGGTCACAGGGTCATTTGAAGCCTTGGCCTACCCAGAGAGAGAGCTAGAGAAGTGGCTGGATAGGGCTGTGTATATATACATATACACATGTATGTAAGTGCAAAGCAGGGAGTGAGTTCTATGTGCCACATACACATGTACGTGACAGCCCCTCCCAGCAAATGTGATTGCTTTAAAATAGTTGTTTACTCTCATTTCCAGTCACGACGTCACTCCTGCTGGCCTTTTCTCACAAACAGCTCTTGGCTTAAGTATATAAAGATGATCAAGGAGCCCCAGTGGTGCAACGTTCAAGCGCTCAGCTCCTAACCAAAAGGTTGGCCATTTGAACCCACCCAGCAGCTCCTCAGGAGAAAGAGTTGGCTATCTGCTCTCCTAAAGATTACAGCCTAGGAAACTCTATGGGGTTTTTTTAATCTGTCACATGAAGTCACTAAGACTTGAACGTTAACCGGATGGCACCCAACAACAACTCAAGTCCTCATCAGGAGCACCACTGGGACCCGGGGTTCAGAGAAGAGGCGTTCCCTCCTCATCTTGCTTCTTGTTTTCCAACGAGTAAGCCTAGGGTGGCAGATGGAGCCTCCGTGAGCTGTAAATCCTTGCCCACAGCTTCGGATAATATGACTGACCCAGAGGTGAGGGGCCTGGGCTCACCTGGGACGTGAGAGAAGTTAGGCAGCGTGGACAAGCCAACCTCTGCACTTGAACCACTGCACCACTAGGGCTCCTTAACTTGACCCAAGGTACCAGAAAAGCCTAAAACCCATTGCCGTTGAGTTAATTACGACTCATAGCAACCCTACAGGACAGAGCAGAACAGCCCCATAGGGTCTCCAAGGCCATAATCTTTACAGAAGCAGACTGCCACATCTTTCTCCCATGGAGCAGCTGGTGGGTTCGAACTGTCGACCTTTTGGTTAGCAGCCGAGGGTTTAACCACTGTGCCACCAGGGCTCATTTAAACAGGCATGAATCACCCCAGTTCCTCGGGGTGTTACTAGAATGAGAAATTGACCGCATCATTTAAACCACAGCATTACAGAAACACTTATTATGACATTTGGAGTGAAAAATTTTCAAGGCTACTGAACACACACAAAACATGAACAAAAGCAGTTACAAGTGAGCATATGTCAGTTACTCTCCTTGGGCTCCAGTGCCCTTGTGAAACAGTGTGAGCTCCACGCCCCACAGAGATGGATCCATGATCTGTGAGGCTCACTAGGTCCAGGCTGGGGGTAGACGGGCTGGGGGTTGATGCCCTGTGGTACTCACTGGGTGTCTCAGTGATCTAGCACGGCTGGAACAGAAACACCATGAGCGGTGGCTTGAAAGAACAGAAATTTATTGTCTCACAGTTCAAGAGGCTGGAAGTCTGAATTCAGGGTGGGGCTCTAGAGGAAGGCTCTCTCTCTCTGTCGGCTCTGGGGGAAGGTCCTGTTCTCAACTTCTGTAGCCCCCTGTGTTCCTTGGTTCCTTTGCAATTTCCACGTGGCATCCACCTTCCTGGATGTGTGTTTGTTCCTCTCTCTGTCTCATCTGCTGTGTTGTATCTCGGCGGTGATTTGGTTGAAGACATGCCCTACACCGATATGGCCTTGTTCACATGACCCTTTTGTTACTAAATTTTTAATGTTTTGCAAACAATGTTCTGAAGCTGTGTGTGTTCACTGGTTATGGCATGCTGGATTCAAAGACCCATTTGGAATTTTCAATATGAGTTATGCATTTTGAGAAATGTGACCTGGTAATACAAGCCACCATAAGGTGAGTGGCACTCTGGCGCCGCCGACCCGTGGCATGACAATATATCAGTAAGAACTAAATAGAGAATTTATTGCAGGTGCCTTTCTGTTAGGTTACATGGGGAGCTTCTGGTTTTCCAAATATGACCCAGACAAACCAAAACAAACCCACCAGGGCTCCCTAACCATCACGCAGGAAAGCTGTCATTGTGCTTTCAAGCCTCATCTCACAGAAATAAAGGGAAAAAGGCCAAAGTTTACAAAACTAACACATCCAGGAAGCATCACCTAATAGAATGCTCAACCCACACATCAATGAGGCTGCAGCTCCGGTCTGCTGAGCTTCACGCATTTCAGAAGGGAAATAACATACTGGTCACTATGAGTCTGAACTGACTCGACAGCAACGTGTTTGGTTTTTTATGGGTTTGTGAGGTCCAGGGAACCCTGGTGGCTCAGGGGTTAAAAGCCACGGCTGCTAACCAAAAGGTCGGCAGTTCGAATCCACCAGCCGCTCCTTGGGAACCTATGGGGAAGTTCTGCTCTGTCCTATAGGGTCACTATGAGTCAGAGTTGCCTCAACAGCAACAGGTTATGAGGTCCAGAGGCATAAAAAATGGCCAGTGTTCAGCTGGGGATTGGACAGCCCCGTGAAACAAAAGAGGACTAATGAGGCACGGCAGTCCAGGGACAAGGACGAGAAGGCAGAAGGGGACAGGAAAGCTGGTGATAGGGAACCCAAGGTCGAGAAGGGAAGAGTGTTGACATGTCATGGAGTTGGCAACCAATGCCACAAAACAATATGTGCACTAACGGTTTAAAGAGAAACTCTTTTGTTCTGTAAACCATCTAAAGTGTGAATAGCAGCACGACGGGAAGAACGTAATCAATGTCACTGAATTGTGCATGTAGAAATTTTTGAAATGGTGTATCTTTGGCTATGTATATTTTCACCAGAAAAAAAAAAAGTGTCCTCCAAGGCCAAGAAGGGAGCGTGCTGACATGTCGTGGGGTTGTTAACCAATGTCATAAAACGATATGTATACTGACTGTTTAACGAGAATTATTTGTTCTGTAAACCTTCACCTAAAGTATAATAAAAAAAAATGACAAACAAAAACAAACACAAAAAAAACAGGAACCCCCCCAAAAAAAACGGCCAGTATACGGTCACACCAATAGTAAGGAAAGTGATAACAAAGAAAATCCTACTCCAAAAATAAAAAAAAAATAATTTAAAAAAATCCTATTCCAAATGGGATCACATCCACAGGTATAGAGGTTAGGGTTCCAACACATGTTTTCAAAGGACACAATGGAGTTCATAGCACCGGGGCTGGGTGTGGACAGAGTGGGACCCCCAGCAGGGCTGTGGACAGATGTGGACGGGGCAGAAGCTACTCACTGCCTTCTGGAGGAGAACGCTGGGAGGTGAGAGCCCAACAATTAAAAGCAAATCCATAAGGTGTATTTTATCTGCACGCTTAGGGGAACGGCCTTAGACTAATATAATGAACGCAGGATAATTAAACATGCCCCTCCAATTAGCTTCCATAACTGGGGTGTGTGTGTGTGTGTGTGTGTGTGTGTGTGTGTGTGTGTGTGTGTGGCCCCAAATGAAAAGGCTAAAAATACAGCAACAGCCCATTTTACCTGAGAAAAACTAAATTACCTTTTTTTCTCACTGCAGACTATATGAACGCATTACACCCATTAATTCTTTTTTTCCTACTTTTTTTTAATAATGGAAGAAAATGAGGGGAAAAAAATCTCAGGACTTTAGGTCTGGCTGAAAATTAAGTGGATTCTGTTCATTATAACCAATTTGTTGTTAAATTGCTGCTGCTGTTGTTGTTAGCAGACATAAAGTTGGCCCTGGACTCAGCTTGGCCCCGTGCACAATGAGATTTGATCGCTGGGATCCATAGGGTTTTCATGGGTTGATTTTCAGGAGTAGATTACCAGGCCTTTCTTCCTAGTCTTAGTCTGGAAGCGCCACTGTAACATATCCACCAGGGGTAACACTGCTGGTATTTAAAATACTGGTGGCATCGCTTCAGGCATACCAACAGCCGAGCCCCCGCAGTATGACAACGTAGAAGATAATTCTTGTTGTCAGCTGCTATTGACTCGGCTCCTGACTCATGGCGACCCCATGCACAACAGAACAAATCGATGCCCAGTCCTGCGCCATCCCCATGTTCAGTTATGGACAGGACTGTCATGATCCATAGGACTTTCACTGGCTAGTTTTTGGAAGCAGATTTCCAGGCCTTTCTTCCTAGACCATCTTAGTCTGGAATCTCTGCTGAAACCTGTTCAGCATCACAGCAACATGCAATTCACTGAAGCATGACAGACCATCAGGCAGGGGGTGGGTGACTATGTTGTTGTGTGCGGTCGAGTCAATTCTGTCTCGTAGCAACCCTGTAGGACAGAGTAGAACTGCCCCATAGACTTTCCGAGGAGAGGCTGGTGGATTCAAACAGCCGACATTTTGGTTAGCAGGGGAGCTCTTAAACACTGCACTACCAGGGCTCCTGGGTAACTATGAGAGGACCCATATTTCAAGTCAAATGGCCCTCGAGGGTCTGGGTTTCCTTCCTGCTTTTGCTTCTGTCTGGCGTGAAGTGTTTATAGGAAAAGGAGCTTCCGGAAGAAGCAGCTTCCTGCCTGTTTGGGGCTGAGGAGGAAGAGTCTTCACTGCTCTAGATCCAACTGGGTTAATTTTAGGGAAATCATCTGCTTGACTAAACTCAACCTAATGCAGGCGCCACCTGCCTGTGTAATAAACGTAGGAAACCTGCATTGGGTCTCTCCCAACGAAGGCTTCAGTAACGTCTGCTCCTGCAGTGTATTGGATAAACACAGCATCAACACAAGCTTTCAGAATAACATCTGAGGACTTCCTCTTGGCGTCTATGAGCATAAGTGGTTGAGTTGCTGAAGAGACAGTGAGAGTCTCGAAAAGCTGGAACTGAGAAGAAACGCTAGCAGCCCCTCAGCCCAGCTCCTTTCCAGCTGTGTTCCCGAGGGGACCCCAGAGAACGCGTCATTTTATTTATTCCATCAGTAAAGGCATACACTTCCCAAGCAGCCCCTCACTGCTTGCACGTATGTCAGAGATGTTGTTGTTAGATGCCAGGTCCTGTGCCCTCCTCACAATCGTTGCTCTGTTTGAGCCCGTTGTTGCAGCCACTGTGTCAATCCATCTTGTTGAAGGTAAGAAAGAGAAGTAAACCAAAAATTCCCCCGAGGTAGTAAGGATACCCCTTAAAGAAAGGGTTGATGGAGGCAGAAGGAAGTGTTGTTGCTGTTAGATGCCAAGTCAGTTCCGACTCATGGTGACCTCATGCACAATAGGACAAAACATTGCCTGGTCCTGTGCCACCCTCACAATCACGGGTATGCTCCAGTCCATTGTTATCGCTATTAATAGAACGTGGTGAGGAAGTAGCTAGAACACTGGTTTCCAAGAGGTGACATGTTTATCTTGTCAAGGACGCGATGGTTCGACTGGTTTTCCTTCTTGTTGTTGATACGTTTGTTAGGTGCCGTGGAATCGGTTCCGACTCATAGCGACCCTACATACAACAGAAGGAAACACTGCCCGGTCCTGCGCCATCCTCACAATTGTTGTTATGCTTGAGCCCGTTGTTGCAGCCACTGTGTCAATCCATCTCGTTGAGGGTCTTCCTCTTTTTCACTGACCCTCTACTTTACCAAGCATGATGTCCTTCTCCAGGGACTGGCCCCTCCTGATAACAAGTCCAAAGTATGGGAGATGGGGTCTCACCATCCTTGCTTCTAAGGAGCATTCTGGCTGCACTTTTGCAAGACAGATTGGTTCATTCTTCTGGCAGTCCATGGTATATTCAATATTCTTTGCCAACACCATAATCCAAAGCCATGAATTCTTCTTCGGTCTTCCTTATTCATTGTCCAGCTTTCACATGCATATATAAGGTGATTGAAAACACCACGGCATGGATCAGGTGCACCTTAGTCTTTAAGGGGGTATTTTTGCTTCTTAACACTTTTTAGCACTTCTCGCAGATAGAGGTCCCAATAAGATTCCATTCTCCTATAGATTTTTAGGGGACAGTGGTGGTTAGGTGGTAGAATTCTTGCCTTCCATGCAGGAGACCCAGGTTCAATTCCCGGCCCGTGCATCTCATGCAAAGCCACCACCCGTCTATCGGTGGAGGCTAGTGTCTTGCTGTGAGGCTGAACAGGTTTCATTGGAGCTTCTAAAATGAGACAGACTAGGAAGAAAGGCCTGGCAACCTGCTGCTGGAAAATCAGCCATTGAAAACCCTGTGGATCACAACGGTCCAATCCACAGCTGATCGTGGGGATGGCACAGGACAGGGCAGTGTTTCTTTCCATTGCCCACGGGGCACCATGAGTCAGGGCTGACTCCACAGCAGCTAACAAACACCAGCAACATCCTAGATGTAGTCCAAGTTCTTTGTTTTTACAGAGAAATGTCACTTGCACCATATTTGAAATTAGCAATGGCACCCTGTCCTTCTCCTGCTTCAGTCCATGGTTTTGCCTCTTACTAGACCGGCACTTTGACCTATTTGGGGGTGCACTTAGGTTTTTAAAGGTGCTGTGAGTACCACAGGATGGCCATTTAAATCCATGTTGACCTCAGGGAGGAGTGAGGGAGCAGATGATGAAAAGTCTCCCTTTGGTTTAGAGGTGCCAAACCAGCTGGCTTTGAGAAGTTTCCACCTCACGGCGCCCCGAAGTGTGTCAGAGTAGAACTGCACTCCACAGGGTTTTCAGTGGCTGATTTTTCAGAAGCAGATCGCCAGGTCTTTCCTTTGAGGTGCCTCTGGGTGGATTCAAACAGCCAACATTTGGGGGTTAGCAGTCGAGTGCGCTCACTGTTTGCACCACCCAGTGACTCAGTTAGACTTCATTTCTGTTCCCGTTCATAACCAGTCCTTTATCCTTCTTGTTGTAATGGGACCGTTGGCTGTGCAGTAGTTGTGGGTTGGGTGTGGTGCTCGCAGCTTGGCAAGCATTTACCCCTTTAGTCCTCACGGTGACCCCACGAGGTAGGTGAGACCATCCCCATTTTGCACACAGGGACACCCAGGGCTGTGGATGTGTAGTTAGGACTTGGCAGCTTTCCTGAGCTGGCAGGTGGCAGACTTGGGGCTGGGCTGGCTTGTTCCAGGTGTGGCTGATAGCTGGTGGTTTCCATAGGACGGCGGCTAGGGAGGTCCCCAGGCCCTTGAGCTTCCTGGGAGCAGCCTCTTACGCCTAAGCTGGAATCCAAGAGCCACCAACCTGTCCAGGGGCCTTTGAACACGTGCTTGGGCACCACCAAGTCCTGCTGGATGGAGAATCCTTTCTCCTTGAAAACAGAGCCTCCCTTTTTAGAAAGAAGAATGAGAGCAATCCAGCCCCTGGATCTACTGTGTGCTCCGTTTAGAAAAGGAAAATCTTTGTTGCCTTTTGAGGGAAATCAGCCGCACTCCTGATGCATGCAGAGTAAACGCATATTTAAACATTTCCGAAGGGCTGACTTCCCTGCCCCTGGCTGGAAGGCTGCCCACAATGGCTGCAGAACAGCAGGGCCAGGGCAGCGGGGACAACAGGGGTCTGGCTGGCTTACCTGCCCCAGGAGAGCCTGAGGGGCAGCGATGACATGGGAGGGGCCCTGGGAGAGCCGAGATCGGTACGAGAGTGCAGACAATGAAGCGCACGTGTGTGCTCATGTGTGTGTGCACGGATGTGTGCGAGTGTGTGCAAGTGTGCACGCACATATATTGTGTGCATGCATTGTGTGTGCTGGTTGGTGTATGTTTGTGTGCTAGTGTGTGCACGGATGTGTGCAAGTGTGTGCAAGTGTGCACGCACATATATTGTGTGCATGCATTGTGTGTGCAGGTTGGTGTATGTGTATGTGTTAGTGTGTGCACGGATGTGTGCAAGTGTGTGCAAGTGTGCAGGCATAAGTATTTTGTGCATTCATGCATGTGTGCAGGCTAGTGTGTATGTGAACATGTGTATGCATGTATATGTGCACATGTGTGCACTCAATTACATGTGTGCACGTGTGTATGCATTGTAGTGTGTGTATGTATACACTACTGTTTGCGTCTATGGATGCAACTGTGTGCATGTGCTAGTGTGTCCATGTGTAAGTGTGCATCCATGTGTATGTTTGTGTGTAGGCTAGTGTGCATATGTATGTGTATGTATGCTACAGTGCGTGTGAACGTGTGTGTGCACGCTCATGTGTGCGTATGTATGTTTGTGTGCTTGCTTTTTGTGTGTGCGTGCCTCTGTGTGCATTCTAGTGTGTGTATGAGTGAGCACGCTAATGTGTGAGTGTGTGCATGCTTGCTCGTGTGTGTGTGTGCATGCACACGTGTCTGTGTGTGTCTGTGTATGTGTGAGCTATTTCCTCCCCCACCATGGGGGTTGTGGGGAGGGGTTAGATTAGAAAACTTCAATTAAGCCTTTACAAAGACCATCTGCTGAATGGTGACTGGGGTTTCGTGTAAACAAAATGCCAATGCTGGTTACAAACAAATGATCTTATCTACTGCATTGTGTTACAAATTAAAATTAGATCAAGCCACCTACGTAGTACCTGGGCTGCATCTTCAATTTCTCGCGGAAAGGGAGTGTTTGCGGCGAGCATTCATCCAGCCTGATGAGCCCTCATTATCCCCAACCAGCAGTCCACACGGCGCCGGCATAATCAAAGCCTGGGGGTACGTATTAATTATCCTTTTGAATAGTGATGAAATTTTAAAAAGATCTCCTTTAGGCTCACATCCTCGGCAGATGAAACAAAGGCTCCTACAGCTTGTGAGCAGAAGCTCACATGTGTTTTTACATCTGTTTGGGATATTCCAATTGGAAACTCAACAAGCATTCCCTGGGATTAAAGAAGGAGACGGGGAGAATAAAAATCCAGTAATAACAGACAAGCTCCACCCCATCTCCTTGAGCAGGGAGGAATGCTGGTTTCCTTCCTCAAAAATGCACAGTTGCTTTATGACATATATATTATGATGGAAAAGAAAGAGTTGAGTCACACCACATGTAGGGATGTCGGGGAGAAGTGTCCACCTGTAATCTCCAGAGATCCCAGCTCCAGTTAATTAAGAGCTGATGGATTCTGCACCCTCATCGCTCAACCCACAGCCCTCTGGTCCCCCTTTTGTACATGGGGAGTCCTTGGGCAGTGCAAACAGTCGAAGCGCTCAGCTGCTAACTGACAGGTTGGAGGTTTAAATCCACCTGGAAGTACCTCAGAAGACAGGCCTGGCAATCTGCTTCCAAAAAATCAGCCACTGAAAGCCCTATGGAGCACAGTTCTGCCCTGACACACCCAGGGCTGCCATGAGTCAGAGTTGACTTGATGGCAACGGGTTATGAGTCCTCAGGTGGTGAAAACGGTTAAAGCACTCGGCTGCTAACTGAAAGGTTGGAGGTTCAAGTTCACCCAGAGGTGCCTCAGAAGAAGGATCTGGCAATTGCCTTTTGAAAAGTCAGCCATTGAAAACTCTGTGGAGCACAGTTCTACCCTGACACATGTGGGGTCTCCATATGTCCAGGTCGACTCAATGTAACTGAATCAGAGTACCTTGGTGGTGCAAACAGTTAACATGCTCAGCTGCTAACAGAGAGTTCAGAGGTTTGAGTCCACCCAGAGGTGCCTCAGAAGAAAGGCCTGGTGGTCTACTTCCAAAAAATCAGCCACCGAAAACCCTATGGAGCTCAGTCGTACTCGGACACACGTGGGGTCAGCAGGAGTCAGGATCTTTGACTCAAGGCAACCAGTTTGGAGTCCCTGGGCGGTGCAAACAGGTAACAAACTCAGCTGGAGTCCACCCAGAGGCAGCTTGGAAGAAAGGCCTGGTGATATCCTGTGGGAAAAAATCAGCCATTGAAAACCCTGTGGAGCACAGTTCTCCTCTGACACACGTGGGGTCGCTATGAGCTGGAGTCGACTCAACGGCAGCTGGTACTGGGGGTCTGGATGGTACAAGCAGAAGGAGCCCCTGTCCAAGGCCCTGGCAGAATGCGGTCTTGGAGAGTGAGGGCTGAGACCCCAGTTTTGCATGCAATGGATCAACAGACTTTGTTGTCTAATTTGAATTGGAATGCAAACTGAGGCAGTCTTTCTGGGCAGCAAAAACGGATGCATCACATGCCCGCGATGGTCTGGGTGACTAGGAAGGGGCCTTGGGAGGCGGACGAGCTACTTCATGGACCTCTCTCCACAGGAGCGAAGACCAACTTGCTCACCGGGGACAGAACTTGTGAGCTTTGCATTTAGGATGCCTTTCTGTTCACCGGGATCGCCTTGAATTCTACCCTGGATGCTTACAAATACCAATTTGCTTTTAATTCCCTTTCTGACTGTGGTACCGAGGGCACTGTAAAATACTCACACTGGCAAGGTTCCTTTGAACGGTTTCTCAGAAATCAAAACGCAATCCAGAAGCCATTTAAACTGTATGACAGCTGCGTCATTGCAAGGAGTTTGGAAATGTTACTAAACTCAACATATGATTAATTTATATCCATGGTCATTATAATTATATAACTGGAGACTTAATAAAAATGCAGGTGATTTTCTAGTATAGGCGTCTATTTCCCTGGGCAGCTGGAAATAAAAGAGCATCTCAGCCTACCGAATAAAGAATGAACTAAAGTTGAATTAAGAGGGAGTGATGCTTTGGTGGTAGAATTCTCGCCTTCCATGCAGGAAGCCCGGGTTTGATTCCCAGCCGATGCACCTCATACGCAGCCACCACTCGTTTGTCAGCGGAGGCTTGCAAGTTGTTGTGATGCTGAACAGGTTTTGTCAGAGCTTCCAGACTAAGATAGACTAGGAAGAAAGGCCTGGCGATCTACTTCCAAAAATCAGCTCATGAAAACGCTATGTGGATCACAACAATCTGATCTGCAACAGATCGTGAGGATGGAGCAGGACCGGGCAGCGTTCCATTCTAGTTGGGCATGGGGTCACCATGAGTCGGGGATCAACTTGACGGCAGCTAACCAAAATGAGTTAAATGGAAATAACATTGCTTAAAAGATTAGCATACATCCTACAGATTTTGCAGAATTGGGTAGTCAGAGCAGTAGAATCACCCCATTTGAAAAGTGAGGGGATTCCTCTGCATGAGAACCTCCTGTCTGATAGCTGTGGTTCTTGGGTGCCGTCGAGTTGATTCTTACTCACGTGACCCCATGTGACAGAGTAGAACTGCCCCATAGTGTTTCCAAGGCCATTATCTTTACAGGAGCAAATCACCAGGCCTTTCTTCCACAGACCTACTGGTGGATTCAAACTACAGACCTTTTGATTAGCAGCCGAGCACTTAACCACTGTACGACCAGGCTTTCTCTGCCGGCTTGCTGTCATTGTTAGGTGCTGTAGAGGCGATTCCTCCAACTCGTTATGACCCCATGTGACAGAGCAGAATGGTCCCATAGGGTTTCCTAGGCTGTGATCTTTACGGAAGCAGATGGGCAAGTCTTTTCTTCCACAGAGCAGCTGGGCGAACTTGAACCTCCAATCTTTCAGTGAGCAGCTGAGCGTGTTAACTGTTTGCACCACCCAGGGCCTTCTAGAGACCCTTTATGGAGAACTCGCCTAACAAAGACTGAACGAAAGCAGCAAGGCTGCCTGGAAGCCAGGCTCCCGCATGGAGCTACCACTGTGACCATGGACCCAGAGTCAGAATCGTAAAACCCAAGGTGGCCCCAGATGTTGAGGAAATCTGAAATCAGAATGTGCATTTGAGTCACAGTACTTACACCTTAACATCTGGGACGGGAGTTTGCTTTGTTTGACCCGTTGCCGTGCAGTTGGCCCTGACTCACGGTGCCCCCACGTGTGCCAGAGTAGAACTGTGTTCCACAGGGTTTTCAATGGCCAATGTTTGGGAAGTAGATCACCAGGCCTTTCTTCCAAGTCACTTCCAAGGCACTTTCAGACACCAGGAGGGCACGTTAACCATTTGTGCCACCCAGGGACTCCTTACCTTGTTAACCAAAACCTAACCAAACCATTGCTGTGGAGTCAATTCCAACTCGTAGCAACCCTATAGGTTGGAGTACAACTGCCCCCATAGGGCTCCCAAGGAGCAGCTGGTGGATTCAAACTGCCGAACTTTGGGTTAGCAACAGAGCGCTTAACCACTGCACCACCAGGGCTCCTTACGTTACACGGAGGCATACTGATTCTAATGCGTCACTTTGCAGAAGAAGAAAGTAGAAACACAGGTATGTGGGGTTCAGGAAAGACAAACGGATTAATAATTAAGCTAGAAAATTTTTCAGAAAGTTAAACATAGAATCATCATGTGGCCCAGCAATTCCACTTCTCGATATGTACCCAAAAAAATTGAAAGCAGGGACTGAAACAGGTGCTTGTACACAAAAATTCATTACTGTGCTATTCACAATAGCCAAAAAATAAAAACAACCCAAATGCCCATCGACAGACAAATGGAGAAACACGGTGGACTCCTTCCACACGGTGGAGTATTACTCAGCCACGACGAGAAATGAAGTCCTGATGCCCACTACAACATGCATGAACCTTGAAAACATAAGGCTGAGTGAAATACGTCAGACACGAAGGGACCAATATTGTCTGATCCCACTTGTAGGAAATATCCAAAATAATCAAATGCATAGAGACCCTCTGAGACTGCTCCCCAGGCCTCCTGCCCTGCCCCCCACACTGAAGACCCCAACCCTGGCCATCAAAAGAGTTCCCAAGGGATCCTGAAAACATTACACATAGAACTACTGTACAACCCAGCAGCCCACCCCTGGGTATGGACCCAAGAGAACGGAGAGCAGGGACTCAGGCAGACACGCGTGCACACCAGTGTTCACTGCAGCACTGTCCACACCAGACAAAAGGTGGAAACACCCCAAGTGCCCATCAACAGATGATGATAAACACGATGTGGTCCATCCGCACGATGGAATATTACTCAGCCATGAAGAGGAATGAAGTCCTGATGTGTGCCACCACGTGGATGAACCTTGACAACATGATGCTGAGTGACGTAAGTCAGACACCAAGGGACAAATACCGTCTGACCACACTTCCATAAAATATGCAGAATAGGCCAATGCATAGAGATCAAAGTTTATTAGTGGTTAGCTGGGGCTGAAGGCAGGAGGAGATGGGAGTTATTACTTCACTCTTTCAAGACCCAATTATTTTCTCCTTTGAATTGTTTTGTTGACACTATGTGTTTTCAATGATGAAGTCATGCTGATTAAAGGGCATTGAGTTTCTGTTTGTTATCAGTAGGTGTTGTCCAGCCAGCTACGACGTGACCGTACGTACAACAGAAGGAAACATTGCTTGGTCCTGCGCTGTCTTCACGATTGTTGGTGTGTTGGAGCCCATTGTTGAGGGTATTGTGTCATTCCATCTCACGAAGGGTCTCCCTCATTTTCACTGACCCCCTACTTTACCAAACAGGATGCCCTTTTCTAGCCATTGGTCTTTCCTGATGACGTGTCCAAAGCCAGCAAGATAATGAACTCTCTCCATCCTTGCTTCTAAGGAGCATTCTGGTTGTATCTCTTCCAAGACTGATGTGTTCGTTCTTCTGGCAGTCCACGGTATATTCAGTATGTTTCTTTTAGTGTATTCTGTGGTTGGTTGCTGTCAAATTTGCTCCAACTCATCGCGACCCATGTAGAACAGAACAAAATGTGAGCCAGTCCCACGTCACCTTCATGATCGTTGGTATGTTTGCGTCCATTGTTGAGGCTACTGTGTCAATCCATCTCATGGAAGGTCTCCTTCGTTTTCACTGACTCTCCGCTTTCCCAACCATGATGTCCTTTTCTAGCAATCGGTCTTTCCTGACGACGTGTCCAAAGTCAACCAGTCGAAGTCTCTCTGTCCTTGCTTTGAAGGAGCGTTCTGCCTGACACTATAGGGGAATCCTTCCCTGTATCTTTCTAAGGGAGAGATCCACAGCTTTCCTGGGATTCTCTCCAGGTCTTCAACCACTGAAGGCTGACCCACAGTCGGCAGGATGCTGAGAGAATACGGAGAAAGAGGCTCCTCAGTGGAGTAGGAAGCCAACTGCACCTCTATGTTCCTGTCTGTATCCACTCAGGGGGACCTGCTGGATAATGTCCTTACTGCCCAGCACTTTGGGGGACCAGTCCCATAGTGCCCCCAATGCACGAGTGCAGATGCTCGCCACAGCACCCAAGGTACATGATGCCCTTGGAGTTGTAGAATATGGAGGCCCCACATGGGAAATCTCTCTCAGCTCCCAGCCTGCTGATATCAACTCTGCCCACTGGGAGAGCTAGCTACTGAAACCCGCTCTGATCTGTTCTTTCAGTGCCCAGATTTATTTTTTACATCACCTGGATTTTTATTTTGTCTTCTGCTCCCAGGCTGAGATTTCCTGCCTCGTTTCCGCCTAGAGCAAATCTCAACAGCTGAGTTAAGAGCCCCTAAAAATAGGGTTTTGCACTCAAACTGCTGACGCCGCTTTCTCTGAGCTGTGCAGGTGACTCGGCTATAATTAAAAGGACACAGAGTACTTTGTCTTTGAGTAACCTAAATCGCTATCAGGTTAACTTAAAATAAAGTTTCTATGAATTATATGGTGTTTGGGACATAGAAGCCTTCTTCTTCCCTAAGACCAGAACTGGATTATGCAGTTGGGGTGAGAGGTGACGCAAAGTGAGGCTGTCTGTGGCGTTGGAGGTGACATCAATAAAAGATTCCTTGGAAATGCAACGTGACCATCAATAGAAAGGGTGATGAGCCGAGCAGAATCTTTGCAGAATCTGTTCAGGTGTACTTGATTCGGTTCAAAGATGCTTTCGTCTTCAGAGAATTCTGGTGGCAATTTTTACCGGCAACCTTAGCTGTTCATACTTAAATTGTATATTCAGGAATAAAAGTAAACATGTCTCATCCTCTCTTGCTCTTTTTCAGGCATCTTGCCCCCACTTTTTTTTTTTTTCTTTTTTTTTTTTTTCTGGTTCTGGTCTTGCATTTACTTCTTCAGCCATGAGAAGGAAGGCATCTGGTGGTATAATTTTTCATTTTCTTTTTCTATTTAATAACATTTTCTTCTCATATTTCTTTGGATGCCTTGAAAAGGTCCTCCTGTTCCAACTGCACTTTTATTACCTCAATTGCTGTTGTTCCTACAGCAGCTCTGAGCTTTTTCTCCTTCTTTCCTTCCTTTTCACCTCCCTTCCTGCCTGCCTGCCCGCCTGCCCGCCCGCCTGCCTGCCATCCTTCCTGCCTGCCTTCCTTCCTGCCTGCCATCCTTCCTTCCTTCCTGCCTGCCTTCCCTTCCTTCCTTCCTGCCTGCCTGCCATCCTTCCTGCCTGCCTGCCATCCTTCCTGCCTGCCTGCCATCCTTCCTTCCTGCCTGCCTGCCATCCTGCCTGCCATCCTTCCTGCCTGCCTGCCATCCTTCCTGCCTGCCTGCCTGCCATCCTTCCTGCCTGCCTGCCATCCGTCCTGCCTGCCATCCTTCCTTCCTTCCTGCCTGCCATCCTTCCTTCCTGCCTGCCTGCCATCCTTCCTTCCTGCCTGCCATCCTTCCTTCCTGCCTGCCTGCCATCCTTCCTGCCTGCCTGCCTGCCTGCCATCCTTCCTGCCTGCCTGCCATCCTTCCTTCCTGCCTGCCTGCCATCCTTCCTTCCTGCCTGCCATCCTTCCTTCCTGCCTGCCTGCCATCCTTCCTGCCTGCCTGCCTGCCTGCCATCCTTCCTGCCTGCCTGCCATCCTTCCTGCCTGCCTGCCTGCCATCCTTCCTGCCTGCCTGCCATCCGTCCTGCCTGCCATCCTTCCTTCCTTCCTGCCTGCCATCCTTCCTTCCTGCCTGCCTGCCTGCCATCCTTCCTTCCTTCCTGCCAGCCATCCTTCCTGCCTGCCTGCCATCCTTCCTTACTTCCTGCCTGTCTGCCATCCTTCCTTCCTTCCTTCCTGCCATCCCTCCTTCCTTCCTGCCTTCCCTTCCTGCCTTCCCTCCTTCCTTCCTGCCTGCCTTCCCTTCCTGCCTTCCCTCCCCCTTTCCTTCCTTCCCTCCTTCCCTCCTTCCTGCCTTCCCTCCTTCCTTCCTGCCTTCCCTTCCTGCCTTCCCTCCTTCCTTCCTGCCTGCCTTCCCTTCCTGCCTTCCCTCCCCCTTTCCTTCCTTTTCTCCTTCCTTCCTTCCCTCCCTCCCTCTTTGTTCCCTTCCTTCCTTCCCTCCTCCCTCTCTCTGGTTTTTGTTCCTTCTTCCCTCCCTCCCTTTCTTTCTTCCTCTCTCTCTCTTTCTTTCCTAGTTTCACTTCACTTTTCTCTCTTCTTCACAAGAGTTCTCTCTAAGGTGATAAAATACCTAGTGTTATTGCTTGCCTGTTTTCTTTAAGTGGATAAGTTTACCCGCTGTGTCACCCTCAAAAGAAAAGTGAAGGTCCTAGCTCCTGTACCCGTGGGTGGGACCCTGTTTGGAAATGAGGGTTTTCTTTTGCTGTGTTAGCAAGCTCTTACCAGAGTAGCCAAAAACCAAACCACACCCACTGCTGTCGATTCCGACTCATAGCAGCCTTAGAGGACAGAGCTGAACTGCCCCATAGGGTTCCCAGGGAGTGGCTGGTGGATTCAAACTGCTCACCTTTTGGTTAGCAGCCGAGCCCTTAACTGCTGCACCACCAGGGCTCCGAACCAGCGTAGAGTAGAACCTAACCCTAATCCCTTCTGAGAGATGTCTTATAGAAGGAGCAAGATAAACACAAATAGACACACACCGTTGGGGGTGGGGGAAGAGACAGACGCCAAGGATCACCAAGGATCTCCATGGAACACCAAGGAAGTCCCAGGCTCCTGACGAGGAAGGGACCCTCCCCTAAAGCCGAGCCCCTGATGTGGACCTCTGGCCTCCAGAACTGTGAGGCAATAAATTTTTGTTCTTTAAAGTCACCCGTGTGTGGTGTTTTTTGTTATGGCATCACTGAGACAATAAAACAGACGTCAAAACAGAAAAGGGTCCAGGCAAGGAGGGACAGCGTGCTCACAGCTAATGCCAGCATGGCCATCAATCCCCACCTCCCCTAATCATCAAGCCCTCCCCCGATCATCCCAACCCTTATCAATAAATTGAGCTTAGGAGTCCTGGTGGTGCAGTGGTTAAGAGCTCGGCTGCTAACCAAAAGGTCGGCAGTTTGAATCCACCGGGCGCTCCTTGGGGCAGTTCTACTCTGTCCTGTGGGGTCACTATCAGTCAGAATCGACTCAACGGCAATGGGTGTTTTGTTGTTGTTTTTCGGTCTCTGAGTTCTGTACTGCACATGTCACAAATTACAGCAAATTTATTATCTTACATTTGGAGTCCCTGGGTAGTGCAAACAGTTAAGATGCTCAGCTTCTAACCAAAAGGTTGGAGGTTCTAGTCCACCTAGAGGTGCCTCAGAAGAAAGCCTGGCAATCTACTTGTGAAAAATCAGCAACTGAAAACCCCGTGGAGCACAGTTCTACTCTGACACACATGGGGGCACCTTGAGTCCAGGTCAACTTGACAGCACCTGGTACAGGTATTGGTGTCTCACAGTTCTGGAAGTCAGAAGTGTGAATGGGTCTGCTGAGCTGTGTTCCTGCTGGAGACTCCAGAGGAGAATCTGTCTCCTGGTCTTGTCCAGCTTCTGGAGGCCGCCTGCATTCCTTGGCTTTTTCAAATCTCTCTCTGATTCTGCTTCCCTCCTCACATCTCCTCTGTCTCTTATCCTCCTGCCTCCCCCTTATAAGGATGCTGTGATTACATTTAGGGCTGCCTCCGATAGTCCCGCATCACCTCCCACCTCAGGATCCTTCACTTTGTCACATCTTCAAAGTCCCCTTTGCCACGTGAGGGTGCGTATTCATGGTTTCTGGGGACTAGGATGTCTTTAGGGGCTGTTATCCTGCTAGCCAGGTCCCTGAGTGGCACAAAAAGTTTGTGCTTGACTACTAACCTAAAGGTTGGAAGTTCGAACCCAGCCAACAGCACCATGGAAGAAAGTCCTGGCAACCTACTTCCCCAAAAAATCAGCCAACGAAATGCATACGGAGCCCGTTTCTAGTCCGACACACACGGGGTCACCATGAGGCAGAATCTTCTTTGTCAGCAGCTAACAACAACATTCTGCTGGCCTCAGACGCCGTGGAGCTGAGACCTGAACCACCTGGGTTGGTTGCCAGAGGGACCCAGGTGGCCGCTCCATCAACAGGGCTGACCCTCCCTTCCCTAATCAGCTTCTGCACACCATAACCATAGGAAAAAAAAGGCTTTTTTTGTGCAGAAAAACGGTCTGGTATGGAACGTAAGATTCGTGTCCTCGAAGATCGCACCCTTAACCTCCCAGGGGTTGACCACAGCAGCTTGTACCATTCCGTGTGCACGCACGTGCGGGGGTGAATCCACACGTGTGTTGTGTTGTTGTGTTAAGTTCCATCGAGCCATAGCGACCCCGTGTACAACAGAAGGAAACACTGCCCGGTCCTGCACCATCTTCACAGTCATTCTGCTTGAGCCCATTGTTGCAGCCACTGTGTCAGTCCATCTTGTTGAGGGTCTTCCTCTTTTTCACTGACCCTTGCTTTACGAAGCATGATGTCTTTCTCCAGAGACTGATCTCTCCTGATAACACGTCCAAAGTACGTGAGATGTAATCTCGCCATCCTTGCTTCTAATAAGCATTCTGGCTGTACCTCTTCCAGGACAGATTTGTTTGTTGAATTATGGTATTGGCAAAGAATGTTGAATATACGATGGACTGCCAGAAGAATGAACAAATTTGTCTTGGAAGAAGTACAGCCAGACTGCTCCTTAGAAGCGAGGATGGTGAGTCTTTGTCTTATATGCTTTGGACATGTTATCAGGAGGGACAAGTCTGTGGAGAAGGACATCATGCTTGGTGTCATGGATTGACCTGTGTCTCCCAAAAATATCTATCAACTTGGCTAGTCCATGATTCCCAGTATTGTATGATTGTCCACCATTTTGTCATCTGATGTGATTTTCTTATGTGTTGTAAATCCTACCCCTATGATGTTAATGAGGTGGGATTAGAGGCAGTTATGTTAATGAGGCAGGGCTCAATCCACAAGATTAGGTTGTGTTTTAAGTCAATCTCTTTCAAGATATAAAAGAGAGAAGCAAGCAGAGAAGAGGGGGGACCAAGGACATCTCCTGAGATGTTGGGGTGATGTTTACCCAGAATTCTGTATCTGAGGTTCTCTAGGAGGGTCCCTGGTGGAAGTGGACCTGGGAGAACTTCTCCTGAGAGACTGGCGTGATGCTGTGCCCAGAATTCTGTATTTAGGTTCTCCAGGAGGGTCCCTGGTGGAGGTGGACCTGGATACGTTCTCCTGAGAGATTGGAGTGTTGCTCTACCCAGAATTCTGTATCTGGGGTCCTCCAGAACTGTCCCTGGTAGAAGTGGACCTAGAGACTTTCTCTTGAGATGTTGGGGTGCTGTTCAGTGAGAATTCTGTATCTTGGGTTTTCCAGGAGGGACCCTGTTGGAGGTCGACCTGAGGACCTTCTCCTGAGATGTCAAGGTGATGTTGTACCCAGATTTTGTATTTAGCATCCCCCAAGAGCTGTAGCTTCTGTGAGCTGGGGTCGAGCTGCAGCTCTGACACTTGCCATCTGTTCGACTTTGAGAAAACCCACGTAACTATTTCTTCCGTATGGTGGAGATAGCACTCACCTGCGTCTCCATGTTGTTGGGAGGGTTGAGTGAGATTAAATGAAAGCCATTTGTAAATTGCATAAACATAAATTGCTTTAATTTACTGCAATTTATTCTACCCCATTCCATTTATGTGGGCAATTGGAGCCCAGGCAAATAACAATAAAGCTAGTTCTATGCCTTGAAAATCAACACCTTTTTGCATTAAAATAGCAATTTACCTGGAAGCATTCAGGACTCTCTTGCCTCTTGGAATCTGGGATTCCCTTTGAAGGTAACACCTGCAAATATCAGCATTTCATCAATATGGAATCACCCTTTAGTACACCCCCATTATTAACTGAGAAATGGCTATTAAATGTAAGTCTTAGTCACTGAGACTCCTTGCCGAAGAAATCGAATCAGTTCCTAGAAGGCTATAGGGGACACATCTTTGATGTCAACACATGGAGAACCACGTGTGGGGACCACCCCCTTCTGTCTGCTGTTGGAAAAGGTTTGCAACCATCTGAGTCTCTCTTGGTTCTTGCCCTTCCACCTCTGCTTGTTCTGTGGAGTGAGGCTGGGAAACCAAAACTGTATTGACGATGTGGTATAAAAGAAGACAGAGCCAACTCTCCAAATCTAATTGCTGTTGTTGTTAGGTGCCGTGGAGTCAGCTCCGACTCACAACAGCCTCACGTACAACAGGACAAAACACTGCCAGCTCCTGCGCCATCCTCACCACCGTTGCTATGTGTGAGCTCATTGTTGCAGCCACTGTGTCAGTCCATCTCATTGAGGGTCCTCCTCTTTTTTGATGACCCTCTACATTACCAAGCATGATGTCCTTCTCCAGGAACTGGTCCTTCCAGATAACATGCCCAAAGTACGTGGGACAAAGTCTCACCATCTTCGCTTCTAAGGAGCATTCTGGCTGTACTTCTTCCAAGTCAGATTTGTTCACTCTTTTGGTAGTCCATGGTACACTGGATATTCTTCGCCAACAGCATAATTCAAGGGCGTCAGTTCTTCTTCAGTCTTCCTTATTCATTGTCCAGCTTTCGCATGCATATGAGGTGATTGAAAACTTCATGGCTTGGGTCAGGCCCACTGTCTTAGTCATCTAATGCTGCTATAACAAAAATACCACAAGTGAGTGGCTTTAACACAGAGAAATTTATTTTCTCACAGTTTAGGGTGGCTAGAAGTGCAAATTCAGGGCACTCGCTCTAGGGGAAGACTTTCTATCTCTTTTGGCTCTGGGCGAAGGTCCTTGTCTCTTCAGCTTCTGTTTCAGCGTTCCTTGATGATCTTCATGTGGCATCTATCTTCCCCCATCTCTGCTCGCTAGCTTTCTTGCTTAATCTGCTCCTTTTATATCTCAAAAGAGATCGACTCAGGACACATCCTACCCAAACGCTGTCTCATTAACGTAACAAAGAAAACTCAATCCCAAATGGGATTATAACCACAGGTACAGGAGTTAGGACTGACAACACGTATTTTGGGAGGACACAATTTAATCCACAACAGTGTCTCACGTGGCAAAAGGGACTTGACAGATGTGACTAAGTGAGGGGTGTTGAGATAGGAAGATAATCCTGGATGATCTGGGGTGAGCCTTAAACGCAATTCCAAAAAGCAAACCTGTAGCCGTTGAGTCGATTCAGACTCATGATACCTGTCTTAGTCATCTAGTGCTGCTATAATAGAAATACCATAAGGGATGCTTTAGTGAACAGAAATTTATTCTCTCACAGTACAGTAGGCTACAAGTCCAAATTCAGGGCATCAGCTCCAGGGGAAGGCTTTCTCTCTGTCGGCTCTGGAGGAAGGTCCTTGTCATCAGTCTTCCCCTGGTCTAGGAGCTTCTCAGCACAGGGGCCCGGGGTCCAAAGGACACACTCCCTTTCTGGTTCTCCATTCCTGGTGGCAGGAGGCTCTCCCTCTCTCTGCTCACTTCTTTTATATCTCAAAAGACATTGACTAAAGATACAACCTAACCCTGTAGATTGAGTCCTGCCTCATTAACATAACTGCCATTAATCCTGCCTCATTGACATCATAGAGGTAGGATTTACAATACATAGGAAAATCACATCAGATGACAAGATGGTGGACAATCACACAATAGTAGGAATCGTGGCCCAGCCAAGTTGGCACACATTTTGGGGGGACACAATTCGATCTATAACAGCACACCCTTAAAAAACTATCTCTACAAGACCAAAATCTCAACATTTACTCTAAAGCAAAGAAAGAAGACTGGGGGTTGGGGGGGGGGCGGCAGGGAAACTAGAGTACTGGAAACGGAATAACCAAAACGCAATTAAAGAGAATGTTGACAAATTGTGGAAAATGTAACCAATATCACTGAATATTTTGTGTAGAAATTGTCAGATGGGAACCTAATGTACTGTGTAAACTTTCACCGAAAACACAATAAAATCTTATTTTTTTAAAAAAAGAAAAAAAGCATTTTACCTAGAAGCAGTCAGGACTTCTTGGACTCTTGGAATCTGGGTTGTTTTTTTTTTAAGGTAACACCAACAATTATCTGCATTCGTAATAAGAAATTACCCTCTCATACGCTCAATTATTATGTTAATACACCCAGCTGACTGAGCCCAAACAAGTGACTAAGATCCATCAAAGTCACTGCTTCTGTGTCTGAGTCTCCGGTCTGTGCTGCTGTAGCAGAAATACCACAAAGCGGGGGGCGGGAGTGCTTTAAAGAACAGAAGTTTATTTCCTCACAGTTGTGGAGGCTAGAAGTCCAAATTCAGGGTCTCAGCCTTGTTGATTCCCTTCTTGTTGGTAGCCCTGATGATCTTTAGTTCCTTAGCTTGTAGACGATCCTACGTGACGTCTGTCTTCCACCGTGTGTGTGTGTGTGTGTGTGTGTGTGTGTGTGTGTGTGTGTGTGTGTGTGTGTGATGCTCTTTTTATAACTCAGAAGTGATGAGGTATAGGACCCGCTATGCCGTGGTATGAGCTCATTCACATAACCAAAGAAAACCCCTGTGTCCAAGAAGCATTACATTTACAGGAGCAGGGGCTAAGATTTCAACACGTATTTTGGGGGGACACAAGTCATGTTGTGGTTGTGTGCCGTCGAGTACATTCCGACTCATGGTGACCCCAGGTGACAGAGTGGAACTGCCCCACGGGGTTTTCTAGGCTGTCATCTTTACTGGAGAAGATTGCCACATCTTTCTCCCTTAGAGCTGCTGGGTGGGTTTGAACCCATAACCTTTTGGTTGTCAGATGAGCACTTAACCCCTTTGCCACCAGGGCTTCTCCACTGAGCCACCAGAAAAATAAATAAATAAACCCATTGCCGTTGAGTCGATCCCAACTCATAGCAACCCTATAGGACAGAATAGAACTGCCCCCCAGGGTTTCCAAGGAGTACCTGGTAGATTCGAACTGCCGACCTTTTGGTTAGCAGCCTGAACTCTGAACCACTGCGCCACCAGGGCTCCTTAATTCAATTTATAAGAGTGGGGAATTAAAACACATCAATCCCAGTCCTGTGCAGTAAGCTCCCTTCTCACTTGAAGATGCCGGGGGCCAGCACAGGCCACGAAGTTGTCTGCCTTCCCTTTGCGTGGTTATCCCAAGCCTCTGACTCTCCTGGTTTGGGAACCCTCTGTATCGATTTCCTGGGGGTGGGAGGGTGGCCATAACAAAGTGCCACACACTGAGGGGGCTTAAAACCACAGACATTTGCTCTTTCAGTTCTGGAGGCTAGAAGTCCCAAATCAAGCTGTCAGCAGGTCCACGTTCCCTCCAGAGGCTCTAAGGAAGGATCCTTCCTCGTCTCTCCCAGCTCCCGGTGGCCCCAGGCGTTCCTGGGCTTGTGGCCACATCACCCCAATCTCTGCCTCCTTCTTCATGTGGCCGTCTCCCCTCTGTGTCTCTGTCTCCTCTTCTGTCTCTTATGAGGACCCCGTCATTGGGTTTACAGCCGATCCTAACCCAGGAGTCCCTGGGTGGTGAAGGGGTTACCATATTGTTTTGCAAATAATGCGCCCATGTCAACAACGCGCCCACATATATAACCTGAGGCAAAGCGCACTTCTGATAATAGCTTGAGGGAAGAGGGTTCTGTTCTCTTTTGATATTTTGTCTTCACTCTTGTGGTCTCTGGGGTCCCTCTTCCCCATAGGAAGTAACTGTAGATGGAAGGAAGCGTCACACTGTGGGGTGAAAGGAACCTGCACAAAACGCATGGTGCTCTTCTGGGCGGTCCCCACAAAGCCCCCTCCGGTATTTATTTCTGGGACCTTGGAGATGTCTTGTGCATGCTTCCACCAATAGGAACCCCGTATCTGACTTGAGGAAGAAGAGCAAAGGGGCTGAGAACCTTTAATTGAGGGATGTGTGAGTGACTTGGGGTGGCTGTAATGAATTACCACAAACTGAATGGTTTGAAACCCACATAAATTTATTTTCTCACAGTTCTGGAGACCAGAAGTCTGAAACCAAGGTGTGGGCAGAGTCGTGCTCCCTCCGGAGACTCTAGGGGAGGATCCTTCCTGGTCTCTTCCAGCTTCTGGTGGCCCCAGGCGTTCCTGGGCTTGTAGCCACATCACCCCAATCTCTGCTCCGTCTTCACATGGCCGTGTCCCCTCTGTGTCTGTTTCTCTTCTTCGTGCTTACAGAACACCACTCAGATGGGATTAGGGTCCACCCTGCTCCAGTATGATCTCATGTTAGGTTAATTACATCTGCAAAGATAAAACCCGTCGCTGTGAAATCAATTCTGACTCCTAGCGACCCTGTAGGACAGAGTAGAACTGCCCCATAGGGTTTCCAAGGCTGTAAATCTTTACGGAAGCAGACTGCCTCATCTTTCTCCCACAGAGCGGGAATCACCGACCTTTCGGTTAGCAGCTGAGAGCTTAACCATAGCACCACCAGGGCTCCTACCTGCCAAGATACAAGTCAGAAATCAAGGTGTGGGCAGGGTCGCGCTCCCTCTGGAGGCTCTAGGGGAGGATCCTTCCTTGTCTCTTCCAGCTTCTGGTGGCCCCAGGCATTCCTGGGCTTGTGGCCACATCACCCCAATCTCTGCTCCGTCTTCACATGGCGTCTGCCCCGTGTCTCTTCTCGTTTACAAGGACATCACTCAGGTGGGATCAGCACCCACCCAACTCCAGTATGATCACATGTTACCTGATCATGTTACCTGATCTGCAAAGACTCCATTCCTAAACAGTCTGTTCACAGCCACAAGGGTTAAGACTTCAACGTGTCTTTTGAGGCACACAATTCAACCCACCAACATTTTCCTGGCTCCATCTGCTCTGTCCCTTGTGTGGGACAAACTTCCCCAGACCCTGGCCAACTCCAGATGCCCTGGAAGCTTCCCAGCACCCTCTGGGGATAAATTCCTCCATCTTCAACGTTTATAACAATCCTCTCTGCCCATCTCTCTTTTGCCTCTCCATGAAACATCAGGCTAAAGACACCTCGTTTTTGAAATCCCAGGCGATGTTTTGAAAGTTTGATTTCACATTTGGGGTGAGATATCGGGTGAGACAGCCAGAGAGTCTTGGCGTTGGTGATCCTTTACCTCCCCTTCCTTGTTCCCTGCCAGTTGGGCTTGTTATTGGCAGCACATTGATTGCTTTTTATGAGTTTCATATTTTCATAAGGCTGCACTTCATTATTCATGTGTTTGGATGCCTCGTGCTCAAGTACTAAATCACGCCGCTAAATACACTCCAACAAGAGACGCAAAGACATGAGCACCTGCAGGTGCCTGTTTTTCTTCTCCGTGCTTGGAACCACAGAGAGTTAGCAAACTTTGTAAGAAGTTGGAAGTTAGGGAGGAAAGGCGTCTTGACGTCACCCCCTTGTGGATCTGTTGTTGCCCGTGTGGACTTCTGCAGTGGAGGGATGGGAAGAAATGACTGTGATAATCCCTAGTCTCGTTGTGTTCCGTAAAGTGTGCTGCTTAACCCTTCGGGGGCGGTGATGGTTCGGTGGTAGAATCCTTGCCTTATATGCGGAAGACCCCAGTTCGATTCCCGGCCAATGCACTTCATACACAGCCACCACTCATCTGTCAGTGGAGACTTGCGTGTCGCTGTGACGCTAAACAGGTTTCAGCGGAGCTTCTAGACTAAGACAGACTAGGAAGAAAGGCCTAGAGACCTATTTTCGAAAAATCAGCCAGTGAAAACCCTATGGAGGACAATAGTTCAATCCCCAGTTGATCATGGGGGTGGCTCAGGACCAGGCAGTGTTGCGTTCTGTTTCATGCATGGGGTTGCCATGGATGGGAGTCTGCTTCCTGGCTACTAATGACAGCAACAGAAGAAGCTGTGGGGGGTCCTGGTGGTTCAGGGGTGCAACTCTCACCTGCCTGGGAAAGCTGGACGGTGAATAAAGAAGACCCAAGTAGGAGTGACGTGCGTTTGAAATATGGCGTTGGTGAAGAATCTCGAATATACCATGGACTGCCAAAAGAACAAACAAATCTGTCTTGGAAGAAGTACAGCCAGAATGCTCCTCAGAAGCAAGGATGTCGAGACTACATCTCATATACTTTGGACATGTTGTCAGGACGGATCAGTCCCTGGAGAAGGACATCATGCTTGGTAAAGTACAGGGTCAACAAAAAAGGGGAAAACCCTCAATGAGATGGATTGACACAGTGGCTGCAACAATGGGCTCAAGCATGACAAGGATTGTGAGGATGGCACAGGACCGGGCAGTGTTTTGTTCTGTTGTACACAGGGTCGCTATAAGTCGGAACCGACTCCACAGCACCTAACAAGAACGAGACAGACCCAGGTTCGATTCCCAGCCAGTGCACCTCATGCATGACCACCACCCGTCTGTCAGTGGGGGCTTGCGTGTTGCTGTGATGCTGAATGGGTTTCAGCGGAGCTTCTGTACTAAGAGAGAGTAGGAGGAAAGTCCTGGCCATCTACTTCTGAAAACCAGCCATTGAGAACCCTTTGGAGCAGTCCTACTGTGACCCACCATGAGTTGGAGTTGACTGGACAGCAACTGGTCCCTTTTCTCAAGCGCTTGGAGGACAGTGACCCCTTTCTGTTTTCTCCAGCCCAGGTTCTCAACGTCACTCTGTAAACATTCTTTCCTCGACTTGGCTTTTGTTTGGGTGTAGGTGATACATTAGCCAGTTATATTCCAGGCCTCTTTCAACGTATTAAATTGCGTTGGCTTCTAATGGGAGACAGCCGTCCGCGATCCAACCACGTTTCTGGTGTCTCGTTGGCATCTTTTGGAGGAGCTGGGCCTGATGAGGTGCTAATATGATGCAGAGGACAAAGTAAAAGCCCTTGATAGCCCTGTGTCACGTTTATGTGATATACCACTCTCCTCTGATGGGCCTTTCAAAGGGGGCTCGGGAGGATGGCACGCGGCACCCCACGCCCATGCCTCTCCTCCACCGTGGCCAGAGCCTTTGAACTTCTGCAGCTGATTTCTGGGACATCGAGCCTCTAGTAATGGCCCATGCTCCCTGCTCAGGAAACAGAGGCTGGAGGCCCACCTAGCGGTTGTTTGAAGGTGTCGCTATCTCCCCTTGTACTTGCTTCTCCTCTGTGATCTTGATTGAAGCGAAGTTACAGACGTCAGGATGGCAAGACTTCAATTTGCTGACTTTGGACACGTCATTGGGAAAGACCACTCCCTAGAAAAGGAAGTCACGTTTGATAAAGTGGAGGGTCAGCGAAAGCAAGGGGGGCCCCCCATAGATGGACCGACACAGCGGACACAGCGTTGGACTCCAACGTACCAGTGATCATGATGATGGCATGGGACCGGGCAGCGTTTCCTTCTGTTGTACGTGGGGTTGCCACGAGTCGGAGCTGACTCAATGGACCCTGACAAGAACAGAATACACTCAAAAAACAATACCAGGCATCCTCTGGGGGGTCCCCTCCCTGCTGCCACCCAGTCCACCCCACAAGAGGTAGTAGTAGTTAGGATGCTGATTCCTGGGGTGGATTCATACTGCCAACAGTACGGTCCACACGGGGTGGGGGCTTCCCAAGGGGCTGAAATTGGGGCCATTGTCTGCACTGCCTTAAGCCTTTGTTTCCTGCCCTGGCCTCAGGCCACCCTCTCCCCCAGCCTGACTCACAAAACTGCCAGACAGATTTGAGGCCAAGCCTCTCCAAGACACCTGTGAGTCCACAACCCTGGGCTACAAGTCCAAATTCAGGGCACCACCTCCAGGGGAAGGCTTCTCTCTCTGTCAGCTCCGGGGAAAGGTCCTAGTCATCAATCTTCCCCTGGTCTAGGAGCTTCTCAGCACAAGGATTCCGGGTCCAAAGGACACTCTCCACTCCTGGTGCTTCTTTCTTGATGGTAATGAGGTCCCTCTCCTCTCTTCTCTCTTTTATTTCTGGAAAATGATTGACTCAAGATAGAACCTAAAAATAATAAAGGATACAGCCTAATTCTGTAGATTGAATTCTGCCTCATTAACATAACTGCCTCTAACCCTGCCTCATTAACATCATAGAGGTAAGATTTACAACACACTGGATAATCACATCAGATGACAAAATGGAAGACAACCACACAGTGCTGGGAATCACAGCCTAGCCAAGTTGGCACCCATTTTGGGTGACATAGTTCAACCCAGAACAACCTTAACTTGTAGCACAGACACCCCAGTAGCAATGAGCACACAGAGCACACAGACAGTGGTCTCTAAATCACTCCCCACTAAATGTAACCAGGGTTCCTTACAGATATGGCTGATTAGAGGGTTGGGACTGGGTAGACATAAATGAGCCTGGAACATCTTCAAATGTCAAAAATTAAGAAATGGGCTCAAAACAGAACAGGGACATATCAGAAGGACACAGGAGTCTGAATGAAGGAGTGCACAACCGGGACAATCACTTGGAGCAGTAAATAAAGTAAGTATAGTAATAGATTTTTACCCATGAAAACTTAGCAATGCATGCATCCATATGGAAATAGATTATATATATTTATATATATGTTCATATATATGTATGTATATATACACCTTCTCCTCACTTATCAACTATCTCATTATCCAATATCTCCCATTTATGACAATAGTAAAGAATCTACTATCTGACTATTTTACATATTAGCGATGTATGTCTGGCAGTCACAAAGGCGAGAGTAACGCTGCCTGCGATGGTTAAGTTTATGTGTCCACTTGGCTGGGCCATGATTCTCAGTGGTCTGGCAGTTATGTAGTGATGCAATTTGGCAGTTATGTAATGATGTCTTTTGGCAGTTATGTAATGATGTAGTCATCCTCCATTTTGTGATCTGATGCCGTCATCTTCTATTTTCACATAATGCTGAGTTTTGCCTAATGACCCGGTCTTTGGAACCTAACCATGTCAATAAATGAGGAACGGGTGTATATATTATAATATATACATACATACACACCCATTGCTGTCCAGTCAATTCTGACTCATAGGGACCCTATAGGACAGAGTAGAACAGCCCCATAGTGTTTCTGAGGAGCTGCTGGTAGATTCAAATTGTCAACCATTTGGTTAGCAGCTGAGCTGTTAACCACTATGGCACCAAGGCTCCATCCATACCCACAGATACATAGATTATGAGTGTGCGTATATAGAGGAGCCCTGGGTTTTAAAAACGGCTGATGTACTTGGCTGCTTACCAAAAAGTTAGAGGGTCAAGTCTACCCGGAGGTGCCTTAAAAGAAATGCCTGGTGATCTACTTCCGAAAAATCAGCCACTGAAAACCGCATAGAGCACAGTTGTACTCTGACACACGTGGGGCACCATGAGCCAGAGTAGACTCTATGGCAACAGGTTTGGTTTCATTGGTTTTACCGTCCTCCTAGACCCCCAGTGTCCCCTAGGGAGCCCCGCCTGGGTGCTCTGCATAAGATTTGAGGTGGGGATTACTCAGCAAGGAGGCGCCGTGAGAAGCACCCAGTTTATTAGTATGATTCATAGTTGTAGGAGGCGGGGTCCCTGAGTGCTACAAATCGCTAAGTACTCAACTGCTCACTGAAGACTGGAGGTTCAAATCCACCCAGAGGCACCTCAGAAGAAATGCCTGGCAATCTGCTTCTAAAAGATCACAATCCTGAAAAAATCTCTTTTATAAGTCATATAGAATTCTTATCTGCCATAATCCTTAACCAATAACATCTCAAAGAAAGACCCTATTTCCAGAGAAGGGGTCCCATAAAAATCACTCATTGCCGTCAAGTCAATTCTGACTCATAGTGACCCTATAAGACAGAGTAGAACTGCCCCATAGGGCTTCCAAGGAGTGGCTGGTGGATTCGAACTGCCGACCTTTTGGTTAACAGCCAAGCTCTTTAACCACTGCAACACCAGGGCCCCTAAGGACTTCAATATATCATTCTGGGGACAAAATTCAACCCACAACCCACAACGCTGGTGTGTGAGTCTCCTGGGCCCGCTGTAACAAATTACCACAGACTGGGTGCTTAAAACAACAGAAGTGTATTCTCTCTCAAGAGTCTGAAATCAAGATATCAGCAGGGCCGCACTCCCCTGGGAGGCTCTGGGGGAGGATCCTTCCTTGTCTCTTCCAGCTCCTCGTGGCTCCAGGTGTTCCTGGGCTTGTGGGCACATCCCTCCAGTCTCTGCTCTGTCTTCACATGGTGTCTCCTCTTCTGTCTTGTCCTATGTCTGTTATAAGAACACCAGTCTTTAGATTTAGGACCCACCCAGATAATCCAGAAGGAGCCCTGGTGGCACAATGGAGACGCAGTCCACTGATGATCTTCTTCTGTAAAGATGAAGCCAGAAAATCCTACAGAGCACAGTTCAACTCTGTCCCATGGGGTTGCCATGAGTCAGAGTCGACCTGATGGCAATGGATAAGCGCAGGGTTTTGGGGTTGAATTTTACCACCAATGGCGTGGATTGGGCCAGGGTATTCAGCAGGAAAGCTTAAGAGCCTCTGGGCTTGGACTTCACATTCTTTGTTCAAGTGTCTTCCTCCTCCTCTTCTTCATAATTTCCAGGCACCAGGTGGATGAAAACCACAGACATTTACTCTGTCTCAGCTCTGGAGACCAGAAGTCTGAGACAAAGGTGTGGGCAGAGGGGTGCTCCCCCCGGAGGCTCTAGGGGAGGATCCTTCCTCGTCCCTTGACATGGCGTCTCCTCTTCTGTCTTGTCCTATGTCTCTTATAAGAACACCAGTCTTTAGATTTAGGACCCGCCCAGATAATCCAGAAGGAGCCCTGGTGTCACAAGGGTTAAGTGCTCCTCTGTTAACGGAAAGGTTGGTATTTGGAACCCATCCAGCAGCTCCGCAGAAGAAAGGCCTGGGGATCTGCTCCCGTAAAGATAATAGCCTAGGAAACCCTCTGGGGTAATTCTACTCTGTCCCATGGGGTCACCGCGCGTCAGAATTGACTCAATGGCACCCAACGACTATAGATAATCCTGCATAATCTCATTTTGAGATCCTTCACTTAGTGGCATCTGTAAAGATCGTTTTCCAAATAAGGTCCCAGTCATACCTTCCGGTGGACATGAATTTGGGGGGACACCATTGGACCCACCCCACTGGGCTTGCTCTTAGAAGACAGACGTAGCACCCTGGGAGAAGAGATGGAAACAGTGCTCACATGATGCGTTGGGAATAATTGTTAAGGTCACTTTAACCTTAGACACCCCTGGCCTTTTGTGGGGACCCACCACCTCCCTGGAGGAAGATGCTGGTGGCAGTGGGTCCCAGGGCATCCCAGGAGAAGACCTTTCTGCAAAACTTCCTCTTCCAAACAGCCCAGAATGGAAGGGCAACTAAGAGACATGGGTTACAAACAGGTGCAAGGGAGATTTTTTATTAAAAACCACAGGAACTTCTCCCGATTTTAAGTATTGTAAGCATATGTAAGACATAGGAAATGAGTCTTCAGGGGACTTGGAGGTATGGGGCAGCCCAGATAATTGGATTACAGAACTTATGGAAATGCAATATCCCAGGATTGCTTCACGGTCCTTTCTGTCTTTACTGGAGGGTGTGCCTGCTTCAATTTGCTTTTGATAGCCTGGCGGGATCTATATAATAATATAATAAAGCATTCGTAATCGAGCAATGTATAAAGACTTTTGTGGAAGATTGGAGGAAGGCAATATTCTGGAAGAGAACAGAGAGGGAGGGAAAATGACGTCATTATTAATAAACTTAAGGCGGATCTTGGTTTCTTAGGGTCCCTGTAGCAGAAGACCACCCAGTGGGTGGATTCAAAGAACAGAGACGCGTTTGTTCTCTCACGGTTCTAGAAGGCAGAAGTCCAAAATCGGGGTGTTGGCAGCAAAGGCAGAAGTCCAAAATCGGGGTGTTGGCAGCAAAGGCAGAAGTCCAAATACGGGGTGTTGGCAGCAAAGGCAGAAGTCCAAGATCGGGGTGTTGGCAGTGCTCTGCTCTTCACAAAGCCTCTAGGGGAAGATCCTTTCTTGTCTCGCCCAGCTTCTGGTAGCCCAGGTGGTCTTTCTTCCTCAAGTATGACTCTGTTTCCACGTCTGGCCTCCCGTTTTGGAGCCACTGTGGCACAGTGGTTAAGAGCTTGGTTGCTAACCAAAAGGTAGGCAGTTCAAATCCACCAGCCACTCCTTGGAAATCCTATGGGGCAGTTCTACTCTGTCCTATGTAGTCGCTGAGTCAGAATTGACTCAACAGCAACAGGTTTGGGTTTTTTGTTTGTCTGTTTTCTCTCCTTTTATGAGGCACCACTCAGAAGAGATAGGATCCACACTACTCCATGGGTGGAGCAAATGGTGAATGCGCTCGGCTGCTGACTGACAGGTTGGAGGTTCAAATCCACCCAGAGGGGCCTAGGAAGACAGGCCTGGTGATCTGCTTCCAAAAAACCCACCATTGAAAACCTTATGGAGCAGTTCTAGTCTGCACACATGGGGTTGTCCTGGAGTCGACCTGAGAGCACACAACAATAGTACCTACTGCTGTAGGATCTCGTGTTAACTGATAACATCTTCAAAGACCCTCTTTGCAAACAAGGTCACCTTCACAGGTCCCGGGGGTTGAAACTTCAACATATCTTTCTGGGAGGGGACACAACTCAGCCCGTAACAAAGATGGAAGGCAGAGACTCACGCTTATTCAGACAAGGGCTCGAGATGAAACATGGCCTGGGGTATTGGGATTATTTGACAGAGGCTGTGATGGCCAGCCAGCCTGGCCCTCCTTATGCCAGGGGTGGGAGGGACCACAGGAAGACACTCTAACTATGAAGTGGTGTCTCTTCTTTCCTGGGAGACCAGGGGAAGGGAGGAAGCCGTTGGCATGGGATTCCACGGGCTGATTCCTGCACCTTCCTGGCGGAAAACAGATCAGCATAAACACCCTCTTCAGGGAATGGCTGTTCCTGAAATGCACCCTGACTCCCAGGACAAGGCAGATTCTTGCTGTTGTTATCTGCCCTCGAGTCGGCCCCAACTCATCGTGACCCCGTGCACAATGGGATTGGACCATTGTGATCCACGGGGTTTTCATTGGCTGATTTTCAGAAGTAGGTCACCAGGCCTTTCTTCCTAGTCCCTCTTAGTCTGGAAGCTCCACTGAAACTTGTTCAGCATCACAGCAACACGCAAGCCTCTGCTGATAGACGGGAGGTGGCTACGTATGAGGTGCATTGGCCAGGAATCGAACCCAGGTCTCCTGCATGGAAGGTGAGAAATCTACCACTGAGCCACCGCTGGCTGCTTCTGTTCTTGCATGCCGTCGAGTTGATTTCAACTCACAGCGACCTCATGCAACAGAGTGGAACTGCCCCATAGGGTTTTCTTGGCTGTGATCTTTATGGGAGCAGATCTCCAGGTCCTACTCCTGGCAGAGCTGCTGGTGGGTTCAAACTGCCAACCCTTTGGTTAACAGTCAAAAGCTTAACTGGTGTGTTGTTGAAACCTGCTGTTGACTTAGGGTTGGAGCAGGGAACTTTGCCTCGTTAACTTTAGGGTGCTCGCTTGGGTGGCCAGTGATGATGGACCTCAAAGGTGGTCTTGGGCCCAGCAGGGGGTCTTCTGAGGGAATTCTCCTCATCTGATTAATTCCTTCTTTTATGGAAAATCAAGGCTAAACTGTTAACAAGGCTGCTGGTGTCTGTAAGTAGAAGTCTACCACACTGCCCTGTCTTGGGATTTCTTTCATGTAAGGGCCAAGCCTGCGTGGGGTCAGCTGGGGGCAGTGAGGGGTCCTGATGGCACAGTGGTTAAGAGCTGAGGCTGCTAACCAAAAGGTCAGCAGTTTGAATCCACCAGGCACTCCTCGAAAACCCTGTGGGGCAGTTTTACTCTGTCTTGTAGGGTCGCTATGAGTTGGAATCAACTGGACGGCAGCAGGTTTGGAAGCGGACAGTGAAGAAGCCCTGGTGGCACAATAGTTAAGCCCTCGGCTGCTAACCAAATGGTTGGTGAACCCACCCAGGGCTCCAAAAGAGAAAGGCTTGGCAATCTGCTCCCATAAAGACTACAGCCTAGAAAGACCTAAGAGGCAGTTCTACTCTGCCATATAGGGTCACCATGAGTTGAAATCGACTCGACAGCACCCAACAACAACAACAGGGGGAAGTGGTGTTTTAGTAGATTTCTCACACGTCTTGCAGGAGACCCGGTTTGATTCCCAGCCAACGCACCTCGTGTGCAGCCAGCCAACAACAACAACGTGAGTCTCCTTCAGGGAAAATGTCTGAAATCAGTTCCAGTTATTGGGTTAATCCCAGTCTTGGCATTTATCTTGGGCTAACTTGGGTCAACCTCTAATTTTTAAGGGATGCTCCACTTCTCATTAGCCAGTATGACAACTAGGGGTTCCAAGATCAGGAGGAACACAAAACAAGGCAGTTGTCACTGATGTCTTTAGTCACTGAAGCAAGGAGACCCATTTCTCTTCACACCACAAGGTGAACATGTGTTATTATTGCTGCTGTTGTTGTTGTTAGATGCCATTGAGTCAATTTCGACTCACAGTGACCCTACGTACAACAGAACGAGACACTGCCCGGTCCTGCACTTTCTTCACAATCGTTGCTATGCTTGAGCCCATTGCTGCAGCCACTGTGTCAATCCATGTCATTGAGGGTCTTCCTCTTTTTCGCTGACCCTCTACTTTACCAAGCGTGATGTCCTTCTCCAGGGACTGGTCCTGCTGATAACATGTCCAAAGTATGTGAGACGTAGTCTCCCCATCCTTGCTTTTAAGGAGCATTCTGGTTGTACTTCTTCCAAGACAGATTTGTTCATTCTTTTGGCGGTCCTTGGTTGTCTTAGTCATCTAGTGCTGCTAAAACAAAAAATACCACAGGTGGATGGCTTTAATAAAGAGAAACTTATTTTCTCACAATCTAGTAGGCTAGAAGTCCAAATTCAGGGAGTTAGCTCCAGGGGAAGACTTTCTCTGTTGGCTCTGGAGGAAAGTCCTCGTCAGTCTTTCCCTGGACTAGGAGCTTCTTCGCGCAGGGACTCTGGGTCCAAAGGACTCGCTCTGCTCCCTGCACTGCTTTCTTGGTGGTATGAGGTCCCCCTGTCTCGCTGCTCACTCCTCTCTTTTATATCTCAAGAGATTGCCTCAAGACTCAGTACAACCTTGTAGACTGAGTCCTGTCTCACTAACACAACTGCTACCCATCCACCCTCATTAACATCACAAAGGCAAGATTTACAACATATAGGAAAATCACACAATACTGGGATCATGGCCCAGCCAAACTGACACACACATTTTTTAGGGGAAATAATTTAATCCATTACAATGGTATATTCAATATTCTTCTCCAACACCATAATTCAAAGGCATAAATTCTTCATTCTTTCTTATTCATCGTCCAGCTTTTGCAGGCATATGAGGAGATTGAAAATACCACGGCTTGGGTCAGGCGCACGTTAGTCTTCAAGGTGACATCTTTGCTTTTCAACACTTTAAAAAGATCTTTTGCAGCGGATTTATCCAATGCAATGCGTCTTTTGATTTCTTGACTGCTGCTTCTATGGGTGTTGATTGTGGATCCAAGTAAAATGAAATCCTTGACAACTTCTATCTTTTCTCCGTTTATCATGATGTTGCTTATTGGTCCAGTTGTGAGGGTTTTTGTTTTCTTTATGTTGAGGTGAAATCCATGAAAACGTGTAGTCACCCCCATTTCTGCTCTGCAAGAGGAAGTGACGGGGAGGCTCTGCCCCTTCCCCCAGCCTCAGCGGAACTGGTGTTGAAGTCATGACAAGTAAGACGCTGTCTTTACAATTTAATTTGCTCCTGTCTCTACAAGGGATGCTGAAGCTCTGATTGTTTGTCAAGCCAAATTGGGTTCTGTTTTTCTGGGATTTCCACCAGGGAAGTTTGCCAAGTAGATATTCACGCTGAGTCTGGATGTTCCAGGAGGCGTGAGGTTACGACCAAACTCTCCGCTCCAAGGCTGGCCCGTCCTGAACCCTTCCTCTAACTTTGTACGCGTCATTTCCTGACCTTCTCTGGATTTTTATTCATGTGTATGTGTGAGGACGTTGCTGCTTCTGTTTTATTTATAATTCTCTGATTTGATCACTCTTTTAAAATTACTTTCTTTGTAACTTCCGATGAAGCCGCTGAATTTTTTCTTTGGCTTTAGTTTTCATTCCTTATTTTATTGTGGTAAAATACGCATAGCCAAAGTCTACAGTCTTAACCATTTTTAAGTGGCAGATTCACTGACGTTAATAACATTGCTCATGTTGTATAGGAAAACCTGTGTGAGGCAGAAACCTGTCAGAGAAGGAGAACCGAAATGTTTTCCGCTCAAACGAGGGAGAGAAAAGTGGTCAGGCTGCACCCTGTTAAAGGTGAAAAATTCGCGAGACCTGGAAAAATAAGGCGGTTCCGTCACCTTCCGGCTCTCACGGATGTCTCTATAAAGCCATCACCACTATCGGTTTCAAAAGTTTTTCAATAACTTGCCTCCTGACACTCTCAAATAAATGATCTTTAGAAGGAAGCCTTCTCGGGCTTCTGTGTCCTGGCTTCAAAGGGGCAGGGCTAGGTGGCCAGGGACGTGGGGTCCTCAGCCACCCAAGGTGAGAACTGAGCTGGTAACAGCACGTAGTGCTGCAGGTACGCAGCGTTGCGCCTTGACACCTGTCTGATGTGGGGGCTCCTGAGCCACTGATCTGACCTTCCGGCACCCCCACCTGCTGAACGCACTTCCAAACGCTGGTCTGTCCGTCCACAACGGACTGTGGAGCGTCGGCCACGAGCCACGCATGACTAGGTTCTGGGGACGCAGGCGTGAATGGACAAGTCCATCTTTCCTGGAGCTCGCTGCAGAAAACACACGACATTAGCCTTGAATGCAAGTGGGAGTCCAGGAGTACACGTGGGGGTGGGGAAGAGGAAGGGGTGACAGCTTATATCCCTTCTCTCCACGGACTGGAAGGAAAACGGACTCGTTCCTGATCAACTAGGTGACCGCATTTATGGATAACAACAGTGTGCTGACAGGCAACTTGCACATTGCTTAGGAGATTCAGCGACTAACTCAGAAACAAGCAGTGGTGGTTGAAGTATGCCCCTGCAGGGGGCAGCGGTGGTTCAGCGGTAGACTTCTCACCTTCCACGCAGGAGACCTGGGTTCGATTCCCGGCCAGCGCACCTCATGCGCAGCCACCACTCGTCTGTCAGTCGAGGCTTGCGTGTTACTGTGATGCTGAACAGGTTTCAGCAGGGCTTCCAGACTAAGACGGACTAGGAAGAAAGGCCTGGTGATCTATTCCCAAAAATCCGCCAATGTCAACTCTATGGATCACAATAGTCTGATCCGGACAGCATTTCTTTCGTGCCCTAGATAGACACATAACAGAGATATACTGCAGTGGTTAAGAGCTCAGCTGCTAACCAAAATGTCGAAGTTCGAATCCACCAGCTGCTTTTTGCAAACCCTATGGGGTAGTTCTACTCTGTCCTATAGGGTCGTTATGAGTTGGAATTGACTTGACGGCAATAGTTTTTTGGTTACAGAGCTGGATAGTTAGACAGGTAGGTAGGTAGGTAGGTAGACAGGTACACATATAGATAAGACAGATAACATAGATATAGATATACGTATAGATGTAGATAGATAAGCTATAGGAAATGTATCCATATAGATAGATACATGTATATGTATCTGTATACATATACATATACCTATATGTATACTTGTATGTATGTGTACATGTATATGTGTTGGAAAGCAAAGATATCACCTTGAGGACTAAGGTGCACCTGACCCAAGCCATAGTTTTTTCAATCACCTCATACGCATGCAAAAGCAGGGCGATGAATAAGGAAGACTGAAGAATTGATGCCTTTGAACTGTGGTGTTGGCGAAGAATATTGAATAGACCGTGGACCGCCAGAAGAACGAACAAATCTGTCTTGGAAGAAGTACAGCCAGAATGCTGCTTGGAAGTGGGGATGGAGAGACTACATCTCACGTACTTTGGACATGTTATCAGGAGGGATGAGTCCCTGCAGAAGGATATCAAATTTGGTAAAGTAGAGGGTCAGCAAAAAAGAGGAAGACCCTCAAAGAGATGGATTTGACACAGTGGCTGCAACAATGGGCTCAAGCATAACAACGATGGTGAGGATGGCACAGGTCCAGGCAGTATTTCATTCTGTGATGGATAGGGTTACTATGAGTCAGAACCAACTCGACAGCACCTAACAACAGCAACATGTGTATGTATCTGTATCATCTGTATCTGCATCTGTATAGATATAGTTGGATTGAAGGATGATAAACAGACAGAGTTGCTCATGCTAAAGCCTGAGCACTATTGACTTTTTGGACGGAATAATTTTCTCCTGATGGTGGCCGTCCTTTGCACTGTAGGGTGTTGAGCAGCATCCCTGGTCTCCACCCACCGGATACCAGTAGGGTAATAATCAAAAATGTCTCTAAACATAGCTAGTGTCCCCTGAGGGCAGAATCACCCACCCAGTGAAGACCCTCCCCCTCTAGTGTGGGTGGAGGCCAGCACCCCACCCATGGTGTTTCCCTGCTATGCCTCTCATGCCCACTTACACCCGTGGAGGATATTCTGTAGCCCAAATGTCCTGCAGCATTTAAGACAAAAACCTTTTCCCTGCTTCTGAATCCAAGATGGGGTTTTTGGAGCAAGAAACTTTTATGTGGCAGCTGGCCTTTCGACTGTTGTGATGCTGATTCCATCTCTGCCTCCAAGAACCAGTTCTTCTGTTCCCCACACAAACCGCATGTCCAGGGCGAGGTCCCCACTCAACAAATCTGCCATCTGCCCATATTTGGGCCTGGGTCCCCCAAGCTGGGAGGCCTGACCCCAGCTTCCTGAAAGAAAGCTTCTCTTTTACGTAGTCTCCAAATTCACTTCCTCTTCTTCTTTTTCTAATGCTAAAAAAAAAAAAAACAAAACAAGGGAACCATAGAACACTTCCTTTATTTATTTTGCCACAAACAATCCACTATCCAGGCCATGCTGGCCTGGCTTCTCACCTGGAGCCGCACTGTTAATTATGAAGCCTGGCGGGGCTAAAGGCCGCTCCTGGCTCCGGACGGCCTGGGAACACAGGCGGAACAGTGGGGGCTTGTCAGGGCGGCCACAGACCACAGGGAGGGTGGGAGCCCTCAAAGGGCCACAGTGGATGCCAGGGGGCAGGAAGGAGGAGGGGAGAGGGCCCCCACACCGTGCTGCTTCTGGTCCTCCAGGGAGGAGGGGACGCTCGGGGCTCACGGAGAGCAGGCATTTGTTCTGAGGGTGAACACGCAGGCTTGGAGCATCGCATGGAGCCTGGGAGGGAGGGGCCCGGCTGCCTGGGGGCTCCCAGACTCCCTCTGCACCCTCCCCTTGGCACAAGCAGCTGCCCAACGCATCGTCGCTGTTGTTCGTTACCATCGAGTTGGCTCCGTCTCACGGCGACCCCACCACAACAAAACACTGCCCGGTCTTGTGCCATCTTCACGATCGTTGGTCTGCTCAAGTCCGCTGTTGCGGCCACTGTGCGTTTCCAGTGCCTTCCAGACCAGGGGGCTCATCTTCCAGCACTATATCAGACAGTGTTCTGTGGGGATCCATAAGATTTTCATCGGCTGATTTTTCAGATGGAGATTGCCAGGCATTTCTTCCTAGTCTTAGCCTGGAAGCTCCATTGAAACCAGTCCCTGCTGGTGTTGGAAATACCATGTGCATAGATGGCAGCATTACAAAAGCCAGCACGGCACGACAGACTGTGCCATCCCTGTTATCAGTTGTAGATTGGACTGTGTGATCCATAGGGTTTTCATCGGCTGATTTTCAAAAGTAGATTGCCAAGCCTTTCTTCCTTGTCTGTCTTAGTCTGGAAGCTCCACTGAAACCTGCCCACCGTGGGTGACCTTGCTGGTGTTTGAAATACTGCTGGCAGAAGTTCCAGCATCACAGCAGCACACAAGCCACCACAGGACCACAAAGTGACAGAGCAGGAGATGGACCTTATCCTTCATCATGGGATAGTCGATTCGTTTACAATTCTCATCCCACCCCGAATGTCTCTTACTTGTGACGGCTGAGTCCCTTCTGGAATCTTTCATGACTACATTGTGGGCACATTTTAAGGTCCACCAGCCACTAAGAGCCCAGAGAAATTTTCTTACCTGAATAAATTCCTTTAGGCTTAAGAGGAAAAAAAAATTATATGCAAAAATCCATTTAATTTTTTTTTATTTTTCATAGTTTTTTATTGCAATATTCCTCTCTATAAAATGAACCACTCCAAATAAATGTTGCCCTTCGGATGTGATAAAATCTTCCTTCAGAATAATATAAACCACCTCTTCCCTGGGAGAATTTGGCCTTTTGAGGAATTGAGGCAGGAGGGTTTCAGTCAAGGAGTCCCTGGGTGGGGCAAACGGTGAACGCACTTCACTGCTCACCGAAAGGTTGGAGGTTCAAGTCCACTGAGAGGCACCTCAAAAGAAAGGCCTGGTGATCTACTTCTGAAAAATCAGCCATTGGAAACCCTGTGGAGCACAGTTCTACTCTGACGCACATGGGGTCGTCATGAGTCGGAGTCAACTCAATAGCATTTTTTGTTTGTTTTTATTCTAGTTAGTATTCTTCTTGACACATGTGGCCACCCTTTAGGAATTTAGCTAATTCTGTTTTCAAGTTTTCATGAAGTCCTAATGCCAGTCGGCATCGAGTGGACTCTGACTCTTGGCACCCGCACATGCGTCAGAGTAGAACTGTGCTCCATTGGGTTTTCAGGGGCTGATTTTTTCAGAAGCAGATCACCAGACCTTTCTTCCAAGTCACCTCTGTGTGGACTCGAACCACCAACCTTTCAGTTAGCAGCTGAGGGCATTAACTGTTGGCATCAGGAGGAACTCCGAAGCCTTAGTATCTACAGAGAAAGAGTCAGAGCTTTGCCACGGAGATCACCTGACCCATCGCCTACCCAGATTCGGCCCCAGACTCCCCAGACACAAACACCACTTCACTGGCTCTGATACTTTTCCTTAGTGTGCCGTGCAAACAGATAAATTTCAGAAACAAAAAGCTGGACAAGAAAAACTTCGAGAAACACCAAGACATTAAAAATGCCATCACACTACATTTAACCAAAGCTGAAAAGAAGGGGATTCAAAGTACCGGGGGCAAATCTGCAGGATTTTATCTGGAAACAGTTGGGGCATTAAGAAATTGCATAATCATAAATTCCACCTGTGGAGGGGAGAATTAATGAGTCTTGCCTGTATGGGGTAAATTACACCAGGCTCTGAATCTCAGAACAACATGTGGGCAATGAAACCTAAAACTTATGAATGTCTGGTTAAACTAGACATAATTGTGCTCATTTCTTTTTTAAAAAACCAGGAGGCCTTGAATTCTTTAAATATGAAGAAAAGGTGTCGTTTAATCTTACATGATTTTTAATAGTTTTTTTATGGAACTTAATCTGGTTGCGTATTATTCTCTTTCTTGGGAAGATCTCACCAAGCCGTATTTCTTGGCTAGGCCAGCAGTGTATGCTTGGAGGGAAAGGACCCACTCATTAGAATGCATTTGCCCCACACCCCCCGGTTCTCTGTTGTGGGTGTAATAAGCCAAAACCCCTAACCAGTTGCCATCAAGTCAATTCCAACTTGTGGCTCCCCCATGTGTGTCAGAGTAGAACTGCTCTCCATAGAGTGTTCAATGGCTACTTTTTTAGAAGTAGATTGCCAGGCCTTTCTTCTGAGGCTCCTCTGGGTGGACTAGAACTTCCAACCTTTCAGTTAGCAGCCAAGAACACTCACTGTATGCAACCCTGAGGTACCCCTTGCAGCCCCCTTCTTTTCGATACAGCCCTTAATAAACTATTTACTTAGAAAAAATAATAATAAAGATATTCTATTTGGCTACATCCTTATTTGAAATTTGATTTTCGAGACAATTGTCCCATTTTCACAGTGCTCCAGAACATCTTAAGAGTGAGTTGCCAAGTTCCACCTGCCTTGGAGTCATTGAACAATCCCGTCTTCCCTATTATATTGAACTGGTCGCTGATACCTTCGACATCTCTGCCCCTTATCGGGTGTTCTGCACTGTTTGCTGCTGTAAACTCCCATATTGAGTAAATGACATCAGGCTCTGAAGTTCAGGAAAACTCTTGGGCAGAAGCTCCGTTTGGTTGACGGGTTGTGATTTCATATGAGATGCTTCCCCACCGCGGACTTTATTCCACACGGTGGAGTCTGAGGAATGAGCTGTGTCCACGGAGGCAAATGGGCTCACAGCAGCCCAAGACTTTGCCCCTGTTGGTTCCTGAGAGGTCATTTTGAGAAGCCGTGAGGGTCTACTGCCACCTAATGGTGTGGGGGGAGCATGACCCAAGTCACCCGTCTGAGAAGTTGAGTGCCGTGGAGTTGATTCCAACTCCTAGTGACCCTATAGAACAGAGTAGAACTGCTCCATAGGGTTTCCAAGCTCTAAATCTTTACGGAAGCAGACTGCCACATCTTTCTCTTCCAGAGCAGCTGGTGGGTTTGAACTGCTGACTTTTTAGGCGCTTCACCGTTGAGCCACCAGGGCTCCTCAAATCTCTGTCTGACTCTTGGACTGAAGAAGTGTTTAGAACTTCCCAGACCACTGTTCCAGAAAAAGAAGAAGAAACTCTCGGTGGTCCGGTATTTGCACCTATTCCCTCCATTCTGTTCACCTCGTGTAAATGTTTGTTGACAAACGTATTGTGTTCTTAGCCGTGTTGTCAGCAATTGCGAAGTTGATTCCAACTCGTGACTGTCCCGCGCACAACAGAACAAAATGCTGCCCGCTCCTGTGCCATCTCCACAATTGTCGGTCTGCTCAAGTCCACTGTTGTGAACACAGTGTATTTTGACTGCTTTCCAACCCAGGGGCTCATCTTCCAGCACAATGTTCTGTTGTGATCCATAAAGGTTTTCACTGGCTGATTTCCAGAAGCAGATTGCCAGGCCTTTCTTCCTAGTCTGTCTTAGTCTGGAAGTTCCACTGAAACCTGTCCACTGTGGGTGACCCCGCTGGCGTTTGAAATATCAGTGGCATGGCTTCCAGCGTCACAGCATGCAAGCCCCCACAGTAGGACAAAGTCACAGACAGAGGTGTGTGAGCATATTTTGTAGAGTTTCTATATTTCCATATAGTCCTGCCTTGCTTTCAGCCCCTGAAAACGTCTGCTGACCAACCATATTTTGTAGACCTTTAACATGGAGCTTCTGTCTCAGGTATAACGGAGATTCAGGATTTAGGTTTCTCCCTGGATAGCCTTCTGAAACCCTGCTACAGATCAGCAGTAAAGGGGTTTGACAACAGAAAACATAATTTCCAAACACCTCTTGGAGATAGTCAAGTTTGCAGACCAGGTCAACTGACCAAGCATAGAGGTCTTTAATGTTGTTGTTGTTGGGTGCCGTTGAGTCGATTTCGACTCGTAGCAAACCCACATGACGGAGGAGAACTGCCCCATAGGGTTTCCTAGCCTGTCATGTTTACAGGAGCAGATCACCAGGTCTTTCTCCTGCAGAGCTGCTGGGTGGGTTCCATCAGACAACCTTTTGGTTAGCAGCCATGCACTTAGCTGTTGCACCACCAAGGCCACCCTTAATGTCTGTGATAAACCCAGAGCCAGCAACCTGCAGAGAGGGTAACATGACTCTGTACAAGATTCCAGGTAAAAAAGGAAAACGGTCGTGGGGGGAGGGATGTGGAATTATCCCAGTAATTGTTTCGGTCTTTGTCTGCACTTTCAATTTGATAAGAAACAATGAGTCCTCTTAATTCTATTCACCTACCAAACAGCCCTGGTGGTGCAGTGGTTAAGCATCCAGATGCTAATGAAAAGGGTGGTGGTTTGAACCCACCAGGCACTCTTCTGGAGAAAGACCTGGCGATCTGCTCCTCTAAAGACTGCAGGCTAGGAAACCCTATGGGGCACTTCTACTCTGTCACATGGGGTCACCATGAGTCAGAATCGATTTGACAGCACCCAACAACACACCCCATTTTTAAACTATCCTTCAAATGCCTGTCCTGGCATTCCTCACCCTACTATGAGTATTTTGAAATGTCTGAGATCACCTGGTGGGAGTCCCCAAGCAATTAACACAGTCGGCTGCCCACTGAAAGGTTAGAGGTTCAAATCCACGCAGAGGTGCCTCAGAAGAAAGGCCTGGTGATCTACTTCTGAAAAATCAGCCATTGAAAACCCAGCGGAGCACAGTTCCGCTCTGACACACACAGGGTCGCCGTGAGTCAGGGTCAACTGCACATCAGTGTTTTGTCTTTTTTTGTGATCATTGCTGTTTTTATTTTTGTCCATTGTTCTGTCAAGGTATCTTGTACTTAATCTCATTCAAACATCTGTCCTGGGGTCCCTCATCTTGCTGTGGGTATTTTGAAAAGTCGGGGACTGCCTGCAGGGGGGTGGGAATGAATATAGTTCTTCTCACAACACACAGCTCAGTTCTCCAGAGTGAATATAATAACACGCTGCTGTGTGTTCATCCAAGCAGCGTTGGTGCTGCAGTGGTTAAAGCACCAGGCTGCTAACTGAAAGGTCTGAGCCACCAGCTACTCCTCGGGAGAAAGATGAGGCAGTCTGCTCGGGTATAGATTACATCGTTGGAAACCCTGTGGGGCAGGTCTACTCTGTCCTGCAGGGTAGCTGTGAGTCGGAATCCACTCAATAGCAGTGAGTTTGGTTTCCTTTTTTGGTTCAGCCTGTTCGGCCTGCCCCGTGGCGGACGCTAACGAAATGTGAAAGCACTCAACTCTAGGAGACACGTTCCTTTTGCTCTGCAGCCAGCCTGGTGGGTGATTTAGGGCCGGATGCAATCTCCTCACTCCCTTCTCTCCATTAAGCAGCAGGCAGGTGGCTGCCCAAATGCCTCCTGTGTTCCCAGACTTTGGGAACCTGGGAACGCCTTGCTCCCTTTCGTTACAGCTCCCGTTGAATAAGTAGCATTTCTCCAACCACCCCGAGGGGGTGGGCGCCAGCCCCAAACACACTTCAGATGTTCACTATGTAAATTAATTTAATTACAAAGCATAACATTGTGCACACATGTTTAGAAGGTGGCCCAGCACGCCCAGGCTGGGAGGAATGGTTACATTTCTTGCAGGCCTGCCCCAGGAAGGCCTATTTTCCTTTAGAAGCAAGAACACTGTTTTATCTGTCAGGGGGAGGTTTGCACGCTGTATTTCTCCTTTCTTACGTCTGAAACCTGAGGCCGGTTCCTTTCTGTTTCTTCAGGAGGGGGAGTGGGTTCCAGCTGGTTAGGCCCTTTAGCCGGACGCCCCTGAAGGATGACGGGATTTAAGTGGAGGTTGTGTGCAAGGCAAAAGAGCCTTGGTGGCGCAACGGTTAAGCACTCAGCTGCTAACCGGAAGGTTGGTGGTTCAAACCCACCCAGAGGCACCTCAGAATAAAGGCCTGGTGATCTGCTCCAGTAACAGTTACAGCCTAGGAAACCCTATGGGGCAATTCTACTCTGTCACATGGGGTTGCTAGGAGTAGAAATCGACTCAATGGCACCCAACACCAACAGCAACACTGCATTGATCCAACAGGGCACCGGAGAGCTGTTTACTTCTTCAGAGATCAACACCTATGAGACCTGATCCCCAAAACATGGGCAGCTAACGCTGCAGGATTTTATTTCAAAATGTTATCAAATTTAATCCAAACCATGGACACCAGATGGTTCAGCCCTATCTACACTGAAATCCAAAATATCTCCAAAGAGTATGCACTGTGATGGTGTCAGCCAAGCCATAATTTTGGTACGGTATACTTATCCTAGAGGCCCTGGTGGCACAGTGGTTAAGAGCTTGGCAGCCAACCAAAAGGTTGAGAGTTCAAACTGACCAGCCGCTCCTTAGAAACCCTACGGAGCAGTTCTACTCTGTCTTATAAGGTCACTATGAGTTGGAATCGAACGCAGGACAATGGGTTTTTGTTGTTATTGTTGTTGTTTTATACTTATCGTAAGGAGCCCTGGTGGCACAGTGGTTAAGCGCTCAGCTGCAAACTGAGAGGCAGATGGTTTGAACCCACCCAGAGGCTCCTTAGGAGAAAGACCTGGCAATCTGCTCTTGTAAAGATCACAGCCTAGGAAACCCTATGGGGCCATTCTGCTCTGTCACATGGGGTCGATATGAGTCGGAATTGACTCGACGGCAGCCAACAACAGTGTAAAGGTGCTGAAGGGGAGCTTAGGAAGACGGCCTCCAGAGTCACCGGTGCTGCTGCTATAAATGGGCTTCCCACCCTGGCACCTTCCAGGGGAACAGAGCTGTTTGTTCTCCTGCAAGAAAGCTTATTTTAAAGAGAGGGTGGAGGAAGGCTGGAGTCACACCTATAAACACTAGCAAAAAAAAAAAAAAATCAACGGGTCTGCTCTGAGGAGTGCCATGTGATTTGTGAATGGGTTTATTTTGATCTTTGAGGCATGAAACAGCAAAAGTTGCATTATTCTTCATAATGGGGACTCAACATCTCTGAAATTAATTAGCCGACAATGTCTTTGTTTTCCTATTATTAGAGGCTGGCTTTACATGCCTTTTTGTTGTTAGGTGAAGTCAGCTCGGCTCCGACTCGTGGTGACCCCGTGTACAGCAGAAGGAAACATTGCGCAGTCCTGCACCATCTTCATGACAGTTGCAATGTCTGAGCTCATTGTTGCGGCCACTGTGTCAATCCGTCTCGTGGAGGGTTTCCCTGGTTTTCACCAACCCTCCACTTTACCAAACATGGCGTCCTTTTCCAGCAATTGGTCTTTCCTGATGACGTGTCCAAAGTAAGCAAGCCGAAGCCTCACCATCCTAACTTCTAAGGAGCATTATGATTGTATTTCTTCTAAGACTGATTTGTTCGTTCTTCTAGCAGTCCAAGGTCTATGAAGGCTTCTGCTCCAACACCATACTTCAAATGTGCCAATTCTTCTTTGGTCTTCCTTTATCCTTGCCCAGCTTTCGCGTGTATACAAGATGATTGAAAAGACCGTGGCTTGGATGGATCAGCTGCACCTTAGTCTTCACTTTTTAATACTTTGAAGAGGCTTTGCTTTTCTTTGCAATGCAGGCATAATTGCAGATAGAATTAAGTGCCTGGATAGACTCAAGCATTAAAGTAGAATTATGGACGGGGGATCAGGAGAGTAAGCAGACAAAGTCTCAAAACCATGGGTCTGTGGCTGGAGGGACGGGGAAGTCAGGCTGCTTCCTTCTCTGGGAGATCAGGGTTCAGGGTCCTTGGAACCTCCCCGCCAACCTCTCAACCGGGAACATGACACCGAAGTCAGCAAACCCAATCTACATCCACAACTGCCTATTTTTAGGTGCTCCAATATCCTTGCCAAGGAGCACTGGTGGTGAAATGGTTAAGCGCTCAGCTGCTAACTGAAAGGTTGGCAGTTCAAACCCACTTAGCGGCTCCACAGAAGAAAAGACCTGGCTATCTGCTCCCGTAAAGATTACAGCCTAGGAAAACCTACGGGGCAGTTCTACTCTGTCATATGGGATCTCTGTGAGTAGGAATCAACTCAATGGCGGTTAACAGCACAACATTTTCCTCACCGGAAGAAAGGCCTGGTGATTTGCTTCCAAAAAATCAGCCATTGAAAACTTTGTGGAGCACAGTTCTACTCTGACACACATGGGATCACCAGGAGTCAGGGTTGACTCAATGTGCAACTGCTTTAGGTTTTTTTTTTTTCCCCCCTTAATCTCATGCTTTTAGGAGTAAATACAGAGTAGAATAAAATGTGTCTAATCTTATTCTGACACACAGCAGCCCCATGTGACAGAGTAGAACTGCCCCTATGGAGTTTTCTTGATGGAAATCTTTACGGGCAGGAGTAGATCACCGGGTCTTATTCCTTTAAATAAATATGGCTTGGGAGACCCAGCCCAAGCTTGGGTTTTTCCATGAAGGATCCTTTTGTATCCATGAGCCATAAGCAATCAGACAGACCACACTTTTAAATCAGCTCTCACACCCTCATTCTCTCCAGAATCAGGCTCACTAACAAACTATGCTTCTGGACTCTACAAAGAGACGTTTCAGAACTAGGGGGCTGGCGCTGGGTGCCTCGCTCACAGTTTCCACCTCTGGATAGTGGGGAATGCAGCGGTTGTGATTCTTTAAAGGGTACTGGGGTCTGAGCAGAGCCGGAAAACTGTGTCCAGGTTGTGGGAAGTTTCTCTCACTGTGTGTTTTTTTGCTGGTTTTACTGTTAAGCCTCTTTCAGCTTTTTTTTTTTTTTTTAATAGATTTTGTTTTTTTTTTTGAACAGATTTAGGTTTACAGAGAGACTGAGCGGAAAGCACAGAGTTCCACACCCCACTCTCACCCCACCTCCCCTACAGTTTCTCCTATTGTTATCATCTTTCATCCTTGTGCAAGTTTGTTACAACAGATGAACACATACTGATACATTGTTACTAACTGAAGCCCACAGTTGGCATGAGGGTTCACTCTGTGTCGTACAGTCCTGTGGGTCTTGACAAATGCAGCATGTCATGCATCCGCCATTTCAGTATCACCCAGAACACTTTCCCTGCGTGGAAAATCTCCAGTCACAGTTTGTTTGTTTGTTTAACTAATAGGCTTTATTTTTTAGAGAAGGAGTGTTGGTAGCACAACATTTAAGTGCTTGGCTGCTAACCAAAAGGTTGGCCATTGGAACTCACCCAGTGGCTCTGCAGCAGAAAGGCTTGACGAGCTGCTCCCATAAAGATTCAAAACCAAAACCCAAACCCACTGCTGTCAAGTCAATTCCAACTGACAGCAAACCTATAGGACTAAGCTGAAATGCCCAATAGGATTTCCAAGGAGCAACTGGTGGATTCAGACTGCTGACCTGTTGGTTAGCAGCTGAGCTCTTAACCACTGCACCACCAGGGCTCCCTCGTAAAGATTACAGCCTAGAAAATCCTATGGGGCAGTTCTACTTGGTCATATAGGGTGGCTATGAGTCGGACCCAACAACAATAACTCAACGGCACCTAACAACAACAGTAACAACAGTCTGCAAGGAGCCTTGGTGGCACAATAGCTAAGCACTTGGCTGCTAACCAAAAGGTTGGTGGTTCGAACCCACCTGTCGCTCCATAGGAGAAAGACTTGGCGATCTGCTCCCATAAAGATTACAGCCAAGTAAGTCCTATGGGACCATTCTACTCTGTCACATGGGGTTGAAATTGACTCAACAGCACACAACAACATTTTTAAGAGCAGTTTTAGGTTTACAGAGAAACTGAGCAGAAAGTACACGGATTTCCCATATACCCCTTCTCCCCCTACACACAGTTTTTCCTCTTGTCAACGTCTTACATTCTTACGGCTATTCCCATAAATAAATACTGATGGACACATTTGCTACAATTTTGATACATTGTTAGTAACGAAAGTCCATAGTTTACACGACGGTTCACTCTTTGTTTTGTATGGTTTTGTGGGTTTTGACAAATGCATGATGTCATGTGCCCACCATTACCATATCACACACAATAGTTCCAATGCTCTAAAAATGCCCTGCGCTCTGCCTTTTCATCCTTTCTTCCTCCCCTGACCACCTGGCAATGACTGATCTTTTCATTGTCTCCACAGGTTTGCCAGGTCGCTGGGTGGTGCAAACAACTTGTTCTCAGCTGCTGAACAAAAGGTTGGCAGTTAGAATCCATCCAGTGGCACCTTGGAAGAAAGGTCTGGAGATCTGCTTCTGAAAAATGAGCCACTGAAAACCCTACAGAGTGCAGTTCTACTCTAACACACGTGGGGGCGCCGTGAGTCAGGGTCAATATTCTTGACTCACTTGGCTGATCACACAGAAAAGTTGATGCGTGACAACATTCAGCAAATACATCAGCAATTCAGTGGGGCGAAGATAGGGGAGCGATCTTTTTTTTTCCTTGGTGATTTTCTGTACATTTCAAATTTCCCGATAAGTTTAAGAAGCTCCACTTTGGTTGGGCAGGGGAGGGAATGAAACGAGAGGAGATACCTGTGTTTCCTTTTCATTGCAGGAAAAAAAGACTCATGGCTTTCCTGTAGCAGGTGCCTTGTTTGAAACAGGGAAAGCAGGGTTAAAACCGTTGTTAACAACCAGATTGAGGCATAAACTATAAAAATAATTGGCGTGTGTTCTTTAAAAAGTCAAGGTCGTGGAAAACAAAAAGAGGTGGAAGTCTCCCAAATTAAAGGACACTTTAAAAAACAAAAACAGTTGCCATCAAATCGACCCCAACTCATGGTGACCACATGTGTGTCAGAGTAGAACTGTGCTCCATAGGGTTTTCAATGGCTGATTTTTCAGAGGTAGATTGCCAGCCCTTTCTTCCCAGGTGCCTCCAGGTGGACTTGAACCTTCAACCTTCCAGCCTTTCAGCTAGTAGTTGGTTGCTTAACCATTTGTGCCACCAAGGACTCCTTATGTCAAAGCTCACGCTTTATGCTCTACAGTCCTGTGGGCTTTGTGTGTGGGAAAATGTGAAGAAGTGCTGCAGCGTTATGTCAATGGTGAATTTGCTCATTTGGAAAACTCTGACTAGTTACATACGTGGAAGTCCTTTTTCTTATAAAATAGCCCCTGGAGCGTTCGGGGCCAGATACCTCATGTATCTAGAAAGATTCAGGAAAAGAGAACAGTATCTCTCTGTTAATCAGCCTTCATTAAAAATCATCACACAGCCCCAAGAAGCCCTTTATTTTTTTACATTTTTTGGTAATCTCCACACTCACACTCCCCCCACAAAATTTTAATACCACACATAAACTGTGGGTCTGTTTACATACTGTATCTATCCTTGTGCCTTGCACTTCAAAAGAGTACGATTTGTTTGGCTCCCTAAGAACTGATTTCCCCCTTTGGGGGCTGTATTGCCCTTACTGAACATGCATGGAGGCAGAAGGACAGAGAAAGAGAACCAGGGACAAAGAGTGAGTAATGAGGGTGGGGGAGAAAGAAAGACCAAGAGAGAGAGAGAGAAAGGGATACACAGAGAGAGACAGACAAATAGACAGGGACAAAGAGAGACAGAGAGAGAAATGGGGGCCAAGGAGAAAGAGACAGACAGACAGAGAGAGAGACAGAGAGGAAGGGCAGCAAGAGAGGAGAGGACGGGGAACAGAGAACTGTAATAGAGAAAATATCAAACAGTCGGCAACGCTGAATAATGAAGGGTGTGTGACTTTTTGCACGACTCTTGCAACTTTTCTCTAAGTTGGAAATTATTGCAAAATAAGTTTTTATTTTTTTTTAATGCAGCATCTGCTTTATCTTTTAGACCTTCTATCTAACCATGGATTTAAGAGTCCCACCACTTCCTTTCCAGCATCTCAGTCCACCTGCTGGGATATCCAGGGGAGGGGGCATTCCAAACTTATTTTTAAAGAGAATCCCTGACATACAGAGGAGTCTGCGTGACCCCAGCTCTGAGCCCGCGGCCCCTTTGGGGGCGCCTCTCCTGTGCACATACGCCAGCTCCACATGCTCTGGAATCTGGACCACTCTGGCTCCCTTGGAGCCGCGTCCCCTGTTGGGAAACCTGAGCCTGGAATCAAGTAGAGACATGCGGTGAATCCGGGTCTCCCCGACCTGCAGCTGTGCAGTGGATTTCCAGATCAGAAATTAAGGACACGTACTTACCCCTGTTAAGCTCCATCCTGTGGTCCTCAGCCATTGCTGGGGGCTACGGAGATGCTGCTGCCAGCTGCAGTGATTAGCTGACCCCCCACCCCCGCCATGCCCACCCACTGATGTGACCACTTGCCGACCAAGTGAGGCTCGAGGGTTGATAGTGAGACCTTTTGTCTTGGCGCTATCAGATCATCCTGGACTAATGTATTAAGTAGATTCTATTTTTTTAGAGCAGTTTTGGGTTTACAGTAAAACTGAGCACAAAGGACAGAGAGTTCCCATGATCCGTCTCTGCATGCAGTTTCTCTTATTGTCCACATTCCTGCATTCCTGAGATACACTTGTTACCATGAATGAACCAGCACCGATACATTGTTACTAATTACAGTCCATAGATGGCAAGAGGGTTCTCTCCGTGGTGCATAGCCCTGTAAGTACTGACCAATGCATAATGTCATGCATCCACCTTTACAGTGTCAAACCTCAGTTTCATTGCATTAAAATCTCTACATTTTGAGTGTGTGTGTGTGTGTGTGTGTGCTTTAGGTGGAAGTTTACAGCGAAAATTAGTTTCTCATTCAAAAATTTACACACAAATTGTTTTGTGACGTTGGTTGCGATCCCCACAGAGTGTCAGCACTCTCTGCTTCTCCACCCCAGTTTCCCCGTGTCCGTTTGTCCACTTTTCCTGTCCCTTCCTGCCTTCTCCTCTTTGCTTTTGGGCAGGAGTTGCCCATTTGGTCTCCTCTACTTGACTGAACTAAGAAGCAAGTTCCTCACCTTTGTTATTGTTTGCTTTATAGGCCTGTCTAATCTTTGGCTGAAAGGCAGACTTCAGGAGTGGCTTCCGTTCTGAGTTAGCTGGGTGTCCGGGGACCATACTCTTGGGGGGTACTTCTAGTCTCTGTCAGACCGGTAAGTCTGTTCTTCTTTTGTGAATTTGAATTTTGTTCTACATTTCTCTCCCGCTCTGTCCGGGACCCTCTATTGAGATCTGTGTAAGAGTTGTAGGTGCTGGTAGCTGAGCACTGTCTAGTTCTTCTGGGCTCAGACAGGTAGAGGTTGTGGTTCATGTGGACTGTTAGTCCTTTGGACTGATATTTTCCTTGTATCTTTGGTTTTCTTCATTTTCCTTTGCTCCAGACTGGATGGGACCAATGGATGTATTTTAGGTGGCCACTCTCAAGCTTTAAGACCCCAGATGCTATTCACCAAAGTAGGATGTAGAACATTTTCTTTATGAACTATGTTATGCCAATTGACCTAGATATCCCCCAGGACCATGGTCTCCATCTCTCAGCCCCAGTAACTTGGTCTCTCAAGGTGTTTGGATGTGTCTAGGAAGCTTCTATGACTTGTCCCCTGGGTGCTCTATTATATATATGAGTATACATGTTGTGCACACAAATATGTATGTAGAAATATCCACAGCCTGACCTATGTATGCAAGTGGGTATACTCTTATACTCCCTGCTTCCCCTGTTCAGCATACATCTCTGCCTATGTATCTGCTTGTAAATTATTTTTTGTGTTCACTATTGTTACAGGGTTGTATATGTTATAGTATTTACTGTGGTTGCTTTTCTTCCCCTGCTTCTTTTCCTCTAAGTGTCGTGCTTTGCCTGGGTCCCGCTGTGCTGACTTTCCCTTTGAGCCTTTATTTTTTAGAGTAGTTGTAGGTTTACAGTAAAATTGAGTGGGGAGTACAGAGCGTTCCGATATACCCCCTCTCCCCTACACACCCGGTTCTCCTGTTGGTAACATCTTCTATTCCTGTGTTATATTTGTTACAATAGATGAACCAATAGATATACATTACCACATTACCACACGTCTACTCCACACACGTGTCAGAGTAGAACTGTGCTCCACAGGGTTTTCAATGGCTGATTTTGAGATGTAGATTACCAGGCCTTTCTTCTGAGGTGCGTCTGGGTGGACTCAAACCTCCAGCCTTATGGTTAGCAGCCAAGTACTCAACTGTCTGCACCACCCAGGGACTCCTATATTTTACACTTGGGTTAACTCTGTGTTGTCCTTTCCTGTGGGTTTTGACAAATACATAATGACATGTGTCTGCCATTACAGTATCAAACAGAATAGTCTCACTGCATAAAAAATCTCCAGTCACACTTTTTTAAATTAATAACTTCACTGACGTCGAGTCGGTTCTGACTCATAGTGACCCTATAGGACAGAGTAGAACTGCCCCATAGGGTTTGCAAGCAGCGGCTGGTGGATTCAAACTGCCAACCATTTGGTTAGCAGCCGAGCTCTTAACCACTGCACCACCAGGGCTCCTTTTTAATTAATAGCCCCTCCCTTTTTTGGGACACTCTTAAGTTTGCAAAGAAATTGAGCAAAAAGCACAGAGAGTTCTCATATAAACTCCTCCCTTTGCACACAGCTTCTCTTATTAGTAATGTCTTGCAACTGCGTAGTCCATTTGTTACAATTGATACACTAATTTTGATACATTGTTATTAACTAGAGTCTACAGTTTCCATTGTAAGAACAGCCTGGTGATCTACTTCTGAAAATCAGCCAATGAAAATCCTATGAATCATAATGGTCCCATCCGCAACTGATCTTGGGGATGGTATAGGACCGGGCAGTGTTTTGTTCTGTCGTGCATGGGGTCACCATGAGTTGGGGCCAACTCAGCAGCAGGTACAATACCTTATGTCAAGCCTCACGCTTTATGTTGTACAGTCCTGTGGGCTTTGACAAAATATGTCACGTGTCCACCATGACAGTGTCAGGCAGAATAGTTCCACTGCCCTGAAAATGTGTTCAACGCTCAGTTTCACGGTTCCATTTGTCAGCTCTTCTTCCCGGGGGCAGCCCACTCTGTGGAGGTCCTGGGCTCCGGCAGGGAAGCAGGGGGGCCCTGGAGGTGTGCCCAGCTGGAAGATCCTGATGGGGGAACACACATGTACTTGGGCAGGTGCGTAGGGAAGATGCTTGGATGTTACAGAGACCCAGACAGGGAGCCCTGGTTCTGCCCGTGGTGGGCAGGTAGGATGTTGGTGGGCGTCCACAGGATCATAAAGCCCCCCACAGCCTGGGAGACAGAGTTCCATCTGCCCCAGACCCGTAAGGGAAATCCTCCATGCGATGGCTTGACACAGTGGTCACAACAATGGACTCAAACACACCAACGATTGTGAGGATGGAGCAGGATCGGGCGACATTTTTGTTCTGTTATACGTGCAATTGTCCTAAGGCAGGGTAAACTCTCTGGCAACTAATAACAACATCCAACGCTGTATCAGAGTTTCCCCAGAGCTGGGAAATCCAAGCCTCAAGCAACTTTCTAGAGAAGATGAATGACTCTGTAATAAAATATTCTATCACATGCGAATAGCAGGGGCTCGTCAGTCAACACCGTTTGGATTTTATGTGTGAGTGAATCCAGAGAGCTGTGACCACCACAGAATCCCGAAGACGTGGGTGAGCCCAAGATGGAAGCTAATGACCGCAGCCATATGAAAAACACAATCTGCCTATGATATGTTTATGATGCTTTTCCTCCAAGAGGTTCCAGCTACAAATGAATGCACATTTGTGTGATGCAGAAATTAAAGAGGCCTCACCTTCACCCGTTAATACGAGCTTCCAGAATCCCATACTCCCTGCCTTCAGGGCGGTGACCACCCAGATGCGGAAGCTGGGCACTGAGCCGAGGAAAATTCCCTGCTTAAAGAGTTCTTCATGTCCTCTGCTCTGGGAAGACAAATAGGACCGTGTAACAAGGCTTGGCAAAGCACTCACTGGGAAAGAGTTGGCTCACTTGTTATAAAACTGAGCTGTTGTTTGCAGGAGTGTGTGCTCAGTGATGGGGGATATTAGAATATGCATATGTGAGTGTATGTCAGTGTGTTTGTGAGTGTGTGGACACATCCAAATGCCCTGAGGAACTGAGTTACTAGGGCTGAGGGTTGGGGACCATGGCCACGGGGGTCATCTAGCTCAACTGGCATAACATAGAACGTAAAGAAAATGTTCTATATCCTACTTTGGTTAGTAGCATCTGAGGTTTTAGAAGCCTGTCAGCCGCCATCTAAGATACTCCACTGGTACTTCATCAGAAGTAAGGGAGAATAAAGAAAACCAAAGACATAAGGGAAAGATTAGTCCAAAGGACTAATGGACCACATCTACCATGGCCTCCACCAGACTGAGTCCATTACAACTAGATGGTGGCCGGCTACCACCACTGACTGCTCTGACCGGGATCACAAGAGAGGGTCCCAGACAGAGCTGAGAAAATTGTAGAGCAGAACTCTAACTCATGAAAAGACCAGACTTACTGGTCTGACAGAGACTGGAGAAACCTGAGAGTATAGCCCCCGGACACCCTTTTAGCTCAGTAAGGATGTCACTTCTGAGGTTCACCCTTTATCCAAAGATTAGATAGGTCTATAAAACAAACAATAACACACGTGAGGAATGTGCTTTTTAGTTCACTCATGGTTATAAGACCAAAAGGGCAATATCTGCCCAAAAGCAAAGTGGAGAAGGCAGAAAAGGACAGGAAAAATGGGCAGATGGAAACAGGGAATTGGGGAGTGGAAGGGGAAAGTTCTGACACATCGCGGGGATTGCAACCAGTGTCACTAAACAATTTGTGTATAAATTTTTTAATGAGAAACTAATTTGCCCAGTAAAAGTTTGCCTAAAGCACAATTTAAAAAAAAAATGCAAACCTCAAAAAAAAAAAAAAAAGTGAGTTGGACTTAAGACTTGGAGTCTCTTGACCCATGGAGCTCAGCACCTCCTAAATCCATGGTTTTTTTTGGCAGACATACAGAGACACAAATCTAGCCTCTAAATATGCATCTTATGAGATGTGTTCTAACTGAAAAAAATGTGAAAATGTAGCAAGCAGCAATGCTAACAAAACGTAGACATTTTTACAACATATCCTCCCAAAGTAGCCAGAGGCACCTCACCATGACTGGCTCGTGTCTGGGAAATTTTTTCTACTAAAAAATTAATTGTTTTTTTGTGTGTAATTTAAGCACACCCACGATGTGTCTGACACTCTTTGCCTTGTGCGTGATAGGAGACGGACAGGTTGTGCTTCAAAACCCAAAGGTTAACTTTTCATTCAAGTGGGAACTAATCTTCCTGGAGGGATTGCTGAGCCTATGTTTTTATGGCTCAATTCTGAACACACATAAATGCTGAAAAACTGTAATTCAAGAATGGCATATATACACTCTGAAATGACTTTCCGTGAATTCTGGACTTAAACTAATGAGTGAATTTACTGAGGATAACAGAAATCACATTTTCAATGCCTAATTTTTCTAAAGTAGATTGCCAGGCCTTTCTTCTGAGGTGCTTCTGGGTGGACTCGAACCTACATCCAGTGAAGCATGCTAACCATCTGCTCTACCCAGATAGTCTTAAAGTATTTCTTCCCAGATTGTTCATTAAATTACAAAAGGAAAGATGGTAACTTCACAGTGGACAAACCAGGAAGATGGTACTCTATCCAAGAGATCACAGTTAACAGCTCCAATAATTAATCAAACTGACAATTTGCACCTTTTGGTAGAATATGCAGAGAAGAACACATCACCCCATGGAATTCCTGCCAAAGATACATGACCTGAATATAATCATGAGAAGACATCAGACTGACCCAGATCAAGGGACTTTCTACAAAATAATGGACTGAGGTCTTCAAAACAAAATATTGTCTGATATAGTGCTGGAAGATGAGCCCCGTAGGTTGAAAGGCACTCAAAATACACAATGGTTGCAGTTGTGGACCCGAGCGTACCAATGATCTTGAATACGGTGCAGGACCGGGCAACATTTTGTTCTGTTGTACACAGGTTGGAGCTGACTTGACAGTAATTGGCAACAACTCTTCAAAAACATCAAGGCCAAAATAATAATAATAATAATAATAAGGGTCTTCTTTAAACTAAACAGTAATTTCGTTTATTAGTAAAGAATGTCTGCCTTGAGCACTGTGCTCTTCTCAAGAACTATCTCTATGGGATCAAATTGACAACAGCAACTCAAAAGGTTCGATGAGAAGCTTAGGGGGCAGTTGAGTTTATGTTAACAGAGAGGAACAACTTAGAAAAGGAGAGGGAGAACGGTTGCACAACTCAAAGAATGGAATCAAGGTCACTGAATGGAATCAAGGTCACTGAACTGCATGGGTAGAAACTGTAGAATTAGTGTAAGTGTAGCAGTGTATATTTTCAATAATAACAACAGCAACAAAATGTTTTTAAATCTAGTGAAGAAAGACAAGGGAAGGCTGACTGACTGCTGCAGATAAGATACAAAAAGATGGAATGAGATACAGTCAATTCTTATCATTTGCAGCTACTGTGTTCTATAAAGTTGTCATGAACACTGACAACAGATATGGAACAGCCACTCCAGGGGAAATATAGGCTTAGGTTCCTGTGAGCCTCTGGTCAGAACATTGTCACTACCCGATCCATACATAACCTTGTTTAATGTGTGTTTCTGTTTAAAGACACCTTATTTAATATATGGAGCCCTGGTGGCAAAGTGGTTAAGCGCTCAGCTGCTCACCAAAACGGCAGCAGTTTGAATCCACCAGCCTCTCCTTGGAAACCCTATGGGGCAGTTCTACTCTGTCCTATAGGGTCACTATGAGTCAGAATCAACTCGACAGCAACCAGTTTGGTTTTGGGTTTTTATTTAATATATAGAGTCCCTGGGTATGGCAAACAGTTAACTGCCAACTACTAGCCAAAAGGTGGGCAGTTCGAACCCACCCAGAGGTGCCTTGGAAGAAAATCCTGGCAATCTGCTTCTGAAAGGTCACAGCTTTGAAAACCCTACAGAGCAGTTCCACTCTGCACACATGGGGGTGCCATGAGTCAGAGTCAACTCCACAGTGATTAATGACAACATTGTCTTAGGCTGGGTTCTCTAGAGAAGCAAAACCAGGAAAGCATACAAATATCTATATGAAGAGATTTATATAAGGAAATGGCTCACATGGTTGGAGAGGCTGGAACGCCCCAAGTCCATAGATCAGGATAGAAGCTTCTCCTGATTCACATAACCGCAGGGGCTGGCGAATCCAAGATTGGCAGATCAGATAGCAGGGCTCTTGCTCACAGGCTGTGAAGACCAACGAATCCCAAGATCGGCAGGCAAGACTGCAGGTAAGCTGCTAGCTCAAGTCCCAAGAACCAAAGGTCAGATGAACGGGAGCCAGCTGCAGCACCCAGACTGAGCAAAAGCCCACTAGCCTTGCCAAAAAGTCCCCTTATGTTTGATGATTGACTACTGACATCATGGAGGTGATGACATTATATTAAATCTCGTCTTGGAAGTGATCACATCATCATACAACTGCCAAATGACATCATAACTGCCAAACCACTGAGCATCATGGCCCAGCCAAGCTGACACACAACCCAAACGACCACAAACATGTAATGTATATTGTTGGTTCATGAACACTGAACTCACGGCCAACAGCACCACTCACGCCTGAACCAAGCTGGTCTCACACACGTGTTTTCTCTGTAAGGGACGCTACGCTGTTCTTGTGCTTAGGAAATACTACAGAGCGCTCCAGCACTATGCCTGGGGGCCTTATAAAGACCACATCACTAACAAAAAGCACGGAAATGCACCAAGCGTGGCACCAAATAGACCACAAAGATGACCCTTGCTTGCAGAACGGGAGCTGAAACAAAAAGGCAAAGAAAGTGTCACCTGGTTCGAGCTCAGCTGGGAACCTGCACGTTGGGTGGCTCAGGTGTCTCACCGCTCTGCACGCGGCGGAGGATGACAGGTATAAATGTCATTGCTCCCAGCCATCGGACAGACTAAGCTTTTGAGGGGCTGCAAGTCCCAGGGTGGAGACCAAAGACAGTTAGGAAAACCGGAGATCACACAGCGCAGCACAGTGTTAAGTTGTTTTCTACAAAGACCTGGCCACCTCCTGTCTGTGTTCTTTTGAGAGTGGGGACAGTGCAGCCTCCCCCCTTACGGCTTTGACCTCAACACATAAAGCTTTCACCTGCCTTTTCAAACAGGTCCGGGGCCGGTGGCAAGCCGATTCTCATTTCAGTTGGGGTTTCCATTTTTTGGCCTCTGAGCTTTAAACGGCCATTTCTCTTATTGATTATGAGGGATGATTAGGACCGGGGATGAGTAGAGAGGGAGGTGCTTCTTTGGTGGAGAACGAGGAGAGAGAGATAGCATCTCTGGCCAATGACCATTATCTGGAACACCCACAGCTTCCTTCTGCTGGTTTCCGTGCCGCACATAAAACCTGACTTCAGGTGCACTCCTGAGACGTCAAACATCTTCCAAGAGTTACCGTGGGGTAAGCAAAATTTTACTCTACCAAGCATGATGTCCTTCTCCAGGGACTGGTGCCTCCTGATAACATGTCCAAAGTACATGAAATCAAGTCTTGTCATCCTTGCTTCTAAGGAGCATTCGTGAAATGAAGCATTGGGACACAGGGCATTTTTAGGGTGGGGAAACTGTTCTGTGTGATACCGTGATGGTGGGCACGTGACATTACGTGTTTGTCAAATATCATAAGGCTGTACAACACAGACAGTGAACCCCCAAAGTGAACTATAACCGGTTGCTGTGGGGCTGACCCTGACTCATGGCACCCCCATGTGTGTCAGAGTAGAACTGTGCCCCATAAGGTCTCCCATGGCTGATTTTTCAGAAGTAGATTGCCAGGCCTTTCTTCCAAGGTGCCTCTGGGTGAGCCCGAACCTCCAACCTTTCAGTTAGCAACCAAGGACTCACCTACTTCCACCACCCAGGGACTCTACGGGGATGGTTGTTGTTGACGCTATTAGCTGCCGTTGAGTTGGCCTCAACTCATGAAGACATCATGCACAATGGGATTCGACTATTGTGCTCCATAGGGTTTTCACTGGCTGAGTTTCAGAAGTAGATTGCCAGGTCTTTCTTCCCAGTCCTTCTTAGTCTGGAAGCTCCACTGGAACCTGTTCAGCATCACAGCAACACGCAAGCCTCCAGTGACAGACAGGTGGTGGCTGCACATGAGGTGCATTGGCCAGGAATCAAACCGGGGGCTCCAACATGGAAGGTGAGGATTCTACCACTGAGCTACCACTGTCCTCTCTTTGAAGAACTGCTGTGTCATTGAGTCGGTTGTGACTCGCAGCACCCCGCTTGTGCGTCAGAGTAGAACTGTGTTCCACAGGGTTTTCAATGGCTGATTTTATTTTATTTTATTTTTTTCAGAAGTAGATTGCCAGGCTTTTCTTCCAAGGTGCCTCTGGATGGACTCAAACCTCCAAATTCTCAGTTAACTGTGTAAGTACTACCCAGGTTGTATTTACTGTAAAGCCCTCCAAGGCTGGGCTTAGTCAGCATGAGCATGTCATCAAAATACTTAAGATGGCTATTCCCCAAATTGCTTACAAAGTGGACCTCTAAAGGCATCAGTTAAAGAACTGTTCCAAATGAATGTTCCAAAAGAAATGTTCCAAAATTGTAGGAAGCAACCAAACAATCACCCAAAAAACCAAGCCTGTTGCCATTGAGTCTATTCCGACTCATACCAACCCTGTAGGGCAGAGTAGAACTGCCCCATCGAGTTTTCTAGGCTATAATCTTTATGGGAGCAGATCGCCAGATCTTTCTCACTCTGAGCCACTGGGTGGGTTCAAACCACCTACCATTCAGCCAGCAGCTGAGTGTTTAATCAGTACACCACCACGGCTCCTCAAACAAATAATGTTGTTGTTGTTGTTGTTGTTAGGTGCCATCCACTCAGTTCCGACTCATAGGGACCCTATGTACAACAGAACGAAACACTGCCTGGTCTTGCGCCATGCTCACAATCATTGTTATGCTTGAGCCTATTGTTGCAGCCACTGTGTCAGCCCATCTCATTGAGGGTCTTCTTCTTTTCCGCTGACCCTCTGCTTCCAGACTAAGAAGGACTGGGAAGAAAGACCTGGCAATCTACTTCTGAAACTCAGCCAGTGAAAACCCTATGGAGCACAATAGTCGAATCCCATTGTGCATGATGTCTTCATGAGTTGAGGCCAACTCAACGGCAGCTAATAGCGTCAACAACAACCATCCCCGTAGAGTCCCTGGGTGGTGGAAGTGGGTGAGTCCTTGGTTGCTAACTGAAAGGTTGGAGGTTCGGGCTCACCCAGAGGCACCTTGGAAGAAAGGCCTGGCAATCTACTTCTGATACCAAGCATGATGTCCTTCTCCAGGGACTGATCCCTCCTGGTAACATGCCCAAAGTAAGTGAGATGTAGTCTCGCCATCCATGCTTCCAAGGAGCATTCTGGTTGTACTTCTTCCAAGACAGATTTGTTTGTTCTTCTGGCAGTCCTTGGTATATTCAATATTCTTCACCAACACCGTAATTCAAAGCCATCATTTCTTCTTCGGTCTTCCTTATTCATTGTCAGGCTTTCACACGTACAGGTGATTGAAAACAGCATGGCTTGGGTCAGGTGCACCTTAGTTCTCAATGTGACCATCTCAATCATCTAGTGCTGCTCCAACAGGAATACCACAAGTGGATGGTTTTAACAAAGAGAAGTTTATTTCTTCACAGTCCAGTAGGCTACAAGTCCAAATTCAGGGCATCAGCTCCAGGGGAACGCTTTCTTTGTTGGCTCTGCAGGAAAGTCCATGTCGTCAGTCTTGCTTTGGTCTGGGAGCTTCTCTGCGCAGGAACCTCAGGTCCAAAGGACACGCTCTACTCCCAGAACTGCTTTCTTGGTGGTATGAGGTTCCCATGTGTCTCTGCTCACTTCTCTCTTTTATACCTCAAAAGAGATTGCATTAAGACACTAATCTTACCATCAGTATAACCTCATCACAGTGATAGAATTTATAACACCTGAGGAGATCACACATAATCTCATGAAAGTGATGAAGTTTACAACACATAAGGAAATCACATCAGATAACACAATCATACAATACTGGGAATCATGACCTAGCCAAGGTGCTACACACATTTTTGGGGGGGACACAATTCAATCCATGACATGACCAAACAATTAAAAAAGAAAAAAACCCATTGCCACTGAGTCGATTCCGACTCATAGTGACCCTACAGAACAGAGTAGAACTGCCCCATACGGTTTCCAAGGAGCACCTGGTGGATTCGAACTGCTGACCTTTTTCTCAATAGCCATAGCTTAATTAGCTTAATTAGTAAAGAATGTCTGCCTTGAGCATTATGCTCTTTTAAGAACTATCTATATGGGATCAGATTGACAACAGCAACTGGAAAGATTAGATAGAAACCTTAGGGGGCAGTGAGTTTATGTGAACGGAGGAGGAACAACTCAGAAAAGGAGGGTGAGAACGGTTGCATAACTTGAAGAATGTAATCAAGGTCACTGAATTGTACAAGTAGAAACTGTTGAATTGGTGTATATTTTGCTGTGTATATTCTAATAACAGCAACGACAATAAATTAAATATATATACACATATATATACATCAAAAAAAGCCAAACCCATTGCATTAGACTCATAGCAACCCTATAGGACAGAGCAGAACTGCCCCATAGAGTTTCCAAGGAGTGCCTGGTGGATTTGAACTGCCAACCTTCTGGTTAGCGGCCATAGCTCTTAACCACTGCACCACCAGGGCTCCTATACAGAAAGACATAATAGGAAGCAGGGGGGACCATGGAGAAAGACCGAGGAAATGGTGGAATCTTGCACACACCCCTTACATACAAGGGTCCTCGTGGCTCCAGGTGCCTCCTCAGATGGGTCACCATTCTGAGACCCCTGGGGACCGGCCGCGGTGGGCAGTACTTGAGGTGGATGGAGCCTGGCCATTGCAACGGCTTTGATCACATGTAAAATGCATCTGTATCCATGGCTAACAGGCACTCTTTTTCTTCATTATTCCTCACCACGGGATAAAATGCATCAAAGCAAAACCCACTGTTCTGAAAAGAGGTATCCGAAAACCCTCACAAAGGGCCCTGAGTCCTACCAGTCTGCTCTCCCCTAAAATCAGTCTCAGAGAACTTCAGCCCCCAACTCTCCACTGCGTCATCCTCCCACCCAGCACAGCTCACAGGGTCCAGGCAGGTGGAAAGAACCGGGTGGCAGAGCTGCAGAGCCTGGGCTGCGAAGGGGCCCCTCACCCACAGCTGTCGGGACGCCCAGAGAAGGGCACGCGGATCAGGGAAACTGTACGGCGGCCGTCCCTACTCATGCACCCGCACACACACATATATACACACACATACACTCACCACCCACACACCACACACACAACACACACGTGTAACCACACCACACCTCCAAACACACCACACACACACCATACACACACATCACACACATACCACACACACATCACACATGCGTAACCACACCACACCATACACACATAACACACACATATCTGCACAACCCCAAATAAACACACCACACACACACCACACATATACACACTATGCACACACACACAATACACAGACACCATAATACACATCACACACATAACTACACCACACACATAACACCACACATACACTCACCACACATAGACACATCACATACATGTAACTACACCACACCCCACAGACAAGCACACTAATACACCACACACACCACATATACACACCACACACATACACACATACTCCACACAAACCACATATATACACCCACACACCACAGACACTACACACACATACACACCACACACTCACATACCCTGGGTTGGATTGCAAAGCCTTTTCTGGACCCCAAAGAAAAACAACTTCAACCCAGTTTCCGCCCAAAGATCTAAATCTCACTCACCCAGAAATACTGTGGGCTTCAAGGCTGAAGGAGTTAAAAAGCCCTAGAATAAGATTCTTCCCCGCTATCTACAGGCACATCAAAACCCAGCTTTATCTCACGTAGTTCTCATGCCAATGTGTTTCTTTTTCTCTTTATTTCAAGGACATGAAATGCAAATGCAAACGCAAGGGACAGGAGGCTTCATGTGAGTAAACTGAGGGTTTTCAAACTCAAATATCTCTCAGACACAGAATTGTCTCATGCGTGAGGACCAGGAACAGAAATTGTATCTCCTAAAGAAAATGTTTAAGTGGTTACAAAGGGGACCTTTCTCCTTCGGAAGAGCTGCTTCTTGGTGTTGATATTTGAAAAACAGGATTCTTTTTACCATCCAAAAGAGCCATACTTCATGTTCTGGACACGATGCCACAGAACACCACCCCCCACCTGTCAGTCTGTCGTACGGTGGTGGCTTGCGTGTTGCCGTGATGCTGGAAACTACGTCACCAGCATTTCAAATACCAACCGGGTCACACATGGTGGACACATTTCAGGGGAGCTTCCAGACTAAGACAGACTAGGAAGAAAGGCCTGGTGATTTGCTTCCAAAAATCAGCCAGTGAAAACCTTAAGGAGCACGACAGAACATTGTCTGACTCGCTTGCTTTGGACAGGTCATCAGGAGGGATCCATCTCTGGAGAAGAGCATCATGTTTGGTGAAGCAGAGGGCCAGCGAGGGCGAGGGAGATGTTGGGTGAGACGGACTGGCACAATAGCCGCAAAGACGGACTCAGACGTGCTGTCAAATGTGAGGATGATGCGGGGCTGGCCAACATTTTGTTCTGTTGTACATGGGTTCGCCATGAGTCAGAGTCAGCTCAACAGCATCTACCTATCTATCTATCTATCTCATCCGTCCACCTATCCACCCACCCACCCACCTAACTCATCCATCCATCCATTCATCCCTTATCCCCCCATGCCTTCATCCATCCCTTCATCCATCCATCCATCCCTCCATCCATTCACCCACCCACCGTCCATCCCTCCACCCATCCCTCCAACTCTCCATCCCTTCATCAATTCATCCATCCTTCCATCAATCCCTCCATGCCTCCATCCATTCACACACCCGCCATCCCTCCATCCATCCCTCCATCTATCCCTCCCTCCATCCCTCCCTCCATCCATCCTTCCACCCACCCACCACGCATCCATTTATCCCATCCATCAATCTATCCATCCATCTATCTACTCATCCATCCACCCATCTATCATCTATTTATCCCATGGAAGAAAGGGCCCAAAAAACAGCCCATGGATGGACTTGGTGAAAGAGATGATGGGTCTGTGTGCACACAAGAAGGTGGTTTCCGTGCACCCTGGCCTTCCTTCTTCAAGATTTTTGTGACCAGCCCCCGACAAGAGGAGATGCAAACCGAAAGCAAGGAACCCTCAAACCAATCAAGTCTTCCACTTGCAATGGCCCCACCATCAAGCCCTGGAATGGAGATGTCCTGGGAGTAAAACTGGACCCAGGGAGCCCTTTGGTCTGGAGGTGGAGGGTCTTCAGTGCCCCCAGACACCAGCATCATTGGTTCTGGATGGTGCTGACCCCTGGGACATGTCCCTTGGTCCTTTAATGCCAATGTTGACCTTGCTGCGGGCTTTGGGGGTGGAACCCTCTCAGAGCATCACATATGAGTTGTCACTCATCACAAACGAAAATCCACCCAGGGTGACCACCTCACTGTGTTGAGGGGACTGGTGAGGATGCTGGCCGGGACCCAGAGCCTCTTCCACCTCTGTCTGTGGGCACAACAGGCCTGTGGTGGGTGCCTCTGCCTCGGCCTTGACCAGCTGGGCCACCGGCATCTCCTCCAGGGCACACTCTTCCTCTTCATTCTCCACCTTATTCACATAGGCCATGTTCTCAGTGAACTTGATCCACTCCTGCAGGACAGAACACACCAAACAGCAAATATGTCTTACTACAATGCACGCCCCCAAAAATCAACTCTAGTGCATGCAAGATTTTAACATCTTCTTCCTTCATAACTTCAAAAAAAAAAATTTCAAATCTCCATTTTCCATGCATGGACCCAATGTGTGATAAGTCTAAACCAGTTGCCATGAAGTCAATTCTGACTCACAACAACCCCATGTGTGTCAGAGTAGAACTGTGCTCCATAGGGTTTCCAACAGCTGATCTTTCCAAAGAAGATCACTAGGCCTTTCTTGCGAGGCACCTCTAGGTGTATTTGAACAGCCAAACTTTCAGCTGTAGCTGAGCAGTCAACAATTTGTGCCACCCAAGGAGTTTTTGATCAAATCTACCCTAATGCTAATACCACCACCCATCTGTCAGTTTGTTGTAATGTGGTGGTTTGTGTGTTGCTGTGATGCTGGAAGCTATGCCACCAGTATTTCCAATACCAGCAGGGTCAACCATGGTGGACAGATTTCAGCAGAGCTTCCAGACTAAGACAGGTTAGGAAGAAAGGCTTGGAAATCTACTTCTGAAAATCAACCAATGAAAACCCTATCGATCCCAACAGAACACTGTCTGATGTAGAGCTGGAACATGGACTGGAGTAGACCAGTGGTGAAGACGGTGCAGGACTGGGCAGCATTTCATTCGGTTGTGCATGGGGTCGCCATGAGTCGGAGCTGACTCAATGGCAACCAACAACACAACGCTAACACGTTCAATCCAGTCGTACAGATATTTGCTTTAAAAGAGGGTACAGGTTTCCCTTGCAAGTAACTGTCATTGTATAGATGCATTTTTGAAGACCTCAGCTTAGCAATAATGTATTTAAAATTACCCCTGAAGACTTCCAAAATACAAATTCTTATGGAATCCAGACTTCCTGGAGCCATAGAGGGTAGATGAACCCCTGAAACTATTGCCCTGAGATAATCTTTAAGGCTTAAACCAAAAATATCCCCTGAAGTCTTCTTAAAACCAAACAATAGTTTAGCTTAACTAGTAAAGGATGTCTGCCTTGAGCATTGTGCTCGTTTAAGATCTACCTATATGGGATCAAATTGACAACAGCAACTTGAAAGGTTAGATAGGAAACTTAGGGGATAGGGAGTTTATGTTAATGAGGGGGGAGCAACTCAGAAAAGTGGAAAGAGAATGGCTGCACAACTCAAAAAACGTAATCAACGTCACTGAACTGTATGTGGATAAAATGTTGAATTGGCGTATGTTCTGCTGTGTATATTCTTAATAAAACCAAAAACCAAACCTGTTGTTATCGAGTCAATTCCAACTCACAGGGACCCTATTGGACAGAGTAGAACTGTCCCACGGGGTTTCCAAGGAGCAACTGGTGGATGAGAACTGCCGACCTTTCGGTTAGCAGCCAAGCTCTTAACTACTGCACCACCAGGGCTCCATATTCTTAATAACAAGAAAAAATAAAATATTTAAAAAAAAAAAAAACTTTCAAACTGAAATGAGTCAATGAGTAAACCAAGTTTCCCTACCAAGTTTGGTAAGCTGGGTTACTAATTTTGTAATGTGTAGCAAGTTCTGCAGGGAACTTTGCCATCAGAGACATCTTTTGTGATCACAACAGTGTTTAGTTCTTCTAGGTTGCCTCAAAACTGTGTACATGTACGCACAGACAGCAAAAATAGGATGTAAGCACTGTAAAAACAAATTGCATAGTAAATTTTAAATTTAGTTTAAAAATTATAAAGTTCTAAAATTTATACTAAAGTTACATTTATTTAAAAAGACAAAAACATCACACCAAAAAGCACCTCTGGACTTGTGAGCCAGGACAACCTGGCCAAATGTCCATCGCTGCCCCTTCTCACAGACGGTTGCCAGCTAACATCCTTGGGGATGAGGCAGATTCCTGTGGGAACGCTATTCCCATTGGAACAGAAAATCCCTCTTCTTAGAGATCTTTCCACCAAGCCGATACTACATTTGCTGTTGTTGTTAGCTGATGACAATTGGCCTCGACTCATGGCAACCCCATGCAGGACAGAACAAAACACTGCCTGGTCCTGTGCCATCCCCACCATTGGTTGTGAATCAGACCATTGTGATCTATAGGGTTTATCATTGGTTGACTTTCAGAAGTAGAATGCCAGGCCTTTCTTCATAGCCTGTCTTCATCCAGAAGCTCCAGTAAAACCCGTTCAGCATCACAGCAACAAACCAACCTCCATCGACAGAGGGGTGGTGGCTGTGCATGAGGTGTACTAGCTGGGAATCAAACCTGGGTCTCCTGCATGGAAAGTGAGATTTCTACCACGGAACCACCATTGTCTCACCATAAGCAACCGAATAACCAACCAAGATAGAGAAGACAAGATAGAGGATGCAGGGTGGATACAAGATGGAGGGTGGAGACCGGATGGAGGGTGGAGACAGGGTGGGGGGGTGGAGACAGGATAGGGGTGGAGACAGGATGGGGGGTGGAGACAGGATGGAGGGTGGAGACAAGATGGAGGGTGGAGACAAGATGGAGGGTGGAGACGGGATGGAGGGCGGAGACGGGATGGAGGGCGGAGACAAGATGGAGGGTGGAGACGGGATGGAGGGTGGAGACAAGATGGAGGGTGGAGACGGGATGGAGGGTGGAGACGGGATGGTGGGTGGAGACAAGATAGAGAGTGGAGACCAGATGGAAGGTGGAGACAGGACGGAAGGTGGAGACAAGATGGAGGGTGGACACAGGTTGGAGAATGGAGACAGGATGGAGGGTGGAGACAGGGTGGGGGGTGGAGATGGGATAGGGGTGGAGACAGGATGGGGGTGGAGACAAGATGGAGGGTGGAGACAAGATGGAGAGTGGAGACAAGATGGGGGGTGGAGACAAGATGGTGGGTGGACACAGGTTGGAGAATGGAGACAGGATGGAGGGTGGAGACAGGATGGGGGGTGGAGACAGGATGGAGGGTGGAGGCAAGATGGAGGGTGGAGACGGGATGGAGAGTGGAGATAAGATGGAGGGTGGAGGCAAGATGGAGGGTGGAGACGGGATGGAGGGTGGAGACGGGATGGAGGGTGGAGGCAAGATGGAGGATGGACGCAAGATGGAGGATGGACACAAGATGGAGGGTGGAGACAGGATGGAAGGTGGTGACAGGATGGAGGGTGGATATAGGGTGGCGGATGGAGAATGTAATGTACAATATACAGTGTTTTATGTATATAATTATATACGTATATCAGTTTTTTCTTTGTACTTGCCATTCACTTGACAGCAACTAACCACGATAATAATAGGCACGCCTTCTCAGTTGAGAGAAGAGAAGGGAGAGAAGGCAAAGCAAGATCACCATTACCTGGAAGTTCCCTCTGTGGTCCTCAAAGAGCCCGGGAAAGGTGAATTTTGGGTCTGGCACGCTGGGTATGAGGAAGTTCTTCACTCTGAAATGAGCATGGAGAGTCTGGCCAGACAGGCTGACAGCCCGAGATGGCTGTGGACCGTTTGTGGGGTACAGACCCCAGAGAGGGGCCAAGGATGCTACAGATCTGCTCCCTGGCGACTCAGCACCTGGGCCTCCAAGTTTAAGGTGGTCGCTCTCCTCAATCTACCCAGACCGTCCCCAGGCTCTCTGCGTCCACTTGATGCCCCTGCTGCAGTGTGGTGTCTGAGACAACAGCCACGTTCTTTGTATAGTATGAACCAGTTACCAGAGTAGAATTATGCTCCACAGGGTTTTCAGTGGCTGATTTTCAGAAGTAGGTCACCAGGTCTTTCTTCTGAGGCACTGGGAGGACTCGAACCTCCCGTCTTTTGACTAGCAGCCAAGAACGTTAACTGTTTGCACTGTCCAAAAAAAAAACCCTTTGCCGTGGTGAAGTCAATTCCGACTCGTGGCAACCTCTAGGACAGAGTAGAACTGCCCCCATAAGGTTTCCAAGGAGCGGCTGGTGGATTTGAACTGCCAACCATTTGGTTAGCAGCTGCGCTCCTAACCACTGCACTACCAGGCACTGTCCAGGGACTCCTGAAAACCAGTTGCCATTGAGTTGATTCTGACTCATGTCATGCCCATGTGTGTCAGAGCAGAACTGTGCTCCACAGGGTTTTCAATGGCTGATTTTTTGGGCTTTCTTCCAAGGCACCTCTGGGTGGACTTGAACCTCCAACCTTTCATTTAGCAGCTGAGCATATTCACCCTTTGCACCACCCAGAGGCTCCTTGCACAATACACGTTGTTTTTTCCAAATGGATGTTAGTTATCTTTAATTCGTGGCTTTCACCTCTCGTTTTGAACAAGGGGTTCCCTTGAAGACCGGGCAAGTGTGGGCTTTTTCCAAGAAGGGGGCCCCTCAGTTTCCCCCTCTGTGGCTGACTTTAGCATTCAAACACCAGCCTCGTCAGCAGATGCTGTGCCTAACTGCTTGGTCTCCTGGCACCCAAGGCTCTTATCTGATTGCCTCATTTCCTCCCTTGCTGAGTGTGACATTGGCAGTATTTGTCTGAGCTGGTAAAAGAGATGGAAGCGGACTGAAGGGCATGCCCCCACGTGCAAGAGAAATGCAGCCTGAAACCACACCGGGAAGTGTTTGAACTTGGCTAACTCAGCCTAGCTCAGACCCAACATGATTCCTCTGGAGTGGAGGTCCGTCCTTCTCTCCTTGTCTCTCGGCTTGTTGCTATGGAAACCTGATCCCAAGAAACAAAGATGGCGCCCGCAGTAAGGGACATGAACAGCCTCCAGTGTCATGGACTGCCAAACACTTAGGCTTCAGTTAAGCTTAAATAGAAGTGGAAGCCAAACCAAAAACCAAACTCGTTGCCGTCGAGTCGATTCCAACTCATAGTGACCCTGTAGGACAGAGTAGAACTGCCCCGTAGGGTTTCCAAGGAGAGACTGGTAGATTCAAACTGCTGACCTTTTGGTTAGCACCCTGAGCTCTTAACCACTGCGCCACCAGGGCTCCAGAAATGGTAACAGTATTGGTTAAAATGTCATATGGAAGGTAAAAAAAGAAGGAGAGAGAGAACTACTTGATATAATATTTTTTAAAATTTCTCATATGGCCTTAAAGAGTGTATAGCTTTGCCTTGTCTGTAATGTACAGACAAAACCTGAAAAGCTTTCTTATACAGCTCTTCTTGCTTCTTTCTCCAAATTGCCCATTGTAACTGATCTCAATCAAAATTAAAATATATTTTTAGCTTCTGTTACACGCAAAGAAGTAGCGACTCAGCATCCGGGCCCCCAGGTTTAAGGTGGTCGTTCTCAATCTACCCAGACCGTCCCCAGGCTCTCTGCGTCCACGTGATGCCCCTGCTGCAGTGTGGTGTCTGAGACAAGGAGCCCGTTCTTTGTATAGTGTGAACCAGTTACCAGTTTCCAGAGTAGAATTGTGCTCCACAGGATTTTCAGTGGCTGATTTTCAGAAGTAGGAAGGACACAGCACAGTCAGGCTCTGTGTTTAAAACAAACTAACCCCCTACTGGAGCCCTGGTAGCACAGTGGTTAAGAACTTGGCTATTAACCAAAAGGTTGGCAGTTCAAATCCCCCAGCTGCTCCTTGAAAACCTTAGAGGGCAGTTCTACTCTCTACTATAGGGTTGCTAAGAGTCAGAATCTACTCGACCGCAACGGGTTTGGTTTGGTTTAACCCTCTGTAGGAGTCCCTGGGTGGAACAAACAGTGAACATGTTCAGCGGCTAACCGAAAGGTGGGAGGTTTGAGTCCATCCAGAGGTGCCTCAGAAGAAAGGCCTAGTGATCTACTTCCTTTTGAAAAGTGAGCCATTGAAAACCCTGTGGAGCACAGTTCTACTTTGACATACAAGGGGTCACCGTGAGTCAGGGTCGACTCCACGGCAACTGGTTTAGCCTTGTAATAGAAGCTCGACACACACACGTTTTACTGTGTGTGTCCACAAGAACTTTTCTGAAATAATATTCCTGATATCCCTGCGTCTTTAGCATTATCTGGAGTCCTGGTGGCACAGTGGATAAGTGCTTGTCTGCTAACCAAAATGTTGGCAGTTTGAATCCCCAGATGCTCCTTGGAAATCCTATGGGGCAGTTGTACTCTGTCTTGTAGGGTCGCTATGAGTTGGAATCAACTCAACAGCAAAGGGTTTGGTTTTTTGGTTTTCTGCTCTGCCCTGGGGAGCCCCGGTGGTGCAGTGGTTAAGAGCTCGGTTGTTAATCAAAAGGTCAGCAGTTCAAATCCACCAGCGGTTCCTTGGAAACCCCGTGGGCAGTTCTACTCCTTCCTTTAGAGTCACTATGAGTCAGAATCGACTCAACAGCAACTGGTTAGCATTATCTGCCTCTCACATTTAATTTGCTGTTGGCTACAAAGCGGGCAGTGGTGGGGGCATGAGACTCAACCAAATCACCCTACCAGGCAATCGGTCTTTCTTCCAACTTCATGGACATGCTGTAACCAAAGCCGGCTGCCCACGTGGTTAGGAGACCAGCAGGGTGGTCCTTACCTATGTCGTTCCCACAGCAACAGAAGAACACACACCATGAGGAGCGCCACCAGGCTAGAGATTAAGACAAACTGTGGGAAGTGCGTTTCCTCCTGCTGGCACGCATCTAAAACAAAACAAGATGACAGCTGTAACTTTTCAACCTGGCACTGGAACTCACCCTGCCCATATTATTTTCATTTATAAATATCAGTGTTAGCAAAACTTCATCGCTGTGGGAATTTTTTTATTATTATTATTTTTACTGTATTTTCGATGAAAGTTTACAGAGCAAACTAGTTTCTCTTTAAAAAATTAGTACAAGTATTGTTTTGTGACATTGGTTCACAACCCCACGACCTGTCAACACTGTCCCCTCTTGACCTTGGGTTCCCTATTACCAGCTTTCCTGTCCCCTCCTGCCTTCTCATCCTTGTCCCTGGGCCGGTGTGCCCCTTTAGTCTTGTTTTGTTTTATGGGCCTGTCTAATCTTTGGATGAAGGGTGAACTTCAGGAGTGACTTCAGTACTGAGCTAAAACAGTGTCCAGGGGCCATACTCTCGGGGTTTCTCCAGTCTCTGTCAGACCAGTAAGTCTGGTCTTTTTTTGTGAATTAGAATTTTGTTCTCCATTTTTCTCCAGCTCTGTCCGAGACCCTCTGTTGTGATCCCTGTCAGAGCAGTCGGTGGTGGTAGCCGGGCACCACCTGGTTGTAGTGGACTCAGTCTGGTGGAGGCCGTGGGTGGTAGTTATGGTTCATGAATCCTTTGGACGGATCTGTGTGTGGGAAATACCTTAGCAAGGAGACGAAGTGAGTCTACAGACAGGCACACACCGTGCTGCCACCCCTTCGGGGTGGTGTCGGCTCAACCCACCGCCCCGGGAGTCTGCTGTTGCCAGGGGCATGTAGGGGGGGTTGGCCTTGCTTTTGGCAGTTGGTGGCCAAGAGAGATTTTAGGACCCTGAGTTCCCCGTTGCCCTCTGGGTAAACACCTGCTAGGCTGTTCTCAGGCATGGAGACGTCCACTGAAGACACGTGAAGGATGGGAGGCTAGAGGAGAGGGATGTCACTCACCCCAAAATGATTCATAGTCTGCACACCCAGGGACGCCTTCACAACATGAAAGATAGCTAACCAGCGGGCATCCATATTGTGAAAATCATCGATTTCACTGCTCACTTTGAATAGAAGCTTCCCTTGAAGACAGGGCAAGTGTTGGCTCTTTCCAAGAAGGGCTCCCCTCAGTTTTCCCCTGGGGATGACTTGGGCTCTGAATTCAAACACCAGATGCCCCACGATGCTGTGTCTTGCTGCCTGCCCTCAAGGCAGTCAACGCCCTTATCTGATGGATTCATTTCCCCTCACTCTCTGAGCTTGATGCTGGTAGCATTTATTTGAGCTGGTAAAAGAAATAGAAGTGGGCTGGAGAGACACACCTGATTTGCAAGAGATTAAATGAAGAATGTGCCGTAGCCCTGTTTTAAACTACACCAGGAAGCATTTGAGGTTGGCAGTTTGGTCATGGGACAGGCATCTGCTGGTGATCTGCTGAAGGTCAGCCAAGCCCGTGTGGGGTCCCAGGAGCAGAAAGATGAGCAAAGCATGACCCTTCCCTCAAAGAACTGGACCTATGGATGCCATATAGCATCCTGTTTGCAGGGGCCCAACCCAAGTGCGTTGTTCTTTTTCAGCTGCACGTTAAGGTGTCCATTGGGCATCTCAGCGTTGATGTCCTCCAGGAACCTCAGCATGAATTTATGCAAAATGGTGCTGCTTCTCCACCAAACCCTCTTTCCTCGGTCATTCCCTGTGGGAAGCCCCACTGTCCGCTCAAGCTAAAGCCTGGAGCTATCCCTGACATCCTCCTCCACCCTGTGAGTGGGCAATCTTTCTTAACAGAACCTGAGCATTGCGGCACTCTGCTCCCAATGGCTTTATCCTGATCCGAAAGCCCTTCTTGGTCTGGTTCTGTTCTCACCCTCCTCCATCCATCGTCTGCCCAGCCATGGCTTGAGATATGGTGACAGAAGGCTGAGCAAAGGGATAGATGGACGCCAGCCTTCCTCTGGTGTAAACCTCTGGGTTCTGTTTCTTCTCTCTCCCCTCATCCCCTTTTTGGAAATGCTACATCTGTTTATACACGCAACCAGCCACCCACTCATCCATCCAACTGTGCCTCTATCCATCTATCCCTTCACCCATCCATACACTCATCTACCTATCCACCCACCTAGCCACTCAGTCTTTCACCTACCCATCTAACCACCAACCCATCTACCCATGCAACTATCCATCCATTCATCCATTTTTTCACCTACTCATCCAACCACCCATGCATCCAGCCACCCATTTACTCATCCATCCATCCACCCACCCATGTATCCACCCATTCTTTCACCTGCCCATCCATCCACCTACCCATCCATCCATCCATCCATCCATTCTTCACCTACCCATCCAGCCACTCATTTACTCATCCGTCTATTCACCCATCCACCTACCTATCCATCCACCTACCCATCCATCCATCCATCCATCCATTCTTCACCTACCCATCCAGCCACCCATTTACTCATCCGTCTATTCACCCATCCACCTACTTATCCATCCACCTACACATCCAGCCAGCCACCCATTTACTCATCCATCTAGTCACCCATTCACCCATCCATCCCTCCATCTACCCACCCATTCATCCATTTTTTCACCTATTCATTCAGTCACCCACCCACCCTCCAGCCACCTATTTACCCGTCCATCCATCCTTTCACCCACCCATTCATCCATCTATCCTTTTACCTACCCGTCTGTCCACCCCCTTACTCATTCATCCACCCACCCATCCATCCTCTCCATCCATCCTTCAATCCATCATCCATTCATCCATCCACCCTTTCACCTACTCATCTACCCAGCCAGCCATGCAGTGTATATTTACAGAGCTTCTATCATGGCTGCAAATCCACATAGACTGGAGTCTGAAGCCCAGCTTCTCAATTAACTAACTGTGTATCCTTGGGCAAATCATTTTACTTAATTTTATCATCAACAAAATCATACTACTATAACAGCATTGAAGGCTTATTTCAAAGATAACAGCTAATTTATATAGCAACTGGTACAAATCAGGCTTTTAGTAAATGATACTTGTTATTATTGTTGCTGTGTTCCTAGAAGTAAAAAAAAAAAAAATTATAATTTAGCTCAGTGAGGAAGGCTGCCTGCAGAGAGAAACACTGAGAGAAATCACTTTCAGATTCATGTTTGGAATTGAGATCATTCACGGTTTTTGCTCATCGTCCACTGATGCCCCAATCCCTGCCCTCCCTGGCTACAAAGGTATACAACTCACGGCTGTGTAACAAACATCACCTTTCCGCTCTCCCCCCTGCCAGTGGGTCACTTCCGACCAGTCACTGGGGTACGTCTCTGAGCCGTATCTGGACTCCATGGTTTTCACTCTGGTGCGGAAATAGTAGCATTTATCAGCATCCAAGTTTTGTACAGTAACGCTGCAGGTTTTCTGCTCTGTAGACTGCAGAAAAAATAGACACGGTGAGGGGCGATGTGACCTAGCCTTCTTAACTTAGCACCAGCGACTCACACATGACTCCTGCTACAGGCATTCGTTCACATTCCATTGATTCCCATCCTTCCTGCACCCACGTCTTCACACCCCCTCAACGAAAACACAATGACAAAATCCTCCACCCTCTCCTCCCTACTAAAAATCCTTTGTAACAAATACTACTGCAGAAGGTTTTGAGGAATGACTTAGTGACAAGTACTTCCTTTTAGGAAAATAAATGGTTTGTTATGATTATAAAAGTTAACACTTTCATTTCAGAGAATTTAGCAAATAATCAAGGCAAAAGGAGAACCTTAAAAAATAAAATGAAAACCTTTCTTATTAAAATGTGGAACAGAGCTCAAATTCTTATGAAGTCCAGACTTACTGGACTGCTTGAGACTAGAGGACTCCCGGAGACAATCGCCCTGAGATACACTTTAAACCTTGAACCGAAACTACCCCCTGAGGTCACCTTCTAGCTATATAACAGATTGGCTCAGAAAATAAAGACTATCATCTGTGAATACTGTGCTCCTTTAAAAAAAAATCATGTATATGAGATGAAAAAAAAAAAAAAAACCAAACCATTGCTGTCGAGTCAATTCTGACGCATAGCGACCCCATAGGACAGAGTAGAACTGCCCCATAGGGTTTCCAAAGAGCAGCTGGTGGATTTGAATGGTTGACCTTTTGGTTAGCAGACGTAGCTCTTAGCCACTGTGCCACCAAGGCTAAATTACTCTAAAGCAAAGATGAGAAGGTAAGGGGAGAGAGAAACCAGATTATTGGAAAAGAAACGACCAGAAAGGAATCAATGAGAACGTTAACACATTGTAAAAATGTAACTAACGTCACTGAATAATGTGTGTGGTAATTCTTAAACGAGAACCAAATTTGCTGTGCAAACTCTCACCAAAAACACATAAAATGGGGGCAAGGCAAGATGGTGCTCTAGGCAGAAGCACCACGCCGTCCCGCCACAGCAAAGATCCAAAAAACTAAGCCTAACAGAGAATCAACAATTCTGAAACCCTAGAACACCAAATGAAGAGATAAAGAACTCAGCCAAACACCAAACGGAGTGAGAATACTGAAAGAGAACGGAGAGCGAGGAGAGACTCATGCAGAGATTCCTTACCAGCTAAAGCAGTGTGGATCCACCATCTTGGACTCCTATCAGAGACCAGCAAACTGGAGAACGGGAGAGCAGCCTCGCAGAGCGTCCCGTGGGAGACGGAACGACCGGTAAATTGCAGTGTGCACTTTCCCACCCCCCACCCCTCTCAGCCTCGGCTGGGGCTCCCCTGCTTCCTGTGGCCAGGGTCCCTGGGCCAGGGGGCACCCGTGCTTGGATTCTGCGCGCCTGGGCTGGCGGCTCTCTGAGAGCCGTTTGTTGGCTGCTGGTGAAGCTTTTTCTGCCGCCTCCCCCTCCTTTTGCTCAAGTGCCTGGTTCTGAGCACTGTCTTTGCTCTCTCCTGCGGGGCTGTGGGGCTGCGTTCAGCTGTGTGGCTGCTTCCAGGTCTGGGCTGCTGCGCTGGTGAGATCCCGGGGTCTTTGTTCGTTCGCCCCTCTGCTTCCCGTGGCCATGGTCTCTTAACCCCAAGACTGCCGGCTGCTTGGAATCCGCGCGCCTGAGCGGGGGCTCTCTGGGTGCCGTTTGTTGGCTGCTGGTGTGGCTTTTTCTGCTTCTTCTGGTTTCTCGCTTGCCTCTCGCTGCCTCCCCCTCCTTTTGCTCGGGTGCCTGGCTCCGAGCGCCATCTTTGCTCTTTCCTGTGGGGCTGTGGGGCTGCGTTCGGGCGTGTAGCTGCTTCCAGGTCTGGGCTGCCGCGCTGGTGAGATCCCGGGGCCTTTGTTCGTTCGCCCCTCTGCTTCCCGTGGCCGCAGTCTCTTCCCGGGGTCTGCCGGCTGCTAGGATTCCGTGTGCCCGGGCGGGCGGCTCTCTAGGTGCCGTTTGTTGGCTACTGGTGCTGCCTTTTTTTTTTTTTTCTTCCTCCTGCTTCTTTTGGTTTCTCGCTTGCCTCTCGCCGCCTCCCCCTTCTTTCACTCGTGTGCCTGGCTCCTTGCACCCTCTTAGCTCCTTTCTGAGGGTCCCCAGAGCGCAGGTAATTTGTGATATACGCTTTCCACTCTCCACCCTTCTTCACTCACACTCGGCCTCCTCTGTTTCACACGGACACAGTCTCTTGTCCAGAAACACCAGCCCGCATTGGCTGGCTCTCTGAGTGCCATTCATTGACTGCTGGTGTTGCTTTTTTTTTTTTTTTTTTAATTTTATTGTTTTTCTTTTTTGATTAGTTTTGTTTTCTTTTCCCTCTTTTTCCCTTTTGTCTTTCTTCATTGCTTAATTTCTTGTCTCTCTATCTCTCACTTCTCTTTCTGATCCCTGAATACCAGGCTATGTATGCCTCTGCACCTTCTGGCCAGGCTGTGCTGTGAAACCTGAGACCGACTTCCCCAGACCTCATAGCTGCATCGGTGGGATCCCTGGGAACTTTGCAGTTCCTTAACTTTCCTGATTTTTATTTGTTCATTCTTTCCTTTTCTTTCTCTTCCCCCTCTGGTTTCCTCCATCCCATAGTCTCTCATCTGTCCATTCCGATGACAAGCTCCCCTAGCATTCTTTTATGTTTGTATGCTTTTTGCTTCTGCTCCTCTCTCCTCTCTCCCATATCCAGCTTAGCTTCACACATAACCATCTCCCCGCTGCATCCTGCCTACCTGCACCATGCACTTGACATCACACCACCAAGCTGTGCAGGCACACCCTATTGGAACCTGCCCAGCACTGACTACCGACTGTCCTGGTGGCTGCGGTGAGTGCCACAAACAAACCGTCCCAGTGGCTCCTCTTCAGCTAGATCTGCCCAGCTGTACCACAAGGACAAAACAAAAAAAATCTACAATTAATAAATGAGAGAAATATCTACTGAATGCCCCAAAAACAGCAAACAATATCAAAACATTTACAAAAACAAGACAAGATGGCTCCAACAGGCATCCAAATTAAAACACCAGATAACTCTCCTGTGGAAGAAAATGCACTAGAAGTACCTGATAGGGAACTCAAATCACTAATACTCAGAATTTTCCAAGAACTGAGGCAAAAAGCTGACAAACATGAGGAAAAAATAGACAAATTTGTGGAAAATACAGACAAAAAATTGGAAGAATTCAGGAAGATGATGCAGGAACAAAACGCCAAAATAAATTCACAACTCAAAATTATACAAAAACAACAATTAGAAATCCAAAAGATAAACAACAAGATTTCAGAAAAGGACGGTGTCATAGAAGGGCTGAGAAGTGAATTTGAAACCGTGGAAGACAGGATCAGTGGAACTGAAGACAAACACTTGGATACAACTCTGTTTCAGGAAAACTCAGAAAAAAGAACAAAGAAAAATGAAGAGACCCTGAGAGTTATGTGGGACACAATTAAAAGCAAAAACTTACGAGTGATTGGCATCCCAGAAGAGGGGGAGAAAACAGAAAACACAGAGAGGATCATTGAGGAACTGCTGACAGAAAACTTTCCCAATATCATGAAAGATGAAAAGATAGCCATCCAAGAAGCTCAAAGAACCCCATATAGAAGAGACCCCAAAAGAAAATCACAAGACATATCATATTCACACTCGCCAAAACTAAAGACAAACAAAGAATCCTGAGAGCAGCTCGTGAAAAACAAGAAGTCACATACAGAGGAGAAACAGTAAGACTAAGCTCAGATTATTTGGCAGAAACCATGCAGGCAAGAAGGCAATGGATGACATATATAAAATCTTGAAAAAAAAAATTGTCAGCCAAGAATAATATATCCTGCAAAACTCTTGTTCAAATTTGATGGTGAAATTAGGTCATTTCCAGATAAACAGAAACTAAGGGAATATGCAAAAGTCAAACCAAACTTACAAGAATTATTAAAGGGAGTTCTTCGATCTGAGGACAAACAGCTTCAAACCTCAGGCAGGACCTAGGACCTAGGACGCAGGTTCATACGAACCAGATACCATTCTAGGAAATGAACTATTGAGAACTATCCAAAAACAAAAGAAATACAACAGGGAATCAGAGCAATCAATCAAAGGATGACAACAACATCCAAACAATGAAAGAAGGAACAAACGGCATAGGTATAGAACCTTCTAATGGAGAGGAAGGCAAGGCGATACCAAGTAAGAGTAGACTGCTTCAAACTTAGAAAGATAAGGGTAAAATTCATGGTAACCACAAAGAAAGTTAACAAACCAACTCATAAAAATAAAGACGAAAAACATAAAGTCTCGGCAAAAACAAAACCTACAAAAACAAAAGAAATGAACACAAAATCCACAAACAAAAGTAACTCAGCACAAGAGAGTAAGAAGAACAAAGAAAACTTCAGCACCACAAAAAAAAGCACTACAAAATGACAGCAACAAACTTCTATCTATCAATAATTACACTGAATGTAAATGGACTCAATGCACCCATAAAGAGACGGAGAGTGGCAGAATGGATAGGAAAACAGGATCCATCAATATGCTGTCTACAAGAGACACACCTTAGAAACAAAGATGTGAATTTATTAAAAATCAAAGGTTGGAAAAAAATATATCAAGCTAACAACTACCAAAAAAGAGCAGGAGTGGCAATTCTAATCTCAGATAAAATAGACTTTAAAACGAAATCTACCATAAAAGACAAAGAAGGACACTATATAATGATTAAGGGGACAATCCATCATGAAGACATAACCGTAATAAACATCTATGCACCCAATGACAGGGCTCCAAAATACATAAAACAAACTCTAACAGCACTGAAAGAGAAATTGACAGTTCCACAATAATAGTAGGAGACTTCAACACACCACTCTCAGTAAAGGACAGAACAACTAAAAAGAAACTCAGCAAAGATACAGAAGACCTAAAGGACACAATCAGCCAACTGGACCTCATAGACATATATAGAACAATCCATCCAACCACTGCAAAGTACACATTCTTTTCCAATGCACATGGAACGTTCTCCAGAATAGACCACATCTTAGGCCACGGAGCAATCCTCAACAAGATTCAAAACACTGAGATAATTCACAGTATCTTCTCTGACCACAATGCCATCAAGGTAGAAATTAACACTAGAAAGAGCAAGGAAAAAAAATCAAACACATGGAAACTGAATAATAATCTGCTTACACATCAATGGGTAATAGAAGAAATCAGAGATAGAATTAAAAAATTCCTAGAATCAAATGAAAATGAAAACACATCATACCAAAACCTTTGGGACACAGCAAAGGCAGTCCTCAGAGGACAATTTATAGCAATAGATGCACATATCAAAAAAGAAGAAAGGGACAAAATCAAAACATTAACTACAGAACTCAAACAAATAGAAAGAGAACAGCAAAAAAAAGCCTACAACCACCGGAAGAAAGGAGATAGTAAAGATCAGAGCAGAAATAAATGAAATAGAGAACAGAAAAACAATAGAAAGAATCAACAAAACCAAAAGTTGGTTCTTCGAAAGAATCAACAAAATCGACAAACCACTGGCCAGACTGACAAAAGAAAAACAGCAGAGGGCACAAATAACCCAAATAAGCAATGAAATAGGGGACATTACAACAGACCCAACTGAAATAAAAAGGATTATAATAGAATATTATGGAAAACTATATTCCAACAAATTTGAAAACCTAGAGGAAATGGATAAATTTCTAGAAACACACGGCCTACCCAAACTACAACAAAGTGATACTGAAAATCTGAACAGACCCATAACAGGAGAAGAGATTGAAAATGTAATAAAAAAAACTCCCAACCAAAAAAAGCCCTGGCCCAGATGGCTTCACTGGAGAATTCTACAAAACATTTACAGAAGAGCTTGTACCAATTCTACTCAAGCTGTTTCAGAGCATAGAAGAGGAAGCAACACTTCCAAATTCATTCTATGAAGCCAGCATAACGCTGATAACAAAACCAGGCAAAGACATCACAAAAAAAGAAAATTACAGACCAATGTCTCTCATGAATATAGATGCAAAAATTCTGAACAAAATTCTAGCCAATAGAATTCAGTATCATATCAAAAAAAAAAAAAAACACCACGACCAAGTAGGATTCATACCAGGTATGCAAGGAGGGTTTAACATTAGAAAATCCATCAACGTAATCCACCACATAAATAAAAGGAAAGAAAAAAATCACATGATCATCTCAATTGACGCAGAAAAGGCATTTGACAAAGTCCAACACCCATTCCTGATAAAAGCTCTCAATAAAATAGGTATAGAAGGGAAATTTCTCAACATAATAAAGGGCATCTATGCAAAACCAACAGCCAACATCATTCTTAATGGAGAGAGGCTGAAAACATTCCCCTTGAAAACAGGAACAAGACAAGGATGCCCTTTATCACCACTCCTATTTAACATTGTGCTGGAAGTTCTAGCTAGAGCAATAAGGCAAGAGAAAGAAATAAAGGGCATCCAAATTGGTAATGAAGAAGTTAAACTCTCCCTGTTTGCAGATGATATGATACTATACACAGAAAACCCTAAAGGCTCCACGAGAAATCTACTGGAACTAATAGAAAGATTCAGCAGAGTAGCAGGATACAAGATAAACATTCAAAAATCAGTTGGATTCCTATACACCAGTAAAGAGAACGATGAAAAGGAGATCAGGAAATCAATACCATTTTCAATAGCCCCTAAAAAGATAAAATACTTAGGAATAAATCTGACCAGGAATGTAAAAGACCTATACAAAGAAAACTACAAAACACTGCATGAAACCCAAAGGGATCTACATAAATGGAAAAACATACCATGCTCATGGATAGGCAGACTCAACATTGTGAAAATGGCAATTCTACCCGAAGCAATTTACAAATACAATGCAATCCCTATCCAAATACCAACAACATTCTTCAAAGAGATGGAAAAACTAATTATTAACTTTATATGGAAAGGGAAGAAGCCCCGAATAAGTAAAGCACTACTGAAGAAGAATAAAGTTGGAGGACTCACACTACCTGACTTGAGAACCTCCTATACAGCTACAGTAGTCAAAACAGCCTGGTACTGGTACAACAACAGAGACATTGACCAATGGAACAGAATTGAGAACCCAGATGTAAATCCATCTGCCTACAGTCACCTGATTTTCGACAAGGGCCCAGAGTCCATCAAATGGGGAAAAGACAGTCTTTTTAACAAATGATGCTGGCAAAACTGGATATCCATTTGCAGAAAAATGAAACAGGACCCATACCTCACACCATATACAAAAACTACTTCAAAATGGATCAAAGACCTGAATATAAAGCCTAAAACTATAAAGTTCATAGAAGAAAAAATAGGACCAACGCTTCAGGCCTTAATACATGGCATTAACAGGATACAAACCATAAACATCAACACAAAAAACCCAACAGATAAACTAGATAACTTGGATCTTCTAAAAATCAAACACCTATGCTCTTCAAAAGACTTCACCAAAAGAGTCAAAAGAGAACCTACAGACTGGGAAAAAATTTTTGGACAGTACAAGTCAGACAAAGGTCTAATCTCCATAATCTACAAGAAAATCCAACACCTCAAGAAAAGACAAACAATCCTATCAAAAAATGGGCAAAGGAAATGAACAGACACTTCACCAAAGAAGACATTCAAATGGCCAACAGACACATGAGGAAATACTCGCGTTCACTAGCCATTAGAGAAATGCAAATTAAAACCACAATGAGATACCATCTCACCCCAGCATTACTGGCACGAATCAAAAATACTGGAAATAACAAATGTTGGAGGGGCTGCGGGGAGATGGGAACTCTTATACACTGCTGGTGGGAATGCAAAATGATACAACCATTTTGGAAAATGATATGGCGTTTCCTCAGAAAGCTAGAAATAGACATACCATTCGATCCAGCAATCCCACTCCTAGGAATATATCCTAGAGAAATAAGAGTCATCACTCGAATAGACATATGCACACCTATGTTCATGGCAGCATTGTTCACAATAGCAAAACGGTGGAAACAACCTCGATGTCCATCAACAGATGAATGGATACACAAACTATGGTACATACACACAATGGAGTACTATGCAACGAGAAAGAACAACAATGAATCTGTGAACCATCTCATAAACATGGATGAAACTGGAGGACATTATGCTGAGTGAAATAAGTCAATCACAAAAGGACAAATATTGTATGAGACCTCTATTGTAAAAAACCCATGAAAAAATTCACATGCAAAATGTAACAATCCTTGTTGGTTACCAGGGATTGGGGGGGGGGGGATACTAAATAGGCAATAGATAAGTGGTATCTTGGGCGAGAGGTGAGACAGTACACAGTACAAGGGAAACTAGCACAACCTGCACAAGGAAAGGTCATGGAGGCCCCATGGACACATCCAAACTCCCCGAGGGACTGAGTTGCTGGACGGAGGGCTCTGGGAACCATGGTCTCGGGGAACATCTAGCTCAATTGGCATGACACTACTTATAAAGATAATGCTCTACATTCTACCTTGGTGAGGAGTGTCTAGGGTCTTAAAAGCCTGTGAGCGGCCATCTAAGATACTACACTGGTCTCATCCCTTTGGGAGCAAGGGAGAATGAAGAGAACAGGATACAAGGAAAAGATTAGTCCAAAGGACTAATTGTCCACAGCTACCAAGACCTCCACCGGACTGAGTCCAGTACAGCTAGACGGTGCCTGGCTACCACCGCTGACTGCTCTGACCAGGATCACAACAGAGGGTTCTGGACAGAGCTGGAGAAGGATGTAGAGCATAATTCTAACTCACAAAAAAAAGACCAGATTTACTGGCCTAAAGAATACCGGAGAAACCTCAAGAGTGCGGCCCCCAGACACCCTTTCAGCTCAGAAGTGAAGTTACCTTCGAGGTTCACTGTTCAGCCTGGGAGTGGACAGCCCAGTAAAACTAAATGAGACTAACGAGGTACAGGAGTCCAGTGACAAGGGCCAGAAGGCAGAGGGGGAGTAGGAAGCTGATGATAAGGAACACAAGTTGGGTAAGGATACTGTTGATGTGTTGTGAGATTGTTAACCACTGTTATAGGGCAACATTTGTAGTAACTGTTAAATGGGAGGCTATTTTGTCCTGTAAGCCTTCATCTTGGGCGAGAATGGCAGCACAATTGGAAGAGCATAGTCAATGTCACTTAAATGTGTACGTAAAAAGTTTTGAAATGGTGTATCTTTGGCTATGTGTATTTTCACCAAAAAAAAAAAAAAAGCTGAGAATTCAGAGGGTTAAAATGTTGTGGGGTTGTTAACCGAAGTCATAAAACAGCATGTGTACTACTGTTACATGAGAAACTGTTTGTTCTGTAAGCCTTCACCTGAAGTACAATAAAATATTTAAAAAAAAAAAAAACACATAAAATGTTATTTAAAAAAAAAAAAAAACTTTTCTTATTTTAGCTCCAAGATATGGGCACCATGAGCAAGCTGATGTTGTCTATTTCCTCCCAGGAGTACTCATAATGAAAACGGGGTCCCATTGTTCATGAAACTGTGTATCATTTGTAAAGCAACGTTTCACCACATGCAATTGCTCCTGTTACTAAATATTCATCAATGTGGTTGTTGTTATTAGTTGGGGTAGAGTCTGCCCTGACTCATGATGACCCCATGCACAACAGAACAAAATACTCCCTAGCCTTGCTCCATCCCCATGATCAGCTGTGGACTGGACTACCAGATACCTGAAGCATTGATATTGACATAAATTTCATTTTTCCAGTGTGCCTGTTCACAAGCTCAAATCCCAGACTTGCATCCTTGTGTCTTAAACACAAAGGAGGTGCCTGTTCCAAGGAGTGATTTCCCAACTGGATACGGATTGAATTGTGTACCCCCCAAAATATTTGTTGGAGTCCTTGTGCCCATACCTGTGGATGTAATCCTATTGTTTGGAAATAGTGTCTTCTTTCTTATGCTAATTAGCTCATGGGGTGGGAGGTGGGTTCTAAATCTAATCACTTCTGAGTTAGAAAACAAGCAGATTAGACACAGAGGCACAGAGGTGCTATTTGGGGACACAGGCATATTTATTTATAAGGCAGGAACTCCAAGGATTGCCAACTACTAGAAGGTGAAGTAGACAAAAAAGGACCTCCACCTAGAACCACACCATGAGTTTAGACTTCTTGTCTCCTGAATTATGAGAAAATAAATTTCTGTTGTTACTCACTTGTGGTATTTCTGTTACAACAGCACTAGGGAGCTGAGACCAGAGGGCACAAGGGTAAGCCATGAGTGACTGAATGAACAATCAGACATTGACTAGAACCTATACAAAAATAAAACTGACCCACAGCCTGCACCAACCAGCCTAGGAGGCCAAACAACAGTCTCTGTAACAATGAGCCCAAAATGGCCAAGATCTTATTTATAACTGAACCGATTGTCATCGAGTCAATTCCGACTCACAGAGACTCTATAGGACAGAGTAGAACTTCCCTGTAGGGTTTCCAAGGCTGTAAATCTTTATGGAAGCAGATTGTCACATCTAAGCAGCCAAATGCTTTAACCACTGCACCACCAGAGCTCCTCGATTAATAACTGACAGCTCACTTAATGTTTGTCCTTGCTTCCAACATAAGTCCAATCAGAGAAACTCAAATGCACTCCCCTAACCAATCACACAGGAGCCCTGGTGGCATAGTGGTTGAGAGCTCAGGCTGCTAACCAAAAGGTCAGCAGTTCAAATCCATCAGCTGCTCCTTGGAAACCCTATGGGGCAGTTCTACTCTGTCCTATGGGGTCGCTCTGCATCAGAATTGACTCAACAGCAATGGTTTGGTTTTTTATTTTGGTAGCCAATAACATAGGAGCCCTGCTGGTGCAGTGGTTAAGAGCTCTGGCTGCTAACCAAAAGATTGGAAGTTTGAATCCACCAGCTGCTCCTTAGTAACCCTGTGGGGCAGTTGTACTCTGTCCCATAGGGTTGTTATGAGTCAGAATGGACTCGGAGGCAATGTTTTTTTTAACCAATAACATAAAACAACCCACTTCTAGTTAGCCCACCTCCAGCTTCCCCATGGCAACAGTGTCCATTCAGGGTGCACTGGAAGCCTTGCCTTTGTTCGCCTGGAAAGCTCTGCCTTTGAAATTCTGCCAAAAGCAAGGGATGTTGGCCGACTCTCTTGTTACAGCAAGCTCTCAGTACATCGTCTTGTTTGTTCTTATTTAGGTGGTGTTTGTTTATTGCCACAGTTGAGTGGGATTAGGTATCAGTCACAAACAAAAGATGGGATGAAGCACAGTGGGGTCCAGACAGAAGGGAAAGGTGGTCTTGGGGGAAACACTGAACCCCACAAGAACAGCATTTGGGGAACTGTCTTAGCCATGTAGCGCTGCTACAACACAAACACCAAGAGGGGGGCTTTGACAAACAGAACTTTATTCTCTCACAGTTTAGGAGACGAGAAGTCCAAATTCAAGGCACTGGTTCCAGGGGAAGGCTTTCTCTCTCTGTCAGCTCTGGGGGGAAGGTCCTTGTCTCAGCTTCTGTAACGTTCTTACCGCAGTTCCCTGGAGATCCCCATGTGGTGTCTCTCTTCCCCCATCTGTGTTTGCTTTTCTCTGTGGCTAATCTGGAGCCCTGGTGGCGCAGTGGTTAAGAGCTTGGATGCTAACCAAAAGGTCGGCAATTGGAATCCACTAGCCACTCCTTGGAAGCCCTATGGGGCAGCTCTACTCTGTCCTATAAGGTTGCTATGAGTTGGACGGCAACGGGTTTGGTTTTCTGGTTTTGTGCCTGTCTTGGTCATCTAGTGCTGCTCTAACAGAAATACCACAAGCGGATGGCTTTATCAAAGAGGAATTTATTCTCTCACAGTCCAGTAGGCTACAAGTCCAAAGTCAGGGCATCAGCTCTAGGAGAAGACTTTCTCTCTCTGTCGGCTCTGGGGGAAGGTCCTTGTCATCAATTTTCCCCTGGTCTAGGAGCTTCTCCACACAGGGACCCTGGGTCCAAAGGACATCTGCTCCCAGCACTGCTTTCTGGATGGTATGGGGTTCCCATGTGTCTCTGCTTGCTTCTCTCTTTTATGTCTCAAAATAAATTGGCTTAAGACACTATCCAATCCTATTGACCTCATCAGTATAACTGCTGCTAATCCATCTTATTAGATCGCAGTGATTGAATTTACAACACATAAGGAAATCACATCAGATTACAAAATGGTACACAATTACACAATACTGGGAATTATGACCCAACCAAGTTGACAGATCTTTCTGGGGGACACAATTCAATCCATGACAGTGCCTAATCTGCTCCTTTTATATCTCAGAGGAGGTTGACTTAAGACACTCCCTACACTAATATTATCTCATTAACAAAACAAAGAAAACCTATTCCCAAATGGGATTGCAACCACAGGTCCAGGGGTTAGGGTTTACGACACATATATTGGGGGACACAGTATGATCCATAACAGGTATGAACCCCCCATTCATGAGAGCACTCCACAGGACTCACCTCCCACTTGGAGTCAAAGTCACTCCTGTACTGGACTTCATATAGGAGACCCTTGTAGGAAAGGTTGGAACACGTAACGGTGACGGCCTCCTGTTGCCACAGGAAGTTCAAGTCTTCTGGAGACTTTGGTTTCACTAAGAAGGAAAAAAGACCAAAGAAGAACTGATACCTTTGAATTATGGTGTTGATGAAGAATATTGAATATACCACGGGCTGCCAGAAGAACGAACAAGTCTGTCTTGGAAGAAGTACAGCCAGAATGCTCCTTGGAAGGGAGGATGGTAAAACTACATCTCAAGTACTTTGGACGTATTATCAGGAGGGACCAGTCACTGGATAAGGACATCATGCTTGGTAAGGCAGAGGGTCGGCGAAAGAGAGGAAGACCCTCAGCAAGATGGATTGACACAGTGGCTGCCACAATGGGCTCAAGCATAACAACAATTGTGCAGATGGCACAGGACCGGGCAGTGTTTCATTCTGTTGTACATGGGGTTGCTATGAGTCAGAACTGATTCCACGGCACCTAACAACGTATCAACAACAAGAAGGAAAACCAGTCGAACCATTGCCTCCTTGACAAGATAAACATGTCACCTCTTGGAAACCAGTGTTCTAGCTACTTCCTCACCACGTTCTATTAATAGCTATAACAAGGGACTGGAGCATACCCGTGATTGTGAGGATGTCACAGGACCAGGCAACGTTTTGTCCTATTGTGCATGAGGTCACCATGAGTCGGAACTGACTTGGCAACTAACAGCAGCAACACTTCCTTCTGCCTCCATCAACCCTTTCTTTAAGGGGTATCCTTACTACCTCGGGGGAATTTTTGGTTTACTTCTCTTTCTTACCTTTAACCAACTAGTTGCCATTGAGTCCATTCCAACTCATGGCCACCCCATGTGTGTTAGAGTAGAACTGTGCTCCACAGGGTTTTCAATGGATGATTTTTCAGACGTAGATGACCTGGCCTTTCTTCTGAGGCACCTCTGGGTGGACTCCAACCTCCAACCTTTCAGTTAGGAGCCGAGCACATTAACCCTTTGCACCATCCAGGGACCCCTCATTACCTTTAGAGTGAGTTTTTAGCCTGGGATTTGAAGACCTGTCAGCATATTATGGAAGAAGCCCCTTCAAACTGCGTGAAAAACTCCTGTACATGGGCACCTATGAGTGATTTATTAAGTAGGGGTCAGTAGCTCCCATCAGATTCTGAAGGGAATCTGTGACCCCTCCCCATGAAAAGAACCATTGCTTTACAGAATTCTAGAATGAAGAGTAAATATCATAGAGAGAGAGCCTTAGTACATGTGTGCAGTTCTTCCTAACTCAAGATTGACCAAAAAAAAAAAAAAGAATCAATTGCCATCAAGTGTTACTGCTCCATAGGGTTTTCTTAGCTGGGATCTTTACAGAAACAGATGAGCAGACCTTTCTTCAGTGATGTCACTGTGTGGGTTTGAACTGCCAACCTTTAGGATAGTTGTAATTCGGTGATGTGGAGTTGATTCCGACTCGTAGTGACCCCATGTACACCAAAACAAAACACTGCCTGGTCCTGCGCCATGCTCACAATTGTTGTTATGCTTGAGCCCATTGTTGCAGCCACTGTGTCAGTCCACCTCATTGAGGGTCTTCCTCTTCTTCACTGACCCTCTAATTTACCAGGCATGATGTCCTCCTCCAGGGACTGGTCTCTCCTGACAACACGTCCAAAGTAAGTTGAGCGCAAAATGTTTGCACCACCCGGGGACCTTTCAAGATTGACTCCAGCTCTGAAGGGCACTTAAGAAAAAACAAAGGGACGGAAATCAGCTGGAAGTAAGAGAGTGTTTCTCTCTCTCTCTGTGGGGTTGGGGGGTGGTTACCATTTCTCAAATCACAGCCTTCACAGGGTCACCTGGTCTCCACCACTGGACATCCAAGATCCCCCTGTCAATGAGGCTGCATCCGGCAGTTGTGTCAAGATGGACCTTCTAGAAATGTCCATCCCTTCCCTGCTGGGGTCAGGGAGGACGCCCCCCCACGATCAGCTCCCCCTGGAGTGAGTGGGCAATGAGCCCCTCGCTCAGAACTCACAGTAGTCACTGATCCACACACTACGTTTGAGAAGAGCACTGGTTTTGTTGCACAAAGAGAGCTCGAGTATGACATCTCTGGTCCCATCCTCGTCCGGCTCCACCTCCAAGACGCAGCCTGAGGCATAGCCTTGGTCAAGGGTGTAGTTTTGACATTTGCTCAGTGCAGCACCACCTCTGAATCTGTGGTGAGAGAAAGGGGACAGTTTAGCCAAGAGCCATCTTTAAGACACCATCTTAACAGGTCCATTGCCCATTCCCTCTCTCCAAACCCTGGTCACAGAGGAGAGCCAATCCCCTTCCTCGCTCTCTCCAGGGGCTCTCGCTCACAGCCATACGGAGACCTTTCCGCACAGAAAAAGGATCCCTTCTCTCAGATGCTTAAAGCCCTCGAAAGACTCTCATGGGGGGGGACCTCTAAATGGGGGCCGCCCAAAATATATGTCCACGTCCTAACCCCCAGAACCTGTGAATGGAAACTTATTTAGAAAAAGGGTGTTTGCACATGGAATTAAGTAAAAGATCTTGAAAGGAGATCGTCTGGATTTCACGGGCCCTAAATGCAGGGATGGGCATCCTTATAAAAGAGAAGACGCAGAGGGAAGAGGCCATGTGAAGACGGACACACAGATTTAAGTGATGCAGCCACAAGCCAAGGAATGCCAGGAATGGCCGGCGACAACCAGAAACTGGAAGAGGCAAAGAAGGAGTCTCCCCTAGAGTCTCTGGAGGAGCATGATCCTGCTGACCCCTGGATTCTTGACTCGTGGCTCCAGAGCTGGGAGAGCAGCACATCAGTCCACTTGTCATGCAGTCGGCTGTCACTCATGGTGCCCCCACGTGTGTCAGAGTAGAACTGTGCTCCACAGGGTTTTAAGTGCCTGATTTTTGTTTCATTATTGTACTTTAGATGAAGGTTTACGGAACAAACCAGCTTCTCATTAAACAGTCAGTACATGTATTGTTTTATGACATTGGTGAACAACCCCACGACATGTCAACACTCTCCCTTCTCAACCTTGAGTTCCCTATTACCAGCTTTCCTGTCCCCTCCTGCCTTCTAGTCCTTGTCCCTGGACTGATGTGCTTCATTAGTCCCATTTTGTTTTATGAGGCTGTCCAATCCCCAGCTGAACAGTGAACCTCAGGAGTGACTTCACCACTGAGCTACAAGGGTGTCTGGGGGCCATACTCTCAGGGTTTCTGCAGTCTCTGTCAGGCCAGTAAGTCTGGTCTTTTTGTGTGTGAGTTAGAATTTTGTTCTACATCCTTCTCCAGCTATGTCCAGAACCCTCTGTTGTGATCCCGGTGAGAGCAGTCAATGGTGGTAGCTGGGCACCACCTAGTTGTACTTGACTCAGTCTGGTGGAGGCCATGGCAGCTGTGGTCCATTAGACCTTTGGACTAATCTTTTCCTTGTATCCTGTTCTCTTCATTCTCTCTTGCTCCCAAAGGGGTGAGACCAGTGGAGTATCTTAGATGGCTGCTCACAGGCTTTTAAGACCCCAGATGCTACTCACCTAAGTAGAAGATAGAACATTTTCTTTATAAACTATGTTATGCCAATTGAGCTAGATGTTCCCTGAGACCATGGTCCCCACAGCCCCCAGCCCAGTAATTTGGTCCCTCAGGGAGTTTGGCTGTGTCTGTGGAGCTTCCACGACCTTGTCAATAGCTGATTTTTTGAAAGTAGATTCCCAGGCCTTTCTTCTGAGGCAACACTGGGTGGATTCAAACCTCCAACCTTTCTGTTAGCAGTCAAATGCGTTAACCCTTTGCAGCACCCCCCCCCAAAAAACAAACAAATCAAACCAAACCTACTGTCATCAAGTCAATTCTGACTCATAGTGACCCTATAAGACAAAATAGAACTCCCCTATAGGGTTTCCAAGGCTGTAAATTTTTTTTTGAAGATTTTTATTGTGGTTTAGGTGCAAGTTTACAGAGCAAATTAGTTTCCCAATCCACAAAGCTTGTTCCGTGACGTTGGCTGCAAACCCGTGAATGTGTCAGCAGTCTCCCCTCTTCCTCCCTGGGTTTCCCGTGTCCATTCACTCAGCTTTCCTGCCCCTACTGTCCTCCTGAGCTTTGCTTTTGGGCAAATGCTGCCATTTAGGTCTCATACGGTTGATTGCTCTCACATATACATTCCTCATTGGTGTTATTGTTCATTTTATAAGCTGTCTGTTGGATGTCTATAATGTGATCTTCAGGAGTGATTTCAATTCCAAGTTTGAAGGGAGTCTAAGGGCCATAGTCTCAGGGATTCCACCAGTCTCTATCAGACCAGTATGTCTGGTCTTATTTATGAGTTTGGATTTTGTTCTACATTGTTCTCCCACTCTGTCCGTGACCTACTATTGCGGTCCCAGTCAGAGGGGTCAGTAGCGGTAAGGCTGTAAATCTTTGCAGAAGCAGACGGTCACGTCTTTCCCCCACGGAGTGGCCGGTGGGTTTGAACCATTGACCTTTTAGGGCTTAACTGCTTGCACAACCCAGGAAGAACCATAAGCCACCTGGTTTTTATACACCTGTGCATCAATGATCTGCACTCGCCTACTTACCTAAAGGTTGGCAGCTCGAACCCACCAAGAGGTGCTGTGGAAGAAAGACCTGGCGATCTGCTTCCAAAAAGTCAGAGGCAAGCAAGACCCTATGGAGTACAGTTCTACTCTGGAACACACGGGATCGTCATAAGTCGGGGTCAACTCACCCACAATGATTTTTTTTGATGGATGAGGTGGCTGAGATTCAGAAAACTCAGCTGACTTCTCTGTGTGACCCCTTGGAAAATCCAGTGCTTCTGCATGTCGTGGGTCTGATTTTCCAAATCAGTTTTATCTCTTAAAATTTCCTTCTTTGGTGGCCTTTCCAGTTTATCTCCTGTGCTAGCAAACCTCAAAGAATGAGCCATCCATGGTGCCCTCTCCCCCCACGCCCGTTAGCAGAATTCAGACCAATATCAATGGAAAAACCCTTCCTCCCACATTTATTCTCGTGCCGTTGGGTGCAAAAAAAAAAAAAAAAATTGTTGCCTTTGATCCTGACTCATAGTGACCCCATGGGACAGAGTAGAACTGCCCCACGGGGTTTCCAAGGCTGTAATGTTTTTGTCTGCTTATTTTTAATTGTGCTTTAGATGAAGGTTTACAGAGTAAATTAGTTTCTTATTAAACAATACACGCATTGTTTTGTGACACTTGTTGTCGACCCCACAAAATAACAACACTGTCTGTTTTCAACCTTGGGTTCCCTATCAGCTGCTTTCCTGTCCCCTCCTGCCTTCTAGTCCTTGTCCCTGGACTGCTGTGCCTCATTAGTCCTGTTTTGTTTTATGGGGCTGTCCAATCCCCAGCTGAACAGTGAACCTCAGGAGTGACTCCGCCACTGAGCTACCAGGGTGTCCGGGGGCCATACTCTAGGGGTTTCTGCAGTCTCTGTCAGGCCAGTAAGTCTGGTCTTTTTTTGTGAGTTAGAATTTTGTTCTACATTTTTCTCCAGCTCTGTCTGGGACCCTCTGTTGTGATCCCTGTCAGAGCAGTCGGTGGTGGTAGCCGGGCACCATCTAGTTGTGCTGGACTCAATCTGCTGGAGGCTGTGGTAGTTGTGGTCCATTAGTCCTTTGGACTAATCTTTCCCTTGTGTCTTTGGTTTTCTTCATTCTCCCTTACTCCTAAAGGGGTGAGATCAGTGGAGTATCTTAGAAGGCCACTTACAAGCTTTTAAGACCCCAGATGCTACTCACCAAAGTAGGATGTAGAACATTCTCTTTATAAACTGTGTTATGCCAATTAAGCTAGATGTCCCCCGAGACCATGGTCCCCAGCCCCTCGCAAGGCTGTCATCTTTATGGGGGCAGATTGTCACATATTTGTCCTGTGGAGCAGCTGGTGGGTTAGAACCGCCAACTTTTTGATTAACAGCCGAGCGCTTAACCACTGTGCCACCAGGGCTCCCTTGGGTGCATAAGGCAAAGCAAATGAGCCTACATCAGGGAGGCATGTTGCTGGAAGGTGGCCCCTAGAAACCTGTGTGTGGTGTGTGTAGTGTGTGTGTGGTGTGTGTGGTGTGCGTGTGTGTGGTGTGTGTGTATGTGTTTGTGGTGTGTGATGTGTGTGTCACACATCACAGAGGACAGAGGACAGAGTAGAACTGCCCCATGGGATTTCCAAGGAGCAGCTGGTGGATTCGAACTGCGGACCTTTTGGTCAGCAGCCAGGCTCTTAACCACTGCACCACCAGGGCTTCGTTTACTAGTTCAGAGGTTAGGATTTAAAGCCACAATTCAATCCATAACATTTGACGCGAACATTTCAGATCATGAATCTCTGCCGCAGCCACGTAGCAGATAGGGTTTCAAGGCTGCAGAGCTATCAGTAAGGGCAGCCGCTGAGATGGGAGAAGAAGGCACTCAGTGAACATCCTGATAAGAATCTAAGTGTTTTTGTGCATGACTCGGTCATCGCTCAGCTGCAAGGTTTAGAGAACTGTGATTGTTGTGTGGGCTGAGGTCGGAATAGAAAGCACACACTCAGACGTGCAAGTTTTGGTTCTCATCTTTCCTTCCCGGTTTTCCCAGTTTCTGATGTCTCAGAAGAAGAGATGTTGGAGCTCAGGGCATCAGATTCCCTGCCTGAGGGCACTTACTTATAGGAGAAAGTCAAATTAGTCCCAGGGTATTGGCTTGCGTTCCATGTAACCCACACGGTATCAAAATTAAAGTTGATGAACTGAAGCTGCACGGCTTCTTCTGGGTCTAAAAAGAGACAAAAAGAGATTGTGCTTTGAGGCAATGCTGAAGGCAGCTTGAAATTTGAAACTTGATGGCCGCGTCCCTGTCATAAGAATGGTACAGTGCATTAAGGGGCCAAAAAAACTCAAGATTTTCACAAATGAACCAGGACCTGCATGATATATAAAGCTTGATCAGGAAGCTCACTGGCCCAGAGAGAGAGACATCATGGCTGCCTTCCTTTTTCTTTTTGCAATGAGTAATGACCATCCATTAGGAGTTCCTGGGCAGGGCGAACGGCTAAGTGCTGGGCTGCTAACCGAAAGGTTGGAGGTTCAAGTCTACCCAGAGGTGCCTTGGAGGAAAGGCCTGGCTACCTACTTCCAAAAGGTCAAAGCTATTGTAAACCCTACGGAGCACCGTTCTACTCTGGTCCATGTGGGGTCACCATGAGTTGGAGTCAACTCGACAACAACTCTTAAAGGCCATCCATTAGTGGAATGGAACAGACAGAGCTGACTGTATGCCCAGTGACCCAGAATCACGGGCACATAAAGAGACAGTGGATTCTGTCCCCCATCAACCAACCTCACTATCTTACTGGGAACACCACACATGCCAACTTGAGGAAAAGCTCAAGGACGCACGAATTCTTCAGTCTTTGCTTTGAGAGGTGGGTGACTAGTTAGTAAGCATGCTTTTTTGGGGGCAGAAGTCTGGCTTAGCAATTCTGAAGATGATTAACGTGTGTATGGTAGAACTGAGCCCACGTATAACTATATTGTTGGAAACAGGGGTCCGGCTTTCTCACTGGCGGAGAAGGGAGGTAGAGATAGTGACAGATGGAAGCCTAGATGAACCTTGTGGTGTTGGATTGGACATGGAGGTATCAGGATAAGCAGAGAGGTAGGTAGGCAGATGGGTGGATGATTACATAGATAGCTAGACTGACAGACGGACAGATAGATAGATGTTGTTATTAGATGCTGTTGAGTCAATTTTGACTCCCAGCAATCCCACATGACAGAGCAGAACTGCCCCACAACGTTTCCTATAGGTTGTAATCTTTATGGGAGCAGATCTCCAGGTGTTTCTCCCACAGAGCCACTTGGTGGGTTCAGACCTACAACCTCTTGGTTAGCAGCCAAGCACTTAACCCTTGTGCCACTAGGGTTTCTTTAGTTTGATGGGTAGATGGATAAACACAGAGGTACATACATACATACACATGTATGATCACGTATGAGATTATAAATTATTTGTTATTTATGTATTATCTGGGACCCTGGTGGTGTGGTGGTTAAACATTTTACTGCTAACCAAAAGGTCGGCAGTTCGAATTCACCAGCCACTCCTTGGAAACCCTGTGGAGCGGTTCTACTCTGTCCTACAGGGTCACTATGAGTCGGAATCGACTCGATGGCAATAGGTTTGGTTTGGTTTTATATATTATCTATTGTAGTATAGTAAGTATTCGGCTGTTAACAGAAAGGTCAGTGGTTCAACACCACCAGCAGCACCATGGGAGAAAGGTGTGGCAGTCTGCTTCCATAGAGATTTACAGCCTTGGAAAACCTATGGGGTTGCTATGAGTCAGAATCAACTCAATGGCAGTGGATATTATAATATAATAATATATAATCTATCTACCTCTACGTCTATCATCTAGCTATCTACCAAACCAAACATGTTGCCATTAAGTGCATTCCGGCTCATAGCGACCCTCTAGGACAGAGTAGAACTGCTGCATAGGGTTTCCAAGGCTGTAATCTTTACAGAAGCAGACTGCCACATCTTTCTCCCACAGAGTGGCTGGTGGGTTCGAACCACTGACTTTTCCGTTAGCAGCTGAGCACTTTAACCCCTGTGCCACCAGGGCTCCCATCTATCTACCATTACATATATAACATGTACATTACATTACATTACATTATGGAGGGTGATTGCATTACCTTACATTACATTACATTGCATACAGAAAGTCCCCAACTTACGATGGGGTTCTGTTCTGACAACTCCATCCTAAGTTGGTTCAGGTATGGGTCAAATACTTCACTTTTCTTTTTTTTTTTAGATTTCATTATTATTGCCTTTTATTATCAGTATCTTTATAAATCCAGCAGTGTTTGGAACAGTAAACCATAAAACTGAATATCTGGGAGTGAACATCTGAGAATGATAACGTCTGCAAATTACATGCTGCAACATATTACTAACGATAAGATGTACAAAAAAAAAAGGATGGTCGTAAGTACAGTTCGCCATAACTCAAATATGTCATAAGTCTGGGGCTACCTGTAGGAATAATATGTGAATAAATGAATATAGCAATATATAATATGTATTATAATATATATAATTCATACTAATATAAATGAATACCAACATAAATGAATGAATTTGGGAGAGAAAGGAAAGCTCTTCCTTACAGTAAAATGCGAATGAATACATTAGAAAGAATGATAGAATTAGAAAAACCACCACTTGACAGTCACCATAGTCATATCTTTTTCAGGCAAGAATAATCAGTGAGTGCTAAAACTTGTGGGTAAAAGTATGGAAACAGGGTATTTACATGATCCAAAATAACTCCCTGCAATACCGTTGGTAATTACACAGCGGAAGGTACTAACTTTAATGTGGAGACAACTGGTAGACGCCATCAGAATCAAGTGATCCAAGTGGACGTCCCAAGAATTGGGATAAAGAGACACCATACTCCTCCTGAAAGAATGTCCCGAGAAGGACACACCGTCGCTTCTGTGATGCTCGTGCCAGAGTATCCATGCTAAAAATGTATAACCTGGACCTAATCATGGAAGACATCAGACAATCCCCAGATGGAAGGACATTCCGCAAGATAACTAGCCTGGACCCTTCAACATGGTGTTGTCAATCATCTCATATGTATGGGCAAGTTGGGCAATAAGTAAGGAAACCAAAGAAGAACTGACGTCCTTCAATTATGGTATTGGTGAAGAATATTGACTATCCCATGGACTGCCAAAAGAACGAACAAATCTGTCTTAGAAGAAATACAGCCAGAGTGCTCCTTAGAAGCAAGGATGGCGAGACTTCATCTCACCTACTTTGGACATGTTATCAGGAGAGACCAGTCCCTGGAGAAGGACTTCGTGCTTGGTAAAGTAGAGGGTCAGTGAAAGAGAGGAAGACCCTCAAGGAGATGGATTGACAACAGTGGCTGCAACAATGGGCTCAAGTATAACAATGATTGTGAGGATGGTGCAGGACTGGGCAGTGTTTTGTTGTGTTGTACATAAGGTTGCTATGAGTGGGAACCGACTTGACGACACCTAAAAACAACTAATAACCCTTCAAAATGCAGAAGGTCATGAAAAATAAAGACAGCCTGAGAAATTGATCCAGATTCAAGGAGATTAAAGCAACTGGAAAGTTTGGTTGGATATGGACTGGACTGCTTTCCTTTGGAGCGGACATTGGTAGAACAACTTGTAACATCCAAATAGAGTCTGTAAATTAGTAATATCCTACCAATGTGAATTTCCCAGTTTTGATCATTATGCTGTGGTTATATAAGAGCATGTTCTTATTCACACAGGCATCATGTCTACAACTTATTGTCAACAGTTTCTGAAGGGAGAAAGTTGCCCATATTGAGAAAACAATAGAAATACATGTGGGAAATTATCCCAAACAAACCAGCAGAGCAGTGTATAAAGATTTCCATTCAGTGTAGTCATCATCACTTTATCCATACTATAAAAAATTTCTCAATGCACAACAATGTGGAATTAACTACGGCAAACTCATATATTGAGGCACCATTAAAAGGCATCTTGATAGACATGATTCAGATGTTTTTCAAGTCCCACTTACTGTTGTCAAAAGATTGCAAAGCACCATGCACACGATGGTCTTGGTTTATTTTTTTTGAGTAATATCTATGTGAAGAGAAAGGACAGGAAAGATGTTTCTCAGTCCTTGAAGAAGATGTATTCCCAGACCATGACATGTGCTGTGGAGCGTAGGGGCTAAGGGCCCAGCCTCAGAAACCAGGTGATCCAGGTTCAAATCCCAGTTCTCCACTTGTTAGCCCCAAATTGGGCAGATCACTTCACCAAGGGCTTCTCAGACAGAAAACTGCACCCAACCACTTGGGGATCCCTCTAAAATGCAGGCTCCAGTGCACAGGTGTGGGTGGGGCTGGAATTCTGCATGTCCTACTCAGGTGATGCCCACACTGACTAGAACACTCAGACAACATAGCTCTTGTATGAGTTCCCTGCAGCGGCTGTAACAAACTACCCCACACTGGGGGGCTGAAAACAACAAGAATTTATTCTCTCACAGCTCTGGAGACCAGAAGTCTGAAATCAAGGTGTGGGCAGTGGTCTAGGGGAGGATCCTTCCTCGTCTCTTCCCACCTTCTGGTGGCCCCAGGCGTTCCTGGGCTTGTGGCTGCATGACTTCAGTCTCTGCCTCTGTCTTCACAAGGCCTTCTCCCCTGTGTCTGCGTCTCCTTTTCTGTCTCTTATAAGGACACCCTCGTGGGACTTAGGGTCCACTCTACTCCAGGAGAAGCCCTGGTAGTGCAGTGGTTAAGAACTTGGCTGCTAACCAAAAGGTCGGCAGTTCCAACCCACCAGCCACTCCTTGGAAACCTTACGTAGCAGTTGTACCCTGTCCTATAGGGTTGCTACGAGTTGGAATCAACTTGACGGCAACGAGTTTTTTTGGTCTACTCCAAGATGACCTCCCCATCTCAAGATTCTCCACTTAGGTATGTCTGTAAACACCCTTTTTCCAAATAAGTCTACATTCACAGGCCCTGGGGGTTAGGACATATCTTCACAGGGGTAGAAGGGCACCTTTCAGCCCTCTACAGGGAGCACCCTCCGTGTGTGTCAGCTTCTCATCTGCCCCCATGGGGTCTTTACCAGGATTAAACAATTTAATATTTGCAAAGTGCTTTGAACACTGTGTTCACCATGGCAAAGCGTCTCTTCACTCACCAGCGTTTCTTGTGTTTTCCTAGACCTACGCTTCTTTCCTTAAAAAGAAGATTCTTTTTCAGCCTGTTGACAAGGCATTTAAACGCTATTTCATAGAATGCTTTGAACAGGCACAGGGCGGTTTTCTGGTAACATGGAAATGTCCTGGATCTCAAGTGGGCTGGGGGATTCCTCACCGTGTTTATCTGTCAAAAGTCATCCATGTGGAGACACAAAATGTGTGAATTTAACTATATGTCCCCAAAGCTAATTTAACCAATGAAGTTTCTGTGGAAGTTTTTTTTACAAAGATTGTTGAGTGACTTGGTGGGGGGGGGATCACTGAAGACCCCTCACTGAGGGCATTCTGAGCAGTCTTTAAATTTAAGAATAGACATCAAACGTCTACCATGAGAATATCACGGTCACCATTAAACCCGCTGCCGTAGAGTCGATTCCCACTCATAGTGACCCCAAGTGTTACAGACAGACTAGAACTGCCCCGTAGGGTTTCCTTAGCTGTAATCTTTATGGAAGCAGATTGCCGGATCTTTCTTCTGTGGTGCTGCTGGGTAAGTTCAAAGCACTAACCTTTCGATTATCAGCTGAGCGCTTAACCATTGTGTCACCAAAACCAAACCCACTGCCATTGGGTCAATTCCAACTCCTTAGTTAGAGGGTAGAATTAAATAAGGGGTGTAAACATTCTTTGAGTCTGTAAGAAAGGGTGCTGATTCTGTATCTGCCCGAGGTGTACGGAATACTTCTGTTCTATGCTGACCATTGTTAACAACGTAACTGATCACAAAATGGAGCAATTCAGACTTGAGCCAACCCTTTCTGAAATGTGGACCAAATATTTGATGAGGGAGGGCATCTGAGCAACAGGAAAGCCCGGAAATTCACAAGAGGAACTTAGATTCCTTCCTTATTGCGAACACCTCACAGGCTCCGTAGAGAGGAGGAGGACAGAGTGCTCAGCCCTCGTGAACATTATTACGTCAGCTCTCTGGGCCCCAGAGTGGAAAATGTCTGATTGATGAAAACTGACACCCCCGTTTTCCAGCTGGAAAGTAACGTGTCCTGTGGTTGAAGGACTCCCATAAGCTATGAGTCAACAGTAGGGATGGACAAGGACCTTTCTGAGCTCATGCCTGGCTTCAGAGAGAAAGAAGAGGATGAGGCTTGTGACCCTGTAGCTTGTGTGCTGACCAGTCATCATGGACAGAGTTATTCCTGCTGAGTCACCCATGGCCATGGGGTCTAGGTGAGAGATACTATTGGGGTCCCCAGCATCACCCTTTGTGGGGGTGGGGTCAGTGCTCTGAGACAGCAGAACAGGGGAAGGGTGGGAGGCTTCACACCGATTCTACAACACACGTCCAGGCAGCCCACTTTTTATCTTGAGTTGGAGTTTTCTCACAATTGGCTTGAAATTGTTGTTGTTGCTGTTGGAGCGGGGGATGGCCCCCGACTCACGGCAACCCCATGCGCAACAAAATACAACACTACCTGGTCCTGCACCATCCCCATGATCGGTTGCAGATCCATCCACAGTGATCTATTGGCTGATTTTCAGTAGATCGCCAGGCCTTTCTTCTTCGTCCATCTTAGTCTGGAAGCTCCACTGAGACCTGTTCAGCATCACAGCAACACACAAGCCTCCACTGACAGACGGGTGGTGACTGTGCATGAGGTGCATTGGCCGGGAATTGAGCCCAGGTCTTGGGCGTGGAAGGTGAGGATTCTACGGCTGAACCACCAATGCACCTGTCTGAAAAAGTGCTCCCCTGCTAACCGGAAGGTGGGCGGTTCAAACCCACCAGAGGCTCCAAGAGAGAAAGATGTGGCAGTCTGCTTCCATAAAGATGACAGCCTTGGAAACCCTATGGGGCATTCTACTCTGTCTTGTAGGATCGTTATGAGTCAGAATCAACTTGACAGCAACTGGTTTGGCTTTTTTTTTTTTTTTTTTTTAAGGGTTTAGAGGCTGTTTGGAAAGCAGAAAGGGAACTTGTGCTGGCCAGTGTTGTCTTCACCCCTGCTTGTGCTTCTGAAAGTCCCCCACCTCCTCTTTCTCTCTCTGGTAGTTACTCACTCTCCCGAGCCAGCCACGGTTATTGGTATTCCAGGGGCAGCCGGCTCCATTAAAACCCACCGTTCTGCTCTTGTGTTCTCAAAGCCCCCACCTTTGAACATCAGCTCTGTGGTAGAAAGGGACTCTTGACTCCCACACCCCTGCCTTCCCCATGGTGGTTTTTCAGAAAGCATTTGTTGGTTTTACTGGATGTTAGTAGTTTATTCGGAAATTTTAAGAGACAAAGGTTTAGATCGCAAAGGAGCCCTGTTAAGGAAAACGGCCTCTTCTGAGAGAAAAAGAGAAAGACAGAGACAGAGACAGACAGACTGAGAGACAGAAAGACAGACCGAGAGACACAGAGAGAGAGAGACAGACAGACCAACAGACAGAGGGAGAGAGACACCCAGAGAGAGGGAGACAGAGAGAGACCCGGAGGGACAGAGATAGAGACAGAGAGACAGATCATTAGATAGAGGAGAGAGAGATAGAGAGAGAGAGGTCTTTGTACTTTTGATTTCCATGCCGAACCAGCAGTGTATTTGCATTCAAAAATTCCCACCCTCAGCAAGACCCCACACACACCAAAGAACACTGCAGAACCCATTTCTAACGTCAAAAAGATAATTTTGCTTGTCCTCTTATTTTATTTTAAAAATATGGTTTTATGCTACCTCTTGAAATAACCATACCTCATCCAGGCAAGGGATTATCTGCCTTAAGAAATGGTTGCACTGAATTTTGCTGTTTTGTTTTGACTTCTGGCCACAGATCACCACAGTGCCGCTATCTGAGCGTATCTAGGCAAAGTTCTGAAGATCGTCTCTTTGGATTAACACAATGTAGTCTATTCATACGATGGAGCATTACTCAGCCATAAAGAGAAATGAAGTCCTGATGGATGTCACCACACGGATGAACCTTGACAACATCCTGCTAAGTGAAAGAAGCTAGACACAAAGGGACAAGTGTTGTAGGATTGCACTTCTATGAAATCCATAAAACAGGCAAACTGACAGAGACAGAAAGTAGATTAGAGGTTACCGGCGGAAGAAGGAGTGACTGCTAATGGGTGCAGGGTTTCCTCTGCGGGTAATTAAAACGTTGTGGAGCTAACTGGATGGTGCCCGGCTACCATTATAAATGTTTCGGTCAAAGATTCTACAGAAGAATGCTGATCGAAATAGTGAAAACTGCAGAACAGAACTGCAAATTCTCATGGAATCCAGATTACCTGGAGCCATGGAGGCTCGACGAACCCCTGAAACTACTGCCCTGAGATCATCTTTAAACCTTAAAACAAAAATATCCTTTGAAGTCTTGTTAAAACCAAACAACAGTCTATCTTAACTAGGAAAGAATGTCTGCCTTGAGCATGGTGCTCTTTGAAAGAACTATCTCTATGGCGTCAAACTGACAACGGCAACTTGAAAGGTTAGACAGGAACCTTAGGGGGCAAGGAGTTTATGTTCATGGGGGAGGAACAACTCAGAAAAGGAGGGTGAGGATGGTTGCACAGCTCGAAGAATGTGATCAGTGTCACTTAATTGCACAGGTAGAAACGGTTGAATCGGGGTCCGTTCTGCTGTGTATATTAACAACAACAGAAAGAATAATAACTTATTGTAACAGATGATCTGGAACTAGACAGAAGGGACGGTTGCAAACACCACAGAGCTGTGCACCGTGAGTGCGTGACGTGTATGGTGTGTGAGTTCTGTCCCAAAACTGTTTGAAAACCTCACCCCCTGCCGCGCTGTTTTTGTCTGGTCTCGGTCTCTGTCTACCTCCCTCACTTCTGACGAAGACCTTTCCCTCTCACAGGGACAGCACGTCTAAGTCCACCACAAGCTTACAGTGAGCAAGGTAGACAAGGGCTTACATAAGTGAGCAAGGTATACATGGGCTTACAGCGAGCAAGGTAGACAAGGGCTTACATAAGTGAGCAAGGTATACATGGGCTTACAGTGAGCAAGGTACACATGGGCTTACAGTGAGCAAGGTACACATGGACTTACAGTGAGCAAGGTACACATGGGCTTACAGTGAGCAAGGTACACACAGACGTACAGTGAGCAAGGTACACATGGGCTTACAGTGAGCAAGGTATACACGGGCTTACGTAAGTGAGCAAGGTACGCACAGGCTTACAGTGAGCAAGGTACACACGGACTTACAGTGAGCAAGGTATACACGGGCTTACAGTGAGCAAGGTATACACAGGCTTACGTAAGTGAGCAAGGTACGCACAGGCTTACAGTGAGCAAGGTACACACGGACTTACAGTGAGCAAGGTATACACGGGCTTACAGTGAGCAAGGTATACACAGGCTTACGTAAGTGAGCAAGGTACGCACAGGCTTACAGTGAGCAAGGTACACACGGACTTACAGTGAGCAAGGTATACACGGGCTTACAGTGAAAAGTTGAAAGAAAAGGAACAAACAAGCCACAAAAATCTTCATAAACAAAGCAACCTTAACCGTTTTCTAAGAAGTGACTAGAAAGACGTTGAGTACCGCTGGCTGCATGGCAGGAAGGCAGATTAGAATGCCAATAGACAATGTTTATACCCACTTTTGCCCATGTCTGTGCTTCAGGTGGATCAGACTCTGTCTACACTGTACCTTCCCCAAGTATATTCCAAGTCGGGGTGCAATAACAGAGGAAGGAGGGGATCTCAAGAAATCACCCGACGGGCCTGACAGAGACTGGAGAAACCCCGAGAGTATGGCCCCCGGACACCCTTTTAGCTCAGTACTGAAGTCGCTGCTGAGGCTCACCCTTCAGCCAAAGATTAGACAGGCCCATAAGACAAAACAAGACAAAAGGAGCACAACAGTCCAGGAACAAGGACTGGAAGGCAGGAGGGGACAGGAAAGCTGGGAATAGGGAACCCAAGGTCAAGAAGGGAGAGTGTTGACATGTTGTGGGGTTGTTAACCGTTGTCATAAAACAATATGTGTACTAACTGTTTAACGAGACACTATTTGTTATGTAAACCTTCACCTAAAATACAAAAAAGGACTAATGTACCATGTCTACCACAGCCTCCACCAGACTGAGTCCAGTACAACTACATGGTGCCCGGCTACCACCACTGACTGCTCTGACAGGGATCACAACAGAGAGTCCTGGGCAGAGCTGGAGAAAAATGTAGAACAAAATTCTAACTCAAAAAAAGGACAAGACTTACTGGCCTGACAGAGACTGAAGAAACACCGAGAGCATGGCCCCTGGACACCCTTTTAGCTCAGTAATGAAGTCACTCCTGAGGTTCACCCTTCAGCCAAAGATCAGACAGGCCCATAAAACAATACGAGACTAAAGGGGCACACCAGTCCAGAGGCAAGGACGAAAAGGCAGGAGGGGACAGGAAAGCTGGTCATAGGGAACCCAAGGTCGAGAGGGGACAGTGTTGACGTGTTGTGGGGTTGTTAACCATGGTCATGAAACAGTATGTGTATTAATTGTGTAATGAGACACTAGTTTGTTCTTTCACCTAAAGCACAATTTAAAAAAAAGCAATGGCCTGACAATGAATCCTGATAGAAAAGGAGAAAAATGTGGAACAAAACTTCAAATTCTCAAAAAATCCAGACTTCCTGGGCCCATCAAGACTGGAGGACTCCCTGAGAATACTGCCCTGAGATACTGTATAAACCTCGAACAGAAAGTAGCCACTGATATCACATTTTCACTAAATAGGAGGTTATCTCAAAAAATGAAGAATATCATCCATGAGTACTACCAAAAAAACCAAACCCATTGCCATCAAGTTAATTCTGACTCATAACAACCCTATAGGACAGAGTAGAACTGCCCCATAGGGTTTCCAAGGAGTGGCTGGTGGATTCAAACTGCAGACCTTTTGGTTAGCAGCCGAGCTCTTAACCACTGCGGCACCAGAGCTCCTTGAATATTACACTCATTTAAAACTATCATCTATATGAGACCAAATGGTCAACAGTTCCTCTACAGCACAGACGAGAAGGTTGAGGAGTGTGAGACTAGGTTATTGAAAATGGAACATGTACAACAGAAATAATGACAAGATTGTTCCATGTCACCAAACAATATGTGTAGAAATTATTGAATGGGAACGTGTTTTACTGGGTACACGTTCACCAAAAATACAATAAAACATCAATTACAGAAGAAAGAAAGAAAGAAATAGCCTGACAAAGGTATAGAGATCAGAGTTTAACGGTGGTTACCAGGGACGGACAAGGAGCCCTGGTGGCACAGTGGCTGAGCACTCGGCTGCTAACCCAAAGGTTTGTGATTTGAACCTACCCAGTGGCTCCAAGACAGAAAGACCTGACAGTCTGCTCCCATAAAGATTACAGCCTAGGAAACCCTATGGAGCAGCTCTACTCTGTCATACGGGGTGGCTATGAGTCAGAATCGACCAGACAGCACCAAATAACAGCCACAACAGTAACCGAAAGGTTGACAGTTCAAACCCACCTAGAAGCGCCTTGGAAGAAAAGCCTGGTGATCTGCTTTTGTAAAGATTACAACCTAGTAAACCCAACGGGGCCGTTCCACTTTGTCACATGGGGTTGCTATGAGTCAGAATTGACTTGAGGACATAAAATGATACTCGTGAAGAGTGTGCTTCTTAGTTCAAGGAGACACATGAGACTAAATGGGCCGCTCCTGTCTGGAGGTGAGATTGGAAGGCAGAGAGGATCAGAAGCTGGTTAAATGGACACAGGAAATCAGGGCTGGAAAGGAGGAGTGTGCTGTCACAGTATAGGGAGAGCAGTTAGGGTCACGTAACAATGTGTGTATAAATTTTTGTATGAGAGACTAACTTACATTGTAATCTTTCACTTAAATTACAACAATAAAATAAAATAAAAAGAATTGACGGCACCTAACAACGAAAACAACATGAACACTAAGTGAACAGTTGGCAGTTTCGAACCCACCTGGAGGTGGCTTGGAAGAAAGGCCTGGTGATCTGCTTTCATAAAGATTATAGCCTAGAAAACTCTATGGAGCAGTTCTACTCTGTCACACAGAGTCGCTATGAGTGGCAATTGAGTCGATGGCAACAAGCACCAGGGGCAAGAGGAAAGAGGGGGATCTGGGTTTAGCCAGCACTGAGTTTCTGCTTATGACGACGGAAAATTTGGCAATGGATGTTGGTGATGGCTGCACAACGCGACCGATGTCATTGATTCCATCGAATTGTCCAAGTGACCGACGCTGGATCAGCTAATATTGTGTCCTCTCTATTTTTACAACCGTGAAAAAAAGGGAGAAAGAAATGGCCTGAAATTTGGTGTTCAGACTGTGGCGGAGTCGTCATTTTCCTGCCTTTGTCCCTGGCAGACGGCAGACCCACTTGGAAGACGTGTCCACATTGCCACAGGTGTCCCATGGAGGTTAAGGATCCAGGTGCGACTGGAGCCCGGTGGAGAGGCGCACACAGACTTCACCACGCCTTTGCTGGGTGGTCTGGAAACTCAGTTTGTATCCGCGGATCCACCGCCACGGGGGGGACGGGGGGGGGGGGGGACGAGCCAGGTGGCCAGGAGGCTGGCAAAGACAGGGAAGGCGAGAACTGTGTCGTGGTTGGCCGACGCCGACAGGTCAGGCACTAAGTGGCTGTGGAACGCCATACCTGGCTTGGAGCTGTGGGGGGCGCTGAAGCTGGAGGGTAAACTGCAGGATTAGCTGCCTGACTCAAGAGCCATCCCACTTTTTCCCATCCGCTTCCCACGTTCGGACTTAACCTCCACCCGGCTGTCCGTGTGCCACAGGTGGTGGGTTGTGTGTTGCTGGGATGTCAGAAGCTGTGCCACCAGTATTTCAGATACCAGCAGGGTCACCTATGGTGGGCAGGTTCCAGTGGCACTTTCTAGACTAAGAGAGACTAGGAAGAAAGGCCTGGTGATCTACTTCTGAAAATTAGCCAAAGAAATCTTTATGGATCACAACAGAATATTGTCCAATATACAGCTGGAAGATAAGCCCCGTAGGTTGGAAGTCACCCAAAATACACAGTGCCCACAACAATGCACTCAAGCAGACCAACAATCGTGAAGATGACACAGAACGGGGCAACGTTTTCTTCTGTTGCGTATGGGGTCGCCGTGAGCCAGAGCTCACTCAATGGCAACTAATAACAAGAGTTGTAACATGACACTCCTGGGGCTCACCCTTCAGCCAAAGACTAGACAGGCCCCTAAAGCAAAAAGGGACTGAATGGACGCACTAGCCCAGGGGCAAGGACGAGAAGGCAGGAGGGGACAGGAAAGCTGGATAAATGGAAATGAGGAACCCAAGGTAGAGAATAGGAGAGTGCTGACATGTTGTGGGGTTTTTGGCAACCAGCGTAGCAAAACAATATGTGTATTAATTGTTTACGAGAAACGAGTTTGCTCTGTAAACTTTCACCTAAAGTACAATAAAAAAAAAAATTTTTTTAAATAAAAATGAAAAAGGTTTGTAATCTGAGCACAGAGCCTGGCAACGATTTACTGACAAGCCTCCAGGAATAAGACCGTGAAGACACAATGATAAGAACTCTGATCATTCTCAAAAGGCCCGGATGTGGCAGCCCCCTCCAAGCCACAGGAGGCTTGGGGTTCACTCAGGCATCCGCCTGGGGCCTAGGTGGTGGTACTGATTATTTCATGGATGGCTCCAAAGCCCATTTTGCAACCCCCTCGACTTTGTCCAAGGTATCCTTCATTGTGAACTCACCCCAAGAACATAAATGTTGATTTAAACGGAAACCTTCACCCTCTTTGAAGGTAGAAAGGTGAAGACGATAGTCCTCCAAGCCCAGAACCTTAGCAGACGAGGGTCCCTTTCTTATTCCACTCAAGCCTAATCTTGTGTTCGAACAAATCCTGCATTAAAACAAAAGCGATACTGTTTATAACAGGTTTGCCGGTTGCCATCAATTCAACTCCAACTCATGGCAGCCCCATGTGCGTGACAGTAGAACTGGGCTCCATAGGGTTTTCAGTGGCTGATTTTTCAGAATTAGATCACCAGGCCTTTCTTCTGAGGCACCTCTGGGTGGACTCGAACCTCCTACCTTTTGGTTAGCAGACTAGTTTGTTAACTGCACCACCCAGGGACTCCGGAAATAGGTTTAGATGATCTGAATTTGTCTGCAGATACACAGAAATTTTGACATGTCTATTGTTGTGACTTTTATGAAAAAAAGAATGTGGCTGACAAACAGATCAAGGGAGGGGGGAAAAAAGGAGAGGTATTAAAATACAGAACATAGCCTGGCTACCATTACTGAATGTTATGATCAAAGATCTTAGAGAAGAATCTTGATCAAAAGGGGGAAAATGTGAAACAGAATTCAAAATTCCCATGGAATCCAGATTTCTGGAGCCATAGAAGCTGGAAGAACCCCAAAAAGTATTGCCCTGAGATAATCTGTCAACCTTAAACCAAAAATATCCTCTGAAATGCTGGTAATAGGGAACCCAAGGTCGAGGAGAGAGAGTGTTGACACATCTTGTGGTTGGCAATAAATGCCATAAAACAATATGTATAGTAACTGTTTAAGGAGAAGCTAGTTTGTTCTGTAAACCTTCATCTAAAGTACTATATATATATGTATATATATATATATCCCCTAAAATCTTCTTTAAACCAAACAATAGTTTCACTTGTAAAGAATGTCTGCCTTCAGCATGGTGCTCTTTTAAGATCTCTCTATATAGGATCAAATTGGCAGCAGCAACTCAAAAGATTTTATAGGAAACCTAGGGGCAGTGAATTTATGTTCATGGGGGAAGAACAATTCGGAAAAGGAGGGTGAGAATAGTCGCACAGCTTGAAGAATGTAATCCATGTTACTGAATTGTACATGTAGAAACTGTTGAATTGGTGTATGTTTTGCTGTGTATATTCTCAGCCACAACAAAAGTAAGTAAAATGAATTTTTTAAAAAAAACACACAACGTTTGACACACAGGGTGCGCAAGCCCCTGGGGGGACAGCTTACCGGGTTCCGATTCCTCCGGAGCCACCAGGTCGCCCAGCAGCAGCAGGGCGGCCGCTGCCCAGGACGGGAAGAAGCGCCTCATTCCGAGAAAGGAGAAGGCAGGTCCGCGGGCTCCGCGAGCGCCCGGGAGCTGGGCTTCAAGACGAATCTGCCGAGGCCGCGGCGTCTTAAACCCACGACAGCCAGACTGGGGTAATGCGCACAGGAAGGAAAGACTCACGTTTGATTTTTAAAACTGCACCTGGAACGCACACGCTCGCGCGCAGGCAGGACCGCTGTTTGCGTGCAGTTTGATGATCTTCCCGCGAAAGCTCATCACCCAGCCCTGGCTGATCGGCTGAGAGTAAGGATGGGGATGTTTGCTGAGGGCACGCGGGGGAGGGGAGGCTCTCCCATATCCTTGATCTGCCTGAAGTCTCCTCACAACCTCCTGAGACGTGGGTGTGGCTGTGCACCCTGTTAACAGCCAACGTTGGCCCCCTCGTTAAAAGCCACAGCCAGGATTAGAACCCACCTATAAAACGCCTGGCAATCAGCTCCCTAAAGGTGACAGCCTAGGAAACCCTGGGGGCAATTCTACTCTGTCACATGGAGTTGCTAGGAGTTGGAATCCGTCAACTCAAGGGCACAAAACAACAAAAGTCTCTTTTTAAGGAGCCCTGGTGGCACATTGTTGAAGTGCTCAGCTGCTAACTGAAAGGACAGTGGTTTGAACCCCCCGCCTCCCAGCGGCTCCACAGGAAAAAAGACCTGGTGATCTGCTCCCCTAAAGACCACAGCCTAGGAAACCCTCCGGGGCAGATCTACTCTGTCACATGGGGTTGTTGTGAGTCGAACACCTACTTCAGGTCATCCCACAACAATGGTGCCCGACAACAGTTTCTCTTTTTTTCAAATTTTATTGTGCTTTAGGTGAAAGTTTACAGCTCAAGTTAATTTTTCGTTCAAAAATTTATACACATATTGTTATGTGACATTGGTTGCAATACCCCCAATGTGACAGCTCGCCCCCCTTTCCACCCTGGGTTCCTTATATCCATTCGTCCCGTTCCTGTCCCTTCCTGCCTTCTCCTCTTGCTTTTGGGCAGGAGCTGCCCATTGGGCCTCATATATTTGATTGAACTAAGAAGCACGTCCCTCACGTGTGTTGTAAGGAGCCCTGGTGGCACATTGGTTAACCGCTCAGGTGCTAACTGAGAGGACAGCAGTTTGAACCCACTCCCCTCCGGAGAAAAGACCTGACGATCTGTTCCTATAAAGATTACAGCCTAGGAAACCCTATGGGGCAATTCTATTCTGTCCCATGGGGTCACTGTGAGTCGGAATCTAAAGGATAGCACACATCAACAACACGATGCCTTAAGTGGGAGTCCTGAGTAATGCTCATGCACTTGGCAGCTAACCAAAAAGTTGGAGGATCAAGTTCACTGAGAGGTGCCTCGGAAGAAAGGCCTGGCTATCTACCACTAAAACAATCAGCCACTGAAACCTCCATGGAGCACAGTTCTACTCTGACATACATGGGGACGCCATGAGTCGGAGTCCACTCAATGGCAACCGGCTTAGTTTGTTTTTTTTAATGCCTTAAACCAGAGAGCGTTGGTGTCCAATGGTAGAATCTCCGCTTCCATGTGCAGACCTGAGTTCCGTTCCCGGCCAATGCACCTCACACACAGCCACCTCTCGTCTGTCAGTGGAGGCTTGTGTGTTGCTGTGATGCTGAACAGGTCTCAGCAGAGCTTCCAGACTAAGATGGGCTAGGAAGAAAGGCCTGGCTATCTGCTTCCAAAAATCAGCCAGTGGAAACCCTGGTCTCATCACAACGGTCTGATCCGAAACAGTCATGGGGATGGCGCCGGAGCGGGCAGCTTTTCATTCTGTTGTGCGTGGGGTCACGTGGGGTCACCACAAGCTAGGGCTGACTCAATGGCAGCTGACAACATGCCTTACGCCAGACGGGGTGCCCAGCATCCCTAGTCTCCACCCTCTAGTCATTGTCTGGGGTGGGGGCCGTCCTGTGCACTGCAGGGTGTCTAGCAGCATCCCTGGTCTCCACCCACTAGTCATTCTCTGTGGTGGGGGCCGTCCTGTGCACTGTAGGGTGTCTAGCAGCATCCCTGGTCTCCACCCACTAGTCTTTCTCTGTGGTGGGGCCGTCCTGTGCACTGTAGGGTGTCTGTCAGCATCCCTGGTCTCCACCCACAACCCCCTTTCAAGTTGTGACAATCACAAATGTCCTCAGACATGGCCAAGTGTCCCCCTGGAAAGCAAAATCACCCCCAGTTAAGAATGACTGTGGTCCATTACTTAAAAACCATTATCCTTATAAGACCAAAGGGTCCACAGCTATTTTAAAGCACAGATGAGAAGGTTAGGGGGCTGGTAGATTAAGTAAATGGAAGTGAAACAACTAGAACAGAAATAAGGAGAATACAGACACAATGTGCAGAATGTAACCAATATCACTGATTATATGTCTAGAAACTTTGCAATAAGAGTGGGTTTTGCTGTGTATTTCACCAAAAATAAAACCAAGCTAGAAAAAAAAGTACCACTGCAATAAATAGATTGTTGTTCTTAGGTACCATGGAGTCGGTTCTGACTCATAGTGACCCTGTATACAAAAGAAACACTGCCCTGTCCTGCGCCATCCTCACATTTGTTGTTATGCTTGAGCCCATGGTTGCAGCCACTGTGTCAATCCACCTCCTGGAGGGTCTTCCTCTTTTTCTCTGACCCTCTACTTTACCAAGCATGATGTCCCTCTCCAGGGACTGATCCTTCTGATAACATGTCCAAAGTGTGTGAGATAAAGTCTCACCATCCTCCCTTCTAAGGAGCACCCTGGCTGTACTTCTTGAAGACAGATTTGATCGTTCTTCTGGCAGGCCATGGTATGTTCAATATTCTTGGCCAACACCACAATTCAAAAGCATCAATTCTTCTTCGGTCTTCCTTATTCATTGTCCAGCTTTTTGCATGCATATGAGGCGACTGAAAACACCATGGCTTGGGTGAAGCTTAGTCCTCAAAGTGACATCTTTGCTTTGTAACACTTTAAAGAGGTCTTTTGCAGCAGATTTGCCCGATGCAATGTGTCATTTGATTTCTTGACAGCTGCTTCCATGGGCGTTGATTGTGAATCCAAGTAAAATGAAATCCTTGACAACTTGTCTTTTCTCTGTTTATCATGATGTTACTGATTAATCCAGTTGTGAGGATTTTTGTTTTCTTTATGCTAAAGTGCAATCCATACTGAAGGCTGTGGTCTTTGACCTTCATCAGTAAGTGCTTCAAGTCCTCTTCACTTTCAGCAAGCAAGATTGTGTCATGTGCATGACACAGATTGTTAATGGGTCTTCCTCCAGTCCTGATGCTCCTTCTTTCCTCATATAGTCCAGCTTCTCGGATTATTTGCTCAGCATACAAATTGAATAAGCATAGTGAAGGGATGCAACTCTGACTCACACCTTTCCTGACTTTAAACCACGCAGTATTCCCTTGTTCTGTCTAAACAACTGCCTCTTGATCTGTGTAGAGGTTCCTCATGAGCACGATTAAGTGTTCTGGAATTCCCATTGTTCGCAATGTTATCCATAATTTGTTATGATCTACACAAATGAATGCCTTTGCATAGTCAATAAAACACAGGTAAACATCTTTGTGGTATTCTCTGATTTCAGCCAGGATCCACCTGACATCAGCAATGATATCCCTGGTTCCACGTCCTCTTCTGAATCCAGCTTTAATTTCTGGCAGTTCCCTGTTGATATACTGCTGCTACTTCTGAATGATCTTCAGCAAAATTTTACTCGAGTGTGATATTGTTTGATAATTTCCACATTCTGTTGGATCACCTTTTTTTGGAATGGACACAAATATGGATCTTTCAGTTGGTTGGCCAAATAGCTGTCTTCCAAATTTCTTGGCATAGACAAGTGAGCACTTCTAGCTATAGATAGACTGACAGATAGTTGGATGGATGGGTGGGTCGGTGGGTGGATGGGTGAATGGAGGGATGGAGGGATGGAGAGATGGCTGGATGGATGATGGATGGATGAATGGATGGATGATAGACAGACAGACAGATGATAGATAGGTAGACAGATAGAGTGTCTCATGCTAATAAAGGGTTTCTCAGCCTCAGCACTGTGGACATTTGGGGCTGGATCATCCTCTGTGATGGGGCCGTCCTGTGCACCGTAGGGTGTTGAGCAGCGTCCCTGGTCTCCACTCACTAGATGCCAGTCACAACAGCACCCCAGTCCTGACAAACGCAAATGTCTGCAGACATGGCCAGTGTCCCTTGGGGGGGGGGGCAGAGTCATCCCTGCCCCCCCTCCATTGTGACCCACCACTCTGGGGACACTCGAGCTTCTCGTGTCTCTCTTTGCCTTCCTGGGACTGTTCTTTCAGGTGTTTTAGTTCTTAAAAAAAGAAAAAGAAGAAGAACTACGGGTAGTGAGAGGCAGAAACGTCGGTGAGGCCAGTCTAGGGCCCCAGGAGGCGGCCACGCCAGACCCTGGCTCGTCCCTAGCTTGGGAAATGTAATTAGTCTGCACTCGGATTTTACGGAAGCAGAAACGTGTGGGTCCCGAAAATGGATTGTCATAGCTACTCAAGTCGATAAAAGGGAAAAGAACATCTGCTCCTGGGGGAATCAGAGGTGCAGGACCAGAAGTGTGGAATATACAGAATACACCGTGTTCCTTCACGCTTCCTTGTAAAGTGTCAGAGAGACTCCCCCGCGTTTAATTGCCCCTTAATGCACAAGTGCAGGATGGAAACTACAGCTCTGAGAAAGACCACACAGTGCTGAGGACATGCTCACTGGCGTTGGGAACTTCTGGAAGAATTGCTGCCAAACGCTGTTGTTGTCAGGCATGGCGACCCCATGCCCCACGGAACAAAACGCTGCCCGTTCCTCGAGTCCGTGGTCGCGACCGCTGTGTATTCTGAGTGCCTTCCAACCTAGGGGGCTCATCTTCCAGCACTGTATTGGACACTGTTCTGTTGGGATCCATAGGGTTCTGATTGGCTGCTTTTTGGAAATAGATCGCCAGGCCTTTCTTTTAATTTAATTACTTGCACTAATCAAATTCTAGTGATTCCAAGTGTCTTTTGTAAACCTCAGAAGCCAGTATCTCCTCAACTCTGTTAAACAAAGCAGCTAGGAAGTTTATATCACGTCTGCAAAGTCCCTTTTGCTGTGTGAGGCCACATCCTTACTTACGGGTTCCGGACATTAGAATGTGGGCATCTTTGTTGTTGTTGTTGTTGCTGACATCAAGTTGGTCCATGACTCTTGGCAAACCCATGCACATGGAACAAGACACTGCCCGGTCCTGCACCATCCCCATGATAGCTGTGGGTTGGACCATTGTGATCCATAGGGTTTTCACTGACTGATTTTCAGGAGTAGATCACCAGCTCTCTCTTCCTCGTCTTAGTCTGGAAGCTCCTCTGAAACTTGTTCGCATCCTAGCAACATGCAAGCTCCACGGACAGACAGGTGGTGGCTGTGTATGAGGTACTTTGGCCAGGAACCGAACCCTGGTCTCCTGCATGGAAGGCGAAGATTCTACCACTGAGCCATCACTGCCATGTTACAGTCTTCAGCCACTCTAGTTCTTGCACCCTCCTTTTGACACGGGAATACGATGGGAGGGTTAGGGACAGGGTGGGCCTGCCAAGGGCTTCCCTTCCTCTCAACCCGAGAAGGGAAACTGACTGACTGTTGGTGAATTCTGAACCCAGGATGGTTTCCCACGGAGATGACACCTTCCCATCTGCCTGCCTCCTGTTCTTCATCGTCTCCATTCAGAACTGCAAACCAACATTGCGTTGCTCATGTTTCACGATGCCAGACGTGCACCACGATTCAGCAAATGACAGAAAGAAAGAAGGGGGGAGACGGAGGGAGGGAGGAGGGAAGGAGGGAAGGAAAGAAAGAGAGAGGGAGGGAGAGAGGTGGGAGGGAGGGAAAGAAAGAGAGAGGGAGGGAGAGAGGGAGGGGAGAAGGAAGGAGGGAGGGAGGGAGGGAAGGAAAGAGAGAGGGAGGGAGAGAAGGAAAGAAAGAGAGGATTGGGGTTGTAAAATATTTGTTTGAGTGTAGCTAAAAATTGAACAGCTTCTCTAAGAAGAAGAGTGTGTTTCTTATTTCTTCTCTGCACCATGTTGGCTGTCTGTCACTGTTGAATGCACCAGCCCGGAACTTAGTGGCGTAAGTAACCAGCAGACTCCCTCTGTCTAAGGGTGGACTGGACTTGGCAGGGCAGCCCTTCTGCTCCACATGGTGTTGGCTGGGGCTGTCGGTCACCTGGACGCTTGATTGAGCGGAAAGTTCTAGAAGGTTCACGCCTGAAAACTGGGGCTTGTAATCAATCCATTGTAGTTCGAACGCCTGCTGAGAATTTGCATTTCCACTCTAGATGTACCCAAGTCAGAATCTACACTGTAACAAGGTTCCCCAGGTGACTATTATGTAGAACTTGTTACAAATGCAAATTCCCAGCAGGGGTTGGAAGCACAAGTTACCAGTGGGAAGCCCCCAGGATCTGGGCCAAATGTCAGGCAGAATCTGGTCTGGAGCTTGGCCACCTGGGGGCTTGTTTGGGTGGGATGTTCCAAAAGGCTCACTGTGTGCATTTCCTGGGGCCCCCTAAAAAAGTGCCACAAACAAGGAATTTATTCTCTCACAGTTCCAGAATCCAGCAGTCCAAAGTCAGGGTGTCAGCCATGTTGATTCCTTCTGAGGCTCTGCAGAGAAGCGGCCCCAGGCGTCTCTCCCAGCTTCTGCCCACGGCCAGCCATCCTTGATGCTCTTTGAAGCTGCATCTCACCGGGCATCCTTCCTCTGTCTCCCGGTCTCTGTGCCGCTTCTCCTCTTTTATAAGACACCACTCATGGGATTAGAACCCACCCTATTCCAGCATGACCTCATATTAACTGATAATGTTTTCAAAGACCCTATTTCCAAACAAGGTCATGTTCACAGCTTACCGGGGTGAGGACTTCAACATAGCTTTTGGGGTGATACTATTCAATTCATAACATTCACTTTCCTGGGAGCTGGGCGAGCTGTCAGCTGGAAGCTTTAAGGGGGCTATCGGCCATCTGGAGTCTTGACTGAGCAGAATGTTTTAGAAGGCTCACTCACACACCTGTCACTTCCATCATATCCTACTGGCCAAAGCAAGCCACAAGGCCAGTCAGACTCCAGGAGAAGAAAATGGGACTCCACCTCTAGGCGGCAGGAGCTGAAAGTTATTTATGTTGTGGTCGTTCTTGGGTACTGTAGAGTCTGTTTTGACTCACAGCAACCCGATGTACAACAGAACGAAACACTGCCTGGCCCTGCACCAGCCTCACAATCATTGTTGTGCTTGAGCCCATTGTTGCAGCCACTGTGTTAATCCATCTTGTTGAGGGTCTTCCTGTTTTCTGCTGACCCTCTACAAATCGTTTGTAGACATCTTTAATCCTCCGGGTACGCACTCAACTGCTCACCCGAAAGTTGGTGGTTCGCGTCCACCCAGAGGCACCTCGGAAGAAAGGCCTGGCTATCTGCTTCCAAAAGGTCACAGCCTTGAAAACCCTATGGAGCAGTTCTGTTCTGCACACAAGGGGTCACTATGAGTCAGGGTCCACTCAATAGCAGTGGGTTTGGTTATTTGGTTTTCTTAAATCCTCACAATGTTGTTGTGCGCTCTCAGGTTGATTCCAACTCATAGGAACCCTATAGGACAGAGTAGAACTGCCCCATAGGACAGAGTAGAACTGCCCCATAGGACAGAGTAGAACTGCCCCATAGGACAGAGTAGAACTGCCCCCCTAGGGTTTCCTAGGCTGTAATCTTTATGGGAGCAGATCACCAGGTGTTTCTCAGAGTCGCTGGGTGGGTTCAAGCCGATGAGCTTCCTGTGTGCAGCTGAGCGCTTAACTGTTGCACCACCAGGGCTAAGACTTTGTGCCATTTCCAAAAGAAAAGCTGGGTCCCTACACCAACCTCCAGGTAAGGCGTGGGAATTGCAGTGATCACGTCTCTAGCGATCGTGAAGTCTTCACGAGCCTCCAAATGTCACGCTCCTTCAGTATTTTGTTTTGTCAAGATGTATGCACATTGCACAGTGATTGGGTATCTTTTACACTGGTCGATAGTATGTCCAAATCTGCCAACCACGTTAAGTGTAATCATGAACGAGGTCTGTCGTTTCCTATCAGATACATCTCTGACAAAAGCCTGTCAGAGTTCACTCTCGGTTGAGGTCGGGAACCATTACATAACAGAGATGCTCCCCTGCCCGGCAGAGAGGGGACAGCGTTGCAAGAGACATAAACTAGTTGCCGTTGGGTCGGCTCTGACTCATGGTGACCCCATGTGTGTCAGAGTAGAGCTCTGCTCCATAGGGTTTTCAGTGGGTGATTTTACAGAAGTCAATCGCCAGCACTTTCTTCTGAGGTGCCTCTGGGTGGACTTGAACCTCCAGCCTTTTGGTTAGCAGCTGAACGTGTTCACCATTTTCGCCACCCAGGGACTTCAAGTGACATATAACCCATTGCCATCGAGTCAGTTTCGACTCCTAGCAACCCTGTAAGACAGAGTAGAACTGCTCCATAGGGTTTCCAAGGCTGTAAATCTGTAAGGAAGCAGACTGCCACGTCCACGTCCTTCTCCCAAGGAGCGGCTGGTGAGTTTCAACCACGGAAGGGTACAGTGGTATTTTTGTATCACAGAACAATGTGTAACCTCCTCTTCCCTCACGACATTAACTTTGGTTGAGATTTGCTTCAAAGATTGGAGGGGGTGAGCCGTTTCATCCAGAATCTCCCAGGGTGGAAGGAGAACTGGGGTGAGGGGGATGTGGGAGCACCTGGGGGCTGCAGGAGTCTGGACTCAGGAGCTCAATGACTCGTTCAAGTGGTTGTGTTTCGGCTCTGTCTGTCCACCCCTTTCTCTGAGCCCCAGAGAGCACAGAACACTACCTTGGGGCATAGACATTTGCACAGTGCTGATACCACAGGCAAATTTAAAAAGCCAAACACAATTCCGCCTTAACCGCACGGTTTTCTCTTGACCAAATAATTACAAGACTAAGCAGGGGGCACCGTCTCTGCTGAGTAATGTTCCCTACGTCAATGACCAAATCCTAGAAATGAGGGTTGAACAGCAGCTGCCTGTGCCTCATGCCAGCTTCCCGCCCACCCCCAGCCTGTCCCATCCATGCCCAGTCCAGCCTTGCTCCTTCCAGAAGCACCAGGAAGGGGTAGAGTTGGTGTCCCGTGTCTTGGGAATAAATGGGAAAATCAGGTCTAACGAAATACAATTTGACAAAAGAAAAATTTTAAATCTGTGAAGTGAGGAAGTCTCATAAGGGAAATTACAGCTTGAATGCTGGTTGAATTGAGCCCAAAAAAAATAGTAAATAATAGGTGTAATGATGATTGAGATGCTAAGGATCCATCAGTCTGGGTCTGTACCTCCCTGAATCCTGGTGTTTATTCAGTGTCTGACACACAGTGGGTGTGTGTTCCTAAAAGCTGATAGATCAAGGGTGGGGGAGGAAGAGACGGTGGATGGATGGATAGATGGATGGATGGATGGATGGATGGATGGATGGATGGATGGATGGGTGGATGGATGGATGGATGGATGACAGATGAATGAGTCGGTGGGCGGCTGGCTGGATGGGTGGGTGAATGGGTGGATGGATGGGTAAACCAAGGGATGAATGGGTGGATGAACAGATGAGTGGATGGATGACGGATGAATGGATGGGTGGTGGGTGGATGGGTAGATGAATGGATGAATCCGTGATGGGTGGGTGAGTAGACAGATGAATGGATGACTAGGTGGGTGGATAGATAAGTAGTTGGAGGAATGGATGGACAAGTGGGCAGAGGATGGATTGGTGGGTGGGTGACTGGATGGATGAATAGGTGGTTAAGTGAGCAGACGGATAGATGGATGGGTGGGTGGATGGGTGGATGTGTGGATGAGTGGATGGAAGAGCATGGGAGTATCATCTGCCATCCTGAATCTGAGGGAACGTTGACGAGAGGGAGACCAGGATACTCAAGGGTCTGAGAGCTCATGAAAGAATGAGACTTGTTGAACCATTTTCGGTTGTTACGGAAGATCTCTGAAAGACAACGTCCTGAGTCTTCTTCAGCAGTCATAGAGCAGCTAGTTGATGGGGAATATTTAAGGGAAAATAAGGGGTGAGATGAACAGTAATACTTCATGTTGTGATAAAGAACTTAAATCTTGCCACATGTGTTAGAGACTGATTTGGGGAGCTCGGCTGCTAACCAAAAGGTCAACAGTTGGAAGCCACCAGCCGCTCCTTGGAAACCCTATGGGGCAGTTCTCCTCTGTCCTATAGGATCGCTGTGAGCTGGAATCAACTCAGTGGCAGCAAGTTTTTTTGGCTTTTTGTTTTGTTTTTTTTTTAGCCCTAGTGGCACAAACAGTTAAGCACCCGACTGCTAACCAAAAGGCCGGTGGTTCAAACTCACCAGCAGCTTCTTGGGAGAAAGGCCTGGCAATCTGCTTCTGTAAAGAATACAGCCTAGAAAACGCTATGGAACAGTTCTACTCTGTCCCATGGGGTAGCTCTGAGTCCAAATCAATTCGACGGCACACAACAACAGCAACATCTATACTGGTATGTAAATCCCTGTGTGTGTGTGTTGCATTTATACTTTTACTTATACTCATGTTTACCAGGTGGTACGGTGGTTAGAGAGCTTGACTGCTAACCAAAAGGTAGGCAGTCCAAATCCACCAGCCACTCCTTGGAAACCCTGTGGAGCAGTTCTACTCTGTCCTATAGGGTTTCTGTGAGTCGGAATCGACTCGACGGTGACGGGTTTTATATCTGCATACCTATATCTATACTTATAAACCTATATCTATATCTAAATAGCTTTACCTATATCAAACACTTCCACCTACACACCAACACTATACCTATATTTATGGTTATTATTATTCTTAGCTGCTGTCCAGCTGGCCTCTGACTCATGGTGAATAGGGAGCTCTGACGGCTCAATGGTTAAGCACTTGGCTGCCAACCAGAAGGTCAGCAATTTGAACCCACCAGTCGCTCCAAGGGAGAAAGACCTGGTGATGTGCTCCGGTAAATATCACAGCCTAGGAAACCCTATAGGGCAGCTCTACTTTGTCCTATATGGTCACTATGAGTTAGAAACAACTCAACGGCAATGGGTTTGGTTTTTTATATGATTTTTATCTTGTCAGTTAGACTCACCAAGCTTTAGGTCAGTAGCCAAGCAAAAAACCGCTTGTCCCGCCCAGGGAGCTGTGTGGACCTCTACGTAGCTTTAATGCCGGCTTCCATCACACATTCCTTACCACTGCTCCTCCCCAGCTTGGGTGTCTTCTGCGCCCCAACTCAGACGAAGGCGCTTCCACACACAGTAGGAGGGTTGCGAAGTGAAACCTTGGTAGCAGGTCTGCTCTGAGTTCTTACACTAGCACATGGTTCTCCTGCCGAGTTAGTGAAGTTCTCCTCTCTGCAGGAGGTGGTATTTGTGGCGGGAATTCAGAAATGAATCGTGGCAACTTTGGGGAAGTAAGAACAGAACCGCACCAGCAAGGCCAACTTCCTTTTTTTTTTTTCCTTCCTTAATACAAGTTTTGTATTGGCAGTTTTGCTTCAAAGTGGATGTTGTCAAAAGGAAATGATCCGAGGAAGGCTGTCGGATTTCAGATGACTGCTCCGTCCCCAGGACAGCCCCCAGCCCGGGGTTCCTCCGTTCCGACACCGAGAAGCGTATGAAGAGGGCTATCATGGTGGGAGCCTGCTGCCCGTCGTCTCGGGCTTCTAACTGTGTTTTCCTTTCGGGGACGCCCACACAGAGCCCTGCCTTTCCCTCCTCCTCACACCCCTTCGCCCCCAAAAAGAGCATCGAGGAAGGCACTGCGGTTGGAGCCTGTGCCCTTGGCACCTTCACCTCTGGTGGTGCAGTGGTTAAGCACTCGGCTGCGAACCAGGAGGTCGACGGTTTGAACGCACCAGCCGCTCCATGGGAGAAAGATAGGACAGTCTGCTCCCATAAACATTTACAGCCTTGGAAACCCTGTGGGGCAGTTCTACTCTGTCCTATAGACAGGGCCGTGACGAGTGGGAATCGATTCCACAGCAGCGAGTTTGGATTTTTGGTTTTTCTTTGATGCAAGGAGCCCCCGTGGCAAAGTGGTTAAGTGTTCAGCTGTTAACCAAAAGGTTGGCGGTTCAAACCCACCAGCGGCTCCGCAGGAGAAAGACCTGGCGATCTGCTTCTGTAAAGATTACAGCCTAGGAAACCTTACAGGGAAGTTCTAGTCTGTCACAGGGGGTCGCTGTGAGTTGGAATCAACTCCATGGCACCTAACAACAATTGTTGGCTTTATTTTAGGGAGCCCTAGTGGTCCAGTGATTAAGCACTCAGCTGCTAACTGAAAGGTTGGCGGTTTGAGCCCAGCAGCCACCCTGCGGGGAAAAGATGTGGCAGTCTGCTTCTATAAAGATCACAAAGTGGGGCACTTTTTTGGCTTTAGTTTTAGACCCTAAAACAACAACAACCGTGGACGTATACAAAGAAATAAACAGCACTGGGAATGAACAAGGAGCCCTGGTGGTGCAGTGGTTAAAGCAATCAACTGCTAACCAAAAGTCCGTGGTTCGAAACCACCAGCAGCTCCTCTAGAGAAAGTTGTGGTAGTTTGCTTCCGTAGAGATTTACAACCTTGGAAACCCTATGGGGTCGCTATGAGTCAGAATCAACTCAATGGCCCTGGACTTGGTTTTTGGTTTGGGAATGAATAACGAAGTCCTGGTGGGGCAGTAGTTAAGTGCTTGGCTGCTAACTGAAAGGTTGACAGTTCAAACCTACCAGCAGCTCCAAGGGAGAAAGACCTGGTGATCTGTTTCTGTAAAGATTAAAAACCAAAAAACCAGACCCATTGCTGTTGATGCGTGTCTGACTCATAGTGACCCTAGAGGATGGAGTAGAACTGCCTCATAGGGTTTTCCAAGGTTGTAATCTTTACAGAGGAGCCCTGGTGGCACGGTGGTTAAGAGCTCAGCTGCTAACCAAAAGGTCAGCAGTTCTACTCCACCAGCCACTCCTTGGAAGCCCTGCCGGGCAGTTCTGCTCTGTCCTACAGTGTCGCTGTGAGTCGGAATCCACTCGACAGCAACGGCTTTGGTAAATCTTTACATAAGCAGACTGCCACATCTTTCTCCCTGTGATCAGCTGGTGGGTTCAAATCTCTGACCTTTCAGTTAGCAGCCGAGCACTTAACCACTGCTCCACCAGAGCTCCTTCCTGTAAAGATTACAGCCTAGGAAACTCTATGGGGCAGTTCTGCTCAGTCCTATGGGGTGGCTATGAGTCCGAATGGACTGGAAGGCAATGGGTTTGCTTTGATGTAAAACTTTCAGCCTTGCTGGTTCATCACACAGTTCCCCCCAGGAGCCTCCCTTTTGTTCTGAGTTTTGCAGAAGATGCTCTCAGCAGAATTGCAAGCCCTGCCCTCCGAGTTTCCCGCTTTGTGGTGGAAATCAGGCTGTCCAGAGATGAAAGGGCGATTGTAACACTCTGGATTCTATAGGGCACAGCATTGTGCTAATGGCTTCAGATGCACCTTGCAGCTGCCCTGAGACTGGAGCTGAGGTCCTCCTTCCTTTATAAATGTGGTGCAAACGGTTAAGCACTCAGCTGCTAACTAAGAGGTTGAAGGTTTGAGTCCCCCCAGAGGCACCTAGGAAGAAAGGCCTGGCAATCTGCTTCTGAAACATCAGCCACTGAAAACTGTGACACACACACACACACACACACACACACACACACACACGGCGTTGACTCAGCGACAACTGATGTTTTATTATTATTAAATTTTTTGCTGATGTAAATGACAACTGCCAGACCCCAGGTGTCCTTGGGTGGTGCAAATGGCTAACTGCGCTGGACAGTTAACAGAAAGACCGATGGTTCGAACTCATCCGGAGGTGCCTCAGAAGAAAGTCCTGGCAATCCGCTTCCAAAAAGTCAACCTTTGAAAACCCTATGGAGCCCAGTTCTCCTCCGACACGTGGGGTGCTGCAAGTCAGGGTGGACACAACTTGACAGCAACTAACAACAGCAACAGAGGTTACAGATGACAAAGTCAGAATTTTACCCAAGCCCTGTTGTTCTTGTTAGGTGCCGTCGAGTCGGTAGAACTGCCCCATAGGGTTTCCAAGGGGCAGCTGATGCATTTGAACTGCTGACCTCTTGGTTAGCAGTCAAGCTCTTTAACCACTGAGCCACCAAGGCTCCAAGCCTTAGGATCCTGCAAGACAGCTATGACCTTGTGGTCTGTTAGTCCTTTGGACTGTCTGCTCCCTTAGGTCTTTGGTTTTCTTCACTCTCCTTTGCTCCGGACAGTAAGAGATCAATAGCTGTATCTCAAATAGCTGCCAGCAGATGCTAGTTATCAAAGTAGGATGCAGAAATTTATCTTTATGAACTGTGTCGTGCCAATTAACATAGATGACCCCAGAGATCAGAAGAACTAGATGGTGCCCGGCTACTACTACCGACTGCTCTGACTGGGATCACGACAGAGGGCCTTGGACAGAGCAGGAGGGAGACCGTAGAACAAAGAATCAAATTCACCAAAAAGATCGGACTTACTGGTCTGACAGAGACTGGAAGAACTCCCCAGACTATGGCCCTAAGGCACCCTTCCGACCTGGAACTGAAGACATTCCCAGAGATCACCTTTTAGCCAAACCGTGGACAGGCCTGTAAAATAACACCCGAGAAGAACATGGCCTTAGAACAATCAGTTCTACAAGATCAGAAGGGCGACATTTGCCTAAAAACGCAAAGATGAGAAGGCAGGAAGGGGTAGAAGTACAGGACAAAAGGAAATGAGGAACCCAGGGGGGAAATGGGGAGAGTGCTGACACATTGTGAGGAATGAAACCAAGGTCATGGAACACTTTATTTACAGACTATCGAATGGGAAACTAATTTGCTCTGTAAACTTCCATCTAATGCACAATAAAAATTAAAAAATGAAAATAAAAAATGCAGCAATGATCAAATAAATCCTCCCCACCCTCTGTGCTCTGGAAAACGGTTTACTGCAAACAATTCACCAAGATGGGCATCATGCCACCTCTGTTTAAATCTCTCCCTGACAGTCCTCCCTCCTCCTTCGCTCCCTCCATCTTTACAATCTCCGGGAACCCATCCAGGGAATCTTTCATCTCTCTTTCCCTCATCGGGTCTCCCAGGATCCAAGCGACCTTATCTCAGAGAAGGCGGCAATCTGAGCCAAATGTTGCTATCGCTAACTCCGTAAATCACTCACCTATCCTGGGTATCCAACCACCATTTGCCTTGGAATCCACCCCGACTCACGGCGCCCCTGTGTGCATCAGAGTAGAACCAAGCTCCACAGGGTTTTCAATGGCAGATTTCTCAGGAGTAGATCACCAGGTCTTTCTCCCAAGGAGTCTCTGGGTGGACTTGAACCCCCAACCTGTTAACTCTAATAGTATGTATTTTATATATACTCTGTCTATCATCTGGAGCCCTGCTGGTGCAGAGGTTAAGTGCTCGGCTGCTAGCCAAAAGGTTGGCGGTTCTAACTCGTCAGCCACTCTGCGGGAGAAAGATGTGGTAGTCTGCTTCCGTAAAGATTACAAACTTGGAAACCCAATGGGGCAGTTCTACTCTGTCGTACAGAGTCGCTGTGAGTTGGAATCGATTTGATGGCAAAGGGTTTCGATGGTGAAACTACGTCTCACATACTTTGGACATGTTATCAGGAGGGTCCTGGAGAAAGACTTCATGCTTGGTAAAGTAGAGGGTCAGCAAAAAAGAGGAAGACCCTCAACGAGATGGAGTGACACAGTGGCTGCAACAATGGGCTCAAGCATAACAACCATTGTGGGCAAGCGCAGGACCGGGCAGTGTTTCCTTCTGTTGGACGTGGGGTCACTGTGAGTCAGAGCCAACTCAATGGCACCTCACAACAGCAGCTAACATCTGTCTATCTATCTACCTATCATCTATCAGCCAGTGGCCATGAAGTCAACCCAGACTCATGGCAGCCCTACGTGCATCACAGTAGGGTCTCCACAGGGTTTGAAGTGGCTGATTTTTCCAAAGTAGATTGCCAGGCCTTTCTTCCAAGGCACCTCCGGGCGGATTCAAACCTCTGACCTTCCAGTGAGCAACAGAGCTCATTTGGACCACCCAGGGACTCTTCTCAGAGATCAGCCCCTCCCCCCTGAGTTTCTTCAATGTTTCTTCACTAGTCTTCAAGCTTTTTAAAAACTCTGCTGTCTTCCGTGTCAGGGAGTAGAACTCATTTCTGGGTCAGCTCGCTCCCGACTACAATAGTCTCCATCCCTTCTACTGCAGTGTACTTCCCCACCCCTTTCCAACAGCCCTTTCCCCCTTCTTGCAATAATCCTTTAGAATAAAGTCATCGTTGCCTGTTTTAACATTGTCCTGTGTGATTTTTTTTCTCTGACACAGAGGTTAAATGCTTGGAAAATTCAACAGCCAAGAACCGATGTCATGGATTGGCCTAAGTCCATCCAATGTCAACACCCAGGCTCTTGGCTGCCATTTTGCACATCTCTGTTGCTGATGTTAGTAGCCAACAAGCCAACTCTGACTCATGGCAACCCCATGTACAACAGAGCAAAATGCCTCCCGGTCCTGAACCATCATCACGATCGTTGGTTGGTATGCTTGAGCCCACTGTTGAGGCCACTGTGTATTTTGAGTGGCTTCCATCATAGGGGGCTCATCTTCCAGCATTGTATCAGACAATGTTCTGTTTTGATCCACTGGTTTTTCACTGGCTGATTTTCAGAAGTAGATCACCAGGCCTTTCTTTCTAGTCTGATTTACTCTGGTAGCTCCACTGAAACCAGTCCACCAAGGATGATCCTGCTGGTATTTGAAATACCGGTGGCGTAGCTTCCAGCATCACGGCAACACACAAGCCACCACGGTACGACAAACACTGCATTCACATATTAACCCCTTGCCGTCAGGTTAATTCCGACTCATAGCTACTCCAAATAATTATTAAATATAAATGATGTTATTAGTTGCTAACAATTTGGCTCCACCTCATGGCAATCCCATGTACAACAGAACAAAATGTAGCCCGGTCCTGCACCATCTTCCTGATCATTGGTATGCTTGAGCCCATTTTTGTGGTCACTGTGTGTTTTGAGTGCCTTCCAATCTAGGGGGCTCACTTTCCACTACTGTATCAGACAATATTCTGTTATGATCGATATGGTGTTCATTGGCTGATTTTTCAGAACTGGATTTCCAGGCCTTTCTTCCTAGTCTGTCTCAGTCTGGAAGCTCTGCTGAAACCTGTCTGCCATGGGTGACCCTGCTGGTATTTGAAATACCACTGGCACAGCTTCCAGCATCACAGCAACACTCAAGCCCCTACAGTAAGACAGACTGACCAGCGGAGGTGTGGACATGTCTAGGAGGAAGCTTTTCAGGCCCTACCCAGGACCTGCACACCAGCTCCCATGGACTTTTGTACAAAGGCATCTCTAACTGAATTTACTTGTTTAGACAAGGAGAAACACACATCGGACGTGTACATTGAAGGCCGGCGGTCATGGAGGTCCTAACAGGCCTCTGAAAAGCTGTTTCTGGCAGACTTCAGGCTGACCTTCCCATGTTTCCAACCAAAGAGGAAATTTGTGTCTCTGAGACGTGCAGTAACTGATTAAAATTCATTGGGGGAAAAAAATCTGTAGCCCTTTGGGGATACAGTTCACTTTTACAAAATTGCATAGCAAAAGGAAATCATTATTTTGTAATATTCTTTTCTCAGAATGAGTCAGCTGTATCGACAGAAATTAGTTCAGGTCTTTTTTAGACCCCTGTTAAATGTCTGAGCTGGTTGAACAGTTGTTGCTGTGTGCCGTCAAGTTGGTTCCGACTCATAGCGACCGTATGTATGACAGAAGGTAATACTTCCTGGTCCTGAGTCATCCTCACAATCTTCGTTATGCTTGAGCCCATTGTTGCAGCCACTGTGTCAATCCATCTCGTCGAGGGTTATTAAAGAGTGGACCCCAAAAATTCATGTTTAGCTGGTACCTATGAATAGGACCCTGTTTGGAAATAGGGTCTTTGCAGATGTAATTAGCTAAGATGAGGTCGTGCTGGAGTAGGGTTGGCCTGGAACCCAGTGTCTTTATAGGAACAAGGAGATTTGGTCACACAGACACAGGGAAGACAGAGGCAGAGACTGGAGAGGCACAACTACAAACCAAGGAACGCCAAGGATCGCCAGCCGTCACAGAAGCTGGGAGATGGCATGGAACAGAGTCTCCCTCGGGCCTGAGAAGGAACCAATGCAGCCGACACCTTGATTTCTGACTTTAGGCCTCCAGAACTGTGATGGAATAAATTTATATTCTTATGAGCCACCTCTCAAACTGTTTGCGCCTAACTACTAATCTAAAGGTCGGCAGTTCAAACCCACCCAGTGGCACCACAGAAGAATGTCCTGGAGATCTGCTTCCATAAGGATTATTGTTGTTGAGTCCAATACTGATTCATAGTGACCTTCTATGACACAGTAGAACTGCCCCATAGGGTTTCCTAGGCTGTAATCTTTACAGGAGCAGGTCACCAGGTCTTTTCTCTCTCGGAGCCACTGGGTGGGTTCAAACTGTGACCTTTTGGTTAGCAGCTGAGCGCTTAAGCACTGCACAAAGAAAATCCCATGGAGCGGTTCTGCTGTGTAGCACAGGAAGTCACTATGATTCAGATTCAACTCAAGGGCAACAGGTTTGATTCCTTTGGTTTATAAATTACTCAGCTTGTTACTTTGTTACAGCAACACAGGGGTTAAGTGGGTGCAGGGGGTGAAGCGAGGGTAGGGGGCTCCCAGGAGCGATCCCTAAGTTGTACCCTCCCCCCTCCACCCAATTTCAAGATGAACAGATGTTGAGAGCAGCGGATGCGTCCACTGTCTTAACTGTTAAGTGCTGCTGTAACAGAAATCCCACAAGTGTATGGCTTTAACAAAGAGAAAGCTTATTCTCTCACGGTCCAGCAGGCTACAAGTCCAAATTCAAGGCATCAGCTCCAAGGGAAGGCCTTCTCTCTCTGTCGGCTCTGGAGGAAGGTCCTTGGGATGCATCAGTCTTCCTTCGGTCTGGGAGCTTCTCTGCGCAGGAACCTCAGGTCCAAAGGATGCGCTCTGCTCCCAGTGCTGCTTTCTTCGTGGTGTGAGGTTCCCACATGTCTCTGCTCGCTTCTGTCTTTTATATCTCAAAAGAGACTGGCTTAAGACACTATCTAATCTTGTAGACCTCATTAGTATAACTGCCGCTAATCCATCTTATTACAGCATAGTGATAGAGTTTACAACACATAGGGAAATCACATCAGATGATAAAACGGCAGCCCATCATACAATACTGGGAAACGTGACCTACCCAAGCTGACAGATATGTTGGGAAGACACCATTCAATCCATGACAGCCCCACAGGGTTTTCTATGCTGTAATCTTTATGGAAGCAAATCACCAGGCCTTTCTTCCATGGAACCCCTTGTTTGGTTAGCAGACGAACACTTAACCATTGCACCTCCAGGGCTTCTTCACTGCGTTATAGGGAAGTAGAATTGGATTGCTTATTTTCCATCTTTGCTGTGTGTGACCCTACAGAGCAGATGCTTAAGCATCAAGCTGATTTCACGGGTGCGTAAGGCAAAGCGGGCGTCTTCTGCATTGAATCCGACCCCGTTTGGGGAGTGCTTTAAAATGTGGTCATAACTGCACACTTCCTTGCGTTTTTGCCCAATGTCCTTTCTTCTCATAACAAAACCTTTTCTGATTGGACAAAAAAGGGGAGAGAGGAGGAATTCACTGATGGGGCCTTGCTCTCATCCGGTAACCCACCTCCTCAGAATGGGGTGGGGCCTTTCCAGCCCCTAGAGAGGGGGGTTAGAACCCTGAGGTCAGCCTGCTCTGTTTGCGTCTTTACAGCTTCTAAAGTTGGAGGCCGCGGGCTCTTTGAATTGTGCCAGCAGGACCAGCCAGTTGTCACCGAGTCCACCCCAACTCACGGTGCCCCCGTGTGTGTCAAACTAGAACTGTGCTCCACGGGGTTTTCAATGGCTGGTTTTTCAGAAGTGGATTGCCAGGCCTTTCTTCCTAGTCTGTCTTAGTCTGGAAGCTTCCCTGGAACCTGTCCTCCATGGGTGACTCTGCTGGTACTTGAAATACTGACGGCATAGCTTCCAGCAAAGGAGCCCTAGTGGCACAACGGGTAAGCGCTGGGCTGCTAACTGAAAGGTTGGTGTATTGAACCCACCCCGTGGCTTTGTAGGAGAAAGACCTGAGGAATTGCTTCTGTAAAGATCCCAAACCAAAATCCCGTTGCTGTGGAGTCAATTCTGACTCATAGCAACCCTGAAGGAAGGAGGAGAACTGCCCCTTAGGGTTCCCAAGGAGCAGCTGGTGGATTTGAACTGCCGACCCTTTGGTTAGTAGCTGTATCTCTTAATCACTACACCACCAGGGCCTAGCAAAACCTATGGAGCAGTTCTACTCTGTTACATGGGTCACTATGAGTCGAAACTAACTTGACAGCACCCAACAGCAACAACAAAGTTTCCAACATCACAGCAACACACAAACCCCGCAGTACGACAGACTGACAGACGGCAGCAGGTATATATATGAGTTTTTGTATAGTCATGTTTGTATACGTTAAAAAACCATTGATATTGAGTTGACCCTGACTCTTGGCGCCCCCCAAGTGTGTCAGAGTAGAACTGTGCTCCACAAGGTTTTCAGTGGCTGATTTTTCAGAAGTAGATTGCCAGGCTTTTCTTCTGAGGTGCTTCCGGGTGGACTCGAACCTCCAATCTTTCAGTGAGCAGCCAAGTGCTTTAACTGTTCGCACCACCCAGGGCGCTGCCCCAAGATATGCGTCCTCCATGTTCCTGTCAACACTCTGAGGACTTAGCACAGAGTCTTAGCAGCCAAGGAGTGCTTTTGGGCTCCATTTTTGCTTTATTGGCATTTTAATCAGGAGAAAAATAATAATAATAAAAGGCTATAAGCCAGTCTTCCAAAAGACCCCGGGACGCATTTTGGAATCCATTTTCGCTTTAATTCATATGAGCAATTGAAATGACATTCCGAGATCCAGGCACCATGAAATAAACGATGGTTATGAGTCAGTCTCCAGCATTTACATTCTTTACCTTGAAAATGGCTATTATGCCCAGGGAAAGTCTTCTCTTGGAATTGCCTCCGAGGCTGACTTATTGAAACTGGCTTCTTAACCTTCCAAACCACATGTTGCAATTAATCCACTGGCTCTGAACCGGCTTTCCAAAGTCCCAAGGCAGCTTGGTGAACCTTTGTTCCTCTCTTTTGCAAAACGTGGGCCGCTGAGTCCTAACCCGCCCGCTCAGCCCGCCTGGACCTGGCGCGTTTGCTGGAACCAGGGATATTTGCTGCACTTGCAAGGCACCGCCCAGGGGTCACGTTGAGCAGCGGAGCCAGGAGTCTTTAAACAGACTGCTTGTTAGCTGGAGTGAAGCATCTGCGGAGGTTGCAAACATTCCCTTGTTCTGAAGCCAGGATAAAGCTATTCCCAGATTCGTGAACTCGGAGACCTGCGGGATTGTTTTAACCTCGGAGCTGTGCAATTACTCCTGGTCCCCGAGCGGAAATGTGGCATTTTGCTTTCAAAATTGTGCTTGTAGATATTACGTGAAGTGGAAAATTGGGGAATTATCTTGATCATTCCCTCTCCCTCCCTGCCTCGCCACCACCCAAAAGGCCTGTACAGGGAGACCAAAATCTAAATGGCTTCAATTAGCTGGATTGCCACCTGGCTTCCCCATGGTGTTGTTCTTGTTGTTGGGTGCCATCCAGTTGGTTCCGACTCACAGCGATTCCATGTGACAGAGCAGAACTGCCCCACAGGGTTTCCTAGGCTGTGGTTAAGCGATGGGATGCTAACTGAAAGACTGGTAGTTCGAACCTACCAGTCACTCCAAGAGAGAGAAAGAAGTGGCAGTCTGCTTCCATAAAGATTACAGCCTTGGAAACCCTATGGGGCAGTTCTGCTCTGTCCTACAGGATCACTATGAGTTGGAATCGACTCAACGTCAACGGGTTTGGTTTTGGTTTTTTATACACACACATATATATATGTATAAAATATGGAGCCTTGGTGGCACAGTGGTTAAGAGTTCAGGCTGCTAATCAAAAGGTTGGCGGTTAGAATCTACCAGGCGCTCCTTAGAAACGCTATGGGGCAGTTCTGCTCTGTCCTAGAAGGTCGCTATGAGTTGGAATCGACTCAACGTCAACAGGTTTGGTTTTGGTTTTTTATACACACACATATATACATATGTATAAAATATGGAGCCCTGGTGGCACAGTGGTTAAGAGTTCCGGCTGCTAATCAAAAGGTTGGCGGTTAGAATCTACCGGGCGCTCCTTAGAAACTCTATGGGGCAGTTCTGCTCTGTCCTAGAAGGTTGCTATCAGTTGGAATCGACTCATCGTCGACAGGTTTGGAATCTTGACAGAAGCAGATCGCCAGGTCCTTCTCCCACAGAGCCACAGTGGGTTCAAACTGCCAACTTTTTGGTTAGCCGTCGAGCACGTAACTGTCGGGCCAGCAGTACTTCTTACCCCTCCTGTAAGGACTCAGAAGGGGAGAAGCAGGACAATTCTTCAGAAGAGTCTTATATTGACACATCCGGCCATGGGAGACATCAGCTTTCCTGTTTTATGGCATTTTCTTTTTTTTTTTTTAATGTGCAAACAACCCAGTCTTTGACATTCTAGATCAACACTTTGTCCAACAACTCAATGAAATTTCACTGCCCTTAGGGGAGGATCATAAAATCGCACTGAATGGCTCAATTCAAAAACAGCACCATGTTAAAGAGGCACCAGTGTGGGTCTGAAAATAATACTCGTCAAACACCCATTGTCACTGAGTTGATTTTGACTCATAGAGACCCTATGGGACAGAGTAGAACTGCCCCATAAGGTTTCCAACGCTCGAATCCACCAGCTGCCCCTTGGACACCCTACGGGACAGTTCTACTCTGTCCTGTAAGGTCTCTATGAGTCGGAATTGACTCGATGGCAACGGGTTTGGATTTTGGTTAATCTTCACGGAAGCTGACTGCCACAGCTTTCTCCCGAGGAGCCAATGGTGGCTTCAAACCAACAACCTTTCGGTTAGCAGCCAAGCTCTTAACCTCTGCAGAACCAGGGCTCCTTGTAAAACAATAAAACAAAACAAAAAACAACTCACAGCGACCCTAGAGGACAGAGTAGAACTGCCCCAATAGGGTTTCCAAGGAGTGGCTGGTGGATTCAAACTGCTGAGCTTTTGGTTAAGCGGCTGAGCTCTTAACCAGTGCTCTGTCGTAAAAGGATAGCAAAGATAAATCTCAACAACCATATTTATAATGGGAATTTATTCCCTATTTTGATTCCAAAGAAGGAGCAACCAAAATATTATTTTTTTTAATTTAAAAAACCCATTGCTATTGAGGTGATTCTGACTCATAGCGACCCTGTAGGACAGAGTAGAGATGCCCCGTAGGGTTTCCAAGGAGCGGCTGGTGGATTCAAACTGCCGACCTTTTGGTTAGCAGCTGAGCTCCTAACCACTCAGCTACCAGGGCTCCTTTTTAAATTTAGGGAAAGAAATTGAAGAAGGAAAACAAAGTGGAAAACTAATCTGAGATAATGATTTACAGAGCAGCTTCTCAAAGTATAATGTCCACATAATTGTGCCCTGGGGGTCTGATTAAAATGCAGATTCAGATTCCGTACACCTGGGGTGGGGCCTGAAATTCTGCATTTCCAGAAGGCTGTCATTGCCTTCGAGTTGATTCTAACTCATAACATCCCCATGTGACAGAGTAGAACTGCCCCACAGGGTTTTGGAAGAAGTACAGCCACAGGGCTCCTTGGAAACAAGGAAGGTGAGACTTCATCTCATGTACTTTGGACATGTTGTCAGCAGGGACCAGTCCCTGGAAAAGGACATCATGCTTGGTAAAGGAGAGGGTAAGCGAAAAAGAGAAAGAGCCTTGTTATGGATTGAATTGTGTCCCCACAAAATGTGTGTCAACTTGGCTAGTCCATGTTTCCCAGTATCGTGTGGTTGTCCATTTTGTCATCTGATGTGATTATCCTATGTGTTGTAAATCCTAACCTCTGTGTTGTTAATGGGGCAGGATTAGAGACTTATGTTAATGAGGCAGGACTCAGTCTACAGGATTAGGTTGTATCCTGAGTCAATCTCTTTTGAGATATAAAAGAGAGAAGTGAGCAGAAAGGAGAGGGACCTCACACAACTAAGAAAGAAGAGCCAGCAGTGGAGTGCATCCTTTGGACCCAGGTTCCCTGTGCTGAGAAGCTCCTAGACCCAGGGGAAGATTAATGGCAAATACCTTCCCCCAGAGCTGACACAGAGAGAGAACCTTCCCCTGGAGCTGGCACCCTGAATTCAGACTTCTTGTTAGCTATCATCATGGCGACCCCCCCCCCGTGCACAACTAAACGAAAAGCTGCCCCGTCCTGTGCCATCTTCACCATGGTCTGCTAGAGTCCATGGTTGTGGTCACTGTGTATCTGAGTGCCTTCCAGCCTAGGAGGCTCTATATCCTCAAGCTCTATATCAGACAATGTGCTGTTGTGATCCACAGGGTTTTTACTGACTGATTTTTCAGAAGTAGATAACCAGGCCTTTCTTCCTAGTCTGTCTTAGTCTGGAAGGTCCGCTGAAACCTGTGCACCATGGGTGACCCTGCTGGCATTTGAAATACCTCTGGCATACCTTCCAGCATCACAGCAACACGCAAGCCCATTGTTGTTGTTACGTGCAGCCCAGGCAATGCAGACACAGCTGGTCCAGGGATCACATTTGATACAGCAGGGTATAAAGGGCCTGTATGGGGGCAGTGGTGGCTCAGTGACAGGATTCTCGCCTTTCATGTGGGAGACCTGGGTTCGATTCCCAGCCAATGCACCTAATACACAGCCACCATCTGTCAGTGGAGGCTTACATGTTGCTAGGACAATGAACAGGTTTCAGTGGAGCTTCAAGCTAAGACAGACTAGGAAGAAAGGCCTGGCAATCTACTTCCAGAAATCAGCCAATGAAAGCCCTGAGGATCACAGTGGTCCAATCCGCAGCCAATCATGGGGACGGCACAGGACCGGGAAGAGATTTGTTGTGTTGTGCACGAGGTCATAATGAGTCGGGCATCGCTTCAATGGCAGACAGCAATTATCTTCTAGATTGTCCTACTGTGCTGGCTTGTGTATTGCTGGGATGCTGGAAGCTGTGCCACCAGTATTTCAAACACCAGCAGGGTCACCTGGGGTGGACAGGTTTCAGAGGAGCTTCCAGACTGAAACAGATGAGGAAGAAAGGCCTGGCTATCTATGTCTGAAAGCCAGCCAATGAAAACCCTATGGAGAACAACAGAACATTGTCTGATACAGTGCTGGAAGATGAGCCCCCTAGGTTGGAAGGCACTCAGATACACAGTGACCACAACCATGGACTCGAGCATGCCCACGATGGTGAAGATGAGCAGGACAGAGCAGCGTTTCATTTCCTCAGGCATGGGGTCCCCATGAGTTGGGATCAGCTTCACGATGGCTAACAACAAGAACATACAGGGTCCCTGCAGTGGAAGATGATTCAAGGCAAGAACCCTTCTCTGAAGCTGTCAGCTGTTTGAATCTAGTGCCTTCATTCAGTTCAGACAAGAGCACGTTGTGAAAAATATGGATTTATCTCCCACCGACAAGTGTCAGTCACATTGGTGTGTATTCCCGAGTTGGGTGGCTTTGCCAACTGTAGAATATACCATTTGTCCAAGGACAATCATCTTTTCCAAGCGAAGTCCCATGTTGTTGTTGGGTGCCGTCGAGTCGATTCCGACTCATAGTGACCCTCTAGGACAGAGTGGAACTGCTCCCTAGGGTTTCCTACATGGTAATCTTTACAGGAGCAGATCTCCAGGTCTTTCTTCCGAGGATCGGCTGGTGGGTTCCAACCACCGACCTTTTGGTTAGCAGCGAGTGCTTAACCATTGCACCACCAGGGCTCCTGCAAAGTCCCATGTTTTTTAAAAAAAAAGACAACACTTCCAGGAATCTACAAGTCACCCAGTTCCCGGCACTCAACTACTTAAAACCTCAGAGGAGATCACGGCTGCACCAGCACCTCTTATGACAAGAATGGCCCCCTCATCACCATCCAGGCTGCTGTGAGTGAGGGGGGTCGATGGGGCGGGTGTGGAGGCCTGTGGGGTCGGAAGACCAGCAAAAGCCCAGTAACTATTGAGCACCAGAGTCTCGTGGAAGAAGTGTACAAGGGCAAAAATAACATTTTTTGTGTTTTTATTGTACTGTAGATGAAGGTTTACAGAACGAATAGTTTCTTATTAAACAGCTAGTACACGTATTGTTTATGACATTGGTTAACAACCCCGTGTTATGTCAACACTCTCCCTTCTCAACCTTGGGTTCCCTATTACCAGCTTTCCTGTCCCCTCCTGCCTTCTAGTCCTCATCCCTGGACTGTTGTGCCCCATTAGTCTCGAAAAACAACACTTTCTATCTACAAAATGTTTCTTGAAGCTGGCTCTGGGCCTAAATAGCTTCAGCTCCTCCTTCTAAGGAGCTCTGATGGCACAAAGGTTAAGAGCTCAGCAGCTAACCGAAACGTCGGTGGTTCGAACCCACCCATCAGCACTGAGGAAGAAAGTCCTGGCAATCTGCTCCTGTCAATGTTACAGCCCAGGAAAGCCTATGGGGCCATTGTCCATGGGATCACTAGGAGTCGGAATCAACCCGACGCCACACAATGACAACTTGGGTGCCAAGGTTTGAAGGAAGGAGAAAATGGTGACTCAACACTGAGTCATCAAAATAGCTGGTAAGCACCACACGCTTTCTGCGGGCGGGGGTGGGGACACGTCTGAGTGTGCGCAAAACCCTGAACCAAGGACGGAGGCTCCCAGCAAGCACGCTCATGCCTTTTATATCACTGAAATCAGGAGGGTTAACTCGAGAGGATTGGCTTCCCCCAGAGGCTCTCGGGGAGGATCCTTCCTTGTCTCACCCAGCTCCCGGTGGCTCCGGGTGTTTCTGGGCTTGTGGCCACATCACTCCCATCTCTGTCTCCGTCTTCCTGTGGCCGTCTCCCCTCTGTGTCTGCGTCTCCTCTTCTGTCTCTTCTAAACACACCACCAAAATAGAATTAGGACCCAGCCTACCCCAGTATGACCTCCCGTTAACCTAACTGATAACATCTGCAAAAACCCTCTATCCAAACAAACAAGGTCATGCTCACAGGTACCAGGGCTCAGGACTTCAACATATCTACTGGGGACACAGTTCAACCCGGAAAACAAAGCAAACCTGTTGATGGAGAAAGGGCGTTTCTGTTGCACCGACAATAGCAATAACCCTAGAGATAAGGATCGCTTCTGGATGATCAGAAAGAAGATTGCTGAGCTGGTCCTGAAACCAGCAGAAAAACCAGTCTAAACATCTCCGTATAGGCACAGAGGGCTCACATCCACTCCTGGCGCAGCTCCATTAGCGACAGAGGCTGTACAAGGAAGGCCAGGTCCTGGAGGCAGGAAGGATTCTCCAAGATAACCTAACAATCTCACCTGGCTCTAAATCCAGGTGGAAGCTTCCCTAGGCACCCTCAAAAAACAAAACAACACCCCCTGACACCCTGCTCACTCAAAACTGAAGCCACTCTTGAAGTACACATTTCAGCCAAAGATTTACCCAACTCACAGCGACCCTATAGGGCAGGGTAGAAATGCTCTGCAGAGTTCCCAAGGAGTGGCTGGTGGATTCAAACATGCCGACCTTTTGGTTAGCAGCTAAGCTCTTAACCACTGCACCACCAGGGCTCCTAATCAGCCAAAGATCAGACAGGTCTATAAAACAAACAACAAGACACGTAAGGAACATGCTTCTTAGTTCAATCAAGTATATGAGACCAAATGGTCAACACCTGCCCAAAAGCAAGACGAGAAGGCAGGAGGGCAGGAAAAGTGGACGAATGGACACAGGGAATCCCAGATGGGAAAGGGGGAGAGTGCTGTCACATTGCAGGGATTGCAACTAATGTCATGAAACAATTTGTGTAAATATTTCTGAAGGAGAAACTAATTTGCACTGTAAACTGTCACCTAAAGCACAACCCAAAAATAATAATGCTAAAAGCCTAAGTAAGTAAATAAAAAGAAAAACAAAAAAATATACCTGGTGCCATTGAGCCCGCCCCGACTCACGGAGGCCCCGTGTGTGACAGAATAGAACTGAGCTCCACAGGGTTTTCTTGGCTGTCGTATTTATGGAAGCAGATAGCCAGGCCTTTCTTCCACAGTGCCACTGGGTGGACCAGAGCCGCCAATCTTTAGGTTAGGAGCTGAGCGCAAACCGTTTGTAGTACCCAGCGTCCTCAGCCTTGAATAAAGACACCGGCTTCTTCCGACTGAGTTCTGGCTGCATTTGGGAACCCAAGAAGCAGACTAGCAAAACAATTTCTCTCCTGCACCTGAGTCCCATGACACCCACAGCAAAGGCAGTTTGTCCATTGGAGGGGAGGGAACATGCACCCTGTGATGTCCACAGGGCTGCCCTGGGGGCTGCAAACGGTGAATGTGCTCAGCTGCTAACCAAAAGGTTGGAGGTTTGAGGCCACCCAGAGGTGCCTCGGAAGAAAGGTCTGGCGATCTTGTGGCAAAAAATCAGCCACTGAAAACCCTATGGAGGGCATTTCTACTCTGACACACACGGGGTCGCCATGAGTAAGAGTCGACTGGATGTTTTTTCTTCTTGTTTTGCCCTGGTCACCGAGAAGCCTCGTGGTCTAGCATGAAATCTTGTCATGTCCAAGGGGAAGCTCTTGTAGAATAACATGCAGACATCCGAGCTAACTAAACCTGAAGCTATGTGTATAGCTTGCTGCCTCCCGGACATGGAATTGAGTCAACATGCTGGTCTATCAAGGGCCTTCCAGGACAGCCAGAACAGAGTCCGCCTTTGCCACAGGTGGGTCCCTGAGTCCCGGAAGACCCCAGCACACCATCCCAGTGCTGCCAGGGTCCTATTCACTGACTAGCAACTTCCCAGAGCTGAGCTCACCTGGGCGAGCTTTTCAGAGGGAGTTGACTGACCCCTAGTGTCCAAAACCTCCAAATCCAGGGCACAGCTCAGAACACCCAGGGTCCTTCATTCAATGGGCTCCCTCACACAGACAAAAAAACACACCCCAAAAACAAACCAAAACAGCCGCCAGGAAGTCGACTCTGACTCAGAGTGCCCCCATGTGTGTCAGAGTAGAACTGTGCTCCACAGGGTTTTCAATGGCTGATTTTTCAGAAGTAGATCACCAGCCCTTTCTTCCCAGGCACTTCATTTAAATTAGATTCCTTGAAAAGATGTCTTACTTAGGTAAGCTGTCTGGTTATTGGGCTTTACCCAGGCCTGTACCTTAGCAAAAGGAGTGCTGCTGGCACAGTGGCTAAGTGCTTGGCTGCTAACCAAAAGGTCAACAATTCAAACCCACCCACAGGAGAAAGATGTGGCAGTCTGCTCCTGTAAAGATTTACAGCCTTGGAAACCCTACGGGGTGGTTCTACTCTGTCCTATAGGGTTGCTAGAAGTCAGAATTGACTTGATGGCAACAGGTTTAGGTTTTTTTGGTACCTTGGGCCAAGTTAAGGAGCCCTGGTGGTGCAGTGGTTCAAATGCTCGGCTGCTAACCAAAAGGTCAGCAATTCAAGCCCACCAGTCACTCCATGGGAGGAAAATGAGGCAGTGTGCTTCTGTAAAGATTGCAGCCTTGGAAACCCTATGGGGCAGTTCTACTCCGTATTACAGGGTCACTATGAGTCAAAATCGACTCGATGGCTGTGGGTTTGGTTTGGGGTTGGGTCAAGCTGAGTGAAGAGGAAACCACATTCTTGGACTAAGGTGTGTTGGCTGCTGCTACCAAAACCAGTCTCCCCTGAGTCAACCCAGATTCACGGTGACCTCATATGTGTCAGAGTAGAATATGCTCCACAGGGTTTTCAGTGGTTGATTTTTCGGAAGTAGACCACCAAGCCTTTCTTCCAAGGCACCTCTGGGTGGACTTGAGCTTCCAATCTTTTGGTGATCTGCCGAGCATGGTAACTGCTTACACTACACAGGGTCTGCTCCTATGGTGCCCAGGAATTCCTCATGGCTGTGGGCTTCCGGAGCCCAGGACGCCCTGAAGCAGAAGAAGGAGGAAGCATCTAGGATGCTGTGCCCAGGCCAGTCCTCACCCCCTTCCCACTGAACTGGGCAGCACCCCAAAACTGTGTACATAGTCTAAGACTGTGTCTCCCCAAGCCGCTTTTCCGTACACACGATATGCTGCCAGCAGGTGGCGGTAGAGCCTGTGGAAAGAAACAGTTGGACCTGCTCCTAGGCTTGTCCCATCCACCTGATCTGGTCAGTGAGGGGGGTTGGCAAGGATGACTGACAAAGAAGGCTGTCTCCACAATCTGAGGCGACTGGCCCTGGGACCCCCTGGGCTGCTGGGCGTGCTGGTCACAGCACAGGAAGGTGCAGCCCTGCAGTCTGTCCTCTCCGTATCTGTTCTCTAGTGGTGACACCCAGTTATTACTATTGTATAGTTATTACGATATAGTTATTGTAATATAGTTATTATAACATAGTTATTGTAACATAGTTATTATGACACTATTATTATAATATAGTTATAATACTTGCTATAATATAGTTGTTACAATATGCTGCTTTTGTTGTTGTTAGGTGCCATCCAGTCAGTTTCGACTTACAGTGACCCCATGTACAACAGAACAAAACACTGCCCTGTCCTGTTATAGTTATTATAACATAGTTGTTATAAGATAGTTACTATAACATAGCTATAATATAGTTACTATAACATAGTTCTTATAATAGAGTTGTTGTAACATAGTTGTTATAATAGTTATTGTAACATAGCTGTTACAATAGAGTTATTATAAAATTGTTATAATGGAGTTTTTATATGGATATTATAATTTAGTCATAATACAGCTATTATAATATAGTTATTATACTATTAACCCATTGCCCTGGAGTCGATTCGGACTCATGTCAACGGTCAACCGTATAGGACAGAGCGGAACTGCCCCACAGGATTTCCAAGGCTGTAAATCTTTAGGGAAGCAGCTTGCCACATCTTTCTCCCAAGGAGATGCTGGTGGATTTGAACTGCTGATCTTTTGGTTAGCAGCCGAGTGCTTAACAATTTCGCTACCAGTGTTCCTTATTGTACCGTAGTTATTATAATATAACATTGTTGTTGTTAGTTGTCATCAAGTAGATTCCGACTCATGGTGACCCCATAATATAACGTAACATAATATTATATATTGTAATGTGTAATATGGCATAATACATTATAATTATATAACATAATATATAATAGTATCTTATCATGGATTGAATTCTGTCCCCCAAAAAATGTGTGTAGCACCTTGGCTAGGTCATGACTCCCAGGATTGTATGACTGTGTTATCTGATGTGATTTCCTTATGTGCTGTGAACTCTACCACTCTGATGAGATTATATGTGATCTCCTCATGTGTTATAAATTCTATCACTGTGATGAGGTTATACTGATGAGGTTGACAAGATTAGTGTCTTAATGCAATCTCTTTTGAGATATAAAATAGAGAAGCAAGCAGAGACACGTGGGAACCTCATACCACCAAGAGAACAGTGCCAGGAGCAGAGCGCGTCCTTTGGACCTGAGGCCCCTGTGCAGAGAAGCTCCCACACCAAAGGAAGACTGATGACATGGACTTTCCTCCAGAGCCGACAGAGAAAGTGTTCCCCTGGAGCTGATGTCTTGAATTTGGACTTGTAACCTACTGGACCATGAGACAATAAACTTCTCTTTGTAAAGCCACCCACTTCTGGTATTTCTGTTACAGCAGCAGTAGATGACTAAGACACTGGCTATCTATGGATTCTTGCAGCCTGTTAAATTTATCATTATGCTCTTCTCTAATCTTCTTAAGTTCCTCTATTGCTTGGTCTGCATTTTGTCTGATCTCCTTCCTGATCTCTTGAAGAGTTCTGTATATTAATCTTTTGTGTTCTACCTCTGGTAATTCCAAGAAATCCTCTTCCTCCAGAAAAAGTCTTGATTATTTACTTTGGGAGCTTGCTGAACCATCATGGTCTGCTTCTTTATGTGATTTGATATTGACTGTTGTCTCCAAGCCATCAATAAGTTATTATATTTATTTATTTTATGTTTGCTTACTGTGTCCTAGCTTCTTGTTTAGCTTTGTTTTGATATGCTCCAATAGGCTGCTCATGTGAGCTAGCCCAATCACTGGCGTCCCTGAGGCTCCCACATCCTGCCACCAGTTGGCCAGAACTGCCACTACGTATGTGAGCCCTGAAGTCCACCCACTACTCCTGTATGGATTCAGCTCAGGTGTCCAGGTAGTCGGCCACCAAGTGTGTGGTGTAGGCTCTCACCTACAGTCCTAGACAGGCAGGGGTGATTGGTGTAGGCACAGGCATCTGGCTTCAGCAGGGGTCACATGCTGAGCAAGGCAGGGGGCTGACAGCTGCCCCCGAGTGTCTGGAAGGAAAGTGTGTTCCTGTTCCCTAGAGCGCATAGGTGGGTGGGTTTTGCAGTCAGACTATGAGCACCCAGTGCTGCTGGCTGTAAGGACTAGGGGGACCACATATTCTCGGGCCACATAATTCTTAGGGTTTCTTCATTTTTTTAAATCCTTTTATCTGATTTTTCCTCAAATAAGTTGCTGTCAAGTGCTTTATCTTCAGTCTCACCAATTCTGACTTCCATCGCCTCTGTTCTGCTCCTATGACTTTCTATTGAGTTGTCTAATTCTGAAGTTTTATTGTTAATCTTCTGGATTTCTGATTACTGGCTGTCACGGATTGAATCGTGCCCCCCCAAAAATGTGTGTAGCAACTTGGCTGGGTCATGATTCCCAGTGTTGTATGATTGTGTAATCTGTTGTGATTTCCTTATGTGTTGTAAATTCTATCACTATGACGAGATTATATGTGATCTCCTCATGTGTTATAAATTCTATCACTGTGATGAGGTTATACTGATGAGGTTGACAAGATCAGTGTCTTAATGCAATCTCTTTTGAGACATAAAAGACAGAAGTGAGCAGAGACACATGGGAACCTCATACCACCAAGAAAGCAGTGCTGGGAGCGGAACGCATCCTTTGGACCTGAGGTTCCTGCGCAGAGAAGCTCCCAGACCAAAGGAAGACTGACGACATGGACTTTCCTGCAGAGCCAACAAAGAAAGCGTTCCCCTGGAGCTGATGCCCTGAATTTGGACTTGTAGCCTACTGGACTGTGAAGAAATAAACTTCTCTTTGTTAAAACCATCCACTTGTGGTATTTCTGTTGGAGCAGCACTAGATGAGTAAGACAATCCTATATACAGTTACATCTATATCTATAGTTGCTTATAGGAGCCCTGGTGGTGCAATGGTCAAGTGCTCGACTACGAACCAAAAAGTCAGCAGTTTGAACCCACCCAGAACCTCCCTGGGAGAAAGATCTGGTGATCTGCTTCTATAATGATTACAGCCTAAAAAACTCTCTGGGGCAGTTCTACTCTGTCACATGGGGTCACTATGAATCAGAATTGACTCAACAGCACACAACAACAACACAGTTATATATACAAAAAAAGTTCTTGTGGAGAACTCGATTCCAACTCCTGGCAACCCCATGTATGTCAGAGTAGAACTGTGCTCAGTAGAACTGAAGCCCATTGTTGCAGCCACTTGTCAATCCACCTCGTTGATGGGTCTTCCTCTTTTTCGCTGACCTTCTACTTTACCAAGCATGATGTCCTTCTCCAGGGACTGATCTCTCCTCATAACATGTCCAAAGTATGTGAGACGTAGTCTCGCCATCCTTGCTTCTAAGGATCATTCTGGTTGTACTTCTTCCAAGACAGATTTATTCCATCTTTTAGTGGTCCATGGCATATTCAATATTCTTCGCCAATGCTACAGTTAAAGGGCCTCAATTCTTCTTCAGTCTCCCTTATTCATCGTCCAGCTTTTGCATGCATGTGAGGCGATTGGAAACACCATGGCTTGGATCAAGCACACTCTAGTCTTCAAGGTGACATCTTTGCTTTTCAACATCTTAAAGAGGTCTTTTGCAGAAGAAACACCTGCAAACATCCGTTAATTATCGGAACGTGGAATGTATGAAGTAGGAATCCAGGAAAATTGGAAAACGTCAAAAATGAAATGGAACACGTAAACATCAATATCCTAGGCATTAGTAAGCTGAAATGGACTGGTATGGGCCATTTTGATTCAGACAACCATATGGGCTACTATGCCAGGAATGACAACTTGAAGAGGAATAGTGTTGCATTCACGGTCAAAAAGAACATTTCAAGATCTATCCTGAAGTACAACGCTGTCAGTGATAGGATAATATTCATGCGTCTACAAGGAAGACCAGTTAATACCACTATTATTTACATTTACACACCAACCGTTAAGGCCAAAGATAAAGAAATTGAACTTCTGAAATTGATCAAACGTGCAGTTAGGATGCATTGATAATTACTGGTGATTGGAATGCGAAAGTTGGAAACAAAGAAGAAGGATCGATAGTTGGAAAATATGGCCTTGGGGATAGAAACGATGCTGGAGAACACACGACAGAATTTTGCAAGACCAATGACTTCTTCACTGCAAATACCTTATAAATATAATAGTATTGTGAAATATTAAAACACAGTAATATTTATTTTAATTATAATATAAAATATAATAAAATACTATATAATATAGTATATTGTGTCGTTCTTGTGTGCTGTCAAGTCGATTCCGACTCATACCCACCCTATGTGACAGAGTAGAACTGCCCCTTACGGTTTCCCAGGCTGTCATTCTTATGGGAGCAGATCGCCAGGTCTTTCTCCTGCAGAGCAGCTGGTGGGTTCAAACCGCCAACCGTTTTCGGTCAGCAGCTGAGCACTTAACCATTGCGCCACCAGGGCTCCTTAATATAGTATGTAGACTATTGTAATAACATAGTTACTGTAAGATTATAAATGTACACTGTAATTATAAATACCTAGACCTGTAACCATCCCACACGTTGCTGTGAGCACCACAGAGGAGGATACACGCAAAGTGCTTTCAACAGCGCCCTCCGCCGCCACTGACAAATACGTTGAACTGGAGACCCCAGCGGCGTGTCTACAAAGGTACTTCCTCCTGCGTGCATGAACCCTACAGAGTTTGGAGCGTATGGAAAGTGTCTCAAACACCCCCTGGCCCACGACACACTCTGACAGACCTGGCATTTACTTCGCTCCAACTTCTGGAGTTGATTTTCTTTCCACCTTGCAGTACCTCACATGACAAAGAGCCCACTGAGTTTGCTGCTCACTGGGCAAAATCCCCTTGAAGGTTCAGCTCCCCGCAGTTGGCGTTTAGGGGGGCCCTTTGTTGAAAAGCTCTGTGGTCTGCAGGTCAAAGCCATGTCCGTATCCCAGGACCCACAGCAGAGCGGGCTGATGTGCTGTGGACTAAGGGACTTGCCTCCTGGGGCCTCAGCTTTAACCCTCACCCATTCATCTGCCACCCACGAGGCCACCAGGGAACCCAAGACCGCAGGGGCGTTGGAAATGGATCAACAAATAAGGGCCAACTCTCAGCCTGGGTGTCCAATAGTCAAAGGTCGGAGGTGTCAAGACTGAGAAGTAAATCAGTTTCAAAAGATGTGAATAAATGAAGCAATGTTTCCTCCAAACTAAGGGAATCCTTCCAAATTCTGGGGGGTGGGGGTCAGGGAGCAGTGGGACAGAGTTGGGAGAGAAAGGCATGCCAAGTGGAAGCCTTCCAGCGGAGGGTTCTGGGGAACAGTCAGTGCCCCCTAGATGCTCCCTGAGGGTCAGGAAAAAGGATAAGGGAGCTGAGCCCCTTCCCATCTGGAATTCTGAAGATAGTAGGCTGGGGAGCACTTCATGAACCTCCAGGGAGAGACCGCTGGGTGTGGGGAAGGGCAGGCAGCAGGCACCCAGGCCCAGGAGGCCCACTTACCCCGGATGTGGGGTACAGAGCCCCACGCGTAGCACACTCATGGTGTGATGGGCCTCTTCCCCTCCTGTTGGACACAGGGGGTCTAGCGGGCCATCTACTGGGTGTGGAGAGTCAAGCAGGTCCCCGGGTGGTGCAAACAGTGAACACGTTCCGCTGCTAACTGAAAGGTTGTAGGTTCGCGTCCACCCAGAGGTGCCTTGGAAGAAAGGCCTAGTGATCTGCGTCTGAAAAATCAGCCCTTGAACACCCTATGGAGCACACTTCTACTCTGACACACATGGGGCCGCCATGACTTGGGGTCGACTCAACAGCAACTGGTTTGGCTTTGGGGTGGCTGGGTGATGCACATGGTTAACGTGCTTGCTGCTAAACAACAGATTGGAGGTTCGAGTCCACCTGCAGGCACCTCAGAAGAAAGGCCTGGTGATCTCCTTCTGAAAAATCAGCCATTGAAAACTCTACGGAGTACAGTTCTACTCTGACACACATGGAGGCACCATGAGTTGGGGTCGACTCAACGACAACTGGTTTGGGTTTTGTTTTTTGGTTTTTTTTTTTTTCTTTTTTGGATATACAAGGCTGCCAAGGAGCCCCCGGCTGGCAGGAACAGGGGTGACCAAACAGACAGAAGCCACAGGGCAGAGGAGACTGGTCTCCCGGGCTCCCAGGAAATCATTCAGAAGCCGTTCCTCCAGGGAACAGTCAGCAGACGGGGCTGGAGAGAGCAGGGCAATCCGGGCACAGAAAAGAAGAAGGGCTGAGATGGGCAGATGAAACAACTCGAGGCATCCCAGCAGGCTTGGGGGACGAGCTTGCTAGACTTGAGGTACCCGGAAGGCGGCAAGAGGGTCTGGGGACTTAGGAAACCCCGAGCGTGTGGGGTCCCCACAGAGGACCCACCCCAGCTCCACGACCTCCTGCTAGAACCCCCAGGAGACCCCAAGGGAGGCTTCCAGTGGCTTCCCACAGCCCAGGTGGATCCTTCTGGCAAAATTCCCCATGTGTCCTCCATCTTGGGGTCCCAGGCATGGCCCAGCCAGAGGGGACCTACGGAGCCATCAGAGTCCACTCCTCCCCTGGTTCCCACACCCACCTTCCTCCAATGCTTTCGAAAGAGCCTCCATGAAAACAGAAGAGACCTCCTGATGGGCAGCATGACAGGGCTTTTCCCAAGTACAAGCAGAGATCAAATCCCGGAGCTGAAGGACCCCGTGGTTCACAGAAAACTCTTTCGACACTTGCAACCTTTGCCTTGTTCTTATTCACGAGTTACATGGCAAAAAAAAAAAAAAAAAAAAAAAAAATTGCTGTGTGTAATTATTGTATTCAAATAGACTCGTTGAGTTCCATGGAAATTAGTCCAGCTTTTTAAAACCTTCATCAAATCTAACCTCAATAATCATTCAGTTGGGAGGCAATGTAGTTCAATGGTAGAACCCTCAATTTTTATGCGGGAGACCTGGGTTCAAGTCCTGGCCAATGAACCTCATGCACAGCCACCTCCCGTCTGTCAGTGCAGGCTTGCGTGTTGCTGTGATGTTGAACAGGTTTCAAAGGAGCTTCCAGACTAAGATGAACTAGGAAGAAAGGCCTGGCAATCTACTTTAAAAATCAGCCAGTGGAAACCCTATGGATCACAATGGTCCAATCCATAACTGATCATGGAGATGGCGCAGGACGGGGCAGCATTTTCTTCCAAATGCTGTGGGACACCATGCGTCGGGGCCAACTCAACAGCAGCTGACAAAAACAACATAGATATAGATACATCCAAAACCTAACCTAAGTATTATCCTAATACACGTATAAAATACCCTTTGCCGTCGAGTCAATTCTGACTCATAGCAACCCCATAAGACAGAGCAGAACTGCTCCGAAGGGTTTCCCACACAAAATCGCCCCTGAACCAAAATCATGAACAGACCTAACACAAGCACTTTGGAACTAAAGTATCAACAGACCTCAATGCAACATTGTTCACAAGAGCAAAAAGATAGAAACAACCTAAGTGCCCATCAGCAGACGAACGGATAAACAAACTGTGGTACTTACACACAATGGAGTACTACACACAGCAACACAACAATGATGAATCCGAGAAATGTCTCAGGACGCGGATGAATCTGGAGAGCATCATGCTGAGAGAAATAAGTCAGTCATAAAATGTTGCATGAGACCACTATTTTAAGAACCCAAGAAAACGTTTACACACAGAAAAAAAAACATTCTTTGATGGTTATGAGGGTGGGGAGGAAGGGGGAGGGGAAATCACCAACTAGATAGTAGACAAGTGTCAACTTTGGTAAAGGGAAAGACAACACACAATATAGGGGAAGTCAGCACAACTTGACCAAGACAAAGGCATAGAAGCTTCCTGGACATATCCAACTCCTTGAGGGACCGAGTTACTGGGGCTGAGAGCTGGGGACCACAGTCTCAGGAGACATCCAGGTCAATTGATACAACATAGTTCATAAAGAAAATGTTCTACATCCTATTTGGTGAGGAGTCCTTGGGGTCTTAAAACCTTGTGAGCAGCCATCTAAGATACATATTGGTCCCATCCCATCCAGAACAAAGGAGAATGAGGAAAACAGAAGACACAAGGAAAATATTAGCCCAAAGGTCTAAAAGATCACATGAACCAGAGTCTCCACCAGCCTGAGTCTAGAAGAACTAGATGATGCCTGGCTACCACCACTGACCACTACAACAGGGATCACAACACAGGGTCCTGGACAGAGCAGGAGAAAAATGTACAACAAAATTCAAATTCACAGAAAAAGACCAGACTTATTGGTCTGACAGAGACTGGAGGAACCACTGAGGTTATGACCCCCGGACACCCTACTAATTCAGAATTGAAGCCACTCCTGAAGTCCACATTTCAGCCAAAGGTTAAACAGGCCTCTAAAACAAGCAATAACACACGTGAGGAGCGCGCTTCTTAGTTCAGCCAAGTGTGTGGGACCAAACGGGCAACTCCTGCCCAAAAGCAAGACGAGAAGGCAGGAAGAGGCAGGAAAACTGGATGAATGGACACAGGGAACCCTGGGTGGAAAGGGGGATTGCAACCAACGTCACAAAACAATTTGCGTATAAGTTTTTGAATGAGAAACTAATTTGCACTGTAAACTTTCACCTAAAGCACAATAAAAAAATTTTTTTAAGAAAAGATTACAGCCTGGGAAACCCTATGGGGCAGCTCTACTCTGCCGCATGGGGTCGCTCTGAGTTGGAGTCAGCTTGACAGCATCCAGCAACAATAACAATCTTTACAGGAGCAGATCACCAAATCATTCTCCCGAGTAGCCACTGTGTGGGTTCAAACTGCCAGCCTTTCGGTTAGCAGCCAAGTGCTTAACCACTGAGCCACCAGAACTCCTTAAGCCAACACATACAAGACATTAATTTTGTTACAAAACACAGATACAAGAGCCCTGGTGGCGCAGTGGTTAAGAGCTCAGCTGCTAACCAAAAGGTCGGCAGACGGACTCCACCAGCCGCTCCTTGGAAACCCTATGGGACATGTCTACTCTGCCCTATAGGCTCACTGTGAGTTGGAATCGATTTGACAGCAATGCGTTTGGTTTTCTGGTTTGATCTTGAATTAATGGCGGCATGCCCTTCCTCATCTCTGGTGGCCCCACTCACAAGCCATGACATGCTCGCAGATACCCTGAGCCACTTACCCTCAAGATGGGAGAACTGGCTGGGAATTGGGGGTCTGGGGGGCACCCCCTCACTTCTGTTTCCAAGCTTCCGTCCCTGCCATGCCCTTACCACTATGTGCTCACCTCTGGATATCCATTCTTGCCCCTTCCCCTGTCTGCCCCAGAGAAAAGGAACAGAAAGCTGGACCCCAGGACCCAAGGACCACAGCTGTTGTCAGCTTGAGGGAAGGTGAGTCAGGTGGGATGGGAAGTCCCCAGCTGGCTGACACTTTCCATTCAAAAAGAGGTGTTTCCCAGACAAGCTCAAGAAGAGGAACTCAGGACAGTTCAACTCCATTCAAACAATCCCTCCCTTGGGCCCTCTTTTTTTTTTCTTTAATTGTAGTAAAATATATATAAAGGAGCCCTGGAGGTGTAGTGGTTAAAGTGCTTGGCTGCTCACTGAAAGGTCTCCATGGGAGAAAGATATGGCCGTCTGCTTCTGTAAAGATTACAGCCTTAGAAATCCTACAGGGCAGTTCTACTCTGTCCTATAGGGTCACTGTTAGTTGGAATCAACTCAACGGCAGTGGGTTTTATTTTGGTTTAGTTCAATATATCTAACATAAAAGTTGCCATTTTCGGCATTTTTAAGGGTACGATTCAGTGGCCTTAATTACCTTCCTCATGTCGTGCAGCCATTGCCACTACTCATTTCTACAACGTTTTCATCACCCCAAACAGAAATCCAGCAACCACTAAGCAGTTACTCCCCACTCCGTCAACCACTGCCCATCAACAAATGCATCAGGGGAAGAATTATAGGCTGTTGTGCTAGAATTCTGTACCCCAAAATACGTGTTGTAAATCCTAATCCCTGTAGAGTTGCTATGAGCTGACATCGACTCCACGGCAATGGGTTTATAACTGTGGATATAATCCCATTTGGGAATAGGGTTTTCTTTGTTATGTGAATGAGGCCATATCAGTGTAGGTTGTGTCTTAAGCCAATCACCTTTGAGATATAAAAACAGCAGATCAGGCACAGAAGCAAGCACAGATGCCGCGTAGAGATCACCAAGGAACCGAGGACCAGAAGCTGAAAAGAGACAAGGACCTTCCCCCAGAGCCAACAGAGACAGAGCCTTCCCTTAGAGTCAAAACAAACAAACAAACTCAATTCCGACTCATCGCAACCCTATAGGACAGAGTAGAACTGCCCCATAGAGTTTCCAAGGAGAGCCTAGTGGATTCGAACTGCCGACCTTTTGGTTAGCAGCTGTAGCTCTTAACCACTACATCACTGCCCTGAATTTAGACTTCTAGTCTCCAGAAGGGTGAGAAAAATAAACGTCTGTTGGTTAAAGCCATCACTTACGGTGTTTCTGTTGTAGTAGCCCTGGGGATCTAAGACATGGGCCACGTGCAGAGACAGAGGGACACCCCTGGAGTAACGGGGGATGCTGAGGATCCAAGCTAAGTGTTTCAAAACTCCCCAGCTATTTCTCTTTTTTCATGCCTCTTAATGGTTGGTGAAGGGAGCCCTGGTGGCGCAGTGGTTAAGTGCTCGGCTGCTAACCTAAACGGTGGTGGTTCGAACCCATCAGGGGCTCCGAGAGAGAAAGATGTGGCAGTCTGCGTCTGTAATGATTACATCCTTGAAAACCCTATGGGGCAGCTCTTGCCTGTCCTAGAGGGTCACTAAGAGTCAGAATTGGCTCAACGTCAATGGGTTTGGTTTGGGGTTGAAGCATTGGTGAGGGTTTGAGGTTTGTGAAAAAGACAAAGTGGGGACGTCTGTGTGTGTTCTGTAACCAGTTACAGATCTAACAAGAAGGAAAGCTCCATAGCTACAAAGTAACTTTGAGCTTGAAATTGAATAAACCAAGTCTGTTCACAGTATCGAACCAGATTCCAAATGACGCTTTGAGGGGTTTTTGCTCTGACGGCCGCACTTTGGATAAGGCGGGAGATGTCGAAGGAAGTCTAACCTCACACAACAGGGAATATGGTTTCCCGGAATATCTCTTCACCTGGGGAGGTGTTAGGTTATGCGTTCACAGGCACCCCTCACCCACAGATACTGATTAAAGAGGTCTAGGAGGAAGCTTTGAATCAGTATCATAAACACCGCCCCAGAGACCCCCGAAACTATTCCCCTGAGATCATCTTTAAACCTTAAATCAAAAATATTCCCTGAAGTCTTTTTTAAACTAAACAATAGTTTAGCTTAATTAGTAAAGAATGTCTGCCTTGAGCATTGTGCTCTTTTAAGGTCTGTCTCTATGGGATCAAATTGACAACAGCAACTCGAAAGGTTAGATAGGAACCTTAGAGGGGCAGTGAGTTTATGTTAATGGGGGAGGAACAACTCAGAAAAGGCAGGTGAGAACGTTTGCACAATTCAAAGAATGTAATCAATGTCACTGAACTGTACATGGATAAATGGTTGAACTGGTGTATATTCTGCTGTGTACCTTTTCAACAGCACATGCTTACTAACCATTCACACTGTATTTGAGGTGCTTTAATTTAAAAAAAAGAGAAAAAAAATGCCCCAGAATATACAGTTTGCACCAGACAAGAGCAAACATCCCACAGCATGAAACGACATGTTTCTAAGAATTTGGAAATATTGACTTGATGTTCAGCACAACCTTTGAGGTACGAACGCCTATTCTCCCCCTTATACCTATGAAGTAACTAAAAGGAGAAATAGTGGAAACAGAGATAACAGTGAAGCTTCGATTCAACCCAACAAGTGGTAGGACTGGGTCTAAGTCCCTATCCACCCCAACTCTGCCTCCCAGTCACCAGACACCCACCTGCATGCCTTTTCCTCCGTAACTACCCATTAACCTGACCTCCAGTTACTAGCCACCTTTCACTCTCCCTGCTGGTCCTAACCACACCACAAAATAATATCCTAATCCTCTGCGCAATAGTGCTGTAAAATAGATTTACTAGTCCAAATTTGCTGTTGTTAGCTGCCATTGAGTCAGCTCCAACTCACGGTGACTCCCTGCACAACAGAACGGAACACTGCCTGGTCCTGCGCCATCTTCACGATTGTGGTCTGCTCGAGTCCATGGTTGGGGCCACTGTATATTTTGGGTGTCTTCCAACCTGGGGGCTCATCTGCCAGCTCTCTATCAGACAATGTTCTGTTGGGATCCATAGGGTTTTCGCTGGCTGATTTTCAGAAGTAGATCTCCAGGCCTTTCTTCTTAGTCTGTCTTAGTCTGGAAGCTCTGCCAAAACCTGTCCACCATGGGTGGCCCTGCCGGTACTTGAAATACTGGTGGCATAGCTTCCAGCATCCCAGCAACACTCAAACCACCACAGTACGACAGGCTGACAGATGGGGTGATAGGGAGGGACAAAGGGAGGTGAGGAATTCTCCCCCCAAAACACGAGGAAACTCCCAGTGTAAGTGAGGAGAAGTTTTGTTGCTGGGCAGTGAGGGCTTGCTTTCCGTGAAAGCTGTTTCTCCTCCTTTGCAAAGAAGCATCATTCTCACAGCCAAGTTCTAGGGAAACTTGTCACATGACAAAGGGTTTGTGACTTAGTCTGTTCCAGAGAAATAAAAACACCTTACCACAACAGAATGGCTCTGCTTCCCTGGAATTCCGAGCAGACGCAGAAGCAGCAGTTCCTCAGCAGCTTCCACAGGAAGACAAGCTATCCAGGCAGCATCCTTCACATGGAACCGCAAGCATCCCCACAGGACAGCTTGGAAGAGGGGACTGTGTGGTGCGTTGTAGACTACAAAGAACTACCACGGGGGACTAGTTGTCTGACCCTTGGTGCCCACCCTCCACTTCCACCCTAAATGCACCCCCTAAAGTAGGTTCTTCTGAAGCTGCCACACCCCACAGCCACATCCCACGGCCGGGGGGCCTCTACCCCACGGATGCCACCATCCCCTCCTACCCCGATAAAGTTAAATTTTAGCCAAATCCTAACCAAACCCGTGTCCATCAAGTCACTTCCAACTCATAATCCGTTGAACCCTCATTGCCGTGAAGTCAGTCCCGACTCATAACAACCCTGCAGGACAGAGTAGAAATGCCCCATAGAGTTTCCAAGGAGTGCCTGGTCGATTCCAACTGTCCACCTTTCGGTTAGCAGCCATAGTGCTTGACCACTGCACCACCAGGGTTTATAGCGACTCCATAAGACAGAGTCAAACTGCTCCACAGGGTTTCCAAGGCTGATCATCTTTGTGGAAGCAGACTGCCACATCTTTCTCCTGCCCAGCAGCGATGGGTTCAAACCACCGACCTTTCCGTTAGCAGTCAAGCACTTAACCACTGTGCCACCAGAGCCCCTCCTCCAGGGGTTCCTTTGTTAAACCCAGAAAACTAAAACCTAACCCTCTGCCACTGAGTCGATTCTGACTCATAGTGACCCTATAGGACAGAGTAGAACTGCCCCACAGGGTTTCCAAGGCTGCCACCTTTCCAAAAGCAGACTGCCACATCTTTCTCCCAAGGGCAGCTAGCGGATTCGAACCACTGACCTTTTGGTCAGCAGCTGAAGGCTTAGCCACTGCACCACCAGGGCTCTAAACACTAGTCACCATCAAATCAATTCCAACTCACAGAGACACTATAGGAAAGAGTAGAACTGCTCCGTAGGGTTTCCAAGGCTGTAAATCTTTAAGGAAGCATTATCACCAGGTCTTTCTCCCACAGGCAGCTGGGTGGGTTTGAACTGCTGACCTCTCTTAGCAGCTGAGCACTTAACAATTTCACCACCTCACCTAACCTAACTGGTTGCTGTTGAGTCAATTCCAACTCCTAGCGACCCTGAAGGACAGAGTAGAAGTGTCCAAGGCTGTCATCTTTAAAGAAGCAGACTGCCACATCTTTTGTCCACGGACCAGCTGGTGGGTTCAAACCGCTGACCTTTCAGTTACCAACCAAGAGCTTAACCACTGCACCACCAGGGCTCCAAGGAAGCCCTGGGATCCTGCATAACAGAGATGGTGAAAGAAATTCTCTATCCTTTTGTGCTCTGGAAAACAGCTTAAAGCAAATAACTCGCCAAGACGGGTGTCATGGCCACTTCTGTTTAAATCTCTCCCTGACTGTCCTCCCTCCCTCCCTCCCTCCCTCCCTCCCTCCCTCCCTCCCTGAGGCTTTACAACATCCAGGCACCCATCCATGGACTCCCTCATCTCCCTGCCCTTCCTCCCATCTCCCAAGATCTAGACAGCCTTATCACAGAGAAGAACGCATCCTGAGCCAAGGGCCCTCATCGCAAAATTGGAAATTCACTCATCCATCGCGGTGGTTGACCACCTAACTTTCTTTCAGAAACCTCATAGCTCTTTGTCCCAGTGGAGTAGGAGTCACTTTTCTCCCCACCAGCATAGTGTCTCTTTCTCCCTACCAAGACAGTAACCAAAACTAGTTGCTGTCCAATCAATAGTTTGATGAATGGATGAGTAGGTGGAGGGATGGTTGAATGGATGGATGGATGCATGCATGCACGCATGATGGCTGAGTGGGTGGATGAATGAATAGACGGATGGTGGATGGATGGACAGATGGATAAATGGATAGCGGATGGGTGGGTGGATGGATGATAGATACATCTGTGGGTGGATGGGTAGACAGATGGACGGATCAGTGGGTGGATGGGTGGGTGGGTGAGTGAATGCATGGATGATGGATGGATGGATGGATGGATGGATGGATGGATGGATGAATGGATTATCAAGACTGGGGGGCTGTTGCATGTTCTTCTGGGAAAAAAGACCACTTAGGAGGTTTTGGGTCTTTCCCCTGAGTGTCCTTGCCCACAAGAGGAAGGACAAGAAGGCTGCAGAGCAGGATTGATGGTCTACAGATGAGGTCCTTTACACAGAGGAGGTGAACAGCCTCCAGGTCTCTGCCTGCATTCTGAGTCGTCAGTGAGTCCTTGGAGTGAGTGAAGGGACACTCTCTGGCCTCTCATCCAGCAATACCAGCTGCTGGACCCTGGGTAACACCCACCACAGCCACCTAGCCAGTGTGATAGTTGGGAGAAGAACCAGAGCTGTGGGTGGGGGCCAAGCTTTCCTTATCACAAGTTCCTGGAAAAGCATAGCGTGTCTACCGATGACATTTTAATTTTCCAGAATGTGACCTACCACAAGAGGTACAATTTGTTGTGGTCAGTGAAAAAAGCCAAGTCTCTGCCAGAGGAAGTAGAAAGGAGAAAACACAGTGAGTTATTTGTTAAAGTTGTAAGCATACAACGCCCGCAGCTGAGGATGAGTAGAAGTCTCTGTGATTGGGCTGACTTCCATCCCCCAGCCTGGTCCCCCTGTTCTTCTTAGGCCAGGCTCTCCACAGGACTGTAGGAAGCCATGCAAGTCTGGATGGGGTCCCCCTTACTCTCATTCACATTGCCCAAGCCTGGCGAGCACTCTGAGAAGACCCGAAGGAGCCAAGAAAACAACGACTGAAAGAAAGATGGAAACAGAGGGGTCCCAAGAGACATCACACTGTGTTATGGATTGAACTGTATCTCCCAAAATATGTATCAACTTGGCTAAGCCATGATTCCCAGTATTGTGTGGTTGTCCACCATTTTGTGATCTGATAGGATTACCCTATGTGTTGTAAATCCTAACCTCTGTGACGTCAGTGGAGCCCTGATGGTGCAGTAGTTAAGATCTTGGCTGCTAACCAAAAGGTTAGTTGTTCAAATCTAACAGGTGCTCCTTGGAAAGTCTATGGGGCAGTTCTACTCTGTCCTACAGGGTCGCCATAAGCTGGAATCAACTGAAAGGCAACGGATTTGGTTTTTTTTTTTTTTTTTTTTTATGTTAATGTCATGGATTGAATTATGTCCTCCCCAAAATGTGTGCATCAATTTGGCTGGGCCATGATTCCCAGTATTGTGTGGTTGTCCTCCATTTTGTGACTGTAATTTTATGTTAAAGAGGATTCGGGTGGGATTGTAACACCCTTACTCAGGTCACATCCCTGATCCAACGTAAAGGGAGATTCCCTAGGATGTGGCTGGCACCACCTTTTATTTACAAGAGATGAAAGGGGAGCAAGCAGAGAGTTGGGGACCTCAACCTACCACGACAGAAGTGCCAGGAGGAGAGCACATCATTTGGACCTGAGGTTCCTGTGCTGAAATGCTCCCTGACCAAGGGAAGATTGATAACAAGGACCTTCCTCCACAGCCGACACAGAAAGCCATCCCTGGAGCTGATGCCCTGAATTTGGACTTGTAACCTACTAGACTGTGACAGAATAAATTTCTCTTTGTTAAAGCCATCCACTTGGGCTAATTCTATTAGAGCAGTACTAGATGACTAAGACAGTTAATGAGGCAGGATTAGAGGCAGTTATGTTAATGAGGCAGGACACAATTACAGGATTAGGTTGTATCTTGAGTCACTGTCTTTTGAGATATAAAAGAAAGAAACGAGCAGAGAAGAGAGGGATTTCATTATTACCAAGAAAGAAGAGCCAGGAGCAAAGCGGGTCCTTTGGACTCAGGGTCGCTGTGCTGAGAAGCTCCTAGACCAGGGAAACACTGATGACAAGGACCTTCCTCTAGGGCTGACAGGAAGAGAAAATCTTCCCCTGGAGCTGGCGCCCTGAATTCGGACTTCTAGCCTCCTAGACTGTGATAGAATAAATTCCTATTTGTTAAAGCCATCTACTTGTGGTATTTCTGTTACAGCAGCACTAGAAAACTAAGACACACTATGGGTGTTCAGAAACTGATTTGTTATCAAGTGTCTTCTATGTCTGCAATGCTTTGCTAGACATGGTGTCCTGGTAGAGGGTAAACAGGTGTTGTGTTAGGGGTCTCCAAGACCACCCTCAGGTTCAACGATTCCCTGGAAGGACTCACAGAACTCAGAAAAGCTATTATACTCATGGTGATGGTTTATCACGGCAAAAGGATACAGATAAAAACCAGTAAAGGGAAAAGGCGTGTGGAGCAGGGTCCAGGAGAGTTCCAGGCACGAGTCTTCCCTTCTCCTGTTCCAGGAGGGTTGTGAACAGCACTTACTTCTCCTGGCAATGATGTGTGACAACTCGCACAGGGTATTTCCAGCCAGGGAAGCTCACCCAAACCCTGATGTCCAATGTTTTTATCAGGGGATCAGTCACTAGACGTGGGGAGCTCACGTGGCTGACTTAATTACTCTGTCCCCAGTCTCTCTAGAGGTTGAACTGATACCGCGTGGCCCAAGGCCTCCATCATGAATCTTACAGTCAGCGTAGACTGTCTGGGGTGGCTCAGAGCTCCCACCATGAATCCCACTGTTGACATAGACTGTCTGGGATGGCCCATGCCCCCACCATAGATCCCGTTGTTGGCATAGACCATCTGACGTGGCCCAAGTCCCCCACCATGAATCCCATTGTTGTCAGAGACCCTCTGGTGTAGTCCAAGGCCCCCATCATAAATCACATGGTTGGCATAGACGATCTGGGGTGGCGCAAGCCCCCAGGTAAACAAAGACCGTCTTATTAGGCAAGATATTCCCAGGGCTTAGAGATCACCCTGTAGGAACTGGGGAAGGGCAAGTCCTTTCTTTGGAACGTGCAGGGTTTGGACAACCCAGGCCTGTTGAGTTAACACTTCCCTGCACAAGTGTGTTGTGGGATGTTTCATGCTACGGAGACCCAAACGGTGTAAGAACAAGGAATGTCCCTTCTGCCATCTTAACAGTCAAAAAGAAACTCAGAACCCTGCTCATTTCCTCAAAGCTCTCCCTTGACCCAGACCAACCTATCTGTGGACTTCTTTACCCTACAGGTCCCCTGGCAAGCTACCTGAACTGAATCTGGGGTCTCCTCTCCCTCTCTGAGCCCCCCTGTACCGGTTCCTTTTCCTTCTCTCCAGCCCTGACAAAGCACCAGGGTCCCACCATTTCCCAGCCCTGAAGCTCAGGTTCACGTGAGCCCTCCACCTCCTTCAATGCCAGTGCAGGATCACAGGTCTGTCCTGACCATCTGCCTGCACCTTGCAGCTCACCTTGGTCTCCCCCTCTTTGACTTTTCTGCATATTTTCAGCTTCCTCTAACCGCTCACACCCATGGGTTCTCTAGAAATCCCTTGCACAACACTGCCGCCCCATTGACACAGTCAAAGGGATGGTGCAACAAGCAGAGCTGGCCCAGCCCCCATGTCTGGGTGACCGCTGAGCATAGCCCTGTCTATGCCCCCTCTTCTCATCAGAACACTCCCACTGCTTCATCAGTGCAGAGGCGAGGCTCGGTTGAGCGTGCTCACCAGCGCCTTCCCCTAATTCTCCCCTTAGCATCAGCACCTCCTCTGTGCTCCAGATGCAAGGCCACCTCTTCTCAAAGATACTCCAACCCCAGTCTCAAAGGGTCCTGCAGGGAAAGTCCAAGCACTCCCTGGGTTTGTGAGCCTTCCCACCCCGTGGCCCCTCTGATGGGCTTTGTCTGACAGTGAGCACCTGCTGTGCTAGACCTGAGATACCTGGGGGCAGGGTGCCCAGGAGACCTCTGATGAATTGCATTGAAGGGGAGGGACTAATGCTGAAACCAGGGAATGAGGCAGGCACACTGGAGACAAGCAGGCTCTCCATGGCACCTGGTGTGAGTGGCCTTGGTGAGCCCCTCTGGTTGAACTTTTAGGGAGGGTTATCTTCTCGATGTGTGAAAGTAAGTGTCTTAGTCAAGGCTCTCCAGAGAAACAGAACTAATGAGGTAGATGGAGATACAGACGTAGAAGTAATTACAGACGTAGACATGGATTAGATGAATGGACGGTTGGATGGGTGGATGGATGGATGGATGGATGGATGGATGGATGGATGGATGGATGGATGGAGTTGACGTGGATATAGATGATATAGAGGTAGAGGTAGACATAGTTATAAATGTAAATACAGATATAGCTAGCTAGATAGATAGATGATAAACAGAAAGATGGATGGACAGATAGGTAGATGATAGACAGATGACAGATAGATGGATGGATAGACAGACAGATGATGAATAGGTAGATAGACAGGAAGATACAGATTATATGGATACAGATGATGTAGACGTAGGTGATATAGATATAAATGATACAGATGTAAATATATAGATACAGACACATAAACCCAGATGATATAAATACAGAGACAGCAATGAGATGAATACAAGTGATACAGACATACATATAAGCACAGATATGACATAAACAGAGATAGGAAGATGGTATAGGTATGAAGACAGAGGTAATATGGATAGAGACCATATAGGTGTAGACACAGGTGATATAGATATACCCACCCCATTCCCACCCAGCAGATTCCGACTCACAGCAACCCTGTAGGACAGAGCAGAACTGCCCCACAAAGTTTCCAAGCCTGTAATCTTTACAGAAGCAGACCGCCACATCTTTCCCCTGTGGAGCAGCTGGTGGGTTCGAACTGCTGCCGAGCGCTTAACCACTGTGCCACCAGGGCTCCTCGATACAGATATAGATGATGTAAATATACGTGTAGACGTCACCATGGGCCGCGGAGGGTGAGCTCACTGAGTAGGTTTCCCATTTCTTGATAACAAAGGAGGAAGTGTAAAGAGAGGGGAAGAAGCCAGGGAGAAAGGGGAAGGAGGTCTGTGCCGTCCATCACAAGCCTGGCTCTCTGACTGGGGAGACTGCTTTTAAAGAAGGCTCTGGATGCCGGCGACTAGGGACACAGACCTGTGAGGAGCAGCGAGCTGACAGAGGAGGGCTCCATACCAAGAGGTAAAAAAAAAAGAAAAAAATTGCAGTTGATTCTGACTATAGCGACCCTATAGGGCAGAGTAGAACTGCCCCGTAGGGTTTCCAAGGAGCAGCTGGTGGATTCCAACTGCCAACCTTTTGGTTAGCAGCCGTAGCTCTTAACCATTGCACCACCAGGGCTCCACAAGCAAAGAGGTAAGCCCAAAGAGGTAGTGCCCCGTTCATTCTATGCTGGCCAAGCCAAGGCTCTGCGGGGTGTTCTTTGCCCCCATAGCTAGTTCCAGGAAGCTTCCACTGCAGGTCAGCGAAGGACTGAGGGCAGGAGACAGGAATCCCTGAACGCAGGGCCCCACTGAGGAGAGTGATTCAGACGCCGCTGGAATACCATGTGTGCTGCGTGTTAGGGTCTGAATCAATAACAGAGTGAGCCTTAGACCTTCATGCTAAGGTACCCGGCTGGTGCAAAAAGTTGACTACTAACCTAAAAATTGGCGGTTCGAAGCCACCCAGCAGCACCATGGAAGAAAGTCCTGGCCATCTGCTTCTGTAAAGATCCTTGTTATCATTGTGTGCCGTCAAGTCAATTTCAGCTCAGTTCTCTGTTACAGGGTAGAACTGCCCCCTAGGGCTTCCTAGGCTGTAATCCTTACAGGAGCAGATCGCCAGGTCTTTTCTCCCCCAGAGCGGTTGGGTGGGTTCAGCCTTTCATTTAGCAGCAGAGCGCTTAACCGTTGTGCCACCAGGGCGCTTTTCTGTAAAGATTACAGCCGAGAAAACACTATGGAGCGAAACTCTACTCTGACACGTATGGAGTTGCCAGAAGTTGGAGTCAACTTGAGAGCAATGGTTTTGTGCGTGCATGCGTGTGCGTTTGGCGCTAGCTCAGCTTCTCTGTTGCTCACGCACGCCTGCGTGCATGAGGCTGTGGGGCCACCTGGGCAGACTCCCAACACTGCTGGACGCATGGGGAAGTAGCACAGCGTGTGGTCATCCACAGGGGACAGTGGTCCATTTCCTGGGGAAATGCTCTGCTGACTCCGCTCTGTCCCTATGTCCCTGGAACCAGCTGCAGGTTGTGGGGTGCACAAGGCATGTGTTGACAAGAACAATTGCTTCCACCCCCTAGACTTCAAGGAAAACCACCAAGCCAGGTGCCATCGAGTCGATTCCGCCTCATAGTGATGCGGCGTGTGTCAGAGTAGAACTATGATCCACTGGAGTTTCAGTGGCTGATTTTTCAGAAGTAGATCACCAGGCCTTTCTTCCAAGGTGCCTCTGTGTGGACTGGAACTTCCAGCCTTTCAGTTAGTAGCTGGGCGTGTTACCATTTGCTCCATCCAGGGACTTCTCTAACTAACATTGGTTAGCATTAATACCAATTGCTATTCACTCAATTCCAACTCATGGCGCCCCCATGTGTGTCAGAGTAGAACTGTGCTCTGTAGGGTTTTCAATGGCTGATTTATCAGAATGAGATCACCAGGACTTTCTTCCCAGGCACCTCCAACCTTCCTGTTAGCAGCTGAGTGCATTCACTGTTTGCACCAGCCAGGGTCTCCTTTAACTGATATTAAACACACACACACACACACACACACACACACACACACACACACACACACACATTGCCATCAAGTCGATTATGACTCATAGCGACCCTATAGGACAGGTTAGAACTACCCCATAGGGTTTCCAAGAGCAGCTGGGTGGATTCAAGCTGCCAACCTTTTGGTTAGCAGCTGAGCTCTTAACCACTGTGCCACCAGGGCTCCTAGCTGATATTAGCTAGTATTAATACCAGTTGGTGTCGGGTCGACTCCGATTCATGCCACTCAAGGGACTGAGTCAGATTCTGCATTTCGATGGACCTCAGGTGTCACCTGTGGGGGTTAAGTTTGAGAAGCGCAGCTGTAGTACACAGAAGGAGTGATCAGCTCAGTCATTCCAGGGTCAGCCGCTGGGTCCAGCAAGAGCCCTTGCAGGATCCAGCAGTGTTCAGTTGCTGCTTGGTTCACAGCCAGTTTGTTCTATGCATAGACCAAGACACGTGATAGCAGGAGAGAAGGGCTCTGGGTTAGGGAAGGAGCCCCTGAGTGCTGCAAACAGTTAACACACTCGGCTGTTCACGGAAAGCCTGGAGGATTGAGTCCACCCAGAGGCACCTTGGAAGAAAAGCCTGGCAATCTGCTTCTGAAAAATCAGTCATTGAAAACTCTGTGGAGCGCAGTTCTACTCTGACACACATGGGGGCGCTGTGAGGCGAGGTCGACTCACAGCAATGGTTTTGGAATGGCCGCCATCTTGAAGGTCTTAACCAATGTTGAACATGGAGGAATCCCTGGGTGGTGCAAACGGTTAAAACGGTCGGCCACTAACCAAACGTTTGGAGGTTCGAGTCCACCCAGAGGTGCCTGGGAAGAAAGTCCTGGTGATCTGCTTCCAAATAATCAGCTGCTGAAAACTCCATAGAGCACAGTTTTACTCTGAGACCCACACGGTCACCATGAGTCAGAATCGACTTGATGGTCACTGGTTTGGGGTTAGGGAAGAAACTCTGCAAAGAGGAAAGGAAACTCAAACTGGCTAAAAACTGAAAGAAGAAGAGAAAATGGGTGGGGAGTGGAGGACGTGGGCATCTCAGTGTCGAAAGGCGGACAGCGATGAGTGAGTTCTCTGGCGCCCCACGAGTGGGTAAGGCAGTCTGAGCACCCCATTCGCAAGGGTGGAAACCAAGGCGCAAGAGAGTTGATGGATCAGGTAGCAAATAATAACGGGCAAAACCAGGCAGGAAAATTGGGTGCTCTGTTTTGGGATCCAGAGGGTTTCCCCACTCACGGTATCATTGTTATTGTTAGTTGCTGTCGTGGATTCCAAGTCATGGCGACCCCACGTGTGCAGCGTAGAACTGTGCTCCACAGAGTTTTCAAGGCTGTGACCTTTTGGAAGCAGATGGCCAGGACTTTCTTCCAAGGCATCTCTGGGTAGACTTGAGCTGCCAACAGTTCAGCCAGTAGTTGAGCACTGAACAGTTTGCAGCACTTGGGGACTCCTAAGACCAGGTAGTTCAGGGAGAGGAGACAGAAACCGCAAAGGTAATGTGGTATCACAAGGGTTGCAAGCATCCATATCTAGCCCCAATCAAAGTTGTGCGGCACAAGAGCTAGCCCGTGATTGAGCCTTTGGTAGGTAAAGAAGGGAAAACACCATCTATTCCAGAACAGCGCTACCTGTAACACCTGGACATCAGGTGATGTCACGTTAAGGCATTTTCTCAAGCACCCGGTCCATCCTTCAGTAGCTCAGATTCAAACCAAACTGAACCTACTACTTGCCAAGAGGCACCCTGGTGGTGCAGTGGTTAAGAGCTCAGCTGCAAACCAAAAGGTCGGCGTTGGAATCCACCAGCTGCTCCTTGGAAACCCTATGGGGAAGTTCTACTCTGTTCTCTAGGGTCGCTATGAGTCAGAATCGACTCCACGGCAACGGGGTTTTTGGGGGATGCTGGCACCCTTACCAACTGTCTTTCCACAGGGAGAACCACTCAGTCGCTGGTGGACCTATAATCATGAAGCCTCTATCCATCAGGGCTGGGTAGTGGGGTGGTGGGGTTCACATCCCGGCCCCCTACTCACACCTGTATGGGCCCTCCGGGTCTCAGCTTCGGAAACTGCAATATGAGGCCGGGACAAGGGTGAGACAAACAAGACACCTCGGGCACCAAATTTAAGGGGGCACCCGAAACTCTGAAAAGAAATAACTACTTTCATGCTCACCGATCAAAAAACAAACCTACTGCCATCAGGTTGATTCTGACTCACAGCAACCCTACAGGACAGAGTAGAACTGCCCCATAGGGTTTCCAAGGAACGGCTGGTGGATTCCAACTGCCCAACTTTTGGTTAGCGGCCGAACTCTTAACCACTGCACCACCTGGGCTCTGATTTTCATGCCATGTTTTTAAAATATTCAGGATGAATGCAAAACAATCCATAAGTAGCAAGACATGGACATTTGAAATAAGGACCCTATTCGGCAGGGAGGGGATTAGGGTGAGGAGTATGAGTCAAGCTTGTGCAAAGGCAGATCCGATCCTGGATTTATTTAAAATGTTGCTATTTTGCTCATTGTGGGATTTTTTAAAAATATTGCAATAGAATTATTTACTTTGATGAGTGGGTATTTGGGGAGCCCTGGTGGCATAGTGGTTAAGAGCTCAGCTGCTCACCAAAAGGTCAGCAGTTTGCATCCACCAGCTGCTCCTTGAAAACCCTGTGGGGTGGTTCTACTATGTCCTATAGGGTCACTATGAGTCGGAAGCAACTCGATGGCAAAGAGTTTGGGTTTGGGTTTGGGGTGCCCCCTTAGGTTTTGTTTCCGGGCAAGTACCTCACTTTCCTCACCCTGGATCTGCTTCTTCTCTATAAAAAAGAAAAGAACAAAAAAGTTGCCATCAAGTCAGCTCCAACTCACGGTGACCCCATGTGTGTCAGAGCAGAACTGTGCTCCACAGGGTTTTCAATGACTGGTGTCTCAGGAGATCACAAGGCGTTTCTTCTGAGGACCCTCTGAGTGGATTCAAACCTCCAACCTTTGGGTTAGCAGTTGATTGAGTTAATTAAGTGTTTGCACTTCCCAGGGACTCTGATCTAAAGATAGCAATAGAGCTAGCTGATATAGAAACATGTATAGGTGTAAGTATACATGTTATAAGGAACCCTGGTGGTGCAGCGGTTAAGCACTCAACCTTTAACCAAAAGTTTGGCGGTTCGAACCCACCAGCCGCTCTTTGGGGGAAAGATGTGGCAGTGTGCTTCCGTAAAGATTACAGCCTTGGAAACTTTATGGGGCAGTTCTGCTCTGTCCTGTAGGGTCGCTACGTGTCAGAATCAACTCAGTGGCCATGGATTTGGGTTTGGATACATGCTATGGATATAGATGATGTAGGCGTAGATGATAGATTTCTTTTTTCCTGCAAAGAGAGACAGTTGCCTTCGAGTTGATTCTGACTCATGGCGACCCCACATGTTACAGTAGAACTGTGCTCCACAGGGTTTTCAAAGGCTGAGTTTTCAGAAGTAGACAGCCAGGCCTTTCTTCTGAGGTGCCTCTGGGTGGACTTGAACCTCCAAACTTTCAGCTGGCAGCTGAGCGCATTCACGTTTGCACCACCCAGGGACTCTCCTGCTGCATAGACTACAGATCACCCCTGTGTCAGCCTTATTCACCCCTCAGAGGGGGGTCAGGTCAGTCTCCCCACTCTCTGCAAGAGGTGCCCCCATTCTGGGCCCTAGTGCTGGGTGTTGGGGTGATAGGCCAAGGGCATCCCCCTCTCTGCACAGGAGGATACCCATCAGCAATGGGTGAGTGATCCCCTGGGGCGCAGACCGAGATGAAGTGCAGGTACCGTGGGCAACTTGCCCAAAGAGATTTGAAGGGAACTAGGAGGCTGTACCCCCTCGCCCACAGCTCAGGGCACACCCCAAGTCCTGGTGCTGTCTCTGAGACCAGTCAGGAATCCGCCTGTCCTCTGCAGCCTTGCCCCCACCAGGCTTACCTGGTCACAGGGTGGATCATCACAAACACCACAAAGGGGTCGTATTAAAGAACAGAAATTTATTCTCTCACAGTTCAGGAGGCTAGAAGTCTGAATTCAGGGCGCCTGCTCTAGGGGAAGGCTCTCTCTCTCTGTCGGCTCTGGGAGAAGGTCCTTATCTCTTTCAGTTTCTGTTTCTCGGTCCCTTGGTGATCTCCACGTGGCATCTGTCTTCCCCGTCGGCGCTTGCTTCTTCCGTGCTTAACGTGCACTTCTTACGTCTCAAAAGTGATTGACTTACAACACACCTTACACTGTCTTTGACTCATTAATAGAACAAAGAAAACCCTATTCCTAAATGGAATAACAGCCACAGGTATAAATCAAAACCAAACCCGTTGCCATCAAGTCGATTCCGACTCATGACGACCGTATAGGACGGAGTAGAACTGCCCCATAGGGTTTGCAAGGAGTGACTGGTGGATTCCAACTGCTGACCTTTTGGTTAGCAGCCGAGCTCTTAACCACTGAGCCACCAGGGCTCCTCCACAGGTTAGGGTTTACAGCACATATTTTTGGGGGACACAATTCAATCCATAACAACCATTATGGGTGGCCTTGTCATGCCCTGACAACTTTCTGGGGGAACATTCACAGGGTCCCCCCCCAAAAAACCCCTTCAAGATTTAATCTCTCCTAATGTGTGGTGTCCGAGTGGTTAAAGCTTGGCTGCTTACCAAAAGGTCAGCAGTTTGAACCCACCAGCCACTCCTTGGAAACCCTATGGGGCAGTTCTACTCTGTCCTATAGGGTCGCTACGAGTCAGAATCAAACTGAGGGCAACTGGTTTGGATTTTTTTGTTTTTAATGTGTGTCTGGAGCCCTGGTGGTGCAGTGGTTAAGCGCTTGGCTGGTCTGCAGTTCAAATCCACCAGCCACTCCTTGGAAACCCTATGGGGCAGTTCTATTCTGTCCTGTAGGGCCGCTGTGCATCAGAGCTGACTCACGGCAATGGGTCTCTTTGTTTGGGTTTGGTTTCAATGTGTGTCTGAAGGAGCTCTGGTGGCACAGTGGTGAAGCGCTCAGTTGCTAAGTCAAGGTCAGTGGTTTGAACCCACCAGTGGTTCTGTGGGAGAAAAGACCTGGCAATCTGCTCTCATAAAGATTACAGCCTTGGAAACCCTATGGGGCAGTTCTACTGTGTCCTATAGGGTCGCTAGGCGTCAGAACGCACTCTACGGCAACAAGTTTGGGTTTAATGTGGGTCTGTGACATTCTCTGTTCTTCCAGCTCTTCTCTGTCGTGAGTATCTCCCCCCATTGTCACCTGTGACACGGCCCTGTCCTGCAGGCTGCTCCATGGGTCCCCTGGGGATGGCGGTGCTCCTTTCTGAGTTACTGATCCCAACAGGACTCCTGGCCCAGGAGCACCAGGGTAAGTGTGGACATCTGGTTGACCCTCTTCTGTTGCTTCCACTAAAATGCCCCTAGTGTCTGTGGATCCCTCTTGATCCATCATTTTACATTTATTATTTATTAAAATCCAAACCAAAACCAAACCCGTTGCCATCCAGTCGATTCCGACTCATAGCGACCCTAGAGGGCAGAATAGAACTGCCCCAGAGGGTTTCCAAGGAGTGGCTGGTGGATTCCAATGGCTGACCTTTTAGTGGGCACCCGAGCTCTTTACCACTGCACCACCAGGGCTCCGTTTATTAAAATAGTTGTAATTAATTTATTTTATTTAATGATTTTATTACTATTACCAAACAGAGTCATTGTTATGGGTTGAATTGCGTCCTCCCCAAAATACGTGTTGTTAATCTTAACCCCCATAAGTATGGATATAATCGCATTTGGGAATAGGGTTTCCTTTGTTGTGTTAATGAGGATATGTCAGTGTAGGCTGTGTGTTAAGCCAATCACTTTTGAGATCTACAAGGAGCAGATCAGGCACAGAAGCGAGCACAGATGGGGGAAGATAGATGCCACATGGAGATCACCAAGGAACCAAGGAACAGAAGGTGAAAAGAGACAAGGACATTCCCCCAGAGCCGAAAGAGAGAGAGACTTCCCGTAGAGCCGGCGCCCTGAATTTGGACTTCTAGCCTCCTGAACTGTGAGAGAATAAACTTCTGTTTGTTAAAGCCCCCCCCTTGTGGCATTTCTACTACAGCGGCGCTAGGGACTAAGGCTGTCATTTTTATAGGCATTTGTTTAGAACTTTCACATGACTTTGGAGGACATAATTCAATCCATCCCAAGGGCAGCAAGTTGTGTCTTTGCCGACAAGTGAGTTGGGAGAAGGAGAGATGGAACAAGAGGAATTTCTGATCCGACGGCCATTTGTTTTCAGATCTTTCCACCCAGGAGCCGGTCCGCACGCTGCATATGACGTTTGATCCGAGGAAAATGATATTAGCTTGGGACTGCCGTCAAGATGCTACGGTTGTCGAATGTCTGATGATCCACAAGGAAGAAGGGCAGATTAGCATGGAGGTGAGACACGGGGCGGGGGGGGGGGGGTTCGTGTGTCCACATGGCTGCTTTACAGAGCGCTTGACAAGAGAGCAGTCTCCGGTTAAACACACTACAGGGTTCTGGGCAAATCCAGGGCCCCTGACGCTGGGGATGCGGGTGGTGCCGGCTGTCTCTAAGAGGTGGTGACGGGGGTGGGGGCGGGCGGGGGGTTCCCTGGGGGACTGCAGAGAACCCAGGAGGCTATCTTATCCTAAGATAGAGGGGGCAGCAGACATGCCTGGTCTGTTCGGTGAGCCTGGTCTGTGGAGAAAGGAAGGTGCAGTGAGTGTCAGACTTGTCACTGGTCTCCCTGCCCCAGTGTTGGGGTTTAGGAGAAAGACGGAGCTGGAGCTTTGCTGTAGAGCTGGGAGGGGCCGGTGGACATGGAGACAGAGAGGGCGTGGGAGAGGGAGAGGAGGAAGGAGACACAGAGGGGAGAGCAGGAGGAGGGAAGGATTCGGGGAGGGGGGCGGGGGGGACGGAGGGAGAAAGAGAGAGAAGAGCGGGGAGGAAGAAGAGAGCAGGAGAGGGAAAGACAGAAAGTTCTGGGAGTAGAAAGGCATCCCAAAACATCCCCCACCCCCGGCACACAGAGGGCACCAGGGACCCTATCTTCCACCCACCCACCCCCACCCTGACACACAGAGGGCACCAGGGACCCTGTCTGCCACCCACCCTGGCACACAGAGGGCTCCAGGGAACCTCCCCCCCGACCCCCTGCAGCCCCAGGCAGAGAGAGGACATCCAGGGCAGGGGGAGCTCCCAGGCACAGAGCTGCTGAGGGTGGAAGCCTGCAGAGGAACCTAGCACACCCACACCGAGGAGGCAGCCCCAGGGGGCAAGGAAGCTCAGCCCTGCCCTGGGAACTCTGGGGTAGCTGCCTTGCCCAGCGGGCACGGCCAAGGGCCAGGGGCAGTGTGTTGGTGTCACAGGTAGACACCCCAGGTGCTCCCAGAATCTCCAGGAGGATGGCTGTCCATCAACAGCCATGGGTAAAGGTGACGGGAGACCTGGGGCTTGCTCTGTATCCCCCAGGCGTGGCTTAGGGAGACCCACCGCCCACATGCTATTGCAGCTTTTACCTGTGTGTGTCCTCAAAGATCCTAACGTGTTATACTCAGTCCTGAGAAAGAAGTATCACTGGCTCTGCCTTTTCAACAGAAACCAAATACAGAGATTGACAGGTAGAGCCACAAGCTCGTCTACAATTCTACAATGTAAATGTTAAGCCTGTCAGAGGACGGCGGGTATGATAATTATCAGTGGTCATCTAGTCGACTCCGACTCATGGCACCCCCAAGTGTGTCAGAGAAGAACTGTGCTCCACAGGGTTCTCAGTGGCTGATTTTTCTGAAGTAGATAGCCAGGCCTTTCTTCCGTGGTGCCTCGGGGTGGATTCAAAACTCCAACCATTTGATCAGCAGCTGAGCCCGTTGTTTGCACCACCTGGGGACTCAGTAGAAATACAAACTATAGACACATAGATACATAGACCTCCCCCCGCCCAAAAAAAAAAAAAAAACACATTTGCCACAGAGTTGACCCCAAATCATGGCAACCCTATGTGTGTCAGAGTAGAACTGTGTTCCATAGGGTTTTCAGTGACTGATTTTTTTAAAGTAGATCACCAGGCCTTTCTTCCAAGGTGCCTCTAGGTGGACTCGAACCCCCAACATTTCTGTTAGTAGTTGAGAGGGTTAACAGCTTGCACCATCCAGGGACTCTATAGATATATACACTATAGATACATAGATTTAAAAAAAAAAAATTTTGCCGTCAAGTCGATTCCAACTCACAGCAGCCCTATAGGACAGAGTAGAACTACCCGATAGGGTTTCAAGGAGCAGCTGGTGGATTTGGACTGCAGACCTTTTGGTTAGCAGCCAAGCTCTTAACCCCTATGCCACATAGATATATGCAAAAAAAAACAAAAACAGTTACCATTGAGATAAGCCCAACTCATGGTGACCCCATGCGTGTCAGAAGATGCTCAATGACGTAAAAGGAGGTGCCGTAAAGTCCTTAAAACTCTGAAATGGCAAAGAACTCGCAACTCATAGTGGGGTCCGTGGACCAGCAGCATCAGCTTCACCTGGGAGCTTTTTGGAAATGCAGAATCTTGGCCACACCTAGACCTGCTAAACCCAAATCTGCATTTTCACCAGCTCCTGAGGTGACGATCTGATTTTCTAAATTCCATGTGGGAGGTCCGGGTCCGATTCCCGGCCAATGCACCTCATGTGAAGCCACCACCCGTCTGTCCGTGGAGGCTTGCGTGTGGCCGTGATGCTGAACAGGTTTCAAAGGAGCTTCCAGACTAAGACAGACTAGGAAGAAAGGCCTGGCATTCTACATCTGAAACCAGCCAATGAAAACCCTGTGGATCACAACAGTCCAATCCACAAGCGATCATGGGGAAGGTGCAGGACCATGCAGCATTTCATTCTGCTGGGCACGGGGTCGCCTTGAGTCGGGGCCAACTTGATGGCAGCTAACTGCAACAACAAAGTGCCTCTGTAGAATGATGATTTCTCAAAGATGCTTTAAATGGAAGACTCTGCCCTAAGAGACATCCCTGGGTGGTGCAAACGGTGAATGCACTCGGCTGCTAGCCGAGAGGTTGGAGGTTGGAGTCCACCCAGAGGTGCCTCAGCATCCGTTCGAGGTTACACGTGAGAGCTGGCCCCTAGGAGGAGGCACATGGGGAGATTTCTCAAAGGCAGGCGAGCTGCCATCCTGGGGTCTAGGTCAGGCCATCAGGATCAGAGTGGAATGTGTTTGATAAGCAGGGGGCTGGCTACCTCTTTTCAGCCCATGGAGAAACAATGTAACTGCATCTTTGAACTCCGTTCTCTGCACGGTGGAGTCCTCCTCATCGTTAAAGCAAACACCAGCCAGGGACTCTTTGAGGAAAAACTGAAGTACCACAACCCAGGTAAGGAAACTGTTAGGCGATCCTTTTCCACCCCACTGGCACCAAAGCACACCTCTTTTAATGTTTTTCCTTTAATTTTTATTGTAGCAAAATACACATATCAAATCATTTGCCGTTTCAACCATTTTTTATATGTCCAATTCAGTGACATTAATTACATTCACAGAAGAAAGGTCTGGCGATCTACATCTGAAAGCCAGCCCATAAAAACTCTGTGGAGGGGGTTTTTGCTAGGAGCGCATTGAACGTATGTTATAGTGGTGGGATACTTTGGGATCAGATACCTGCAAAGATGAAGAATGTAACCAACGTCACTGAAATGTGCATGTAGAAATTGATGGAATGTATGTTTTGTTGTGTGTATATCACCATAACAACCTCCACAACAAAAAACCTGTGGAGCACAAGGAACATTGTTTGCTCCACGATTGGTCGTAGGGATGGCACGGGACCCTGCAGCGTTTTATTTTGTTGTGCTTGGGGTTGCCATGAGTTGGGGGCTGACTTGACAGCAACCAACAACCACAATTTACCATGTTGTACAACTAGCCCTACTATCTATTTCCAAATGTTTTCATCCTCCTTAACAAAAACTCAGCATCCCATAAGCACTGCTTTCTCCTCTCCCTTTTCCCCCAGCCCCGGTAACCACTAATACACTTTGGTACTCTGTGTAACTGAAATGCCCTTTTAATCCTCACATGCAAATCGTTCTGTTTCTGCCTTGTGCCAGGTGGGAATGGAACGGCTGCAGAAAACTTCTCCTGCTTTATGTACGACGAGGATTTCATGAACTGCACGTGGGCAAAGGGCCGAGCTGCCCCAGGCGACGTCCAATATTTCTTTTATATCCGAGACTCAGAGTAAGTGCTGGCCTCACCGGGGACACCCTGGCAAGGACAGTGATGACAAAATGCTCTGATTGTTCTCTGTCAACCTTGGACTCTTACAGGGGAGAAACGGAAAGAGAATGTCCACATTACCTAGAACATTCCGGAACCCACGTTGGGTGCCACGTCAAGGACATCTCGGGATTAACCTTTTACAGCTACTTCCTGGTTAACGGGTCCAGCCGAGGAACGGGAATCCAGTTCTTTGATTCGATTTTGTCAAAGAATGACATCAGTGAGCGCAGACACCTCTGGCTTTACCACTGAGTACATGTCAAATGGAATCCCTGGGTGGTGCCAACGGTGAATGCACTCGGCCGCTAACCAAAAGGTTGGAGGTTCGAGTCCGCCCACAGGTGTGTCGGAAGAAAGGCCTGGCGATCTACTTCCGAAAAAATCCGCCATGGAAAGCCCTATGGAGCAGAGTTCTACTCAGACACACGTGGGATCACCATGAGTTGGAGTCAGCTCGACAGCAGCCGGCGGGAGAAAACTGTCAAGCGGGGCTGCATGAGTGTCCTGTGGCTTCTATGACACATGGTCACAAGCTGGGGGGCTTAAACAACACACATTTATCATCTTACAGTTCTGTGATCAGAAAACTGACATGAGCTCAATGGGCTGAAGTAAAGGTGTTGGCAAGGCTGCTTTCCTTCTGGAGGGTCCGGGAGAGAATCCATTTCGCTGGTAGCTCGGTGGTTAAGAGCTCGGCTGCTAACCAAAAGGTCGGCAGTTGGAATCCACCAGCGACTCCTTGGAAACCCCATGGGGAAGTTCTACTCTGTCCTCTAGGGTCACTATGGGTCGGATTTGACTCTCCGGCAGTAGGTTTGGCTTTTGGGTTCGTCACCTTAACCCTTGTCTCTATCTTCACACCACATCTCCTTTTCTCCTTCTCTGACTCTGAGCCTCCTGCCTTTCTCTCAGAAGGACCTTCATGATGACATTACAGGTCCCCAGGTGGTGTAGACGGTTTGCACTGGACCACTACCCTAAAGGGGGGGCAGTTCAAACCCACTCAGCGGTGCCACGAAGGAAAGTCCTGGTGATCTACTTCTGAAAAACCAGCCAATTCTACCCTGTAACACATGGGGACACCATGAGCGGGAGTAGGCTCAATGGCAATAGGTTTGGTTTGGTGATGACTTTGGCCCCATCTGAATAATCCAGGACAATCTCCTCATCTCAAGATCCTTAGTCGCATCTGCAAAGTCCCCTTTGCCATGTGAGGTACCACGTTCGCAGGTTCTGGGAATTAGGGCATGAGCATCTTTAGGGGGTTGTTACTCAGCCGACCACAGGGACCTAGCTTTCCTGGAGTGGTTGAGGGAGGTGTCTCTCAGGAGGTGTCCCTGAAGCTGAATGAAAAATGAGGAGAGTGGGCTGGAGAGACTGAGCAACGTGAGACTTCATGCACCGAGGTGCTGAAGCTAGACGCGCTGGAAGAGCCAGGCAAGTGAATGAAAATTCTTCAGGCTTTGGGGCCGAGACAGGAATGGATGTCATTCCAGATATAACGGGGAGCAACTGAAGTCTCCATACAGGGAGCTACACAATTGGATTGACAATCGAGTCTCCCTTGAAGCAGCTGTCCAGCAATCAAAAGATGCATTGCACTGGGAAAATCTGCTGCAAAAGACCTCTTTGGAGTGTTAAAAAGCAAAGAGGTCACTTTCAGGACTAAGGTGAGCCTGACCCAAGCTGTGGTGTTTTCAATCACCTCACATGCATGCAAAAGTTGGGCAATGAATAAGGAAGACCCAAGAAGAATTGACACTTTTGAATTACGGTGCTGGTGAAGAATATTGAATATACCATAGGGTTTTCAGCGGCTGGTTGTTTGGAAGTAGATCACCAGGCCTTTCTTCCGAGGCACCTCTGGGTGGACTCGAACCTCCAACCTGTCAGTTAACAGTACAGGTAGAAAATCTCTGTACAACAAGAACGTCCGTGGGATAGGCACTCTGAGGTTTCACAGGGGTTTTCACAGATGTTATCTTCTTTTCCCCAAGCCCCAGACAACTTCAGAGGGGTGGGCATTACGATCTACTTTTGCAAAAGACTGTAGAAATCTTCCGCATTCTCCCTCAGCTTAAAAAAGGGAAACCAACGTCATTTACGAAACTGCTAAAGAGACTGAGTCTTGAAAACAAGGGTTGCTGAGATGGCTTATACCCAAACTTTGGAGTATCCTGGGTTGTTCCCATCATGGCGCCATTGCTCCAAGTGCTGTTGGGGAGTCCTCTCAGTGCTGATCTCGGGAGCGGGCGTACTTATGAGACTGCTCTCAGCTGGGGCAGTGGATGTTATGTGTATTTTGCAAGTGGATTTAAGTTTTACAAAGTCACAGGGATACTGCTGCTTGTTGTTGTTGTTAGCTGCCGTTGACTTAGCTTTGACTCATGGCGACCTTATGTCCAACAGAACAACACACTGCCCAGTCCTGTGCCGTCTTCATGATCAGTGGCATGTTTGAGTCTACTATTGCAGCCATTGTGTTAATGCATCTCACCGAGTGTTTCCCTCCTTTTCGTTGACCCTCTGCTTGAGCAAACATGATGTCTTTTGTAGTAATTGTCTTCCCTGATGACAGGTCCAAAGTAAGTAAGCTCAAGTCTCACCATCCTAGCTTCTAAGCAGCATTCTGGCTATACTTCTTTCAAGACTGGTTTGTTGGTTCTTCTGGCAGTCCATGGTATAGTCAATATTCTTCCCCAACATCATAATTCAAACGCATCAGTTCTTCTTCTGTCTTTCTTTCCTATTGTCCAGCTTTTGCATGCATATGAAGCCATTGAAAACACCATGGCTTGATTCAGGGACACCTTAGTCATCAAAGTGACATCTTTGCTTTTTAAAACTATAAAGAGGTATTTGCTGCAGATTGTCCAAAGCAATACATCATCTGATTTCTTGATGACTGCTTCCATGGATGTTGATTTTTGACTCAAGTAAATTAAAATTGTTGACAACTTCAAGTTTTTCCTAAGCTTCTGGTAGCCCTAGGCATTTCTTGGAATTCCTTGGCTTGTACACAGAGTCCTATATGGTGTCTTGCCACTGTGTGTGAGCCTATTTTTGTGTTTGTCTTTCTTTTTTATAAGACATCACTCAGAAGGGATTAGGACTAGGACCCATCGTACTCCAGTACGATTTAACTGATAGAATCATCAAAGAAAGATCTTATTCCAAGCAGAGTCTCATTCCCAGGTACCAGAGGTTAGGACTTCAACATATCTTTTGGGAGGACACAATTCAACCCATAACAAGGGGTGTGTCCTGGGTTCTTTTTGCAGAAAGGTACAGTCCACCCATCAACATCACTGTGAACTGCAACCATTCACACTGCCTCCTCAAGTGGCAACGCCCCAAGGCCCAGCAACACGTGTCTGCCAGGGAGCTGAAGTATGAGGTAGACATCCAGCGCAAGGTAATGGGAGCTGAGTATCAGCTGGACTTCCAGCAATGGGTAGTGGGAGCTGAGTACCAGCTGGACCCTCCAGGAATGGGTAATGGGAGCTGCACTACCAGCTGGACCTCCAGGAATGAGTAATGGGAGCTGTAGTGCCAGCTGGACCCTCCAGCAATGGGTAATGGGAGCTGCAAGGTCAGCTGGACCTCCAGCAATGGGTAATGGGAGCTGACTACCAGCTAGACCTCCAGCAATGGGTGATGGGAGCTGAGTACCAGCTGGACCCTCCAGCAATGGGTGATGGGAGCTGAGTATCAGCTGGACCCTCCAGCAATGAGTGATGGGAGCTGAGTACCAGCTGGACCCTCCAGCAATGGGAAATGTGTCCAGGACAGACAGTCTGTGGCAGTGGGGGAGAGAGATGCCCATGAGCCTTTGGGCCACCCAGACAGCAATTCCAAACCAGGTGGCCTCAAGCCCCTTGTATCCATAGTGGCCGTGGGGGATTGGTGATCGAGAATCAGCGACAGAGAGGGGAGGAGGGTCCTCTACTCTGCTGCCCACAAGGACACCCCCCCCCCAGACCCTCCACCAGCTGGGGAACAAGGAGAGGCTTCTGGAAGAAATGTGTCCCCCAACCCCCAGGCTCCACCCACCACAGACTCCAGCTTTGCGGTGGATGGAAGGGAATCAGCCCTTCATGAACGAGAGATGGGGTGGGTTAACCCTGACCGCACCCATAGGGAGATCTGGGCTGGGACTTGTGACAAACTTTCTAAGTGGAGGAAAATGGACCTTCTGTTGTGTTGTTTTCCTAGGGCCATAAAGATGGCAGGGGCCATAAACCGGTGAGTGAAACTGCCTTCCAATGTCCGTCCTGTAGCTTAACCCTAAAACGCCCTGCAGAAGAGTGCAATGCAAAGATAAACTTGGTCCGGGGGTGGGGCTGGGATGGAGGAGACGGGGATCTGGGTCCCAGAGGATGGAGGGATCCCAACGATACCAGCAGGTCAGTGGGTAGGACTCCCAAGAACCCCAGCTGGGTGGGGACGCCCTTGTCCTGACCCCTCATGCCCTACTGGTTGAAGCGAGTTACATTCATGGCATGCAGCGGATCTTCACATTGTGTTCCTCTGCCATCCATCCTGGGTCAAGATAAATTTTCACTGAATGTCTGAGGATATTGTTTCTTTCTTCAAAATGCCTCTGAGATAGATCGTTAAATGACTTTGGTGTGATATTTTCTGAGTCTCCTCACCTCCCTGACCCTCAATATCCTCCCTCCTAAAGTGAGGGTGTTCAGTGTGGGGATCTTAACGTCCCTTTTAGGTCTCTCTGTTTAGGGTCTCTATGAGTCGGAATCGACTTGACGGTTTCGTTTATGGTGCAAATTGTGAACGAGCTCAGCTGCTAACCAAAAGCTTGGAGGTTTGAGTCCACTCGGAGGCTCCTCGGAAGAAAGACCTGGTGCTCTATTTCTAAAAAGTTAGCCACTGAAAACCCTATAGAGCACAGCTCTACTCTAACACACTTGGGGTCATCATGAGTCAGAGTCAACTTAATGGAAACTTTTTGTTTGCTTGTTTACGGGTCTATCAAGAAGCCCTGTTGGTTAAGCACTTGGCTGCTAACCAAAATGTTGGTGCTTCAAATGCATCCAGCAGCTCTGAGGGAAAAAGAGCTCTGTGGGGTGATCTGTTTCCATAAAGATTACAGCAAGAAAACCCTTTGGGGCAGTTTTACTCTGCCTTGTGGGGTCATTACGAGTCCAGATCGACTCGATGGCACCCAACAACAACGAAAACATGGGTATACCAGTACTCATTCACTGCCACAGCATGGTTTCTGTATCTGTATTTACATTCCTACATGCCCCAGGAATGGTTATCTGGTGAATGAATAAAACATTCACTGCAGTTGTTCACTTCAACCTTCCTGCAGACGTTTCAGAATGTAAAAATGTACATTAATGTTAAGAACTACATGTTTCTAAATAACAATAAGATTCAGTAATAGGATTTCAAGGTGTTGCTTTGTTAACGGAATCTCTCTTTCCTTCTATGGTTTTTCATGCCTAGATTGACAAAGCGTGGTTTTAAATCTTGTTAATTTCAGTTGTGCAATTTAAAAGACATCTTTCTCTGCCACCCTTTCTTTTCACAGCCTAGGTGATAACTACCGTTATCTTTCTGTGTTTATCCAAAGATTCCTGTTCCTGGTAATTGGGGAAATAAGCACAACTTTCCAATCAACCCAAGAGCAAGATACACGGTCAGAATCAGAACTGCAAACTCCCGGATCCTTCACTGGGGTCCCTGGAGCGAGCCTGTAGAGTTTGGTAAATGTGCTGAGAGCGTGTTCCCTGGAGGGCAAGGGCCATGCTGGGTGGACATCAGGGGCAGCTGTGGCATCTGACGCTACTGGGGGAGACAGATGATAGAGAGAGAGAGATGGATAGAGGGATGGATGGATGGATGGATGGGTGGATGGGTGGATGGGTGGATGGGTGGATGGGTGGATGGGTGGGTGGGTGGGTGGGTGGGTGGATGGGTGGATGGGTGGGTGGGTGGGTGGGTGGGTGGATGGGTGGGTGGGTGGATGGATGGATGGATGGATGGATGGATGGATGGATGGATGGATGGATGGATGGATAGGTAGGTAGATAGATGATAGACAGACAGATAGATAATAGATAGATTGACAGACGATAGATAATAGGCAGATAGATAGGCAGATAATAGATAGGCAGATAGATAGACCATGGATAGACTGATGGATGGATGGATGGATGGATGGATGCATAGATAGGTAGGTAGATGATAAACGGACTGATAGATGATAGACAGACAGACACACAGATACAAATGGATGGACAGAGGAGATAGTTGGATGGATAGATAACTAGGTAGATGAGAAAATAGAGATGTGTGTCTACACAAAAGTACATTCATGTAATTCCTATTCCTCCCTCAGGAGGGTCCGGGAAGTGAGCCCCTAGAGTTTGGTAAGTGGGCTGCGAGAGGTGTGTGTTTACTTGGAGGCAAGCACCCTGCTGGGTGGACATCAGGGGCAGCTGTGACGTGTGAACTAGCCAGGAAATGAACGAGCCAGCCGTGCGTTGACACTTGATCATAGATGTGTGCCCTGCGTTTCACGCTCTCTTGACAGGCTTTGAAGAAGGAGAAGGCAGCCCGGAGTACGTCTATGTACTGGTGGTCCTGGGGACCCTCCTAGGCACCCTGCTCATTGGGTGTCTTTTTAAAAGGTAACACTGCCAGCAACGTGGGACTTTTCAGCGTTAAACCTAGAACTACCATGTGACCAGCAATGTCACTCCTGGGTGTAGGGTTGAAAACAGATACAAGAGAATTGAAAACAGATACATGGGCACCAAAGTTCATGGCAGCACTATTCATAATAGACAGAAGGTGGAAACAACCAAGTGTCAGTCAACAGACGAATGGATACACAACGGAATATGCCTCAGCCATAAAGACAGAGCCTGGTGGCGCAGTGCTTAAGAGCTCGGCTGCTAACCAAAAGGTCGGCAGTTGGAATTCATCAGCCGCTCCTTGGAACCCTACGGGGCAGTTCTGCTCTGTCCTCTAGGGTTGCTATGAGTCTGAATCAACTCGACGGCAATGGGTTTGGTTTTTTTGGTTTATGAAGAGAAATGAAGTTTGGATACATGCTACAGCATGGATGAACTTTGACTCCTTATGCTGAGCGGAATAAGTCAGACACAAAAGGACAGCCGAAGATTAGACAGCCCCATGAAACAAAATGGCACTGATGAGGCAGGGCAGTCCAAGGACAAAGACTAGAAGGCAGAAGGGGACAGGAAAGCTGGTGATAGAGATCCCAAGGTTGAGAAAGGACAGTGTTGACATGTCATGGGGTTGTTAACCATTGTCATAGGGCAATATGTGTACTAACTGTTTAATGAGAAACTATTTGTTCTGTAAACCTTTATAAAAAAAAAAAAAAGACAAAAGCTGTATGATCTCACTTATCTGAAATACCTAGAATAGAGAAATGCACAGAGAGGAGAGTACATTGGTGGTGACCAGGGACTTGGGGGAGAGGAGAATGGGCATTACAGCTGAAGGGGGTCTGAGTTTCTGTTTGAGCTGGTGGAAAACTTTTGGGAATGGAGAGCGGTGATGATGGCACAACATAGTGAGTGTAATTAATGTCGCTGAACTGTGTGCACTTAAAAAGTGGTTAACATGGCAAATGTTCTGTGGTGTGTGTGTGTGTGTGTGTGTGTTTGTGTGTGTGTGTGTGGTGGTGGTGGTCGTGATGGTTGCTGTTGATTCCAACTCATGGGGACCCCGTGTGTTACAAAGTAGAACTACTCCGTAGGGCTTTCCTGGCTGTAATCTTCATGGAAGCAGATCACCAGGCCTTTCTTCTGCAACATCGCTGGGTGGGTTCCAATCACCAACCTTTAGGTTAGCAGTAGAGCACAAACCATTTGTACAACCTTAGTACAAATATGTGTATGCATAATATAATATAATACAGTGTTGTGTTATATATTATATTGTTGTTATATTACATTACATTACACTGCACTGCACTACACTGCATTATATTATATGACATTATATTACAATACATTACATTACATTATATTATATTTGGACCAATAAGCAACATCCTGATAAATGTAGAAAAGACTGAAGTTGTCAAGGATTTCATTTTACTTGGATCCACAATCCACACCCACGGAAGCAGCAGTCAAGAAATCAAACAGCACATTGCATTGGGCAAATCTGCTGCAAAAGACCTCTTCAAAGTGTTAAAAAGCAAAGATGTCACTTGAAGGACTAAGGTGTGCCTGACCCGAGCCATGGTATTTTTCAATCACCTCATACGCATGCAAAAGCTGAACAATGAATAAGGAAGACTGAAGAAGAATTGATGCCTCTGAATTACAGTGTTGGTGAAGAATAGAGAATATACCACGGACTGCCAAAAGAACAAATCTGTCTTGGAAGAAGCACAACCAGAATGCTTCTTAGAAGCAAGGATGGCGAGACTTTGTTTCGCATACTTTGGACATATTGTCAGGAGGGATCAGTCCCTGGAGAAGGACATCATGCTTAGTAAAGTACAGAGTCAGCAAAAAAAAGGAAGACCCTCAACAGATGGATTGACCCAGTGGCCTCAACAGTGGGCTCAAGCATAACAACGATCATCAGGATGGCACAGGACCAGGCAGCGTTTCGTTCTGTGCTGCATGCCGAGCAGAGTGGCAGGCGGAGGCGTGTAGAGCTGGATCAAAGCCATCTGTTGTTAGCTGCCACTCTGGGGCTTTCTAACCTTTTAATGGCAGGGACGCCTAGGTTCGGCCAAGCTGCCATGACTGCCGTGTACCCCTTTCCATCCCTGTGCCCAAAGGACTTAGAATTCTACAAAGATTCCTCACGGGCATCACCATGTATCCTTCCGTTGTTGTTAGTTACTGTCGAGTCATTTCCCACTCAAGGCGATCCCACGTGTGCAGAGCAGAGCTGTGCTCCATAGGGTTTTCAAGGCCATGACTTTTCGGAAGCAGATCACCAGCTCTTTCTTCTGAGGTGCCCCCGGGTGGACTCGAACCTCTAACCTTTCAATCAGCAGCCGAGCACATTAACCATTGTGCCACCCAAGGTCTCCATGGACCCGTCGTAGCTCCTACTGTCTCCGTTATCCAGGTATTTGGTCTTTCTGTGATTCTTAAATGAAGCTGTTCTGAAGGTTTAGGGCCGGGTGCTGTTAAGACTGCACAGCACAATGTGACCAGGTGGGACATGAAGACGCTGGGGCATCCAGACCTTCTCTTCACCCCTTTCTTGGTGCCACTAGGTTCCTCGTGATGCACGCTTTATTCCCTCCAATTCCGAAGATCAAAGATAAACTGAACGACAGCCAGCAAACAGGCCTGCAGGTGAATGGGGGCGGGCAGAGGAACATGGGAAGGGGAGAGCAGTACCCCTGTGGCCCCCTTAATGCCCCCCCCATGCGGACCATAGCTCTATCACTCGGTGTGGCCGGAATCCTGGGTCCTGCTCAATGACCTTTCTCCGGGTCAGAGGTAGGGTCTTCTCTGTGAGCTGTGTCTGGGGAAACTGAGAGAGAGAGGGGAGTAGAGAGACAAAGAGAGAGAGGATGGGAGAGAGCAGGGAGAAGGAAGAGAGGGAACTACAGAGAAGAGAGAGAGACAAGGGGAAGGGAAGAAAGGAAGAGAGAGAGGAGAGAGAGAGACAGAGCGGGTGTGACAGAGACAGAGAGACAGACAGAGACTGAAAGAGAATATGAGGGGGAAAGAGAAGAGAGAAGGGCGACAGAGGAGAAAGAGGGAAGGGGAAAAAGAGGGACAGAGAGAGGGACAGAGACACAGGGAGACAGATCGACAGAGAGAGATAGAGAAGCAGAAGAGAGACAGAGGAGTAGGGAGACAGACAGAGAGATAGAGAAGCAGAGAGAGAGAGAGCTCAGATCTGACCTTGTGGGGGTGACCAGCGTGGCCGGAGGACAGCACAGGCTCACCTCTGCCCCGAGAACCCATTTGTCACACCGTCCTGCCCCAGCCCAGGGCTGCCTTCCACAGGCTGTCCCCCAGAGTGCCCCTCAGTCCTCCCCCTACCACTGTCCCTCCATGGCCTCCAGCTGTGCTCCCCCCCTGCAGGCACCACTTCCCCTGGCCGACACTCCCCAGTCCACTCTCTGCCCTGACCTCCGGGGCCCACCCAGCCCAGCCCCAGGCCCTGCCATTTTGTCCCTCCTCCACCTCCAAGCTCTCTGTGGCCTCAGGGCCTTTGCACTGGCTGTGCCCACTCAGGATCTCACTTCCTACAGCGGCTCCTGAACTTCCTTCAGGGGTCAGCTTAAACGCCTCCCTCAGGGGACACACATGCAGCCGTTCACAACACTCTGGGCTTGCTCAACACCCCACGCCCGCTCTCCCTCCTCCCCAGGTCAGCTGGAACGAGCTTATGCTGGGCACAGGAAAAGCTGAGAATGAAGAGGTCGTCACGGTGGAAGAAGTCGCCTGAGCCTCAGCCACCCCAGTGAGATGTGAATCCACCCATACCTCCACCCCGAGACTCCCAGAACTTGTGTTTATATCATGTTTTGTGACTTTATGCAGTTTTCTATTTTTTTACTTATAAAAATGTGACATTCTACAGAGATGCTTGGAATCCTAGAGACCATTCAATCCCCTTCGAACCTGATGACATAAAGCTCCGCCTAGATCCTCCACAAAGAGCTTGTTGTTGTTTTGTTAATTGCCTTCAAGTCGGCTCCAACTCATGGCGACCCCACGCACAACAGAATGAAACACTGCCTGGTCCTGCGCCCCCTTCACGATTGTTGGTCTGCTCAAGTCCATTGTTAAGGCCACTGTGTATTTTGAGTGCCTTCCAGCCGAGGGGGGCTCATCTTCCAGCTCTATATCGGACGAAGTTCTGTTGTGATCCGTAGGGTTTTCGTTGGCGGATTTTCATAAGTAGATGGCCAGGTCTTTCTTCCTAGTCTATTCTAGTCTGGAAGCTCTGCCTAAACCTGTCCACCATGGGTCACCCTGCGGGTATTTGATATACCAGTAGTATAGCTTCCAGCATCACAGCAACACACAACCACCACAGTACAACACACTGACAGACGGAGGGTCCGGCTGGATGGGGCTATGACGTCCACTCAGTGCTCAGGGGCAGATGGACACCCAGCCACTTGTCTCTGGCCGGGCAAAAGGCTGGTGCAGATGCTTGTGGGCAGGACTGCAGATGAGGAGCAGAAGGCTGTTCTTTGTTCGCCGGGAGATAGCTGCTACAGGAACTGGAGGAACTTGTTCGCCTCCTCACCGTTGCTCAACAGGAGGGCCCAGGCAGCCTAGCTGGGGTGGGAGGGTGCAGCTAGTCTCATCCCAGGGGCAACAGAGTCCTGTCTCTACCTATGTTTTCTTAAGGCCTTCAACTGATTGCACCAGGCCCACCCACATTATGGAGGGTGATCGTCTTTACTAGGAGTCAACTGATTTAACGGTTGTTGTCGGGTGGTGTTGTATCCATTTCAGCTCATACAACCTCATCGGATGGAGTTGAACTGCCCAACAGAGTTTGTCTGTTTGTTTTTAATACACCTTCTTCTTATTTATTGACTATCTTGTCATCTGACATTCTGCATTTACGACAATAGCAAAAAATGTACTGACTACTTTGCACATTAATGATGTACATCTGACAATAACAAATGCTGAGGTGTGAGATCAGAGTAACACTACCTGTGATGGTTAAGGTTATGTGTCAACTTGGCTGGACCATGATTCTCAGTGGTTTGGCAGTTATGTAATGATGTCATTTGGCAGTTATGTAATGATGTGGTCATCCTCCATTTTCACGTAACACCAATTTCACACGAATACCTGGTCTTTGGAAAGTAACAATGTCGCTAAGTGAGGAGAGGGTGTGATATTTTATTGTGTTTTCGGTGAAGGTTTATATAGCAGTTTAGGTTCCCATTCAACAATTTCTACACAAATTGTTCAGTGACATTGGCTACGTTCTTCACAACGTGTGAACAGTCTCATTATTTCCACTCTGGTTGCTCTGTTTCCATTCATCTAGTTTCCCTGCCCCCTTAACCTTCTCATCTTTGTTTTAAAGTAATTGTTGACCGTTTGGTCTCATACAGATGATTTTTTTTTTTAAAGGAACACAGTACTCATGGGTGATATTCTTTATTTTGTGAGTCAATCTGTTATTTTGCTACAAGGTGACCTCAGGGGCCCATGGATTTCCTAGGCTGCAAACTTTACAGGAGTAGATTACCAGGCCTTTCTCCTGTGGAGCTGCTGGGTGGGTTCAAACCACCAATCTTCTGGTTAGCAGCCGAGTGCTTAATCATTGTGCCACCGGGACTCCTTATCACATGAAAAAAATACTTTGACATCTAAACTAGTGTTTGACCAAATACCTGGGCACCATGTCCGGGCCAAGTGGTCACACAGAGTTAACCATCACAAGAACAAACAAACCCATTCCCTTTGGCTCGTGGTGATCCCATCTGTTCTATGTGCCCCTCCGGGATCAAACTTGTCTTCGAGGAGACTCCATCCTTCCCTCCCTGGTTAGGGGCCATGTGAAGAATTCTGCTCACCCAAAAAGAGGCCAAGCCTTGCCCTCAGCTACTGGGCAGTGGCCTCTGGGCTTCCAGAATGTTCTGTCTGGTGGGAGCATCTTTGTTGGCCTAGTGGTCTTGGCCCCCGGACAGTTTAAGGGTGAGATTTATGAGGAGGGCTTTGGGTCACAAAGTATCAGTTCTGACCTCCAGGAGGGGATGGAGACTAAGGTCAGCCCCACAGGCAGTGTGAGACGGGGCCCTGTGGAGACTCTGGACAGGAGGGCTCAGGGGAGCATCCCTGGCTGGTGATACTCCATGTATATGGTCACACATTGTGCTGGGAGGGGGGAACCCGACCCCCGGCTCCACAGGGAGAGGACTTCAGACTCTGCCCCATACATCCCTTCCCTGAGTGAACTTTAACCGGCATCTGTGATGGTTAAGGGTCCTGGGGTGGTGCAAATGCCTACGGTTCACATTTAACCTTACGTTAGTGCAAGACAGGAGCCCTGGCAGTGCAGTGGTTAAGAGCTCGGCTGCTAACCAAAAGGTCAGCAGTTTGAGCCCACCAGCCGCTCCTTGGAAACCCAAAGGGGCAGTTCTGCTCTGTCCTATAGGGTCGCTATGAGTCAGAATCGACTCCACGGCAATGGGCTTTTTATGGGCAATAACCGAAGGGTTAGTGGTTCGAACCCACCCAGAGGCACCACGGAAGAAAGGCTTGGTGATCTGCTTCCATAAAGATTATAGTCAAGAAAACCCTTTTGGAGCTCAGCTCTACTCCACAATACACGGGCTCACCATGAGTCAGAATTTAGTCCAAGGCAATGGATTTGGTTTTTCAGGGGGTTTTTTTGGTTTGTTTGTTTAGCAACATCTAGAACAACAGATGGAGCCCTAGTGCCGCAGTGGTTAACAGCTCAGCTGCTAACCAAAAGGTCAGCAGTTTGAATCCACCAGCCATTCCTTGGAAACTTTACGGGGCAGTTCTACTCTGTCCTATAGGGTCACTATGAGTCATAATCAACTCGATGACGATGAGTTTTTATGAATGGCACAACATTTAAGCACTCAGCTGTTAACCAAAGGTCAGCAGTTCAGACCCACCCAGTGGCCCCGCAGGAGGAAGACCTGGTGATCTGCTCCCACAAAGATCATAGCCTAGGAAATCCTATGGGGCAGTTCTACTGTGTCACATGGGGTGGCTATGAATCGAAAATCTACTCCAAGGCACCCAACAACAACAATTACCCACCCCCTGCCCCAGCATAGCCAACACCAAGCTGCCAGTGGCTTAACACCAGCTGGCAAAACTGTCAGAGGGTCTGCAGTTGGTCTCCTTTCTAAGCAGCTCCATCTAGCAGCCTCTCTTGGGATAAGGACTTCCTGTCTCCCCGATGGAAATGCTGTGGTCACGGCAGAGTTTCTGTGAGCTTCATCTGAGAAGAATGTTCTGGGTTCCTGGGAGAAGGAAGAGAGCTGGGGAAACCAAGAGATCCAGTTCGGATTTCAGCAAACCTTGTCCACTTTAAGATGGGGGTCTCTGCCAGGCTTCACAATCAAAAAAAAAAGAAAAAAGAAAAACTAAACTCATTGCCTTCGAGTTGACTCCGACTCAGAGCGACCCTCCAGGGCAGAGTAGAACTGCCCCGTAGGGTTTCCAAGGAGCGCCTGGTGGATTCAAACTGCTGACCTTTTGGTTAGCAACCATAGCTCTTAACAACAGGCTTCACAACAGTTCTAGGGATTTTCCAGCTCCTTCCTCTCTGCCCCCATCTGCCTGCCCCGGCAGGGGGAAGAGTCAGCCCAGTAAGTAGAGATCATTCATGTGACCTTAATTCCTCCTGTAACAGAAATACCACAAGCAGGTGGCTTGAAAGAACAGAAATTTATTTTCTCACAGTTCAGGAGGCTGGAAGTCTGAATTCTGGGCACCGGCTCTAGGGGAAGGCTTTCTCTCTGTGGGCTCTGGGGGAAGGTCTTTGTCCCCTCCTTTCAGCTTCTGTTCCATGACGAGCACCACGGGGCATCTATCTTCCCCATCTGTGCTTGCTTGTCTCTGTGTCTAATCCGTTCTTTTTATACCTCAGAAGTGATTAGTGATCCTAAAGGGATATGATCTAATTAACATAATCAAGAAAACCCTATTCTCAAATGGGAGGACATCCACAGGTATGTTGTTGGATGCCCTCAAGTAGATTCCCACCCATAATTACTCTAGAGGACAGCGTAGGACTGCCCCATAGTGTTTCTTAGGGTGTCATCATTCTGGGAGTAGATCGACACGTCTTCCTTCCAACAGAGCCTCCACTGGGTTTAAACTTTTGAACTTCGGGGCTAGCAGCCGAGCACTTAACTGATGTGCCACCAGGGCTCCCTTCCACACGTATAGGGGTGAGGATTTAGAGCACATATTTTGGGGGACACAATTCAATCCATAACACTTCCCCTTCTTAATTCCTCTCACACGTTACCCCTGAACTCTCCTGGTGCCTAAATCCCCACCTCCAAGGGTCCTGCTTTTGGCTGACAGTTCTCCACTCTGAGCAAACAGGTCTGAGAGGCCCGAAGGCTGCCCTGCCGTCCAGTCGCCTGCCCCAAGGAGGCCAGAGTGGAAGGCAGGATCTGGATGCGGTGGGGGCAGGGAATAGCTGCCAGTGTCAGGGGCACGGGCAGGAGTGAGGGCGGAAAGGAGACCTGAAAAGTACCAAATGCAGCTTCTCCTACGTTAAAATTTGCCCTGGAATGGCCCAGATAGGGAAAAACGTTCTATGAATAGAAAAATAAAGCTTTTCTGCACAGTTATCCATCAGCAACTAATAGGAACAAGAAAAGTAAATAAAATTGCAAAATAGAAACATTTTATTTGTATGCTTCCCACTTTCTGTTCCCCTTTTCGTCTCTGTCTGGCCTCCCATGTGTCCCTCCCCCTGACTTTTGACATCTATTAAGTACTGACTTCCTCCACTTAGGGGAGGATTTGATATCAGTCATTATCACTTTAGTATGAATTAGAAACCATCCTCTTAGAGTATTATGCACTTTGTTCTTAGGCTTCAGTGTGAAAAATAGGGTTTGTTCTGTTGTAGGGGAAAAACATCGTAAAGTTCAGTAAAGCAAAAAGAAAGTTTTATTCGGCATATATTCAAAAAGGACAAAAGTAAGAAGCGGACAAACAAGCTGCCAGAGCTAGAATGTCTGCCTGAGTCCAAGGAAATATCACAGAACCGACAAAAGTGGGAAAAATGGACAAGCACGCTGCCACAGCCCTGTCTGTCCAAGTCCAAAGAATGTCACAGAATAGGCAAGAGTGGGAAAACAGACAAGCATGCTACCACAGCCATGTCTGCCCGAGTCCAAAGACCAGTTACAGAGCCATCAGTATATATTAACATTACAAATGGGCAAAACCATTGAAAGCTTTGTCTTTTCACAGACTAGCTAGAATCTGTGATCCTACATGTTGAATCGTCTTTCTTAACGATCATTGGTACAGGTTTCAGTAACGACAGTCAGGAGGGTCTTCACTGGTAGATGCTGATAGAAAAGATAACAGTGGAAAGTCTTTTGTGTTCTGTCTGATGGGCTTTATGTGAGTTTCCCTAAAAGATGTTTTCCAAGATTATCTTAGCTATTCTCTTTATACCTCAGGGCCCAGTTGGTGTGTCCTTGCCAGTCCTTGTGAGCCCAGCTCCTGCTGGGTCACATTCTCTGTGCTCAAGGAGAGGGAATAACGACTCCAATACTATTTCTTAAATCAGTTCCCTGCTAAAGAAATTTAGGCCCAAAGGGAGCAGATGTTTGAGACAATTTTTGGTTGACGTTCCGGGTTGGAACAACCCCACGAGAAAGAAGTAATGGTGGAGCATGTGTCTGGAAGATCAGAAGCCTATGCGTCCTGTTCGCTCCACATGTTCATTTAATCCCTGCAGATTTAATGCCACCCTGATCATTAAAGGGGCACCCCTGACTGAGGAGGTGTTCCTAGGGTCCAGCCCGCCCCCAGCCCCGCCCAAGAACCAAGTCTCCCCTCTCGCCCCCTCCAGACACGAACCACCACCTACCGCAGATGTAAAGGTTGTATGGGAAGTCAGCGAACCCATAAAACACGGCAAAGGAGACTTCTTCACAAAGGACTCCACTTTGGGCTGAAATAGCCATTTTTAAGCCGTGTTCAGAGTTGCCATCCATGGGGGTGGGGGTTGGAGGGCCAGGAAAACTCGGGAAGAGGCGAGTTTCTGGGCCTCTCCCCTCTCCCCAGAGCCCAGTGTTTTTCTCTGTTCTAGACACCCAGATGCCAGCCTCTGAAACCACCATCTGGAAGCTGGGCTCTGCCTCTGAGACCGAGGCAGGCGGAGCCGCCAAAGGACCAGAAGCGAACCAAGGGCCTCCGGGGCCCCAGGGCAACGGGGTCTTTGGAGGGAGGCCAAGGCCATTCTGCAGGCTCCCCCGCTTAGGTGACTGGACACAGAAGGCGGCAGGGCCCGAAAGTTTAGGAAACGGAATTTGTGGGTGGATTTCAGGCCACATGGGTCACCCCAACTCACAGACGCTATGCTGCAGCCTTCTCCCCGTCTTTGTGTCTTTGTAGCTCTCCCTTCCCTCCCTCTACCCGCTCCTCTCGCTCCCCCTCCTCTCTCCTTCCCTTCCCCCTCCCCCTTCCTCCCCCCCTCTTCCTCTCTCTCCCTCTTGATTCTTCTCTCCCTCCCTCCATCTTCCACCTTTGCCTGGGTCCCTCCCCCCACTCTACCCATATCTCCTCCCTCCCCCTCCGTACCCCACCTCCCCATCTCTCCCCTCCTGTCCCCGTCCCTTCCCCATCTCCCCCATCTCTCTCCTCCCCATCTCGGTATTCCCCTCCTCCCTTCCCGTCCACATCACCCCCTCCGTCCTCGCCTCGTCTCCCGTCCCCCCTAGTACCTGTGGAATCCCCCAGAAGGCAGGCAGGAGGAGGATTCCAGAATCAACCCACACCACCTCCCGCCATGTGATACAGATGTGACCTGCATCAGCATGACCAGTTGGCCCTGTGCCTCTGGGTGCCCCTCTCCAACACTGGGCACCCTGGCATCCCTCTAGGGGAGTCCCCCCACCACCTTCAGTGACACTTCCTGCCTTCCTGGGGTGCTCAGAACCCCTGGGCCTCCGTGGGTGCCGAGCAGGTTCAAAGGGAGAGGCAGGAAGTGGGTTAGCCCACGGTGTGGAAACGCTGACTCACCGTCAGGCATTTCTCAACCACCCGCCCCGTCTGCTAACCTTGCTCTCCACACCCTGCCCCTGAAGTCGGGTCTCCCCAGCCCTGCCTCCTGCCAAGCTCAGCCCGGAAGATCCCTCGGCCCCTCTCTCCGCTGAGCACCAGCGCCCCCTTTTATGAGGAAGAAAAAGGAAAACTAGAGCCAAAAGGGAAAAAGCAAAGGAGACCTTGGGTCGCAGGAACAGAAGAAGCTGATCAAATCAGGGCAAAGGAAATTCTGTGTGGTTGGGCAGGTCAGAAAGGTCGCTCACCGTTAGTGTTTACTGCTTCTGTGCCAAACACGTTCCCTTCTTCTAAAACTAGTTTTCCGTGGTGTCCAGAGGATAAATCAATGTCATCACTTCAATGCTCTTTGATTTTAAGCAGTATTTTGAAGCTGAGCTCTTTAACCGTGTGCAGCACCCGGGAGCTGGAACAAGACCCTAACCACCCCCCACCCCTTAAAATCACCTCCACACATATACATCTGCAACAGCAGCGTGTTCATAAATGACATCACGAATCTATTCCACATGATCCTCCTTCTAGATCTTCTGTGAATCTACTCATTTGATAAGATTTTGTGTGATTACTAAGAGGTTCGTTTTTTTTAACAGCTTTATAAAGAACTAATTAGCATGCAATTCACTGCACATGGTTGAAGTGTACAATTTGAGAAGTGTACAATTTGGCTTCTGTACACCCCTGTGAAGGAACCCTGGTGGCACAGTGGTTAAAGTGCTCAGTTGCTCAGCAAAAGGTTGGTAGTTCGAACCCACCAGCTACTCTGCGAAAGAGAGACGTGGCAGTCTGCTTCCTTAAGGATGTACAGCCTTGGAAACCCTACCTACGGGGCAGTTTCACACTGCTCTATAGGGTCGTTAAGAGTTGGAATCTCGATAGCAGTGGGTTTGGATTTTATACCACCATGAAACCATCACCGCAAGATGAACGTATCCATAGCGCCAAAAGTTTCCTCCTCATGCCCTTTTGTATCTCCCCTGTCTTCCATCCCCAGAGAACCACTTCTCATTTCTAGGGATGTGTTGATGTATCAAAAATCATACGTACCACATTCACAATCAACAAAAGAATCCTTTTTGTTTATTTGTGTGCAGGTAAACCAAAAACCAAACCCACTGCCATCAAGTCGATTCTGACTCATAGCGACCCTAGAGGACAGTGTAGAACTGCCCCATAGGGTTTCTGAGGCTGTAATCTTTATGGAAGCAGACCGCCACATCTTTCTCCTGAGGCGCGGCTGGTGGGTTCAAACCGCCGAGCTTTCAGTTAGCAGCTGAGCGCTTTAACCACTGCCCCACCAGGGCTCCTCATTTTGCAGTTACGTGAGTTACTTTCATGTGATGTAGCTGACTGGAAGATAAGGAGAGCTCTTCTCTGTAGAATGACTAAGAATTCTGCAGATAATATTGGAGGACTTTTTCCTTTTTCAACCCAAATCATGCAGTGTTTCTAGGGATCTTTTTTTTTTTTTTTTTTTCCTTCGAGTACACTTTATTTTTCAGAGAAGTTGTCGGTTTACAGAGAAATTGAGCAGAAAGTACAGGACGGTTCCATATACTCACTGTCCTGTGGACACAGTTTGTCCTATTAGCAACAACTTACACTCCTGGGCTACATTTGTTACAATGGATGAACCAACATTGATACCTGGGTCCCCGGCTTGCATGAGGGTTCACTGTTTGGCCAGGTTTTTTTTTTTTTTTTTTTAACTTTGAAGGTAAAAGTTCTCACTTGCAAGAATATTGTCACATGATCGTTGAACAACATGATACGCGTAATTAATGGCACTAAACTGCATGTGTGAATATTGTAGAAACGGCAAATGTTCTGTTACCTGTATAAAACCAAAAAATCAAACCCACTGCCATCGAGTTGAGTCTGACTCATAGCGACCCTATAGGACAGAGTAGAAGTGCCCTGTAAGTTTTCCGAGGCTGTAAATCTCTGCGGAAGCAGACTGCCACATCTTTCTCCCACGGAGCTGTTGGAGGTTTCGAACCGCCACCCTTTGGGTTAGCAGTCGATGGCTTTAACCACTGTGCCTCCAGGGCTCCTCTGTTACCTATATACCTGCCAATAATTCTGTTACCTGTATACCGCATGCAGCGCTGAAGGTGCTCACTCGTCTATGCCAAGAAATTTGGAAGACCTCTTTGAAGTGTTCACAAGCAAAGATGTCACTTTGAGGACTAAGTGCGCCTGATCCAAGCTATGATGTTTTTGATTGCCTAATATGCATGTGAAAGCTGGACAATGAATAAGGAAGACCAAAGAAGAGCTGATGCCTTTGAATTACGGTGTCGGTGAAGACTATTGAATATACCACGAACTGCCAGAAGAACAAACAAATCTGTCTTGAGAGAAGTACAGCCAGAGTGTTCCCTAGAATCAAGGGCTGCGAGACTTCTTCTCGCATCCTTTGCACGTATTCTCAGGAAGGAGCAGTTCCTGGAAACGGACATCATGCTTGGTAAAGTGGAGGCTCAGTGAAAAAGAGGAAGACCTTCAATGTGGCTGCAACAATGAGCTCAAGCATAGCAAATGATTGTGAGGATGGTGCAGGACCAGGCAGTGTTTCGTTCTGTGGTACACAGGGTCGCTGTGAGTTGGAACCGACTCGATGTCACCCAACAATAACAATATACCTGCCAATCAAGCAATCAAAATTTATTATCACAAATATCACTGCAAGACGTGCCATTCATTTGCACGGGGCCTTGCACATTTAATAACACACCTTCTAAACGATGTCCTTCATAAAGTCTTACACTTTTCGAAAGCAGATCCAAACACATTTAAAGTCTGCGGCTTTCCATTTTATTAACCGTTTTCCTCCTCTGTCATTCCTGGAGCCTCCTGTTGCAGCAGTTGAACTTGGCCCACCTCTGTATTTTCTAAATCAGCATTTTTTTCTAATAATGTCACGACTATCATGAATCCCCAAAACGTCACACTTGTAACCGTCCTTTACAAAAACAAACTGAAAGTCTCAACACTTGCTATCAACAGAAACAATGGGTGACTTTTTCAACTACCTGCAAAGAATGATATAAGAAAATTCGGGTCTACGAGGGGACCGTCTTATACCAGGACATTTAATGAGGTTGTGAGAAGCACTGGGAAACCCTGCTGGTGCAGCAGTTAAGAGCTCGGCTGCTAATCGAAAGGTCGGCAGTTCGAATCCACCAGCCGCTCCTTGGAAGCTCTATGGGGCAGTTTTACTCTGTCCTATAGGGTCGCTCTGAGTCAGAATCAACTCGACAACAATGGGTTTGGTCTGGTTTAGTTTGCTGAGCATTGGAAGCCAATCACGTTTTCTGCACGACCCCTCCATTCACAACACTTCCTTCAGTTTTTCAAGGTGAAGACTTAGCCCTTCTCAAATGTTTTCTGTCCTTCTTGTTGGGTGCCGTCAAGTCGATTCCAAATCACGGTGACCCCATGTGTGATAGAGTAGAACTGCACTCCATAGGGTTTTCTTAGCTGTAATCTCTTCCAGACCAGATCTCCAGGCCTTTCTTTCATGGCACTGCTGGGTGTGTTGGAACCACCGACCTTGAGGTTAGTAGTCAAGCGCAAACTGCTGGCACCACCCAGGCTCCCTGTACCTCCTACTGCTTCCAATTAATTCATCAGCGAATATGTCAGAGAGAGTCCTTCCCATGCCCACCACCAGTGCTAACTCTGTCCAGGTGCCACATCTTCTCCAGCTCAGCCAACAATGACTGGTCTCAACTGTTCTTCCTTCTCCCGCTTTCACTTCCCTACGATCTCTCCAACCACAGCAACCTGGTGACCTTGTTTTTTTTTTATTGTACTTTAGACGAAGGTTTACAGAACAAATAGTTTCTCATTAAACAGCACACATATTGCCCTATGACGATGGTTAACAACCCCACGACATGTCAACACTGTCCCATCTCAACTTTGGGTTCCCGATCACCAGCTTTCCTGTCCCCTCCTGCCTTCTGGTCCTTGCCCCTGGCCCGGTGTACCCCTTTAGTCTTGTTATGGGGCTGTCTAATCTTTGGCTGAAGGGTGAACCTCGGGACTGACTTCATTACTGAGCTAAAAGGGTGTCGGGGGGCCATACTCTCGGGGTTTCTCCAGTCTCTTTCAGGCCAGTAAGTCTGGTCTTTTTTTGTGTTAGAATTTTGTTCTCCATTTTTCTCCAGCTCTGTCCGAGACACTCTGTTGTGATCCTGAAACCTGATGATTTTTTGAAGGAGAAAGTCAGGCCAGAAGTACCAGTGATTCGGTGGTGGAATCCTTGCCTTCCACACCAGAGACCCAGCTTGGACTTCCGGCTGATGAACCTCATATGCACCCACCACCTGTCTGTCAGTGGAGGCTGACGTGTTGGTAGGATGCTGGACAGGTTTCAGTGGAGCTTCCAAACTGAGACGAACTAGTACTTTCTAGGGGGCTGGGTGGAGCAACGATTTGCACTCAACCACTGATCAAAACGTTGGCGGTTCAAAAGGCCTGTTGCGGTGTAACACACGGAGCCCTGGTGGCACAGTGGTTAAGAACTCCACTGTTAACCCAAAGGTCAGCAGTTCAAATCTACCAGGCGCTCCTTGGAAACCCTATGGGGCAGTTCTACTCTGTCCTACAGGGTCACCATGAGTTGGAGTCAACTCAACTGCAGTGGCTTTGATTTTTGATTAGAGTCCACCCAGAGGTTCCTCGGAAGAAAGGCCTGGTGATGTACATCCCAAAAACAAGCCACTGAAAACCGTACAGAGCACGGATCTACTCTGACACACATAGGGGCACCATGAGTTGGGGTCAACTCAATGGCAACTGGTTTACTAGTTGATCTGAAGTTCTCTCTTCCCAACCCCAGGGATCTCCCAACTTAGGATGCCATCTTGCATCCCAGCCATGACTAACTTCTCCTTCCTGGTCAAAGCAAAGAGAAAACTCTGGCACTTCCAGTCCCCTTGAACGCCCCCTGCCATGTAGCTCCGGATGTTGCAGAGAAAGGTTCACGCATCCTCAAAATAAGTAGTCGCACGGTAGCTGTTGTTGTTTATTCCCATTGAGTCGGTCCCTGACACTCTCCGTGTAACGGAATGAAACACTGCCTGGTCCTGCGCCATCCCATGATTGAACCGTCATGATCCACAAGAAATTCACTGGCTGATTTTCAGAAGTCAGTCGCCAGACCTTTCTTCCTAGTCCCTCTTCGTCTGGAAGCTCCATGGAAACCTGTTCAGCATCACAGCAACTCACAAGTCTCCACGGACAGACGGGTGGTGGCCGCACATGAGGTGGACTGGCCGGGAATTGAACTCAGGTCTCCCACATGGGAGGCAAGAATTCTACCACTGAACCACCACCTCCACACCTGTGGGAGAAGAAACCCTGTGAGACCTTTGTCACCAGTATGGAGAGACTTGGGATGTCAATTACTCAGTTATGATGTGGGGCAACTATTTCCTAGGTGCTCCTACAGGTCCCCTCTGTCCACGAGGAAACAGAACAGCATGCTTTGCCCCAAAAAAGCCCCTTTAAATTAAGGATTTGTGAGCTCGTCATCATGGTGATGAACCTGGAGAACCTAGACCAGAACCGGGCATCACCTCTAGGTGACCCTAGGGGCTGGATAACCAGTCCCATGTCACCGAGCAGAGAGAAAGGTCCCAGAGCAAGGGCACAGGATGGGTCATCTGGGATGGAGCCCAGAATGTTCTAGAACATGGGGAGAAGAACCAACAGACAGGTCATGCCGATGGATAAAGCACTCAGCTGCTAGATGAAAGGTTGGAAGTTTGAGTCCACTCAAAGATGATGCGGAAGAAAGGCCTGGTGGTCTACTTTTGGAAAATCAGCCATTGGGAACCCTATGGAGAACATTTCTACTCTGACACACATGGGGTCACCATGAGTCAGGGTCAATTCAATGGCAACTGGTAGATAGACAGATAGACAGATGGGTAGGTGGGTTAGGTGGGTTAGGTGTAGGTGGGTTAGGTGGGTAGATGGATGGACAGATAGGTAGATAGGCACATAGATACATATACATATAGATGGTTAACATGCTCAGCTGCTAAACAAAAGCTTGGAGGTTCAAGTCCACCCAAAGATGATGCAGAAGGAAGGGCTGGTGGTCTACTTCTGGAAAATCAGCCCTATGGAGAACACTTCCACTCTGACACACATGGGGTCACCATGAGTCAGGGTTAATTCAATGGCAACCGGTTGATAGATACATAGAATATATATAAAATACAGACCGTTATATGTGGAGCCCTGGTGGTGCAGTGGTTAAGAGCTCAGTTGTTAACCAAAAGTTCAGCAGTTCAAATCCACCAGCGGCTCCTTGGAAACACAGTGGAGCAGTTCTCCTCTGCCCTATAGGGCAGCTATGAGTCAGAATTGGCTTGACGGCAACAGGTTTGGTTTGGGTTTTTTTTTTTTTAATATGCGGTGCAAACAGTAAACGTGCTTGGCTGTTCACCAAAAGGTTGGAGGTTTGAGTCCACCCGGCAGAGCCTAAGAAGAAAGGCCTGGCAATCTACTTCTGAAACAATCAGCCACTGAAAATTCTATGGAGCTCAGTTCTACTCTGACACACATGGGGTTGCCATGAGTGGGGCTGACTCAATGACAACCAGTTTTGGTTTAGAGACAAAGTATGTGGGAGAGGGAGCAGAGATACCCCACTGCCAAAAGGGGAAGTCGAGGATGTTCACAGAAGATAACAGACAGCTCGAGGGTGCAAACGCTTCCTGTGAACCAAGATGATAACACCAGCCGGGCCACACATGGAAAAGGAAGAGGCACTTGATAAAACGTTCAGTGCTTCTGTAAATGCTGATCCAGGGGAGGATGCTCTCCGAACAAAGAAGAGATTCTCAGTAAGACGATTTCCATTGCACAACCCGCAGCAGCCAGCCGGACAGCGCCCTGGAGCAACACTGGTCCATCGCCATAACGAGCTGCAGAACTAGCCCCCACGTAAGTCGACTTCATCCCCACTTTTAGGGATGGTTGTTAGCTGTCATCAAGTTGGACCCCAGACTAATGGCGACCTCAAGCACAATGGAAGGAAACGCTGCCCAGCCCTTCACCATCCCCATGATCGGTTGTGGATTGAACTGTTGTGCTCCACAGGGTTTTCGTGGGCTGATTGTCTGAAGTAGATCGCCAGGCCTTTCTTCCTAGTCTGTCTTAGTCTGGAAGCTCCGCTGAAACCTGTTCAGCATCACAGCCACACACAAGCCTCCACAGACAGACGGGTGGTGGCTGCACATGAGGTGCATTGCACATGAGGTGCATTGGCCAGGAATCGAACCCAGATCTCCCACAGTGAATTTAGTAAATCAGATCATCACCACAGAAATCTGGTGAAAATGTAAATTTGGTTTTAGCAGGTCCAGGTGGGGCCAAGATTCTGCATTTCCAACAGGCTCCCAGGTGATGCTGATGCTGCTGGTCCATGGACCCCACTTTGAGTTGCGAGTTCTTTGCCACTTCAGAGTTTTAAGGACTTTACTGCACCTCCTTTTACGTCATTGAGCATCTTCTGACACGCATGGGGTCGCCATGAGTTGGGCTTATCTCAACGGCAACTGTTTTTGTTTTTTTGCCAATGTATCTATGTGGCATAGTGGTTAACATGAGGTGCATTGGCCGGGAATGGAACCCGGGTCTCCCGCGTGGGATTCGAGAGTTCTTCCGCTGTGGCGCCATTCCATCATGGCAGTAACAAAGTAATGGGGGAAAAACCCATGGCAGCTTTGTCTGTTGCAGGAAGAAGGGAGAGGAAAAGGGTGGGCCTTTGATGGAAAAACTGCAATAGGGTCAGGGAAAAGAACAAAGGACTTGGTGGGATCTCTGTCTCATGGGTTTGTAGACTGAGAAGCCAAGGTGGTGGGCATGGGGGTTGTTGAGTTGGGCTGATGTGCGTGGGGGGCTGTCTCACCTTGCCCACTCAGCTCTGTGTTCGGAATATTCTTAAACTATCAAAGTCACCGAGAGTCAGTCTGTCCTGTCTGCTCAGGCAAATGGTTTCAAAATATGAGTCCAGAGCCCTCAGGTCGGAAAAAAAAGCTGACGGTTAAACCAGAAGGGGCAGTGAACTTTCCCAGGCATCCACCTTCGGCCAGGTGTTGCCATTTTCACCTGCCCAGGTGTATCCACCTTCAGCCCAGGTGTTGCTAGTTTGCACCTGCTTCGGGTGTATCCATCTTCTGCTCAGATGGATCCACCTTCTGCCCAGGTGTTGCCTTTTACACCTGCGGTCCCTCCCCAGGGGGTTCAAGATAGTGCAGAGCGGCCATTCTCAGATGCCCCTCTGGGGTCTTGTTAAAAATGCAGATTGTAGTCCTGCAGGTCTGGGGTCAGAAGACATGCTGATTTCCCACCAGCTCCCAGGTGACGGCCCAGTGAGGTGGCCCAGGAGACGGAACATGGCTTGAGTGGGGCAGGAGCAAGGAAGACAGAAAGACCTCCTGAGGAAACAGTCCCAGGACAGGTGGTAGGCAGAGGCTGGGATGGGGCAGAACTGGACCTTTCTCCACTGTCCTGAGCAGAGCCCAGCCATGTCTGCAGCCAGCAGGGTTGGGCAAGTCCTCAAGAAATCACCTGCATTCCAATTGACAGCTCAGGTGATTGCACCCGTGACCTTGAAGAGTTTAGCAGGAGGGGAAAGGCGAGAACTAGGTCAAAGGCAAGAGGGCATGGGTTCAGTGCTAGAATTCTCACCTTCCATGCAGGAGATCCACCCAGCACATCACAGAAGCAAAGACCTGATGATCTGCTTCCAAAAAGATTACAGCCTAGAAAGAACAATGGAGCAGTTCTACTCTGTCACATGAGGTCACTGAGTCAGAATCGACTTGATGGCACTCAACAACAACAACAACATATTATATGTTACGTGCTCTATCTTCCACCCTCCGTCTTGTCTCCACCCTCAGCCTTGCGTCCACCCTCCGTCTTGTCTCCACCCTCAGCCTTGCGTCCACCCTCCGTCTTGTCTCCACCCTCATTCCTCCTTTTGTCTCTATCATCCACCTTGTATTTGACATCCATTCTGTATCCTTCCTCCATTTTGTATTCACCCTCCATTCACCACCTTGTATCCATTCTCTGTCTTGTATCTAGACTCACCATCTTGTATCCGCCCAGCATCTTCTCTCCATACTCCATTTTGTATCCACCCCCAATCTTTAATCCATCCTCCATCTTGTCTCCACCCACCATCCCGTCTCCACCCTCCATCTTGTCTCCGCCCTCCATCTTGTCTCCACCCTCCATCCCGTCTCCAACCTCCATCCCGTCTCCACCCTCCATCTTGTCTCCACCCTCCATCCTGTCTCCACCCTCCATCCTGTCTCCACCCACCATCTTGTCTCCATCCTCCATCTTGTCTCCATCCTCCATCCTGTCTCCACCCACCATCCTGTCTCCATCCTCCATCTTGTCTCCACCCATCATCTTGTCTCCATCCTCCATCTTGTCTCCATCCTCCATCCTGTCTCCACCCACCATCCTGTCTCCATCCCCCATCCCATCTCCATCCACCATCTTGTCTCCATCCTCCATTTTGTCTCCACCCTCCATCTTGTCTTCATATGCTATCTCACTGGGATGGAGAGATTCTATCCCACTCCAAAACTATGGGAGTTCCAGGGCGGTGCAAACTGTTAATGTGCTCAGCTGCTAACGAAAAATTTAGAAGTTCGAGTCCACCCAGAGGTGCCTTGGAAGAAAAGCCTGGTGATCTACTTCTAAAAGATCAGCCACTGGAAACCCTGTGGAGCACCGTTCTACTCTGATGCACATGGGGTTGCCATGAGTCAGAGATGGCTTGACCATTCTTGTTTGGTTTTGTTTTTATGTTTGTACTCAATTTGTTTGGGATTTAAGAAAAGTAGTCTTTGCACAAAAGGGCAATGGTGGCTCAGTGGTAGATTTCCTGCCTTCCGCACCTGAGACCCAGGTTCAATTCCCAGCCAATGCACCTCATGCACAGCCACCACCCGTCTATCCATGGAAGCTTCTGTGTTACTGTGATGCTGAACAGGTTTCAATGAAACTTCCAGACTAACATGGACTAGGAAGAAAGGCCTGGCAATCTACTTCCAAAAATCAGCCAGTGAAAACCCTACGGATCTCAATGGTCTGATCTACAGCCAATAATGGGGATGGTGCAGGACTGGGCAACATTTTGTTCCATTGTGCATGGGGTCACAATGAGTCAGGGGTGACTCTATGGCAGCTAACAACAACAAGACAAGAGCCCTTATGGAGCAGTGGTGATTCAGTGGTTGTCTTAGTTATCCAGCACTGCTGTAACAGAAATACCACAAGCGGGTGGCTTTAACAAACAGAAGTTCATTCTCTCACAGTCTAGGAGGCTGGAAGTCTGAATTCAAGGTGCCAGCTCCAGGGGAAGGTTTTTTCTATCAATTCTGGGGGAAGGTCTTTGTCATCAATCTTGCCCTGGTCTAGGAGCTTCTTTGCGCAGGAACCTTGGGTCCAAAGGACACGATCTGTTCCTGGACTACTGCTTTCTTAGTGGTATGAGGTCCCCCGCGTCTCTCTGTTCACTTCTCTCTTTTATATCTCAAAAGAGATTGGCTTAAAACACAGCCTAATCTTGTAGACTGAGTCCTGCCTCATTAACATAACTGCCTCTAATCCCACCTCTTCAACATCATAGAGATAGGATTTACAACACATAGGAAAATCACCTCAGATGACAAAATGGTGGACCATCACACGATACTGAAAATCGTGGCCCAGCCAAATTGACAGATATTTCTGGGGGACACAATTCAATCCACGACAGTGGTAGAACTCACACTTTCCATGCAGGAGACCCGGGTTCGATTCCCAGCCAATGCATCTCAAGTGCAGCCACCACCCGTCCGTCAGTGAAGGCTTCCATGTTGCTGTGATGCTAAACAGGTTTCAGTGGAGCTTCCAGACTAAGACGGACTAGAAAGAAAGGTCTGGTGAGTCATAGGGCCAGCCAGCATTCTAATGTTTGCAATAGTCCCTGGAGGGCACAGAGTCCCTTCAGATCAGTCTGTGGTCATTGCAGTTAGTATCTAGGGTAGTCTCCATACCCATAACCGTTCGTCTGGAAGCCCAGCTCCTTGGTAAGTAATGGCGGGGTTGGGCGTTTACACAGGGCTTCCCCTTCACCCTCAAAGCTTGAGCGTCCCTGACAAGGAACATCAGGAACTACCTCTGGGATTCTACAGAGGGAACCTGGCAGGAGGGAGACAGCATCTGAGAGGCCAGAACCTACCAGTGGCACCCTCACTGGGTTGCTGTTAGTTGGTGTCAAGTGGGCACTGACTCATGACGACCCTGTGCAAAACAGAGCAAAAAGTTACCGGGTTCTGCAACATCCTCATGATCATTGGACTGTCTGAGTCCATGGTTGCAGCCACTGTGTATTTTGACTGCCTTCCAACCCAGGAGGCTCATCTTCCAGCACTATATCCGGCAATGTTCTGTTGTGATCCATAGGGTTCTCGCTGGCTGATTTTCAGAAGTAGATGCCCAGACCTTTCCTCCCAGTCTCTTTCAGTCTGGAAGCTCTGCTGAAAACAGCCCACCACGGGTGACCCTGCTGGTGTCTGAAATACTGGTGGCGCAGTTTCCAGCATCACAGCAACAGGCAAGACACCACAGTCCAACAGATGGGGGATGGAAGGACCCAGCAGTGAAGCTGAAATGAAATGATCATTGTCAGGTCACACAGGGGTGGGGGAGCCAGACCCCCATCACATGCTAAGCTCTGACGTAGACTTGTAAACCAAATAGAGCCCCCGGGGACATACAGGAGCCTCTTAGCTCTCGTGGTGGTGGTCGCTGATGTTAGCTGCATTGGGTCGGCTCTAACTCAGGACAACCTTCTGTGTAACAGAATGGAAGATTGCCTGGTCCTGAGCCATCTTCATGATTACCATTGTTGTTAGTCGCCATCGAGTCGATTCCGACTCACCACAACCCCATGTGTGCAGAGTGGAACTGCGCTCCACAGGGTTTTCAAGGCTGTGACCTTTCAGAAGCAGATAGCCAGGCCTTTCTTCTGAGGCACCTTTGGGTGGGTTCGAACCACCAACCTCTTGGCTAGTCATTGAGTGCTTAACTGTTTGTGCCACCATGTTAGAGGCTGGCTAAAGTGACCCCAGAGAACCATCTGGGGATTCCTCCGGCAGTAAATGAGATGAGAAGGGTGGTCTCTGGCCTTGGCATGGGACCTCTGACTTGGTGTCTGCTTTTCGGGTGTTTCAGGTCCTGGCCTGGGCTGCGGCATGGTGACCCTGCTGGACCTTGTGTGGTTCTGGATGTTTGTAGCCCCGGTGTGCTGCCAACCAGAGCAGTACCATGGTAGGTGTGGACCCACTTTCCCATGTCGGGGGCTGGGATGGGGTGAAACCTCACCTGTAGCATTTGAAGAGGACTAGGGGTTAGAATGTCCCTATGCCAGATAAAAACAAACCCAGACGTAGATGGGGAGAGGCTTTATTCAGAGAGAAAGACAATTTCAAGGGGATGAGGGACTATTAAGGAGCCCTGGTGGCGCAGTGGTTAAGCACTTGGCTGCTAACTGAAACGTTGGTGGTGCAAACCCCCCCAGAGGCTACAAGGGAGAAACGACCTGGCTATCTCTTCCGTAAAGACTAAACTCTTTGCTGTCAAGTTGATTCCAGCTCATAGTGACCTCATATGACAGAGTAGAGCAGCCCCATAGGGCATTCTAGGCTGTGATCTTTACAGGGCAGCCCTGGTGGAGCAGTAGTTAAGTGCTCAGCTGCCAACCAAAACGTCGGCGGATCAAACCCGCGAGCTGCTCCACGGGAGAAAGACGTGGCAAAAATTACAGCCCTGGAAACCCTATGAGGCAGTTCTACTCTGTCTTATAGGGTTGCCGTGAATCAGAACCAACTCGACGGCAGCTAACAAGCAGCATAGCATGGGGAGGGGGTTCCTTTGCTGTAAGCCATGTAACTGAACACAGAAGGTGGGGGGCTTATTTTAACCATCAGGTGAATTCAGCTTTGTCCCTTGACCTGGCCCACAACCACCATCAACCGCACACCACCTCCCCACCCCGGAGGAAACCAGGTGAACTTGACACCTTGGAGGGGTCCCCTTGGGGGAAAAGAGCAACCACACCCTCCCCCATCCTGAATATCCGGAATGAAAAGTTACTCACAGCAATCAAAACATGATAATGAACAAGACGAGCCCTGGTGGCGCAATGGTTAAGCACTCAGTTGCAAACCGAAAGGTTGGCAGTTTGAACCCGCTCAGCAGCTCTGGAGGAGAAAGACCTGGCCATCTGCTCCCGTCAAGATCACAGCCTAGGAAACCCCATGGGGCTGTTCTACTCTGTTACATGGGGTCACAGTGAGTCAGAATCAACTCGAGGGTGCATAAAAAAAAATGACGATGTCCCTCTCATACTTACAGAACATCTCTCATCGGCTGTATCTGTAACATCAGCTGGGGGCCGGGTTTTCACTCGACACCTGCTTTGTAACATCTCGGGAAAGAAAAATGGCTCTCCTATCATAAACTTAAAGCTAGATCCAAGACGGAAAATTTTAAGGTGGAATTGCAGGAGAAATGTGACTCAGGAGGTGTGTAAAATACAAACCCCTCTGGAAACTTTCTGCATCCCAAAGACACAGGTGGGTGCTGGTGGAAAGATCTATCCTTTGCTTTCTGCACACCTTGCATTTTCCCGTCATGCCCCCTCGGGTCCCCTCCCTCATTTCTTGTCGAACTGTTCTTGATCTGTGTCTCTGTCATCTAGTGCTGCTGTAACAGAAATACCACAAGTGGATGGCTTTAACAAAGACAAATTTATTCTCTCACAGTCTAGGAGGCTAGAAGTCCCAATTCAGGGAGCCAGCTACAAGGGAAGTCTTTCTCTCACTGTGCGCTCGGGGGGAAGGTACTTGTCATCAATTTCCCCCTGGTCAAGGAGCTTCTCAGAGCAGGGACCCCGAGTCCAAAGGATGCACTCTGCTCCCGGTGCTTCTTTCTTGATGGTGTGAGGTCCCTCTCCTCTCTGCTCGCTTCTCTCTTTCATATCTCAAAAGAGATTGGCTGTAAACACAACCCAATCTTGTAGATTGAGTCCTGCCACACTAATGTAACTGCCGGTAATCCTACCTCATTAACATCATAGAGGTAGGATTTACAACACATAGGATGATTACATCAGATCACAAAACGGAGGACAACCACACAGTGCTGGGAATCACGGCCTAGCCAAGCTGACACACATTTTGGGGGTACACAGTTCAAGACATAACAATCTGCTTCCATGTAAACCAGTTGCCATCGAGTGGACTCCAACTCATGGCATCCTCAAGTGTGTCAGAGTAGAACTGTGCTCCGTGGGGTTTTCAGTGGCTGATTTTCAGAAGATCGCCAGGCCTTTCTTCTGAAGCACCTCTGAGTGGACTCCAACCTCCAACCTTTGGGTTAGCAGTGGGGCACGTTAACAGTTTGCACCACCTGGGGACTCCTGCTCCTTCGTAGTGGGGTGTGATGGTTAATGTTGTGTGTCAACTTGGCTGAGCCATGATTTTCAGTGGTTTGGCAGTTGTATAATGATGTGATCACCTCTGTGATGAGATCTGATATAATGTGATCACCTCCATGATGGGATCTGCTGGCAAGGCTCATGGGCTTTTGCTTACTCTGGATCCTGCAGCTGGCTCCTGTTTATCTGACCTTGGGTTCTTGGGACCTGAGCTAGCAGCTTACCTGTCATCTTGCCTGCTGATCTTGGGATTGGTTGATTTTCAGGGCCTGTGTGAACAAGAGCCCTGTTGTCTGACCTGCCGATCTTGGGTTCATCACCCCCTTCAGATACATGAGGCAGGAGAAGCCTCCAGCCTGACACACGGACTTGGGACTTTCCAACCTCTACCACTGTGTGAGCCATTTCCTTGATGTAAATCTCTCTCTACTTATATGTAGATGCTTCACTGGTTTTGCTTCTCTAGAGAACCAAGCTGAAGACTTGGGGGTAAATTTTATGCACTAAATTTTATGTGTCCCCCACACATCTGTCAGTTTGTCATACTGTGGGGGCTTGTGTGTTGCTGTGACGCTCGAAGCTATGCCACCAGTATTCAAATACCAGCACGGTCACCCATGGCAGACAGGTTTCAGCTGAGCTTCCAGACTAAGACAGACTAAGAAGAAGACCCGGCAGTCTACTTCTGAAAAGAATTAGCCAGTGAAAAGCTTACGAATAGCAGCAGAACATTGTGTGATATAGTGCCGGAAGATGAGCCTCCCCCTCCCCCAGGTTGGAAGGCACTAGAAAGAAGACTGGGGAAGAGCTGCCTCCTCAAAGTAGAGTCGACCTTAATGATGTGGGTGCAGTCAAGCTTTCAGGACCTTCATTTGCTGATGTGGCAGGACTCAAAATGAGAAGAAATGGCTGCCAACATCCGTTAATAATTGGAACATGGAATATACGAAGTATGAATCTAGGAAAATTGGAAATCGTCAAAAATGAAATGGAACACAATCATATGGTCTGCTGTGCCGGGAATGACAACTTGAAGAGGAATGGCGTTGCATTCATCGTCAAAAAGAACATTTCAAGATCTATGCCGAAGTACAACGCTGTCAGCGATAGGATGATATCCCTACGCCTCCAAGGAAGACCAGTTATACGACTATTACTCAAATTTACCCACCAACTGCTAAGTTCAAACGTGAGGAAATTGAAGACTTTTACCAACTTCTGTAGTCTGAAATCGATCGAACATACGATCAGGATGCACTGATAATTATTGGTGATTGGAACACGAAAGTTGGAAACAAGAAGTATCTGTAGTTGGAAAATATGGCCTTGGTGATAGAAAAGAAGCTGGTGATCGCATGGTAGAATTTTGCAAGACTAACGACTTCTTCATTGCAAATACCTTTTCTCAACAACATAAATGGGGACTATACACGTGGACCTCACCAGATGGAAAACACAGGAATCAAATCAGCTACATCTGTGGAAAGAGATGATGGAAAAGCTCAAAATCATCAGTCAGAACAAGGCCAGGGGCCGACGGTGGAACAGACCATCAGTTGTTCACATGATAGTTCAAGTTGAAACGGAAGAAAATTAGAACAAATCCACAAGAACCAGAGTAGGACCTTGAGTACATCCCACCTGAATTTACAGACCATCTCAAGAATAGATATGACATGTTGAACGCTAATGACCTAAGAACACACGAGTTGTGGAATGACATCAAGGACATCATATGTGAAGAAAGCAAACAGTCATTTTAAAAAGACAAGAAAGAAAAAAAAGACCAAAATGGATGTCAGAAGAGACTCTGAAACTTGCTCCTGAACGTTAAGCAGCTAAAGCAAAAGGAAAAAATGGTGAAGTAAAAGAGCTGAACAGAAGATTTCAAAGGGCAACTCTAGAAGACAAAGTAAAGTATTGTAATGATCTGGAGATAGAAAACCAAAAGGGAAGAATATGCTTGGCATTTCTCAAGCTGAAGGAACTGAAGAAAACATTCAAGCCTCGAGTTGCAAAACTGAAGGATTTTATGGGGAAGATATTAAACGATGCAGGAAGCATCAAAAGAAGATGGAAGGAATACACAGAGTCACTGTATCAAAAAGAATTTGTTGATGTTCAATCATTTCAGGAGGTAGCATATGATCAAGAACTGATGGTACTGAAGGAAGAAATCCAAGCTTCACTGAAGGCATTGGCAAAAAAAAAAAAACAAGGCTCCAGGAACTGATGGAATACCAATTGAGATGTTTCAACAAACGAATGCAGCACTGGAAGTGCTCACTCATCTATACCAAGAAATCTGGAAGACAGCTACCTGGCCGACCAACTGGAAGAGATCCATATTTATGCCTATTCCAAACAAAGGTGATCTAACCGAATGCAGAATTTATCGAACAATATCCTTAATATCACACACAAGTAAAATTTTGCTGAAGACCATTCAAAAGTGGCTGCAGCAGTACATTGATAGGGAACTGCCAGAAATTCAAGCCAGATTCAGAAGAGGATGCGGAACCAGGGATATCATTGCTGATGTCAGATGGATCCTGGCTGAGAGCAGAGAATACCAGAAAGATGTTTACCTGTGTTTTATTGACTATGCAAAGGCATTCGATTGTGTGGATCATAACAAATTATGGATAACACTGTGAAGAATGGGAATTCCAGAACACTTAAGTGTGCTATGGATTGAATAGTGTCCTCAAAAAATATGTGTCAACTTGTCTAGGCCATGATTCCCAGTATTGTGTGGTGGTCCTCTGTTTTGTGATCTGATACGATTTTCCTAGGTAGTGTAAATCCTAATCTCTGCCTGTGGTTAATGAGGCAAGATCAGGTTATATTAAAGAGGATTAGGGTGGGATGCAGCACTGTTACTCAGGTCACAGCCCTGATCCTATGTAAGGGGAGTTTCCCTAGAGTGTGGCCTGCACCATCTTTTATCTTACAAGAGATAAAAGGAAAGGGAAGTGAGCAGAGAGAGGGGGAACCTTATACCACCAGGAAAGAAGAGCCAGGAGTGGAGTGTGTCCTTTGGACCCGGGGTCCCTGTGCTGAGAAGCTCCTAGACAGGGGGAAGATTGATGACAAGGACCTTCCCCCAGAGCCCACAGAGAGAGAAAGCCTTCTCCTGGAGCTGACACCCTGAATTTGGACTTGTAGCCTACTAGACTGTGAGAGAATAAATTTCTCTTTGTTAAAGCCACCCACTTGTGGTCTTTCTGTTAGAGCAGCACTAGATAACTAAGATGATAAGTAACTGATTTTCCTGCCTGCAGGTCTTAAGAAATTCTTCATAATCTGTGTAATTCCCAAGATTTCCTCTTGGAGTGGGCTTTATCCCCGCCAGCCTCCCCAGCTTTCTTGTTTCAAAACCCACGCTTTCTCTTGTTTTAGGGTTTCAAAGCAACTGGAGTTTGTTTTTCTTTTTTTTTTTTTGAAGTAAGTTATTTTCATGAGTTTCTGTTGCAGGTTTAGAGAAGTCCTCTCCTTCTTTCCTATGCCAGAATATCTTCCCAGACTGCCTGTGTTTGACCTGTTCACTCATATTTGAACCGAAGGAGAGGTCCCTCGGGTACACAAATGGTTAACATGCTCCACTGCTAATCAAAAGTTTGGAGGTTTGACCTCAACAACAACAAGACAAATAACCCAGTTAAAAAATGGGCAAACGATACGAACAGGCACTTCACCAAAGAAGATATTCAGGCAGCTAACAGACACATGATCGTGATCATTAGCCATTAGAGAAAAGCAGATCAAAACTACAATGAAATATCATCTCACCCCAACACGGCTGGCATTCATCCAAAAAACACAAAATAACAAATGCTGGAGAGGTTGTAGAGAGACTGGAACACTTATACACTGTTGGTGGGAATGTAAAATGGTACAACCACTTTGAAAATCGATTTGGCGCTTCTTTAAAAGCTAGAAATAGAAGTACCATCCAGCAATCCCACTGCTTGGAATATATCCTAGAGAAATAAGAGCCATCACACCGATAGATGTAGGCACACCCATGTTCATTGCAGCACTGTTCACAATAGCAAAAAGATGGAAACAACCTAGGTGCCCATCAACAGACGAATGGATAAACAAATTATGGTATATCCACACAATGGCATACCACACAACGACAAAGAACAACGGTGAATCCGTGAAACATAACGTGGAGGAAGCTGGAGGTCATTATGCTGAGTCAATTTGGTCAGTCACAGAAGGACAAATATTGTATAAGACCACTATTATAAGAACTCAAGAAAAGGTTTAAACACAGAAGAAACCATTCTTTGATGGTTACGAGGGTGGGGAGGGAGAATGAGGGTTATTTACTAACTAGATAGTAGATAAGAGTTATCTTAGGTGAAGGGAAGGACAGCACTCACTACAGCAGAAGCGAGCACAATTGGACTAAACCAAAGCTAAGAAGTTTCCTGAATACAATCAAACACCTCAAGGGACAGAGTAGGAGGGGTAGGGGTCTGCTTTTAGGGGACATCTAGGTCACCTGGCATAACAAAGCTTATTAAGAAAATGTTCTGCATCCTACTTTGGTGAGTGGTGTCTGGGGTCTTAAAAGCTTGCAAGCGGCCATCTAAGCTGCATCAGTTGGTCCCAACTCACCTGGAGTAAAGGAGAATGAAGAACACCAAAGACACAAGGGAAATATTAGCCCAAGAGACAGAAAGGGCCACATAAACCAGAGACTTCATCAGCCTGAGACCAGAGGAACTAGATGGTGCCTGGCTACCACCAATGACTGCCCTGACAGGGAACACAACAGAGAGTCCCTGATGGAAGAGGAGAAAGGTGGGGTGCAGAACTCAAATTCTAGTAAGAAGACCAGACTTAATGGTCTGAGTGAGACTGGAGGTACCCTGGAAACATGGCCCCCAGATTCTCTATCAGCCCAGAACTAAAACAATTTCTGAGGCCAACTCTTCAGACAGGGATTGGACTGGACTGTGGGACATAAAGTGATACTCGTGAGGAGTGTGCCTCTTAGCTCAAGTAGATACAGGAGGCTAAACAGGCAGCTTCTGTCTGAAGGTGAGATGGGAAAGCAGAGAGGGTCAGGAGCTGGTTGAATGGACACAGGGAATCAGGGGTGGAAAGGAGGAGTGTGCTGTCACAGTATGGGGAGAGCAATTAGAGTCACATAACATGTATGTATTAATTTTTGCATGGGAATAAATTTAAAAAAAAAAAGTTTGGAGGTTTGAGTCCACCTACAGGCACCTCAGAAGAAAGGCCTGGTGATCTACTTCTGAAAAAACAGCCATTGAAAACCCTATGAGCACAATTCTACTCTGCAACACATGGGCTGCCATGAGTCAGACACAGCTCAGTGACAACTAGTTTGTAGTTCGAATCCACCAGCCGCTCCTTGGAAACCCTGTGGGGCAGTTCTACTCTGTCCTATAGGGTCGTTATGAGTTGGAATCAACTTGATGGCAACAAGTTTGGTTTTTCCTTTGTTTGTTTTTATGTATACAGTATATAAATACCTTTACCACAATTTAAAAAAAAAAAAAAAAGCAGGTCTGGGAGTTCTCATTGGACTGAATTAGGTCAAAGGAAGGATAAACTCTAGGTTACAAATTTGCCTTTTTCTGTCTTTTTATATAAGCAAGGTCATACAATATTTGTCCTTTTGTGACTGACTTATTTCACTCAGCAAAATGTCCTCCAGCTCCATCCATATTGTTCCATGTATCAAGACTTCATTTCTCCTACTGGCTGAGTAATATTCCATTGTATGTCTGTACCACATTTTGTTTCTCCATGCACCTGTTGACGGGCAGTTAGGCTGCTTCCACCATTTGGCTATTGTGAATAGTGCTGCATTGAACGTTGGTGTTCACATCTCTTTGTGAGTCTCTGCTTTCAAGTCCTTTAGACACACACCTACAAGTGGAATTGCCGGGTCACATTTGCTCTTGACTGATCTTTTACAGGTCCAGGAAGACGGCACCCACTATTGCACGTTTCCAAATGCCTTATTGCATCAAGGCGCCCTCCTGAGCGTGGCTGTCACTTCTGACGGGGACACATTTCAGGAGGTCTTGATCTTCAATAACTCAGGTGAAGAAGTGTTATCTGTCACCAACAGTGGGTCGGAGTCCTTGGCTGGCGCAAACAGTTAAGCGCTCCACTACCAGTTGAAAGGTTGGAGGTTGGAGTCCACCCAGAGGTGCCTAAGAAGAAAGGCCCGGCAAACTACTTTTGAAAAATAAGCCATTGGAAACCCCGCGGAGCACAGTTCTACTCTGACACACGGGGGCTCACCGTGAGTTGGACTCAGCTCAATGGCAACTGGTTTGGTCTGGTTTAAAGACGTCCGTAGACGTAAAAGTGAAGGCAGGAGCAGAATATTCAGCCCCTGTGGGCACCTCAGAAGAAAGGCCTGGAAATCTACTTCCAAAAAATCAGCCACTAAAAACCCTATCGGACGCAGTTCTCCTCTGACACACACAGGGTCGCCATGAGTCGGGGTCAACTCAGCAGTGAACAGCAACAGCAAACAGGGGGTCGGTGTCAAAGAAAAAAATCAGAGGAGAATGTTAAAACACAGCCAGGATGAGTTTGTCCAAATGGATCGCTGTGAGGGAAGGACAAGGAATTCGGGAAGGAGGGAGAGAGGTGGAATGGGAAAGAGACCCACGCAGTGGGCTGAGAGAGACCAGCCTGTCTCAGCTGCAATCCACAGGCTGCGAGGGGGACTTCTTCAAAGACAGCTAAGGGGCTGGTGGGTGAGCTACTCAGATGGCAGTTAGGGCTGGCTGACTTGAAATGTTTCCTTTATTATGATAAGGCCAAGGGGTCCTGGGGGCTCTGAGAGAAGGAGAAGGGGAGCTGAGGAAGGGGATCTGAAGTTATTCCAATGAACTGCATCATGAAGTCTTTAGAGGAGACCTGGTGGCACAGTGGTTAAGTGTTCAGCTGCTAACCAAAAGGTTGGTGGTCGAACCCACCAGCCGCTCTACAGGAGAAAGTTGTGGCAGTCTGCTTCCATAAAGATTTACAGCCTTGGAAACCCTATGGGGCAGTTCTACTCTGTCCTGTAGGGTGCCTGTGAGTCAGAGTTGACTTGATGGCAACAGGTTTAGTTTGTTTTTTGGAGCAGGACTGCTCTGTAGGGTTTCCTAGGCTGCACTCTTCACGGGACTTGATTGACAGGTCTTCGTCTCTAGGAGCCACTGGTAGATCGAACCATTGACCTTTCACTTCACTTCCAAGGCTCCTTAGTCAAACAATAATCCGTTGTCAGTGAGTCAATTCTGACTCATAGTGACAGAGTAGAATTGCCCCCCCATAGGGTTTCCAAGGCTGTAAATCTTTAAGAAAGCAGACTGCCACATCTTTCTCCCACAGAGCTGTTGGTGGTGGGTTTGAACTCTGGATCTTTTGGCTAGCAGCCCAGCACTTAACCATTGTGCCATAAGGGCTCCTATAAAAACTAAAAAAAATAAAACAAAATAACCCGTTGCCGTCAAGTCGATTTCGACTCATAGCGACCCTATAGGACAGAGTAGAACTGCCCCACAGGGTTTCCAAGAAGTGGCTGGTGGATTCCAACTGCTGACCTTTTGGTTAGCAAAGACTAGATTAATTTGTAAAAAATGTTTACCTTGGGCTGTTTTGAAGAATTATCGACGTACAAGTCAGTTTCAAGGAACAGAGACTCCAAGGTCAGACTAGAAGCTGTGTTTTAGGGTAAATTGTTAGTATACAGTGTTCTGGCCCCGTTTATATGGCAATGTCGATAAGATGGGGTATAAGAATCTTTGGGAGTTCTTTCCTAGTTGAACTTTGGAGCCCTGGTGGTGTGGTGGCTAAGCGTTTGGCTGCTAACCAAAAGGTCGGCAGTTCGAACCCACCAGTCACTCTACAGGAGAAAGATGTGGTAGTCTGCTTCCGTAAAGATTACAGCTTTGGAAACCCTATGAGGCACTTCTCCTCCATCCTATACGGTCACTCTGAGTCAGAATCGATTTGACGGCAAGGGGTTTGTTTTGTTTTTCGGAGTTGAAAGGTTACCCCGATTTGGAAATTGTATATTAAATAAACTTTCATCCATTTCTGTTAGTGGCTTAATAGGTTTTAACAGCTGTTAAAAACATACATGGGTGTGGGGATTTCTTTGAAAAGGGCTCAGTAAAAATCCAACTTTTATCAGGGGTGATAGTGTTAGTCGGTGAAGGCTGTGGGGTCCTGTCTTCCCAGGCAAGGACAGCTCCGGGGCCATGAACTTCACCTGCATCATCTACAACACCAGCTTCATGAACTGCAGCTGGGCGCCTGGCCCGGCTGCACCTGCCGATGTCCAGTACCGCCTCGACGTCTGGACCTCTTTGTAAGTGCGGTGCCTCTGGGTGGGTCCAAGGTGGTGTCCCCCCAGCCTTTTGCTAAGTCTTCATGGTACAGGTCGGAGGACGGGACCGAATGTCCCCAGTACATCAGGGACTCGGCCGGCACACACGTGGGCTGTCATTTCCATATTAGCTCTGAGTCAAAGTGGCTGCAGTACGTCTTCTTCCTGAACGGAACGAGCAAGGAGACGACCATCCCTTTCCTGGATTTCGCTCCCTTTGATGCCCTTCGGATGGGTAAGGAAAGGGAGTCCCTGGGTACTGAAAATGGTTAATGCGCTTGGCTGCTAACTGAAAGACTGGAAGATTGAGTCCACCCCAGAGGTGCCTCAGAAGAAAGACCTGGCAACCTACGTTCAAAAACTCAGCCACTGAAAACCCTAAAGAGCACAGTTCTACTCTGACAAGCGTGAGGTCACCGTGAGTTAGTGTTGACTCAATGGCAATGAATAAGGAGTCCCTGGGTGGTGCAAAGAGTTAACACGCTTGGTTGCTAACTGAAAGGTTGGTGGTTTGAGTTTGAGTCCACCCAGAGACACCTTGGAAGAAAGGTTTGGCGATCTACTTCGAAAATCCAGCCATTGAGAACTCTATGGAGCACAGTTCTGCTCTAATACAGGTGGGGTTGCCATGAGTTGGAGCTGACTCCAAGGCAAGTGGTTTGGTTTATGCTATGTATTAGGATTCCCTGGATGGTGCATGCAGTTAACACACTAGGCTGTACCTGAAAAGTAGGGAGTTCAAGTCCACCCAGAAGTACCTTGGAAGAAAAGTCCGTGGAACGCAGGTCTATTCTGACACTCATGGGGTCGCCATGAGTTGGAGTCGACTCCATGGCAACTGGAAATTAGTGCCGAGAAGTGTTCTCAACTTCTCCCTTTTAATTTACCCCTCCACCTTGTAGATCTGTAACTCTTTGCCTTTCCGTGTTTTTATTCTAGAAAAGTATAACCCGCCATCAAACATCACAAGTCACTACAACGGATCAAATCATATTATCCAGTGGGAAAACCCACAGAGGAGATTTGAGTTTGCAAGTCATATCCTAGATTATCAACTCGACATCCGAAAAAAGGTAAGGACCCCACACCTTTGCCAGGACTCCCTACCGCATGTTCTCTCCTGTCTCCCTTTTGGAGTCTAGTCCTCATGCAGGAGCCTGTGACTCCTTGTCAGCTGTAGAACATTCCTCTATGCTTGCTCCTTTGTCCTCTCTTTCTTACGTTTAGGTCCTTGATGCCTTTGGGCTTGATTTCTGTATATGGTGTGAAGTAGGGGTCCAGCTACATTCTTTTGCATGTGGAGATCCAGTTGCCCCAGCACCATTTGTTGAAGAGGCTGTTCTTCACCCATTGAATTGATTTGGCACCCTGGTCAAAAATCAGTTGACCATAGATGCCTGGATTTACTTATGAACTCTCAGTTGTATTCCATTTGTCTATGTGTCTACCCTTAAAACAATGCCACGCTGTTTTGATTACTGTAGCTTTGTAGTATGCTTTGAAATCAGGAAGCGTTCATCCTCCCATTTTGTTCTTCCTTCTCGATATTTTTTGCATTTCCACATGAATTCAGAACCAGCTCAGCTAATTCTGTGTTGGTGTTGGCTCCAAGACCCTGCATTGTCTGGCCCCACCCACTGGGCAGCCTCCTCTCCAGCCCTCACACAGGTGACTTCACACAGGTGACATCACTCAGATGACCTCACAGCACATCCACAGGTGACCTCACACAGGCAACCTCACAGCACTCACAAAGGTGACCTCGCACAGGTGACCTCACACAGGGGACTTCATACACGTCCCTCTCGTAAGTGACTTCACACAGGTGACATCACACAGGCGACCTCACAGCACTCACAGAGGTGACCTCGCACAGGTGACCTCGGTCAGCCCCTCAGTCAGCCAAACCTTGTTCTGCCCCCCATTGTTGCCCACACTGCTACTCCCCAGCTTCCCCGGGTGCCCCCCTCTCATCTGCCGCATCTCTGTTAGGGGACCCTGGCCCCTAGCACCCCGTCTCCTCTGTAGTGAGGGCTGTAACCCTAACGGACCGGCATGTTTAACAGTCGTCCCCCAGCTCTACTCACACTCCTGGGTGCGGAGCCTGACTGTCCAGGGCACAGCCCAGCCTCAGGCCCAGGATCACCTCTGTCCTCCCTCACAGTCAGCTCCCGATCCTGTTAGCTGAGCCCACCTATCTCCGCGGGGCTCCCGTACGCTTCCAATAGACCCATGCTGGGCCAAGGCTGGCTGTCACTTTTGAGACATCCTCCTTCCTACACATTTGGGAATTCACTGGCATGGAATCAATACGCCCTTCAATACCCCTAATCACTCATCAATACCTCCCTCCAAAGCAGCCTTGCCCATCTGAGGAAGATTCCCAGACGGGCACTCTGTGTGCCAGGCTGAGACATAAGTCACTCATATGGTCTCCTTTGCTCTCTTTCTTCTAGGGCAGATCCCAGGACCCCGTAAGTATTTTCTCCCTTCTCTGCCATGTCCCTTTACCACCATGGAGGCTCACTCAGCAGTGAGGTCCTAACTGTGAGCATCACTGGGCTCCTTGCTGAGAACAGGTGTCTGTCTCGCACCGTCCCCGACTCAACGCATGTCGTTGGTTCCCCTCTGAGTCTCCTAGCACTGCTGTAACAGAAACACCACAAATGGGTGGCTTTAACCGACAAAAATTTATTTTCTCACAGTTTTGGAGTCTACAAGTCCAAATTCAGGGCACTGGACTGCTCTGACAGGAATCACAACAGAGGGTCCCGGGCAGAGCTGGAGAAAAGTGTAGAACCAAATTCTAACTCACAAAAGAAGACCAGACTTACTGGCCTGACAGAGACTGGAGAAACCCCAAAAGTATGGCCCCCAGACACCCTTTTAGCTCAGTAATGAAGTCACTCTGAGGTTCACCCTTCAGCCAAAGATTAGACAGGCCCATAAAACAAAACGAGACTAATGGGGCACACCAGCCAAGGGACAAGGACTAGAAGGCAGGAGGGGACAGGAAAGCTGGTGATAGGGAACCCAAGGTTGAGAAGGGGACAGTGTTGACATGTCATGGGGGTGGCAACCAATGTCACAAAACAATATGTGTACTAACTGTTTATTGAGAAACTAATTTGCTCTGTAAACCCTCTTCTAAAACACACACACGTACACAGAATGAATTCAGGACGCCATCTCTAGGGGAAAGTTCTCTTTCTGGCAGCTCTGGGGAATGTCCTCGTCTCTTTTCAGCTTCTGTTCCTTGGCGATCTTCATGTGACATCTATTGCTCCCCATCTATGCTTGCTTGCTTCTTTTATATCTGCTCCTTTTATATCTCAAAAATGTTTGGCTTAAGATCTACCCTACGCTAATAGTACCTTATTAACACAACAAAGAAAACCCCACTTCCCAAATGGGATTACATCCACCGGTTTAGAAATTAGGATTTACATGTTTGGAATGGGGGGGACACAATTCAATCCATAACAGCATGCACATCATGGACCGAGCAAAGTCCTTCTTCCAAACCCAGCTCCCTGGGATGAACCCTTCTGGCCACTAGAGGGCGACCACTCTTGCACAGTCTCAAGCGCAGCCCGGCTGGCTCACCTGGGAGGTGGTGGCCAGGTGTGGGGGAGGCCGAGGTCTGGGTGTCTCCCGGCTCCAGGCCGTGCTGATGCTGAGGCCTCATGCAGCACACACTGGGTGGCGAGCAGACAGGGAAAGAGGACTCGAGGCTGTCGGAAGCTGCTTTGGGGAGAAGTGTTTCCTCACTGGGGCGCACCTGCTGCCCAGGTGATGTTGGAGATCCGCCCGAGCCCCTGACTTTCTCCAACTGACATGTGTGGCCTTTCACTGCCCACAGGGACACCCATGCATCTCCTGGCCTGGGGGAGCTAGCGGGGCTGCTCCCTGGCTGCCGGCGGTATCTCTGCTGTCTTCTTCAGCTCCTGGGTTGGTGGGCTGGCCCGGCCCCTCCCCAGGCCCACACCTATCCCTTAAGCAGCTGTCACCAGGCAGTGCCTGGGGGAGAGGTGAAGGGTGTCTCGGTCTCCCGGCACCTCCATAACAAAGTACCAAATGTGGGTGGCTTTAAAGCACAGAAATCGGTTCTCTCACAGTTCTGGAGGCTGGGAGCCTAAATTCATGGTGTGGGGAAGGCCCTGTTCTCTGTGGATTCTAGGGGAGGATCCTTCCTTCTCTCTTCCAGCTTCTGTGGCCTTGGGCGTTCCTCGGCACATGGTGCCTTCCCCGTGTGTGACCCTATCTCCGTCTGTTCTCCCCTTTTATAAGACACCACTCAGAAGAGATTAGGATTAGGACCCCCCTCCTCCAGAATGACCTCGTTAACTGAAGTGATAACACCTGCAAAGACCCTATTTCTCCAAAAGGGGTCATGTTCTCTGGTTCAGGGGTGTCTTAGCTAGCCAGTGCTGCTATAACAGAAATACCACAGGTAGGTGGCTGTAACCAACAGAAGTTTATTCTCTCACAGTTTAGGATGCTAGAAGTCTGAATTCAGGGCACCAGCTCCAGGCAAAGGCATTCTGTCTCTGTTGGCTCTGGGGGAAGGTCCTTGTCATCAATCTTCCCCTGGTCTAGGAGCTTCTCAGCTCAGAGACCCTGGGTCCAAAGGATGTGCTCTGCTCCTGGCTCTTCTTTCTTGGTGGTATGAGGTCCCGCTCCTCTCTGCTGGCTTCTCTCTTTCATATCTCAAAAGGGATTGACTCAAGATACAACCAAATCCTGTAGATTGATTCCTGCCTCATTAACATAACTGACTCTAATCCTGCCTCATTAACATCATAGAGGTTAGGACATACAACACACAGGAATATCATATCAGATGACAAAATGGTGGACAACCACACAATACTGGGAACCATGGCCTAGCCAAGTTGATGCACATTTTGGGGGACACAATACGTTCCATACCACCATTCCCAACAGACCCATTTTCTGTTCCAGATTGTCCAAAAAGGACAAGACAGAAACGTGTACCTGGTGCCAAGCTCTGAGTCCAACGGAGAGCACAGCCTGCGGATCCGAGTACGCCATAGGTACAGTGACATCTGGAGCGATTGGAGTGAGACCTTGCATTTCGGTGAGTGGCCCCCACCCCCGGAAACAACTGCAGACGCAGCCCCGTGCTGAGACCCTTCACCTCCGTCGCACCCCTTGGCCCCAGCCATTGTGGGGAATGCTGTGGAGGGTCTGTCACGGACAAGCAAGGCAGGCATTCTGGATTCTAGTTGTTGTTCCCCAGGAAGGAGGCTGGGAGGATGCGGTTAGGGTGGGGATGGGGGGATGGGTTAGGGTGGGATGGGGCATTGGGTTAGGGTGGGGATGGGGGATGGGTTAGGGTGGGGATGGGGGATGGGTTAGGGTGAGGATAGGAGGGTGGGTTAGGGTGGGGATGGGGGGATGGGTTAGGGTGAGGATGGGGGGATGTGGTTAGGGTGGGGATGGGGGATGGGTTAGGGTGAGGATGGGGGGATGTGGTTAGGGTGGGGATGGGGGGATGGGTTAGGGTGAGGATGGGGGGATGTGGTTAGGGTGGGGATGGGGGATGGGTTAGGGTGAGGATGGGAGGATGTGGTTAGGGTGGGGATGGGGGGATGGGTTAGGTGAGGATGGGGGGATGGGTTAAGTGGGGTGGGAGGATGGGTTAGGGTGGGGATGGGGGGATGGGTTAGGTGAGGATGGGGGGATGGGTTAAGTGGGGTGGGAGGATGGGTTAGGGTGGGGATGGGGGGATGGGTTAGGTGAGGATGGGGGGATGGGTTAAGTGGGGTGGGAGGATGGGTTAGGGTGGGGATGGGGGGATGGGTTAGGTGAGGATGGGGAGATGGGTTAAGTGGGGTGGGAGGATGGGTTAGGGTGGGGATGGGGGGATGGGTTAGGGTGGGGATGGGGGGATGGGTTAGGGTGGGGATGGGGGGATGGGTTAGGGTGAGGATGGGAGGATGGGGCTCGGATGCATGGAAGGGTGGGGTTGGAATGGGAGGATGGATTTGGGGTGGAGCTGGAAAGACCAGGGTTAGGATGGCACAGGAAGCCAGTGTTATCATCCATGGCAGAGATGCTCGGGGCAGTCACAAAGCAAGTGTTCTCTCAATGAAACAATTGTCATCACCCAGACCAGATTCATTTGCAGGAAATGTTGAGACTCCTCCATATGTAATGTATTTATGGGGGTCCGAGGGTCCCGAGACAGTGACCCTCATGTGCCTGGTAGAACTGGCAGAAAATTCTCAAGGCAAGATTTGCCCATTGCCTCCCTCCAGGGTCCCTGGACACTTACACTTTGCCTGTTAGGAGCCAGGGGTCGTGAGCTCTATGTAGGTACCTGCTGGGTGCTTAAAACATGCAGGCGGCCCACCCCCACTTCAACAAGCGGCTGAAAACACACACAAGTTCTCCTTCCCGTCAGGATGTGGGCTCATAGCTCTCAGAAGCAGCCCAGCCACACAAGTCAACTCCCAGTCTATAAAAGAAACCTCTCTCCCTTCCTTGACGTTTCACAATTGCTTACTCATTCCTTTGGCTATAGCCTTAGGGTAGTGTTTTAAGTAAATATCCCTTGGAGAAGGAATGCATTGTGCCATATTAGTTGTACCTTTGTGGAGATTAGTTGTACCTGGTGGCAAAGTGGTTAAAGCACTCAACTGCTAACTGAAAGCTCGGTGGTTCGAACCCACCAGCCACTCATCAGGAGAAAGATGTGGCAATCTGCTTGTGTAAAGACAGCAGCCTTGGAAACCTTACAGGGCAGTTCTATCTGTCTTCTAAGGTTGCTAGGACAGCAGTGGGGTTTTTTTTTTTTTTTTTTTCCTTTGGTTGTGGAGATATTAGGTGGGTCTTTTCCTGCAAGCAGGGCACAGAGAAGGTGGGGACATGGAGACAAGGTGGGGTCAGCAAGGGCCCGGGAGCAGAAGGAATAGTCCCTCCTCCCTCGGATTCCTTGTCTGAAGGGTCTCTCCCCACAGTCCTGCCTCCCCTCCCCACGTCCACTTCCCCCACCCCGCAGTCTGATAACCGGGGGCTGATGTGTACATAACTGACCACCAGGCCCCTCTGATCCTCTTCCCCCCCAGGCCTACCGGAGCAGAGCCATGGCGACGTGGCCCTGATCCTGTTGGCGGCGGGCGTGTCAGCCGTGGTGCTCACCGTGGTCCTGATGCTCATCTTCAGAAGGTGACCTTCCCAACCTGAGAACGTCACTCACTGAGGGAAGGCGGGCACAAAACAATACAGATGTATGAGTCTATTTAAAGGATACAGATTTATGAGTGTATTTACAGGAAATGTCCAAAATAGCAAATCCACAGAGACAGAGAGCAGATTGGTGGTTCCCAGGGTCTGGTGAACAGGGAAAGGGGGAATTATTGCTAATGGATAAGGGTTTTTGTTTGGGCGTGCTTGAAGAGTCTTAGGGTGCTTGGAGAGTTCTGGGGTGCTTGGACAGGCTTGGGGGTGCTTGCAGAGACTTGGGGGTGCCTGGAGAGTTCTGAGGTGCTTGGAGAGACTTAGGGATGTCTGGAGAGTTCTGGGGGTGCTTGGAGAAACTTTGGCTACTTGGAGAGTTCTAGGGTGGTTGGAGAGACTTGGGAGTCTGGAGAGACTTGGGGGACCTGGAGAGTTCTGGGGTGCTTAGACAGGCTTGGGGGTGTTTGGAGAGAGTTGGGGGTGCTTGGAGAGATTTGGGGGTGCCTGGAGAGTCCTGGGGTGCTTGGACAGACTTGAGGCTGGGAGAGACTTTGTGGGGGTTGGAGAGTTCTAGGGGTTCCTGGAGAGTCCTGAGACGCTTGGAGGGTCCTGGTCACCCCACCAACCCTCTCCCCGTCTGCCCCACCCGAGCACTTCTTGCTGGAGAGGTGATGCCCTGTGCAGCTTCCGTGGGGAGGGCCAGGGTGGGGCAGTGTGGCTGTGTCTCTGGGCTCCGCCTCCAGGCCTGTAGAGGGAGGGCCTGGCCTGGGGCGGTGGTGGCAGGGCGCTCAAGCCTCAGCTCTTCCTCCAGCGAGCTCAGCTGCCTCCAGCTCCTCGGGGCTGAGAGTGCTGGCCACCAGCTCCCTCAGGAGGGCGGCCACCCCAGAACCTGCAGTCACCCCCGTCCCCTGGAGGTGGGCTCCCTGGCACCTCCCTGACCAACAGCCTTAGGAGGAGTCTGTGGCATCGTGGGGCACCGGGTCCTCGCTGGACACAGCAGCCAGGACCTCTGTCCCCTCCACTTAGGGGAAGGTCCCCAACACACCTGGTGTTGGCCGGACGAGCGTGGCCAGTGCTTCCAGATGGGACAGCTCGGGGCTAGTATCCCTGGTTCTCCAGGTGGACAGCGAGGTTTCCAGAGTCTGGGATGAGGTTCCAAAGCAAGGCTCCCCTCTTCAAATTCAGGGCCCACCAGGACGGGTTTGCGTTGGGATCCTTAACTTAGAAAAACATCTGCTGTCCAGCTGACTCTGGCTCACAGCGCCCCCATATGTGTCAGAGTAGAACTGTGCCCACAGGGTTTTCAGTGGCTGATTTTTCAGAAGTGGATCGCCAAGCCTTTCTTCCGAGGTGCCTCTGGGTAGACTCAAACCCCCAACCTTTTGGTTAGCAGCTGAGCGTGTTAACCATTTTCTGCACCCTGGAATCCCTCTAGATGCATAGTAATTACCTATCAATACCAAAATACAGTGAAACCTGTGAGAGCCGGAACTCGATGGGACTGCCTTGTTTTTCCAGGTCTCGCAAGTTTTCACCTTTGACTGGGTGCCATCCTGGTGGAAAATAATTGAGTTTTCCTTCTCTGACAGACTTCTGCCTTGCACAGGTTCTGGCTTTTCGTATGTATATAGGAGCTCTGGTGGCTCAGTGGTTAAGCACTTGGCTGCTAAACAAAAAGGTAGTTCCAACTCAACAGCCCCTCCTGATATAGCAAGCAGTCTGCTTCCATAAAGATTCCCACCCACTGCCGTTGAGTCGATTCTGATGCATAGCAACCCCATAGGGTTTCCAAGGCTGTACATCTCTATGGAAGCAGACTGCCACATCTTTCTCCCATGGAGCTGCTGGTGGTTTTGAACTGCTGACTTTCGGTTAGCAGTTGATCGCTTTAACCGCTGTGCCACCAGGGCTCAAAAAGATTATAGCCTTGGAAACCCTATGGGACATGTTTCTACTCTGTGCTATAGCGTTGCTATGAATTGGAATTGACTTGACGACAATGGGTTTGGACGGTTTAAATATAAACCGGTTGTTATTGAATCGATCCCGACTCATGGAGACCCCGTGTGTGTCGGGGTAGAACTGTGCTCCATAGAGTTTTTGATGGCTGATTTTTTGGAAGTAGATCACCAGGACTTTCCTCCTAGGAACCTCCAGATAGGTTCAAACCTCCAACTCTCAGTTTAGCAGCTGAGTGCTAACCATTTGCAGCACCCAGGGGCTCCTCCTTAATTTAATTACATCTGCAAACACACTCTCTTTCTCTTCCCACCAGGTACTCCTTGAGGCAGACGCTGCTCCTGCCCATCCCACAGGTGAAGAGCCTCCTCACGCCAAACACTGAGGTGAGTAGGTTCCACCCTTGGGAGCCCCCCGGCGCTGAGAAGCCAGAGCTGGGGATGTCTGGTGTGGGGGCAGGGTTCCCTCCTTCCAAAGCAGACCCCACCATCCGGGGCTGGCTGGTGCGTGGAGGTGAGGGACAAGGGGGGAAGGAGAGAGGGGCTGTGCCCAGCTGCCTTCCACAAAGCCCTCCACCCTCCTCCCTGTCTGAGCGCTCCTCACCCTCTATTGCTAACTCACAGAAGGGCCAGATGGATCCGCACTGGAGACCCCTCTGCTGGGACATGAGGTCCCGCTCTGCTCTTCTCTTCTTTCTCTCTCTCTGTCTCTCTGTCTCTCTGTCTCTTCTCTCTCCCTCTCTCTCTCTCTCCCTCTCTCTCTCTCTCTCTCTCTCCTCTCTCTCTCTCCCTCTCTCTCTCTCTCTCTCTCTGTCTCTCCCTCCCTCTCCTTCCTCCTCCTTCTTCATCATCTTCTTTTCCCCCATGTCCTCCTCCTTCTCTCTCTGTCTGTCTGTCTGTCTCTCTCTCCATTCGAGCCCCCAGTCACCCCCCCCCCCACCAAGTCCGCTCAGCTGTCAGGCTGCTTTTCCCGATTCTTTCCCGCCTGGAGGAGTGGGGACACGGCAGTTCATCTTCTCACTGGTTGCTGCCTTCTCTCTCAGATCGCCTGGGAATGGAACAACCAGCCTCCAGACACCCAGGAGCCTGAAGTCCTCATCGTGGAGGAAATGGGATAATCTGCAGACGGACAAGCAGACTGTGTGCAGCCAGCACCACCCCACTTCCAGAAATCTCATTCTACACGTTGTCTACTTGGGTGGCTTTGAAAACCCTGCTGTTTATGAGCATTTTCTGACTGGACTTCAATGCTGTCATCAGAGCTGTGCGTCTGTGTCCATGGTCGACCCACTGCCGTCAAGTCGATTCCGATTCACGGCGACCCCACGTGTTACAGACTAGAACTGAGCCTCCTAGGGTTTTCTTGGCTGTGATCTTTATCAAAGGAGCCTTGGTGACACAGTGGCTAAGTGCTCAGCTGGTAACCAAAAGGTCAGCGGTTCAAACCCACCAGCAGTTCCACAGGAGAAAGACCTGGCAATGGGCCCCCGTAAAGATTACAGCCTAGGAAATCCTATGGGGCAGTTCTACTCTATCACATGGGGTCGCTAGGAGTCAGAATCAACTCGATGTCACCCATGTGTGTCAGAGTAGAACCGTGCCCCATAGGGTTTTCAATGGCTGATTTTTCAAAAGTAGATCGCCAAGCCTTTCTTCCGAGGTGCCTCAGGGTGGATTGGAACCTCCAACCTTTCAGTTAGGAGCCGACTGTGTTAACCACTTGCGCCACCCAGGGACTCCAAGTAGACAGTGGTCCATCTCAACAACGGACTGCCAAATAGCAACATAATTACATATTTAGACAATCAGTACCAGAGCCCCCTGGAGGTGGATCCATCCTGGCGAACATGGGCGCATTAAAAGTTCTTGAAGGGTGCATCCCAAATCTTGAACAAGGCAATCGCTGGTGGGTGGGGTGAGGGAGAAAAGAAGAAGCATGTTTCCTAATAAGTATGCTTCCACAGTATTTAAATGTATTACTGTATTCTTTTTGTAATTACTTTTTTGTTAAGTTGTTATTAGATGTAACAAAACGTTTGACACGTTGACGATGTCCACAAGCATGGTTCCATGGCATTGTGCTCCCCATGAGTTCAGTCATCACCATCCTCCATTCCCACGTGTTTCCATCACCCTTAACAGAAGGTCAGTGTCCTCTAAGCAATGACTTCCTTTTCACTGGCCCTCCCACCTGCCCGTAGAAATCACTAATAAACTTGGATCTCTATAAACTGGTGTCTTCTAAACATTTCATTCTAATGACTTTTGCTTGTACCTTGGTGGCACAATGGTGAAGCACTCAGTCGCTAACCCTAAGGTCAGCTGTTTCAAACCACCAGCGGCTCTGCAAGAGAAAACACCTGGTGATCTGCTCCCATAAATATTACAGCCTAGAAAACCCTATGGGACACTTCTGCTCTGTCACGTGGGGGCGCTAGGAGTCAGAATCACCTCTAGGGAACCCAACAGCAACAATGTAGCATGTGGCAATGACGTAGCATGTATCAGAACTTCATTTCGCCTTATGGCTGAGTGATATTCCATCGTACGGATGTACCACGTTGTGTTTATCCATCTGTTGATGGACGTTTCGGTTTTTCCACTTTCTCTCTCTCTCTTTAAAATAGAGCTTTAAGGATAAGGAAAGAGATTCAGGGAAAAGGCTCGGAAACAGACCCCTAGGTAGCAGAAATCTAGGTGCTACGGAAGACTCGAGACGTCAACTCTTCCTGAACCCCGTTTATAAATATTGAGGGGTGCAGGAGCAACGGAGAGAGGCTGAATATATAACACACAGCAATTTTAAGGCTGAGCTGAGCTTAGGAAAATACTGTTCTCCTGAGACTTTTAAAAGTATGTATCAAATGTTTCAGTTGGATTCCGACCCTTTAAAAAGGAAATTGATTTCCCAAGCCCTGTGTCATTTCTGGATATCCTGAAGGAACATAAAAACACAGCTGGAGGCGTTAAGACGGATAACTGGCAAGGAGGTCTCTGCTCAGATTAAAGCTGTCACCTACCTGCATGGATGACAGGTCAGACTGCTGAAGAAATGCAGATTTCACAAAAGGAAGCAGCTGCTGCTAAGGGGGTTTTACTTTCCCAGGGGGCATCCGGTTGGGGCGGTGATAAGGAGAAACCACAGCCACATCTTTTAAAGAACTTCCCTTTGGCCAAGGAGGCTTGTGAAAAACAACAACGTTCCCCGAAATGCAGAAGCCCTTGACATTGCTGGGGCTGTGACCTCGGATACGTCATGTTACAACGCTGAAAGCCAGCCTGCACGGATGACTCCTGTGATAAGGAGAAGGGGCCGACTGACCGGGCGACGCCCTCAGCGAGGGTTCACAAACCTCGCTCGCTCGGAGAACCAAGGATACGTTTCCCTTGGCAACACCAGCTCTGGCTCCGTGGGTAAGCTTAGACCCGGGAGCCTCTGTTTACTCAGGTAAATTTAACCCAAATCAGAACTTGGGGAGTCTGCCAAGGTCGTGGCGGTTGTTGGACGGTTCAGAATGGAGGGCTTGTTGGTGTGCAGAGGGGGTTGGGGACCGGCATGATAGCCGAGCCCCTGATTCCGGGAACTGGGATAAGCGTCCCAGGGAAGGTCCCCAAAGGGCAGAGTGAGAGGACAAGGGGACAAGTGAGCTTAGGAGAAGGAAAAGAAAGTAAGGTATTGTGTGGGTGTCCTGGGTCCACGGTAACAAAGCATTGCACACTGGGGTGGCGGGGGGGCATCGTGCACTGGGGGGCATTGCACACAGGGGAGGTATTGCACACTGGGGGACTGAAGACCACAGGAATTTTATGGTATCTGAATTCTGGAGCCCAGAAGTGCGAAATCAAGGGTCGCACTCCTTCCGGAGGCTCTAGGGGAGGATCCTTCCTCATCTCTCCCAGCTCCTGGGGGCCCCAGGCGTTCCTGGGCTTGAGGCCACATCGCCCCAATCGCTGCTCCGTCTTCACGTGGCTGTCTTCCCCTCTGTGTCTCTGTGTGTGTCCCCTCTTCTGTCTCTTCTGAGGACACTTGTCATTGGATTAGGGCCCATCCTAATACAGGATAATCTCACCCCAAGAGCCTCACGTTTATTCAAACAGTAATGACCCTATTTCCAAATAAGCTTGCATTCTGAGGTTCCCTGTAGACATGAATCTGGGAGGGCACCATCCAACGCGCTAAAAACAAAACAGAACAAAATCACCGGCTGTTGAGTCAACCCGGATTCACGACGCCCCCACGTGTGTCAGAGCAGAAATGTGCTCTGTGGGGTTTTCAATGGCTGATTTTTCAGAAGTAGATCTCCAGACCTTTCTTTCAAGGCACCTCTTGGTGGACTCGAACCTCCAACCTTTTGGTTAGCAGCAAAGTGCTTTCCCTGTTGGCACCACCCAGGGATTGCCTATGCTGGTTAACGACCCAACATAAACCAGTTACTGTCAAGTCAACCCCGACCCATGGTGACCCCGTGTGTCAGAGTAGAACTGTGCTCCACAGGGTTTTCAATGGCTGATTTTTCAGATGCAGATTTCCAGGCCTTTCTTCCAAGGCACCTCTGGATGGACTCGAACCTCCAACCTTCTGGTTAGCAGCCGAGTGTGTTAACCGTTTGCACCGCCCAGGAACTCCTATGAGTTGAGTGGTGTCCCCCAAAAAGACATGTTGAAGTCCTAACCCCTGGAACCTGTGAACATGACCTCATTTGGAAATGCAGTCTTTAAAGATGTAATCGGTTAACATGAGGTCACACTCGAGTAGGGTGGGTCCTAATCCCATCTGAGTGGTGTCCTGATAAAAGAGAAGAGACACAGAGGGGAGACGCCATGTGAGGACAGAGCAGAGATTGGGGTGATGCAGCCACAAGCCCAGGATCGCCTGGAGCCACAGGAGCTGCAAGAGGCGAGAAAGGATCCTCCCCCAGAGCCTCCGGAGGGAGCGCGGCCCTGCCCACACCTTGGGTTCAGACTTCTGGTCTTCAGAACTGTGAGAGAGTCAACGTGTGTTGTTTTAAGCCCCCCAGCGTGTGGTCCTTTATTACGGCCATCCCAAGACACCCGCGCACTGTGCAGTTTGGGACTGCCTGATTGTTAAGAAGACCAAGAGCTACAGTGAGCTACAGCTGCTGACCAAAAGGTTGGCAGTTCGAATCCAGCAGCCGCTCCTTGGAAACTCTATGGAGCAGTTCTCCTCTGTCCTATAGGGTCTCTATGAGTCAGAATCGACTAGACGGCAATGGGTTTGTTTTGTTTTTTTAATTCTGGGGGAATAGAAGCCCTGGCAGCACAGTGGTTGATCGCTCAGCTGCTAACCGGACGGTCAGCGGTTCGAACCCACCAGCTGTTTCACAGGAGAAGATCCTGATGATCTGCTTCTGTAAAGTTTACAGCCTAGGAAATGCTGTGGGGCAGCTCTCTGTTCTGCAGGGTTGCTAGGAGTCCGAATTGACTTGACGGCAACAGATTGGATCCAGGAGGACGATTTAAAGGGAGAGGGGATTGGTCTTTCCCCGGGGGTCTTTCATCTCAGAAGGGGCTGTTCAGCCAGGGTAGATGCTGATGGTGTCAGGGTGTGGTAGACACAGAATGTGCTGGCCTGGGGAGAGAGGGCAGCGGCGGGGGTGGGGGGCGGGGGTTGAGACTGGGCTGGAACTGGGGGGTGATTACAAGAGTAAGGCAAAGGGGGGGAGCTACAGAATGTGGGCAAGGGACGTCAGGTCAGGACTTTGAGCAAAGGGTGAGGGAAATAACAGGTGTTAGTGCCAAAAAACCCCACCTGTCTGTCAGTGTGCTGTACTGGGTTGCCTTGCATATTGCTGCGACGCTGGCAGCTATGCCACCAGTATTTCAAACGCCAGCAGGGTCACCCATGGTGGACAGGTTTCAGCAGAGCTTTCAGACTAAGACAGACTAGGAAGAACATCCTGGCGATCTGCTTCTGAAAGTCAGCCAGTGAAAACCCTATGGATCCCAACAGAACATTGTCTGCTACAGTGCTGGCAGATGAGCCCCCTGGTTGGGAGGCGCTCACAATACACGGTAGCTGCAGCAGTGCACTCGGACAGACCAATGACGGTGAAGACGGCACAGGACCGGGCAGCGTTTCATTCCATTGTGCGCGGGAGTCAATGACAACTAACAACAACCACAGGCCCAGAAAGGAAATGTGGGGCGGGCTGTTGGATGCCATGTGAAGGAGTGAACTGTATCCAGTAAGCCGAGGGCGGCCCCCTTATCCAGGATGCACAAGTCCCTCTGTGTCCCAGAGCCTGGGAGGGGGCTGTCCTCTGGGACAGATGAGGAAGATGGCTGGGAACCCTTGGTCACAGCCATTAACACTTGTGGGCTGACTTGACCACGGCAGGAAATCGCCCGAGCCAGTTGGAATTGCAAGCAGTCGTTACAGCAATGTGGAACCTGCACCAGGAAATGAGACCAGGAAAAGAACACAATAAAAAGAAAGAGTTGTTGCTTCCAGGAAACCCATGCTGCTCGTGCCCGTGTCGCCAACCGGGTATCCTTGATCGGATCTCTGGCCATCTGGATCCTCATTGGATGGGATTTTTAGGGGTGGACCCCCGCCAGAAGCTATAAGAAAGGCTGAATGGGGGAACGAGCTTCAGTTTCTCTTTGGGGAGGCTGCCTTCGGACAGTGAAGGGAACAACACCGGTGACAACAGCTGGGATCCTGTCGTCTGGGTGGGGACCCGCAGACCAGCCTGCCTTGCTGCCTCTGAGGGTGGACTTCGCTCCACATCCAAGGTGAGAGTCTGATTTCTGTGCAGGGGAGGGAGCAAAGGCAGGCAGAGGCCACTGTGTCTGTCGTCCTCCCAGCCCTGGGCTGCCTGTTACAGGTACCGCCGGCCACACATGGCCACGGGATCCGCCGCTGCCACCTGGGGCGTGCTGTCTGCTAGCTGCACACACGCACCGCCTCCTGAGACTTTGTACAAGAAGAAGCACTCCACGTAGCCCATCAATCACCTTTGTATTGATTACGTGTCAGCATGGTAACATTTTAAATGTGTGGGGTTAGGTAGAAGGTGGCGCAAATGGTTTGCACTCGACTGCTAACCTAAAGGTTGGCGGCGCAAACTCACCCGGCAGCGCGGTAGAAGAAAGGCCTGGCAATCTGCTTCCATAAAGATGACAGCCGGGAAAACCCTATGGAGCACAGTTCTACTCTGGCACACACGGGGATGCCACGAGTCAGAGTCGACTTGACGGCAACCGGTAGTTTTAATGTGGAGTCCCTGGGTGGTGCAAATGGTTCGTGTACTTGGCTGCCGACCAAAAGGTTGGAGGTTGGAGTCCACCCAGAGGTGCCTCAAAAGAAAGGCCTGGCGATCTACTTCCAAAAAATCAGCCACCGAAAACCCTATGGAGCCCAGTTCTCCTCTGACACACGTGGGGTCACCATGAGTTGGGGTCGACTCACGACAACTGGCTTTCTAATACGGACAATGGGATGTTATTCAGTCATAAGAAGCAGTGAAGTCCTGACACCAGTTACAACGTGGGTGAGCCTTGACAACGTGATGCGCAGTGAAAGAAGACAGACACGAAAAGACGCATATCGTCTGACTCCATTGATATGACATCTCCAGAACAGGCAAGTCCACAGAGACAGGAAGTAAATCCGCGGTTGTCGGGGGCAGCGGGAGTGACCGCTAACAGGTACGGGCCTTCCTTTAGGGGCGATGAGAAACAACGCTGCCAAGTAGATAAAGGTGGTGGTTATATGACGCGACAATGTGCTAAATGCCACCCGATGCAATACGTTCAAATACAGGGAGTCCTCGACCTTCCCCGGCGTTCTGCTCCGAAGACTCCATCGGAAATCTTTTCTGACGTTAAGTCAAGTACTTCTTTGTTTTTGGTTTTCATTATTATTTTCATAGCCTGCTCTACGGCAGCGTTTGGAACAGTAAACACTGAACATGAGCCAGCGAACATCTGAGAAGGAGAACATCAGCGGATTACGGGCTGCAACATTGTACACAGTGCCTATGACAAAGGTTAAGATGTATCCAAACCAAACAAACACAGGCCGTAAGCGGGGTTCGTCGTAAACTGGGGACTACCTAGTAGTAAAAATGGAGACTTTCAGGCTAGATGCATTCCACCTCAATAAACCAGGTGCTGGGGAGGTTGACCCCAACTCGTGGCGACCGCATGCAAGTCAGAGTAGAATTGCGCTCCTGGTTTCCCCCACCCCCCAGATGCCCATTCCGTGGGTCCAGCGGGGACACAGCTTCTCCAGGCAATGATGCTGACAGTGAGGCTGAGGATCACAACTGGGGCAGCCCGGCTGTAGGTAACGCCCCTCCCTGGCCGTCTGCCCGGGGCTGGTCAACACCGACCCCAGTCTGACAGCCCTGGTCGAGCGCCTCTGGTGCCACTTTTCATCCTGTGAGCTGACTGAATGCACCATGACTCAGCTTGTGGGATGCCCCTTCCAGCCTGTGGGGCCCTGTCCCAGGGCGCGGAACACCTCCCTGTTCGACCACAGCCTCCCTATGCTGGTCCAGGGCTGCAAAGGGGCCTGAGCCTCACCCCTCTCGGCTCCCCTCCATGTCCTCCACTGCCATCCTACCCTATCCCTGCAATGATGATGCTGTTCAGGTGATCTGGTTCGTTAGAGGATGCTAACTTCTTCCTGCAAGGACAGACACGTGACTGTGTAATCCTTGCTGTGTTTGAAGGACCCGTGTATGTGGGCGCCTGGCACACGCAGTGAGTCCCTAGGCGGCGCAGAGGGTGAATATTCTGCTGTGGCGTCCGGGGGCTGGGACCCCCGCAGGAGGACCCCACACTGTTGATATGCTTCATGGGGCCTCAGGGGTCCCCAGGGTGATCATGGGGTGGGAGAACTAGGGAGACCTGCTGAGGGCCCCGTGGCAATCAGGGACGCTCCTGGCGGGCGAGAATTCCCGTAAGACCTCCGTCCAGGAAATGCAGTCTGGCGGATTTCGTGCTTTTCACGAAACTTCCTTCCACCACGTTATCATCTGAGCGTTTCCTGGCGGTGGTAATGCCTTCTGGTTTCTAGGTCAGGATCCAGCCAAGAATGCACCATGCTCCCGGGGTGGGGGTTCTTCTACAACAGTGCACACACGTACCACGCGTACCACACACAGACACACACACGGACACAGATACCCACATACTGCACACAGACACACATAGACATAGACACACACACGGACACACAGACACACATAGACACAGACACACAGACACACATAGACACACACACAGACACAGACACACACAGACATAGACACACACAGGCACACATAGACATAGACACACACACAGACGCACAGACACACAGACACACATAGACATAGACACACAGACACAGACGCACAGACACACAGACACACATAGACATAGACACACAGACACAGACACACAGACACATAGACATGATGCACAAAGACACTGACACATAGACACACAAACATATAGACACACATGCAGACACAGACACACGTAGACACAGAGAGACACAAACACACACTATACACACAGACATACACACACACACCACACACACATACACATGCATTGTACACAACACACACACACAGACACCCACAGACAGACACACAAAGACACACATATACCATACACACACTGACACACACCACTCACACCACAGACACAGACGCACGACACACGTACACACACCATACACATACCAGCCCGTTGCCTGTTGCCTTTCAGTCGATTCCAACTCACAGTGACCAAAAAAACCAAAACAAAACAAACCTGTTGCTGTTGAGTTGATTCCGACTCATAGCAACCGTATAGGACAGAGTAGAACTGCCCCATAGGGTTTCCAAGGAACAGCTGGTGGATTCCAACGGCCGACTTTTTGGTTAGCAGCCGAGCTCTTCACCACTGTGCCGCCAGGGCTCCATACACATACCGGACACATAAATACAGACACACATGCACACACACACACTCATGCACACATATGCAAACATCTGCATACACACACACACACACACACACACACACACACACACACACACATGAGAGGAGTTTCCCTGGAAGGAGCTCCGTGCACTTTGCCTGCATTCATGATGAGACTGGTGTCCTCCCAGCCTCCATCCTGCCCACCCCAGCAGCCCTGCTCTCTTCTCTTTCAGCCCATTTCCCTGCGGGAGCGGAGCCCACCATGTCCTTTATCTGGCTTTCGGTGTTTCTGATGCCGGTCAGCTGCCTGCTGGAAAGGGACCCCGGTAGGTACCACACGGAAAACCACACAACGTCTGTAGTCTGTAGGGTGTTTTGTGCTGCAGTCATGGTTGTTCCACAGGCACATATAAGAAACACACAGAGACATCTGTGCAACCTGACCCAGCTTTCCCCAAAGGTTAACATCGTGCAAGACATGGGGTGATGAGCATGTTCCAGAACTCTATAAGGGTGATGGTTGCACAGCATTGTGCATGTACTAAATGACGCTGAATTGTCTACTTGAAAATGGTTAAAATGATCAATTCTGCATAAAACAAAACAGACCATAGTACAATATTACAAGTGGGAGATTGGTATTGATACTGACACAATATTGGGGTGTTTTGATATAGGTCAGATGCTAGGATCATCGGCTGTCTTCACTCAGCATGACTGGGTCTTTTTCTCTGTGTCGCATGAGGCTGTTAATTAAGGTGTAGGCAGGGGAGTTCATTTCAGTTGTAGGACTGAGGTTCCTGTTTACTTTCTTGCTGCCAGCAGGGGGCGCTTTCAGCTCCCAGAGGCACCCTCAGGCCCTTGCCATGTGGCCCCCACACCACATGGCAGTTTGCCTCTCCAAAGCCAGCAGGAGAACCTTCCCTGCTACTTCAAGTCACCTGATTAGATCAGGCCCACCCAGGAAGATTTCCTTTTGGATTAGCGCAAAGTCAAATGATTTGGGCCATTAATTTCATCTGCAAAGTCCCGTCATGGCATAAATTGTACCACGCCAGACACAGATGACAAAAACTCACCACCTTGTCCCAGTTTGGGCTTCCTGGCCACCCAAAGTGGTGGCCGCTGGTTCTGCCTGCTGGGGGGGTAGCTAGTGCCCATTGTCCTCCATGTTGCTGTCGTCCTTGTTGTCAGGTGCCTTTGAGTCACGTCCCGACTCCTGACACCCTCATGCACAACAGAACGAAATACTGCTGGGCCCTGAGCCATCTTCATCATCAGTTATGAATTTGGCTGCTGTGATCCGTAAGGTTTCCATTGGCTGATTGTTGGAAGTAGATCGCCAGCCCTTTCTTCCTAGTCTGTCTTAGTCTGGAAGCTCCGCTGAAACCTGTTCAGCATCACAGCAACACGCAAGCCTCCACAGACAGATGGGTGGTGGCTGCACGTGAGGTGCATTGGCCGGGGAATTGAACCTGGGTCTCCCATGGGGAAGGCGAGAATTCTACCACCGAGCCACCACTGCCTTTTTGTCCTCCGCAGACATTTCGGGAGCATTTTACTTCCTGAGGGCTGAACTACTGTAGCTCTGAAGTCTGCAGAATTGTGAAATCTAAAGATGGTCTCAGTTGTTGGGCAATAGTGGCTTATGGGTCAGATGTAGGGTTTTCTTTAAAACACCCTTCAAACCCTAGTAGCTGGCACCTGTTTGGTTCCTAAATAAGACTAAAGTCTGGTACAGTTGTGGCCCTGGGATCCAGGTTGGGTCCTGTACAGGTGTCTTAGTTAGCTAGTGCTGCTTTAACAAACAGATTTATTCTCTCACACTCCGGGAGGCTAGAAGTCTGCATTCAGGGTGCCAGCTCTAGGGAAAGGCTCTCTCTCTGTCGGCTCTGGGGGAAGGTCCTTGTCTCAGCTTCTCCAGCCATCCATCCTTGGAGTTCCTGGGCTTGAAGACAGCCCTGCCTGCTTAGTCTTCAGATGGTGTGGGTCTTCCCTCCGTGTCTGCTCTCTTCTGTACCTGTTGTTGTGATTATTGTCAGGTGCTGTTGAGTTGGTTCCAACTCATAGTGACCCTGAGTACAACAGAATGAAACACTCCAAGTCCTGCGCCATCCCAACAATCATTGTTATGTTTGAGCCCATTGTTGCAGCCACTGTGTCAATCCATCTCATTGAGGGTCTTCCTCTTTTTCACTGACCCTCTAGTTTACCAAACATGATGTCCTTCTCCAAGGACTGGTCCCTCCTGATAACATGTCCAAAAACGTGAGACGAAATCTCACCAACCTCGCTTCTAAGGAGCGTTGTGGTTGTACTTCTTCCAAGGCAGATTTGTTCCTTCTTCTGGCGGTCCATGATATAGTCAATATTCTTTGCCAGCACCATAATTTAAAGGCATCAGTTCTTCTGCGGTCTTCCTTATTCATTGTCCAGCTTTCTCATGCATGTGATGTATAAGACATCAGCTGCTAACCAAAAGTTCGACAGTTGAAATCCACCAGCTGCTCCCTGGAAACCCAATGGGGCAGTTCTACTCTGTCCTATAGGGTTGCTATTAGTTGGAATCAACTCAACGGCAAACTTTTTCTTCTTTTTTTATACTTATTACTGTCCCTGGGTGGTGCAAACTGTGAACATGCTTAGATACTCACCAAAAGGTTGAAGGTTCAAGTCCACCCAGAGGCACCTTGGAAGGAAGGCCTGGTAATCTACTTCTGAAAACTCAGCCATTGAACGCCCTGTGGAGCAGAGTTCTACGCCGACATACACAGGGCTGCCATGAGTCGAGTCGACTCCATGGCAGCGGGTTATCGGGGAACTCAGTAGGAGAAAGAAGTTCCCGTCACAATGCTGTCTCAAAACTGCTGTACATCTAAATCTCCTTCACTCACCTGTCCACATTCCAGATCCAAATGCGCCGATTAGCAACATCAGGGTGGATCCGAGACGGGGAAGAGTGTCCTGGGACCTCAACGGAAGCGTCGCTGAAATTACATGCTCCATAGGCTCAGTTTATACCAGCAAGGTAAAGCACAGTCCTTACTGAGCACACTACATATTTCCATCTTCTTTAGTGACTTGAGTCAAGCTTAGTCCCCTAGCACTTGTAGGACGCAAATACCACAAGTGAGCAGCTTTAACGCACAGAAATTTATTCTCTCATGGTTCAGGGGGCTAGAAGTCCGCATTCAGGATGCCGGCTCTAGGGGAAGGCTCTCTCTCTGTTGGCTCTGGGGGAAGGTCCTTGTCTCAGCTTCTCCAGCCATCCATCCTTGGAGTTCCTGGGCTTGTAGACAGCTCTGCCTTCCTCGTCTTCAGATGGTGTGGGTCTTCCCCCTGTGACTGCTTTCTTTTGTGTCTGATCTGCTTTGTTTATATCTCAAAAGGGAGTAGGTACTCGTATTTCAAATACCAGCAGGGTCACCCGTGGTGGACAGGTTTCAGTGGAGCTTCTGGACTAAGACAGACTAGGAAGAAATGCCTGGAGATCTGACTCATTGCTGTCGAGTGGATTCAACTCATAGCGACCCTGTAGGATAGAGTAGAACTGCCCCATAGGGTTTCCAAGGCTGTAAATCTTTACAGAAGCAGACTGCCTCATCTTTGTCCGAAGGAGTGGCTGGTGGGTTCAAACCACAAACCTTTCAGATAGCAGCTGAGCGCTTAACCACTGTGCCTCCAGGGCTCCTTCATGGCGATCTACTTCTAAAAATTGTTGTTGTTGTTGTTAGGTGTGGTTGAGTCAGTTCTGACTCATAGCGACCCTATGTACAACAGAACGAAACACTGCCCAGTCCTGCACCATCCTCACAATCATTATGCTTGAGCCCATTGTTTCAGCCAATGTGGGAATCCATCTCGTTGACTGAAAACCTGTGGACCACAACAGAACATGGTCTGATATAGTGCTGGAAGATGAGCCCCCCGGGCTGGGGGCTCCCCCTTTGAGTTGTGCCTTACAAGAGGGGAGAACAGAGAGTTACACGGAGGGAAGACAGACGCTGTGTGAAGACGTATCTACAAGCCAGAAACACCCAGGGTTGTCAGAAGCTGGAGGAGACAAGGAAGAATCTTCCCCTGGAGCAGACAGAGAGGGCATGTTCCTGACAGTGCCCTGACTTCAGACTGCTAGCCTCCGGAACCACAAGACAATAAATCCCAGTTTTTAAAAGTGACTCACTTTGTGGTATCTCGTTATGACAGTCTGTCTTAGGCTGGGTTCTCTAGAGAAGCAAAACCTGTAAAGTGTGTAAATATATATAACCCATTGCTGTCGAGTCAATTCCGACTCATATATAGAAAGAGATTTACATCAAGGATATGGCTCATGTGGTTGTACAGGCTAGAATATGAGTCAGGCTGAAAGTTTCTCCTGATTCACATAGCCGCAGGGGCTGGAGAACCCAAGATCGGCAGGTCAGACAGCAGGGCTCTTGCTCACAGGCTGCGAAGAGCAACGAGTCCCAAGATCGGCAGGCGAGATCACAGGTAAGCTGCCAGCTCAGGTCCCAAGAACCAGAGGTCAGACAAACAGGAGCCAGCTGCAGGATCCAGAGTGAGCAAAAGCCCCCGAGCCTTGCCAGAAGTCCACTTATATTCGATGCAGGCCACACCCCCAAGGAAACTCCCTTTCAAGTGATTGGCTGCTCACAGCAGTTCCCATCATGGAGGTGATCACATTGTATCAGCTCTCATCATGGAAGTGATTACATCACCGTATGACTGCCAAACTACATCATAACTGCCAAACCAGTGACAATCATGGCCCAGCCAAGTTAACACATACCTTAACCATCACACAATCCTAGCAGGCTAAGACGTCACAAGAAAGGGTTGGTGTGAGAATAGGTTGAAATATCATAGGTAGAGAACCCAGCCTGAACCACAGTGAGAAAACAGCACCCCCGACCCGCCACCCCCAACCCCATGCTATCTCATCTCCTATTGCAATTTCTCTTATTGCTTTAAGAAAATTATCATCTCTCTGTACTTATTCGTGGAGCCCTGGTGGCACAGCGTTTAAGAGCTTGGCTACTAACCAAAAGGTCAGCAGTTGGAATCCACCAGCTGCTCCTTGGACACCTTATGGGGCAGTTCTACTCTGTCCTGTAGGGTGGCGATGAGTTGGAATCGACTGACGGCAATGAGTTTGGTGTCTGGTTATACTCATTCTTGAAACAGTTATTTTCATACAAAAATTTCTATTTTTTTTTTAAATCTAAACATTGTTCATATCAGACTAAGTATGTCCTCTAAACAATTGCCAAATCATTATGTCTTTCTCAGGCAAAAAACAATACCTACTGCCAGTTTTATGCATTTTCTCTGTGCAAAACGACCAACTATACCATAAAAGTGACAAGTGGCCCGCCCTTCTCCACTCTCGTTCAGTATCCTAAGCCAGGTGAGGAAAAATGTGATTTTGGTTTGCTTCTTTGTAACTCAGTCTTCTGAATGCTAGCGTGATTGCAAACAAACAAAACATAAAAATGAATCAAACCTGTTGCCATCAAGTCCATTCCGACTCATGGCGACTGTGTGTGTTCAGAGTAGAACTGAGCTCCAGAGGGTTTCCTTGGCTGTAATCTTTATGGGAGGAGCCCTAGTGGCACAGTGGTTAAGAGCTTCATTGCTCACTGAAAGGTCAGTGGTTCGAACCCACCAGCCACTCCTCGGGAGAAAGATGTGGCAGTCTGCTTCCTTGGAAACCCTAAGGGAGAGTTCTACCCTGTCCGATAAGGTCGCTAGGAGTTGAATCACCTCGACAGCAATGGGTTTGTTTTGGGTTTCTTTTGGTTAATCTTTACCGAATCACATTGCTAGGTTTTTCTTCTGTGGAGCCACTGGGTGGGTTTGAACTGCCAACTTTCAGTTAGCAGCCGAGCACTTAGGTAAGCGTTTGCACCCCCCAGGAATCTGTTCAAGGGTGTTAGGCGGTGTTAAAAGAAAAAAAAAAATCCCAGAAAGTTACGTACAGTATTATGCTTATACGACATTCTTTTTTTATTGTAAAAATATAGGTAACAGAACATCTGCCGATTCAACATTTTTCCCTTACGCACTTCAGGGAAACCAATTACATTAATGGTGTTGTGCAACCGTCACCAACATCCATTGTCATCTTTTCCTTCCCCATGAATGGTAACTCAGTGCTAGCTAAACCTAGATTTCCTCTTTCCTCTTCCCTCCCGCCTCTGGAGACCACAGGTAAACTCTGATCTCTATACATTTGCCTAACTCCAAGAGTTTCCTTTTAGTGAGATCATACGTTATTTGTATATCACATTCTTGAAATGACAAAATTATAGAAATGGAGTGTAAAAACAGCACGGGGACGGTGTCTGACCTCCTCTGGCCTCAAAAAGGGGCAGGAGAATCAAGATCAACAGCCCAAGGCTGATTCCTATGAGGTGGAGGTCAGACATGCCTCCTCTCCACCATCTTTACCAACTCTGACACCAGCTGTCCCTCCCGCGGCATTCTCTACTTCTCTGCTGGGGTCAATAGTTCGTTGCAATGGCCACACAGAACTCACAGTTAATACTTACGATTATGGGGTTTATTAGGGAAGCAACGGGTTACAATTCAGGCTCAGGAACACTCAGGATACAGTTCTTCCATCAGGACAGCCTCTTCCCAGCCATACTCACAGGCACACCTCTCACTGGCCCTTCGGCCTCTACCCCGCTTGGGCAAGTGTTACGAAGCTCTTTTAGCCCCTGCCAATAAGTCCCCAGAGGCGCCCCAGGCACTCAGCCTTCTCACTCCGTGGGCCAGGAAGTCCACTTCACGGTCTCCTGCCAGTGTCTCCTGCCACCACTTCTCACCTATCTTCAGGGTTACAGCTCTCTCTCTCTCTCTCTCTCTCTCTGTCTCCTGGTTCCAGGAGCTTCTCAGCGCCGGGATCCCGGATACAAAGGATGCGCTCTCCGCTCCTGGTTCTTCTTCCTTGGTGGTGGTGGGATCCTCTCCCCCTCCTGCCTCTGGGGTCGCTCATTTCGAGCCCAGCGGGATGGCAAAACTGACCAATCCTTTTGGTGGGCCACAGTTACACTATCACACAGTCCCACCCAGTCACCCAGGTGGAAGTTACAAGACCATGGCTAGAAAGGCCACACAAAAGTGATGAGTAAAACCACAAAGAGAAGAGATTAGCAGTTGCCAAGGGTTAAGGCAGAGGTGGGGGCAGGGAGGAGTGGAGGTGGATATAGGAAGGCAATAGCAGGGGTCCTGGTGGTGATGGAAAGTTCTGTAGCTTTGCAAGATGTCACCATTTGGGGACACTGGGTGAAGGGTATGCAGATTGTTTTGTTTGTATTGTTTCTTTGTTTTTTTCTCTTAGGGTTTTGTGTGTGTGTGTGTGTCTGTGTGTGTGTGTCTGTGTGTGTGTCTGTGTGTGTGTGTGTCTGTGTGTGTCTGTGTGTGTGTCTGTGTGTGTGTCTGTGTGTGTGTGTTACGTGAAAGTTTACAGAGCAAATTCGTTTCCCATTTGATAGTTTGTAGATAAAGTGGTTTTCTAGTTTTTATTTTTTCTTACTGTTTGTTGTTGTTGTTTTTTAATTGTAGTTCAGGTGAAGGTTTACAGAGCAAATTAGTTTCTCATTACACAATTAACACACACATTGTTTTGCGATACTGGTTACCAACCCCACGATTTGTCAACACTCTCCCTTCTCAACCTTGGGTTCCCTATTACCAGCTTTCCTGTCTCCTCCTGCCTTCTAGTCCTTGTTCCTGGACTGTTGTGCCCCATTAGTCTCATTTTGTTTTATGGGGCTGTCTAATCTTTGGCTGAAGGGTGAACCTCGGGAGTGACTTCGTTACTGAGCTAAAAAGGTGTCGGGCGGCCATGCTCTCAGGGTTTCTCCAGTCTCTGTCAAGCCAGTTAAGTCTGGTCTTTTTTTGTGAGTTAGAATTTTGTTGTACATTTTTCTCCAGCTCTGTCCACAAACCTCTACTGTGATCCCTGTCAGAGCAGTTAGTGGTGGTAGCTGGGCACCATTTGGCTGTGCTGGACTCAGTCTGGTGGAGGCCATGGTAGTTGTGATCCACCGTTTCTTTTTTAACTGTGGTAAATATATATACAATGGAACATTCTCCACTCTGACAATTTCTACATGCACAATTCAATGATGTGGATTACACTCTTCATGTTGTGCAACCAACTCCTACCTCTATCTTTACCCAAATCATTCCATCACCGTTAACAGAAACTCTGCATCACCCATGCAAAAACTTCCCTTTTCCCCCCTCCCTCCCTCCCCTAGTGGCATAGATTGAATTGTGTCCCCCAAAAATGTCTGTCAACTTGGCTGGGTCATGAGTCCCAGTATCTTATGATTGTCTACCATTTTGTCATCTGATGTGATTCCTTCCCCTGTGTGTTGTAAATTCTGTCACTATGATGTAATGAGATGGATTAGTGGCAGTTATATTGATGGGGTCTAAAAGATTAGACAGTGTCTTAAGGCAATCTCTTTTGAAATATAAAAGAGAGAGGCAAGCAGAGACACATGGGAACCTCATACCACCAAGAAAGCAGTACTGGGAGCACAGCATGTCTTTGGATCGGAGGTTCCTGTGCTGAGAAGCTTCCAGACCAAGGGAAGACTGATGGCAGGGAACTTCCTCCAGAGCCGACAGAGAAAGCCTTCCCCTGGAGCTGAATTTGGACTTGTAGCCTACTGGACTGGGAGACGATAAATTTCTCTTTGTTACAGCCCTCCACTTGTGTTAGTTCTGGTAGAGCAGCAGTCATCCAGCACCTACTAAGTACTAATAATCTCTGACTTCTGTATATTTGCTTATTTCACATAAGTGAAGTCAGCCAGTATCTGTCCTTTTGTGTCTGATTTATTTAGCTCAGCATGTGGTGGCATCCATCCAGATTTCATCTCTCTGTGTGGCTGAGTAATGCTCCATTGTATGGATGGACCAACCAAAAACACAAAGCAAACCCATGGTGGTCAAGTCGATTCTGACTCACAGCAATCCTCTTGTTTACTCATTCCTCAGCTGATGGACAGCTGGATTGTTTCCACCTTCTGGCTAGGGCGAGTCATGCCCCTGTGAACACTGATGTACAAATATTTGTCTGAACATCTGCTTTAGTTTTCAAGTACACACCCAGAAGTGGAGTTGCTGGGTTAACTCTATGTTTAACTATTTTAGGAATCTGCCAGATTGTCCACTTGTTACACAAGGTTTCCATGCGGTGCAGCTGACTTAACAGCATCTAACAACAACAACAACAACAACAGTATTCCATTGCATGGATGGGCTACGTTTTGTTGATCCATTTTGTCCAGTGATGGACCTTATGGTTGTTTCCACCTTTCGCCTGTGGTGAATAGCGTTGCCAAGAACATTGGTGTACAAGTACCTGTATCATTTCTCAAAGCTGCATGTGAACCCACAATGATCTCAGAAGGTTACGATGCTTTAAAACACAGGTAGTTTTTGACGGCATCACGTGAAAACTGGAAGCGGTGTCGCTGAATTGTAGATGTGGAAGGGTTGTGTCGGCAAATGGTTTAGCATTTGTATGTTTGCCACAATTTCTTTTTGTAAAATAGCTGGTTTTTCTTTTCTTTTAAGGAGCCCTGGTGGAGCAACGGAGCCCTGGTGGCACCGTGGTGGAGAGCTCAGCTGCTAACCTAAAGGTTGGCGGTTCGAACCCACACAGAGGTGCCACTGGAGAAAAGATCCGTCGATCTGCTCCCGTAAAGATTACAGCCTAGGAAATCGTACGGAGCAGTTCTACTCTGTCCTGTAGGGTCACTATGCGTCCGAGTCAACTCAATAGCAATGAGTTTGGCATAGGCAAAGGTTTATGCTCGAATGCTAACCAAAAGTTCAGTGGTTCAAACCCACCCAGAGGCTCCTCAGGAGGAATATGTGGCATCTGTTTCCGTAAAGATTTAGAGCCTAGGAAACCCTATGGAACAGTTCTAGTCTAACACATGGGGTCACTATGAGTCGGAATCGACTCAACGGCCCCCAACAACATCAACAGCTGTTTTTCTTTTATCGTCTTTGCAATCCCAGATGGGAAGCCGGGGGCAGCTGTGGAAAATCTAACCTGCTGGATCCATGATGTGGACTTTCTGGAATGCAGCTGGGCTGTGGGCAGAGCGGCCCCCTGGGACGTCCAGTATCACCTGTACCTTATCCAACCTGAGTAGGTGTGACCTCAAGCAGTGCTTCATTGTCGGGGGCGGGGAGGCCTGGGGTCGCTCACGGACGCCCTCTATCTGCAGTACCTATGAAGAATGGGAATGCGTGCATTATACCACGGATACGCAGGGAAGACGCACCGGCTGTTGCTTTGACGACATCTCTAGACTGAAAAATGATCACTACCACTTCCTGGTGAATGGAACTAGTGAGGGCTCCAGAATCCCGTGCACTGAGATCTTTGCCACGTTATCAGAGATTGGTGAGTAAAGACCCCAACGGAGAATGCGGATGATGTGGGTGCTGCTGTGTTTGTATGGAGCCCTGGGGGCGCAGTAATTAAGCACTCGGCTGTGAACCGAAAGATCAGCGGTTTTAACCCACCAGCTGCTCCGTGGGAGAGGGATGTGGCAGTCTGCTTCTGTAAAGATTTGCAGCCTTGGAAACCCTATGGGGCAGTTCTACTCTGTCCTATAGGGTCGCTATGAGTCGGAATCGACTCGATGGAAGTGGGTTCGGTTTTTGGGGTTTTGTGTGCTTGTTGGAGTCCCTGGGTGGTGCAAATGGTGAACCCCTTTGGCTGCTAAACGGAAGGTACCTCAGAAGAAATACCTAGCAACCTGCTTTCAAAAACTCAGCCACTGAAAACTCCATGGAACACAGTTCTACTCTGATGCACATGGGGTTGCCGTGAACTGGAGTCGATTCTGTAGCGACTGGTCGGTTACTGATGTGTTACTGTGACTCAAGGAAATGAGCCGCTTGCTGTTGGGGTGTTTTTTAACACCCATGACAGACAAGGGCTCAGTAGCCACACTCAGGGGTGGATTCATCATGTGGCTGAGGGGCTGAAGCTTCACACCGCCCCTTTCAAAGCCCTGTGTTCACACGGTCATGGGTTATTATAACACAGACCCATCTTGGTAAATCGAAAATAGTTCTCCATTCTTTTCTTTTTAAAGCGGGCCAAAACCACAAACCAACTCTTTGCAATCAAGTTGATTCCGATTCACTGTGACCCTATAGGACAGAGCTGAACTGCTCCGTAGGGCTTCCAAGGAGCGCCTGGTGGGTTTGAACTGCCGATCTTTTGGTTAGCAGCTGTCTTAGTCACCTAGTGCTGCTCTAACAGAAATACCACAAGTCGATGGCTTTAACAAAGAGACGTTTATTCTCTCACAGTCCATTAGGTTACAAGTCCAAATTCAGGGCATCAGCTCCAGGAGAAGGCTTTCTCTCTCTGTCGGCTCTGGAGGAAGGTCCTTGTGATGCATCAGCCTTCCCTCTTGGTCTGGGAGCTTCTCTGCGCAGGAACCTCAGGTCCAAAGGACGCGCTCTGCTCCCGGCGCTGCTTTCTTGGTGGTGTGAGGTTCCCATGTCTCTCTGCTCACTTCTCTCTTTTATATCTCAAAAGAGATTGGCTTAAGACGCTATCCAATCTTGAAGATGTCATCCGTATAACCTCATCACAGTGATAGAGTTTACAACACATAAGGAAATCACACCAGATTACGAAACAGTACACAATCGTACAATGCTGGGAATCATGACCTAGCCAAGTTGACAGATATTTTTAGGGGACACAATTCAATCCATGACAGCAGCCTAGCTCCTTACCACTGCACCACCAGCGTTCCAAACAATTACAGCCTAGGAAACCCTATGGAGCAGTTCTGCTCTATCCTATAATGTCGCTATGAGTCAGAATCAACTTGACGGCACCAGGTTTGGTTTTTTGCTCACTCATAAAAGTGTTTATTTTCTTCCCCCTCCCCCAGAGATACTGGTTCCACCCAGCATCAGTGGGACGTGCAATAAGTCATACTCCCTTATAGAGTGGAAAATGTCGAGTCACTTCATTTGGGACTTTGTCTATGAGCTTCAGATATACAAGGTAAAAGCCTGCCACAGCTGACTCCCCGTGTCCTCGGCAACCTGTCCTCCATGGCTTTGTCATGGGCAAAGTCGTATTCAATCATACACAAAAAGCATAAACCATTAAAAAAAAAACTGATAGACTGGGTTTTAGGGGGAAAAAAGTCTGCTCTTTGAAAGATATAGTTAAGAAATTAAAAAGGCAGGCCACAGAATGGGAAGACAGACTTGCAATTCAGATGAGTTACATTCAGAATATATAGAACCAAATGCCCACTGCCATCAAGTCGATTCCAATTCCTAGGGATCCTAGAGGACAGAGTAGAACTGCCCCCATTGGGTTTCCAAGGCTGTAAATCTGTACAGAAGCAGGCGGCCACATCTTTCTCCCATGGAGGGGCTGGCGGGTTCGAACCGCTGGCCTTTTGGTTAGCAGTCGAACGCTTTAACCACTGCACCACCAGAGCTCCTTTAAGGAACCCTTAAAACTCAATACTAAGCTACCCTGACACCAGAAGAACTAGATGGTGCCCAGCTACCACTACTGACCATTCTGATCAGGGCCACAATAGGTGGACCCTAATACAATGGGAGAAAAATGTGGAACAGAACTCAAATTCTTAAAAACTCCAGACTTAGAGGACTGGTTGAGACTGGAGGATTCCCTGAGACTATCACCCTAAGATACTCTTGAACCGAAACTACCCCCCTGAGGTCACCTTTTAGCTAAAGATGAGAAGATAAGGGGGCGGGGAAACTAGAGTACTGGAAACAGAACAACCAGAAGGGAATTAAAAAGAATGTTGACACATTGTGAAAAATGTAACTAAAGACATTGAACAATTTGTATAGTAATTGTTACACGGGAACCTAATCTGGTGTGTAAACTTTCACCAAAAACACAATAAAGTATTTTTTTAAAAATCCTCAATACAGTAACTCCTGTCCAAAAGCAAGACGAGAAGGCAGGAAGAGACAGGAATTGGACAAATGGACACAGGGAACCCTGGGTGGAAAGGAGGAGTGTGCTGTCACATTGTGGGGATTGTAACCAATGTCATAAAACAATATGTGTATACATTTTTGAATGAGAAATTAACTTGAGCTGTAAACTTTCACGTAAACTATAATAAAATTTAAAAAAAAAAAAAAACCCTCAATACTAAGAAGACAAACAGGCCTGTAAGCCTGATATGGAGTGGATTTCTCAGAGGAGGGCCTGGGCACTCACCCACTTCTTTGCTCTTGTCTTTCAGGGTGCAGATCCCACCCACCTAGACACAGTGAGTGTTCCCCTACTGTTGTGAGTTGAGTTGTGTTCCACAACAGCTGTGTTGAAGTCCCAACCCCAGTCCCTGTGAACGGGGCCTTGTTTGGTAACGGGGTCTTTGCAGATGTCATCAGTTAAGTGAACACGAAGTCATACTGGACTAGGATCCTGATGCCATCTCGGTGTTCTATAAAAGAGAAGAAGAGACACAGAGGGGGAGACGAAGCAGAGATTGGAGTGACGCGGCCACAAGCCAAGGAATGCCTGGGGCCACCAGGAGCTGGAAGAGACGAAGGATCCTCCCCTAGAGCCTCCAGAGGGAGCGCGGCTCTGCCCACACCTTGATTTCAGAATTCTGTCCCCCAGAACTGTGAGAGAATAAATTATTGTGGTATTAACTCCCCCAGTCATTGATACTTTGTTATGGCCACCCTATTTGAATGGTGTGTTTATAAAAGAAGAGACACAGAGAGGCAGAGGGAAGACAACCACGTCGAGACAGAGGCCGAGATTGGAGTGATGCGGCCACAAGCCAAGGAACGCCAGCCGTCACCAGAAGCTGAGAGACGGGCAGGGAACAGATTCTCCCTCAGAGCCTCAGAGGAGTCGACATGGCTGACACCCTGGTCTCAGACTCCCAGCCTCCAGAACTGAGGGAGAACACATGTTTGGTCTTATAAGTCATTTTGATGACTAAGGTGTGCCTGATCCAAGCCATGGTGTTTTCAATTGCCTCATATGCGTGTGAAAGCTGGACAATGAATAAGGAAGACTGAAGAAGAGTTGATGCCTTTGAATTACGGTGTCGGTGAAGAATATTGAATATACCATGGACTGCCAGAAGAATGAACTACTCTCCCCTGCAGGAAGTACAGCTAGAAGCGAGGATGGAAAGACTCCATCTTGCTTACTTTGGATGTGTCATCAGTAAAGACCAATCACTAGAAAAGGACATGTTGTTTGGTAAAGTGGAGGGTGAGCAAAAATGAGGGAAACGTTCCATGAGCTGGATTGACACAGTGTCATCAACAGTGGACTCCAATGTCCCAATCATATGAAGATGGAGCGAGACTGGGAAAGATTTTGTCCTGTTAGGTTGCCATGAGTCAGAGCCAACTTGAAGACAACTAACAACATAAGTGACTGAGTTGGGGGTCCTTGGAGAGCCCTAGGACACTCACTCACTCCCCTTCCTGGGTAGCACACACCCAGACTCGTCAGCACATTCTACTTACTGCTCTTCCTCTTCAGTGATTCCCGTGAGCCAGGCTCCTTGTGTGAGTATCACTCAGCCTTATGCAATCTTGCGGAGTTGGTATTTTTATCCCCAGATTTGGAGAAGAGGAAACGGGGACTCAGATGACGCCTCCAAGTCGATAGGGCTGGGGTCCTATTGCTTGTCTGGCACTACTTGGAGAGTGATGACACATTTGCCCACAGATGACATTGACTGAACATTCCCAGCAGGCCTGGGGCTGTGGCAGGCACAAGGATGGAGCAAGTCAGCAAACTGTGCACTCCACCTGCACATGTAAATGCTCTCAGATAGGTGGGTGTCTTTGGCTGGGTTCTCTAGAGAAGCAAAACCAGTAAAGCATATAAATATATATAGACAGAGATTTATATGAAGGACATGGGTCACGTGGTTGTAGAGGCTGGAATATCCCAAGTCCATGGGTCAGGACAGCGGCGTCTCCTGATTCATATAGCTGCAGGGTCTGGCGAACCCAAGATCGGCAGGTCAGAGAGCAGGGCTCTTGCTCATAGGTTGCGAATATCAATGAATCCCAAGACTGGTAGGCAAGACGGCAGGTAAGCTGCTAGCTCAAGTCCCAAGAACAAGAGGTCAGATGAACAGGAGCCAACTGCAGGATCCAGAGTGAGCAAAAGCCCTCAAGCCTTGCCAGAAAGTTCACCTATATTGGATGCAGGCCACTCCCCCAAGGAAACTCCCTTTCAGCTGACTGGCTGCTCACAGCAGATCCCATCATGGGAGTGATCACACATCAAGTCTCAACAGGGAAGTGATCACAGCATCATACGACTGCCAAACCACTGAGAATCATGGCCCAGCCAAGTTGACACACAACCTTAACCGTCACAGTGGTCCATACACCTGATGTGCGTCCATACTGTTGGAAATGATGCCTCAGCCAGATCCAGCCAACTCACTGTGGACTGTTGTCCACTCTAGGGGACTGTCTAAGTTATCTATTGCTGCTATAACAGAAATACCACAAGTGGATGGCTTTAACAAAGAGAAATTTATTCTCTCACAGTCCAGTAGGCTACAAGTCCAAATTCAGGGCGCCGGCTCCAGGTGAAGGCTTTCTGTGTCTGTTGGCTCTGGGGGAAGATCTTTGTCATCAATCTTCCCCTGGTTGAGGAGCTTCTCAGCACACTATTCTTCTAGCTCTTGTTTCTCGGTGGTATGAGGTCCCCAAGTCTCTGCTCACTTCTCTTTTATATCTCAAAAGAGATTGGCTCAAGACACAATTCAATTTTGTAGATTGAGTCCTGCCTCATTGGCATCATAGAGGTAGGATTTACAACACATAGGAAAATCACATCAGATGACAAAAGCGTGGGCAATCACACAGTACTGGGAATCATGGCCCCGCAAAATTGATACACATATTTTTTGGGGACACAATTCAGTCTATGACACACCCTAAATCCAGCTTGATCTCATCTCAAGTCCCTTAACTTACTCACATCTGCAACAAGCCTACTTCCAGATAAGGTCAGGTTCACAGGTTCTGGGTAGACGGGAATTCGGGGAACCCTCCTTTCACCCACCAGGGCTCCCTGCACTGCTTACCACCCACCAGATAAGCACTGCTGTTCTTAGACACATCAAGGTGGCCATGGACTGTTTATCTCCTAGTTTTTATAAAAAAGGATTTACTCTTTGGCCATGAGGGGAGCCCGGGATGAGATGGGCAGGGGCTTGGCTCCTTTGGGGGCCCATCCCCCTGTCCCTGCCAGCTGCAAACAAGCTTGTCTTAAACATTTGCTTGTAAGCACACTATGATATACAAAAACTCCTACAAGCTTGTGAATCCCGGGACGTACACGGCAAGGATCCGAGGCAAGAACAACTTGGACTACTTTGGGAAGACGTGGAGCAGCTGGAGCCCACCCCGGAGTTTTGGTGAGCACGGCGCTGTTTGACTTCTGCCTCCATCCTGTGGCACAGCTGTGCACCACCCCTCGTTCCAGAAACACATCCCCACTCACATGGTTTCGCAGCCACTGATGGCTGGCTTTTCATTGCTTCTCCTTGATGTTCCGCTGACAACAGTGCAGGGGTTCAGGGTGCAGCCATGCTCCTCTGCTCTAGGTCCCCAAAGAACACGGTGAACCCACAGGTGGCCCTGCCCCTGCCCTCACCCTGTCTTATTTTCCTACCACTGGCTTTAAAGAACAGAAATGTATTGTCTTCTAGCAGCTGCCTGCAATCCTTGTAGACGCATCTGCCTCTGTGGCGAATAGCATCTGTATTCCCCCTGGGTGTGTCTCTGTGTCTCATCCCATCTTTTTATACCTCAGATGTGATTTAGTTTAGGATCCACCTTACACTGATACGCTTGATTACATTATGATATGGAAGATGATTACATCATATTTAATTAAATTGCATTATGGAAGGGGATTACATTACATTACATTATGAAAGGTTAGTACATTATCTTATGGAAGGTGATTGCATTACATTATTGAAGGTGACTGCATTATACTAGATTTAAATTGCATTATGGAAAATAACTACATTAGATTACATTGTAGAAGATGATTACATTACCCAACATAGGGGAAAGTGATTACATTACATTATGGAAAGTTACTACATTATATTATGGAAAGTGATTACATTACATTATGGAAGGTTACTACATTATATTATGGAAAGTGATTACATTACATTATAAAAAGTGATTGTGTTATGAAAGATGATGACATTATATTACATTATGGAAAGTGATTATGTTACATTACATTATGAAAGGTGATCACATTACGTTACTTTATGGAAAGTGATTATATTACATTGTGTGAAGTGATTGCATTACGTTATATGTGAGGTGATTACGTTATATGACACTGAGGTGATCACATCACATTACATGTGAGATGATCACATTCCACCACGTTACAGAACAGCAAACCACTTTGTGGCCAAACCGTTAGAATCATCACCTGCCAAGTTGACACATAAAATTAACCACAATGATCAACGTGTCAAAATTCAAGGATGTAGCAGTCTGGCACTTGTGTGGGAAGGAGGATGGAGAAGAGCAAGTGTGTTGCTCCCCTGCGCAAACAGAGCCACCCCTCCCTTCAGGGTCTGACTCAGCTGCCTCAGCCTGGTGGCTGGACACCCCAGAGGTGAGAGTGGCAGAGAGAAGGCTGAGGGGCTTTGCTCTTCCAAAGCCCTCGAGCTGCCCCGTGGCCCTGCATGGCACCCAGGGTGAGGCTGACCCCATAATCCTTCTGTGGTCAGTCTCTTCCCCGAGACGTGTCTGGGCATCAGTCTGCTGATCCATAGTGGGGAGCCCCACAGTCCCCACCTTGTTTCCTGTGGACTCAGCTGGTTCCTGGGTGGCAGCAGTGCTCCCAGTTGTCCTACTGGGAAGCCACCCCATGTGCCAGAGGCCACCTCCCAGGCCCCTCCCAGTCCCCAGGGGAAAGGCCGCTGGCTTCGTGAAGCTGCCAGCCCGGTGCCAGCCCTGGACACCCCAGAGCGGGCCTGGAGGCACCCCCTTACACCCTTTCCTCGCAGAGTGTGACAAGGACAGGAGTCTCGGGGCCTGGCCAATGATTCTGTCCATAGTGCTGGGGACACTCCTCACAGTCCTGCTCATGGTGCTGCTCTGCAGGAGGTAAGAGTTGCGCCCGCTTCTGGTTTGCGTTTTGTGAAATAATAGATCCAGGCTTCGCAGGCAGAGACTTTACTCAAATGGGTTATTGCAATAGAGGGGACTACTGGAGCCCTGGTGGTGCAGTGGTTAAGGGATTGGCTGCTAAGCAAAAGGTTGGCAGTTCAAATCCACCATCGGCTCCTTGGAAACTCTATGGGGCAGTTCTGTTCTTTTCTAGAGGGTCACTATGAGTCAGAATCGACTCGATGGCAACGGTTTGGGGTCTTTTTTGGTTTATTGCAATAAGGAGAAGGGTCTCTTGCAACAGGGGGATGGGCTATTGTAATATTGGGAAGGGAAGGGGCTATGGAAACGGGGGTGGGCTATTGCAATGAAGGGGGGGCTATTACAATCGGAGGTGGGGGCTATTTCAGGGGGGGATGGGGCTATTGAAATGGGGGAGGGGCTATTGCAGTGGGGAGGGGCTATTGAAATAGGAGGGGGAGTATTGTAATAGGGGGAGGGGGCTATTGCAATAGGGGAGGGGGCTATTGCAGTAGAGAGAACTCTCAGGCTGTGATATCTGCAAACATCTCGGGTTAGGCAAAGGGGGTTTCTTTATAGGGAGGAGTGAGCAGGGTGCGAAAGAAGTGGGTGTGGGGATGGGTGGCGGAACTGGGCAGAGATTAGGGAATCTCTCACCTTTGGGATCAGACGAGTCTCTGAGGGCCCTTAAGGAAAGGCTGTGTGACAGCTCAGGCTGAGCAGCCAGAGTCCAGGGTTCTGGGGGAAGGATGGAATCCTAATCAGAGTGTGGCTAACAAGCCTTTGTTGCCATTGCTGAGTGGGAACACACAGTAGAGCTAGTCACGCACAAGGCCAAAAGGGAGCACTTGGGGGCCTGTGTCTGGTCTTGTCCCTGTGTCAGCCAAGGGCCTCTACAAGTCTTCTCTGAGCCGTATGGGGAGGGGGCTCCTTTGTGGTAAGCCAATTCCCAGATGCACAGGGGTGGAGCGCTCCTCAACCTTCACTGTTTCCTGGGAGCACGATGCTCTGTAGAATTTAACATTGTCAGCTTGCGGTGGGATCAGCCAAAAACTGCACCCCGCAAAGTTGTCTATGCCCTAATCTCCCAAAACTTGTGGATATGGTTACATCGTACAAGGGGCCTTGCAGATGTCATTAAGTCTTCACTTTCATTCAAAGTATTTTTTACTTAAATTATTATTTCCATTAAAGCTTAAAAATAGGGACATTTTCCTAGATTAGAGTTCCCAGGTGTTGCAAATGGTTAAAATGATTAGCTTGGCTGCTCACTGAAAGGTTGGAGGTTTGAGTTCACCCAGAGGCACCTCGGAAGAAAGGCCTGGCGATCTACTTCCAAAACATCAGCTGTGAAAACTCTGTGAAAGACATTTCTGCTCTGGCACACATGGGGTCACCATGAGTCAGAGTTGACTTGTTGGCAATGGGTTAATTTAGGATCCTGGGGGCTACTAAGCATATTTACAGAATGAGGTGGGCAGTGCAGCCCCCAGCTCCTCCTGGACAGCGGCGGGACCCCCTGCCTGGTTGGTTCACACACAGTGGGTGTCCTCCTCTCTCTTCTTTCCCCCAGGACGCCCCCCCACCCCCGTGAGCTCCAGGCCATGGGCTCCAGCCCTAGACAGCCTCCCGAGAGCACCCCAGTGAACACCCCCATGTTCTTTATGCATCACGGTCCGAGTTAAGGTTTCCTGTTCCTGATGCCCCCAGGGGCCCAGATGAGGCCCAGCACAGCCGGGAAATCAACCCTACACTGGAGGCCCTCCCTGACGAGGCTCAGGGACCCTCCTTCCACAGGGCAGGGGCAGGCCTGCAGACAGCTCCCCACCCAGTCCCAGAACCCTGCTGCCTCCACAGAGCCATCTCCAACCCCACGCAGCCTGCTGGCCCCTGCCCAGCCTCGGGATTAGTCTCCAGGGGCACCCCAGCCCCGGCTCTGGGTCCGTCCCTCTCTCCCACCTGGCTTCAGACCCCCCACCCCTGCCCCGTCAGGCTGGTCCTTTCTCACCGCTGGGCTCCATTTTCGATGGCGATGGAGCAGCAGCCCTAAGTGGCGGACACCTGTGGGGTGTGGTCATGGTGGGGGGCTGCAGTGCTCCTTGGAGGGCACCGGCTGGTGTCAGGTGCACACAGGTGACTGAGAACAGGTGAGAGCAGTGCACCCTTCCCGGGAAGGCAGACATGCAGGCTTTGATTTCTAACCCCCAGGGACTAGTGCCTCCTCCTCCCACCATCTGTAGACAAGAGGTGAAGGGCCCTGGATTAGGGCTGGGAGTGCTCCCCACATGGATGGGAGGGGTGGCAGATGAGACCCCTGGAGATGGAGCCCACAGACACAGGGCTCCCTCTCCAGACCCCAGGCCTGAGTCTGTCCAAAGATGGAAGTCCTGGTTGGGGACAGCCTGGGGGATGTAGGTCAGGGCGCAGCCCAGCGGGCCGAGGGTCCAGCCGGTAACACCAGTTGGGTGACCTCAGGCAGGGACTCACCCTGCTGGCCTTGGTGTTACCAAAACAACAAAAGTGTTGCCTTGGAGTCTATTCCAACTCATAGCGACCCTATAGGACAGAGTAGAACTGCCCCATAGGGTTTCCAAGGTTGTAATTTTAATGGCAGCAGATGAGTGCTTAAGCACTGTGCCACCAGGGCACCTTGTGCTGCGTTTACCAAGAAAGAACCAAACCCGCTGCCATCATGTCAACCCTACAGGACAGAGCAGAGCTGCCCCACAGGGCTTTCAAGGAGGAGCTGACAGATTCCAACTGCCAACCTCGTTGTTAGTAGCTGTAGCTCATAGCTCTTAACCACTGCGCCACCAGGGCTCCGCTTCTGTGTTGCTGTTGTTATTAGGTGCCGTCGAGCTGGTTCTGACTCCTAGCGACCCCCGTGTACAACAGAACGAAACACTGCCCAGTCCTGCACCATCCTCACAATCATTGTTATGCTTGAGCCCCTTGTTGCAGCCTCTGTGTCAATCCATCTCCGTGAGCGTCTTCCTCTTTTTGGCTGACCCTCTACTTTACCAAGCGTGATGTCCTTCTCCAGGGACTGATCCCTCCTGGTAGCATGTCCAAAGTCTGTGAGACGTGGTCTCACCATCCTAGCTTCTAAGGAGCGTTCTGGCTGTGCGTCTCCCGGGCTAGGTTTGGAGCACGGGCTGAATTCCTCTTCCCCAGGTTCTCTGTGGTCCAGAAAATCTTCCCTCCAGTCCCTGGGATAAGAGACCCCATCAAGGACTTCTTTCAAAACAACAGACTGGTGTGTGTGGCTTCTTGCCTTCTGTCCTCGGTGGGTCCGGGACTGGGGTGGCGTGTCCCCGCCCGGGAGGGCGCTGGTGGTGGCCAGCAGGGAGGCTGCCCTGTGAGGATGCCAGGGGGAACCTGGAGCCCAGTGAGCTCCTCGCCTGGGTCGGGCGGTTCTGGGACCGGGCAGCCCTCACAGCTCTTCTCTGTGTGGGGACATCTCCTGACTCAGCCCTCCCTCCTCCCCACAGGTGGTCTGGGAAGCCGGCGGCGCAGAGAGCTGGCAAGAGTGCTCAGTGGAAGAAGTGCAGGCTGTGGGGGAGACATGAGCCCAGGGCAGCCGCGCCGATGAATGGATGTTTATAGGGGCTGTGGGGGTGGATCCCAACACCACTCAGTCTGGAAGGGCTGCCTGAGAAAATGGGACTGTCATGATTGAACTGTGTCCCCTAGAATCTGTTGGAATCTGAACCCCTATACCTGTGGATGTGATCCCATTTGGGAACAGGCATTTCTTTGTTATGTTAATGAAGCCCTATCTGTGTAGGGTAGATCTTAAATCAGTCTCTTCTGAGATATAAAAAGAGCAGATTAAGCAGGTCCAAATGGGGGGAGATAGATTCCCCTTAAAATCTCCAAGGAACCAAAGACTGAGGACTTTGCCCAGAGCCCACAGAGAGAGCCTTCCCCAGAGCCGGCGCTGTGTACTCGGGACTTGTAGCCTCCCAAGCTGGGGGAAAATACATTTCTGTTGGTGAAAGCCACCTAACTGTGGTGTTTCTTTCTTTTTTAAAAATGTTTAAACACTGTCAACTTCCCCCATGTTTGTCGCCTTTCCCTTCACCAGTATTATCTCATGTCTTCTATTTAATTGGTAAGTTTCCTTCCCCTCCCTGGTAACCATCAAAGAACTGTTTTGTTTTTTTTTTTTTCCTTTTTTTCCTGTGGGTGAAGCTTTGGTTGTTACTTTACAGTAGAGGTCGGATACAATATGTCCTTTTGTGATTGACTTATTTCACTCAGCATAATGTCCTCCAGATTCATCCATGTTATGAGATGCTTCACAGATTTATCATTGTTCTTTATCATTTCGTAGTACTCCATTGTGTGTATGTACCACAGTTTGTTTCTTTTTGCTATTGTGAACAATGCTGCAGTGAACATGGGTGTGCATATATGTTTATTCGTGTGACACCTCTTATTTCTCTAGGATATATTTCTAGGAGCAGGATTGCAGGATCGTACGGTACTTCTGTTTCTAGCTTTTTAAGGAAGCGCCAAATCAACTTCCAAAATGGTTGTACCATTTTACATTCCTACCAACAGTGTATAAGTGCTCCATGAGCTTACCTTGTACAAGTTGTGCTGGCTTCCCCAGTATTGTGTACTGTCTTACCCTTCACCAAAGTTACCACTTATCTATTGTCTATTTAGTCCCCCCCGGCAACCCCTCCCATCCCTCATAACCAACAAAGATTGTGGCTTTTCTGTGTAAACCTTTTCATGAGATTCTACAGAAACGATCTCATACAGTATTTGTCCTTCTGTGACTGACGAGATTCACTCCGCATAAATGTCCTCCAGTCTCATCCATGTTATGAGATGCTTCACAGATTCATCATTGTTCTTTCTCGTTGCATAATACTCCGCTGTGTGTATGTTCCATAGTTTGTTTATCCATTCATCTCTTGATGGGCATCTAGGTTGTTTCCATCGTTTTGCTATTGAGAACAATGCTGCCATGAACATAGGTGTGCGTATGTCTATTTGAGTGACGACTCATTTCTCTAGGATATATTCCTAGGAGTGGGATTGCTGCATCACATGGTACTTCTATTTCTAGCTGTGGCGTTTGTTCAGCAGCACTAAGAGACTAAGAGACAGAGCAAACCCGTGTGAGACGTCCCATCTCCTAATAAAGTGCTGTTTTCTCTGCTGTCACCCCTGGGGGATCATGCCCACCCTGAGCCCCGCACCCTCCCTCGTCCCAGCCGGGTGTCCCACGGACCAGCCCATGATTTGTTCCCTCCTGGCCCCGCCTGGTGTCCCAGCTTTAATACAGTGACACCCACGAGAGCCGGAACCTTGTTTTTCCAGATCTGGCAGGCTTTCCGCCACTGACAGGGTGCGATCTTACCACTTTCCTGTGGCTCCTTTGAGCGGAAAACGATCGCGCTTTCCTGCTCCGACCGCTTGCCGTCTCACACAGGTTCCGGCTTTCACAGGTCTTACTGCGTGTCTCCTGACTGTGAGCACCTGAGATGGTTCATGTAACAAGGTAGGGTCCAGCTTCCCTGAACCAGCTGTGTGTGCACAAAAACGAACAAAACAAACCGCTGCTGTCGAGTTGATCCCAACTCATGGCGGCCCCGTACGTGTCAGAGTAGCGCTGAGCTCCAGAGGGTTTGCAATGGCTGACTTTGCAGAAGTAGATCGCCAGGACTTTCTTCCAAGGTGCCTCTGGGGGCTGACTATTCTCTTTCTTCCTTCGCTTTCCGCAAACCAGCGGCCGCTGTTGAGTTGACTCTGACTCATGGGCGCCCCCATGTGTGTCAGAGTGGAACTGACCTTATAGGGTTTTCACGGGGATGGCGCACGACCGCGCAGCGTTTGGTTCCATTGGGCACGCGGTCGCCATGAGTCAGGGCCTACCGGACAGTTGTTGCTAGGTGCTGTCGAGTCGGTTCCAACTCACAGCGACCCTACGGACAACAGGACGAAACAGTGCCCCGCCCTGCGCCATCCTCACAATTGTTGCTATGTTTGAGCCCATTGTTGCAGCCACTGTGTCAGTCCATCTCGTTGAGGGCCTTTCTCTTTTTCGCTGACCCTCTACTTTACCAAGCATGATGTCCTTCTCCAGGGACTGATCCCTCCTGATAACATGTTCAAAGTACGTGAGACGCAGTCTCTCCATCCTTGCTTCTAAGGAGCATTCTGGGTGTACTTCTTCCAAGACAGATTTTTCGTTCTTCTGGCAGTCCGTGGGATATTCAATATTCTTGGCCAGCATCATAATTCAAATGCATTCATTCTTCTTTGGTCTGATTGTTGTTGCTGTTAGGTGCCGTCAGCTATTTCTGACTCATAGCTGTGTATCCTGTGTACAACAGAACGAAACACCGCCCGCTCCTGTGCCATCCTCACAATCGTTATGCTTGAGGACACTGTGGCAGCCACTGTGTCAAATCCATTTCGCTGACTCAGCGATAGCCAACAGTAATTAAGCAAGGCCCTCGGCACCCAGGTAGATGTACTCTTCTTTACCAGATTAAAATGTAAGAACTCATTGTCATCTAGTCAATTTCAACTCACAGTGAGCCTATAGGATGGAGGAGAACTGCCCCCTAGGGTTTCCAAGCAGCGGCTGGTGGATTCCAACTGCTCATCTTTTGGTTAGCAGCTGAGCTCTTAACCACTGCACCACCAGGGCTCCTGAAACATAGGAAGGGGTGGAAGTATGTGCCAATGCTGAGTCGAGCAGTTCCCAGAGCTCCAGCTCAGGGAGATGGAAAGCTCCAAGCTGCTCTGTTCCAAACCCTGGGCTCTAGTCAAAAACCGTGGCACCTGGCTGCCCTGCGGAAAATGGATGCCGACGACCTCTGCGCCTGCTCTGTGGAAGGTCCTGTCCTGTCATCCACCACCCTCCATCCTGCTCCCAGGAACCCGCCACGGACGGTGCAGAGCCCAGGCCCCCACCCCCTCACCTCTCACCGAAGCTAGTGATTCCGAAGCAGGAATGATGGTGTCTGTGTGCAGATGCCTCGAGATCCAAGACCACAAGGTTCTGCCCACAGAGTCCAGGGTTTCTGGAGAGCCCACAACGGCAGACTTCTGGAATTCCCTGCAGCCTTCCCAGCTTGCTGCATGTGCAACGTCAAATCCGAGGCACGGCTTCACCGCGTGCGTCAGAGTAGAACTGTGCTCCACCGGGTTTTCAGTGACTGATTTTTCAGAAGCAGATTGTCCAGTCTTTCGTCCGAGGTGCCTGAGTGGACTCGAACCTCCAACCTTTCAGTTAGCAGCTAGCTGTGTGTAGCCATTTGCATAATATACCAAAATACCACTGTTTCAAATACCACCCCTTGGTGGACAGGTTTCAGAGAAGATTCCAGACTCAGACTAGGAAGAAAGGCCTGGCAAGCTACTTCCAAAAACTAGCCAGTGAAAAGCTTAGGGATCACAACAAAACACTGCCCCACTCACTTTCTTTGGACACATCACCAGAGTAGAACTGTGCTCCATAGGGTTTTCAACGGCTGATTTTTTGGAAATAGATTGCCAGGACTTTGTTCTGAGTGCTTAACCGTTTGTCCCACTTGGAAACTACCAGTCAGAATGGACGCTCCAAACACCCAGTGTTCTGTAACAAATGTGGAACGTGTGAAAAGGAAGCCGAGGGACAGAGGAAGGCTGTTCTGTCTCCGGGTGGCCGGCACACCTGGGCAGGTTTACGCTGCCTCCACAGTGGGGTTCCTCCAGGTGAGCACACGGCAAAGGTGGGTCTCCGGATGCAAATCTGCCGGCACCCTGTCTGTTGGGAAACCCCCTGGTGATGTGGGACCCACTAAGAGTGGTCCTGAGGGGCTGCTACTGGCTGGAGTGGTGGAAGAGCACAGCGGAAGAGGACACCCTGGCTGGGAGGCTCAGATGCACCTGTGTGAAGGCCCAGGCCCCTGGCATTCACCTGGACTCACCCACAGAACCAGGAGCGGCTTCTCGCACAAGCCAAGCTGAAGACTGGCATCAGCCTAGACTGTGTCCTTCACCTGTGTGGGCTCCAGACCCCGCCATCCTCTGTGCCCCCAGGGCTGCTGTGAGGACCCCATACCACAACCCAGTGGAGGGCCTGCTTCAGGGGGAAACTGCCCCCCACGCTTGCTGGTGCTGTGGGGCCCCGGAGGCAGCTGAGCTGCCATCAGCCTGGCTGCCTACCAGCACTGCAGACGAGCCGGGGACCCACCTGTGTGAACGCCCACCGCCCTGTGCCATTTACCTGGGCTCACCCGCAGACCCAGGAGCAGCCAGAAAAGAGCCATCAGGAACCCAGGCTCCAGCCTTCACCTGTGTGCGGGTTTCAATCTCCCCAGCTGGCTGGCCGAGGCCCCCCCAGTCCTCTCTGAGGACCCCGTACCACAATCCCCAGTGGAGGCCCTGCCTGGGGAGAGAAGACCCCCTCGCAGGCCCTCTGTGTCCCCGTCAGACCCCCCGAAAGAGAGCGCAGAGAAGCACACTGTTCCAAGTCCTGTTTTTATTGTCGTGCAGCAGAATGCCCCCTGTGACACATCACAGCGGGATCCAGCTGAGCTGAGAAGAGCTAGCACTGACGGACAGATAGGAAACACGATCGTAAATAAATACTCGACACGATGGGGGGAGGAGGGGGGACAGGCGTCGTCTGGAGATGGGGTCCTCGGGTAGCCCACTGTGGATCCACGGTATTGGTCATGACCCCTACCCCGAGACAATCAAGACACGGATCGGCTGTGGAATGGTCAGATGTGGTCACGACGAGCCCCTTGTGGCACGTCCCCTAGTCCTCTAAGGACATGATCTGCACTGGAGAGGAACAAGGGGACTTTCCTGAAGGTCACTGGTCCCTAGCGGATGGGTGTGGTTCTATGTGCTTGTCCGGCCCCTCTTCCCTGCAGGCAGTGGCAGCAGCGATGACCTTAGATGACCTTCTTGAGCTCGTCGTAGAGGACCAGCACGAAAGCCCCGCCCATGCCCCGCAGCACGTTGGACCAGGCGCCCTTGAAGAAGGCCTTGCCGCCCTCATCCTTGAGGATCTTCCGCCAGCAGTCCACCGTCCCGGTGTACATGATGTCGGCTGCGAGAGGGAGTCAGGGGGTCACCGAGGAGGGACCCAGGACATGGGCCGACCCAGACCGGTTAAGAACCTCCAACACCGCCACCCATGGTCCCGCTAGGCGGACAGGGAGAGGGCCTTGGGTAGTCAGGACAACTCAGGCCTCCATGGTCCCCAGCTCTACGCAGCGCCCACGCACACTTGCACTCTGGACAGACAGACCCAGTGATGGCGGGGAGGGAACGGGCAGGAGGCAGGGATGGTCTCAAAGATCCAGATAGAGGGTGCCACTCTGGGATGGGGGTTCAGCGAGCACGGCCTCCAGAAAACTACACATGAAGAGACCTTAAGGAATTCCTCTCTGCAGCCAGCTTACCCTGATGAAGACCTCTCCCAAATCTCTGGGGAACGCCTTATCCGACTGTCCCAGGCCCCACGAGCTGGGACAGCCAGCCGGCCAAGGAGCTCCTATCCTTCCTGCTCCCCACGATTGCCCCCCGCCACGGAGGTACCTCCTTTGCGCCCCGACTGCATCATCATGCGCCGCCGCACGGTGTCGAAGGGGTAGGAGACAACCCCAGCCACAGCCGTCACTGTCTGAGCAATCATCCAGCTGATGACGATGTGTGTGTTCCTGGGGTCGGGGAGCATGCCTGCGGGCAACCATCGGAGTCAGGCGCCAGGGCACAAGCGCCCACCGAGACCGCACCATGACCGCACCGAAGATCGGAGCTGCTCACACCTCCCACCCCCGCCTCCAGGCCTCCAAATGAAGCCCTCCGGGACCAGAGATGTTCACCCTGAGACCTGAGGGTCAGGACTGCGCACAACAAGGAGGGGCTCCTTAGACACGGACAGACAGATGAACAGATAAACGAAGAACAGACAGCACCCAGGGCATCTCGTGCCAATGCAGAGCCTGCCCTGAGACCTGAGGGTCAGGACTGCACAGGACAAAGGTTCCTTAGACACAGACAGGTTAGATGCACAGAGAGAGACTGGGAGAGCAAGCTTAGCGCCCAGAGTGGTCCTTCTAGAGCAGGGAAGGGAAGAAAGACACCCCACCCCCAACGGCCATCCTCCCTCCGCACAACCAGGCAGCAAGGCCCTGGCCTCCTGCCTGAGCCACCCAATCCGCACCGCCCCCTGGCCAGCACCCTCACCTTTGGCCGTGTCATAGATGCCGAAGTAGGCCGCCCGGTAGATGATAATACCCTGCACAGACACGTTGAAGCCCTGGTACAGGCCACGGACGCCGTCCGACTTGGTGATCTTCACCAGACAGTCTCCCAGGCCCCTGAACTCCCGCTCCGCGCCCGATTTGCCAACGTCGGCTGCCAGGCGGGTTCTGGCGAAATCCAGTGGGTAGACGAAGCAGAGGGAGGTGGCGCCAGCTGCCCCGCCGGAGGCCAGGTTGCCAGCAAAGTACCGCCAGAACTGCTTGTGCTTGTCCACCCCGCCCAGGAAGATCTGCTTGTACTTGTCCTTGAAGGCGAAGTTGAGGGCCTGGGTGGGGAAGTAGCGGATGACGTTGGCCAGGTTGCCCCGCCAGAAGGACAGCACGCCTTGCTCCTTGGGGATGCGTACGATGCAGTCCACAATGCCCTTGTACTGCTTGTCGGCCGCGATCTGCTTGCTGGCATGCTGTACCTGGGGGCGAGAGGGGGCATTAGGTCTTGGTGTGCCCAGACACCCCGATCATCAAAGGAGCGTCCTCACAAAGGTAGTGACGTCAACGTGACTGTGCACTGCCGTGTTGGCTCACAGACGTGGCACCCAAGAGCTGGAGGAGGGGACGGTGAGGCCTCCGTGTGTCCAGAAACACGTATGGTGGCACAAACGGTTTGTACTCAGCTGCTAACTCTAACCCACCCAGTGGTGCTGTGGAAGAAAGGCCTGGTGATCTGCTCCTGTAAAGATGACAGCCTAGGAAACTCTACGGGGCAGTTCTGCTCTGTTAACATGGGGTTGCCGTGGCTCAGAATCAACTGACAGGGCTGGTTTTTTTGGGGTGGGGGTTGTTTAAAGAATGAGTGCTTTTGTCAAACTATGCCAATGGTGTCTGTCCCCCGCCCTCATGGTTCAGAGGTGTCACACCCGAGAACAAGTGCACAGAACTACGAGGGTGCTCCACATCAAGGCCCGAATCTAAACCCAGAAAACCTTATTAACAAACAAGCATTTTTATAAAACCAGTATCGCAAACGGACGGTTTGACTGCCCCATCAAGCAGGAACCCGTAGGTCCCTCCTCAATCATGGGAGTCCCTGGGTGGCACAAAGGGTGAACGTGCTCAGCTGCTGACTGAAAGGTTGAAGGTTTGTGTCCACCCAGAGGTGCCTCAGAAGAAAAGCCTGGCGGTCTACTTCTGAAAAATCAGCCACTGAAAACAACTGATACATCGGAGGTCGTTCTGAGTGACAGTCAACGGCAAGTGCAACCTCAGCTGCTCAGTCTTTCAGTGATTCCTGTCACATTAGAAATTATTCCTTGGTGACGATTTTATGACTAGCCTATCAGAATAGAATACAACTGCCCCAAGGATTTCCAAGGCTGTCATCTTTGGGGGAAGCAGACAGCCACATCTTTTTCCCAGGGAGCGGCTAGTGGGTTCAAACCACCTGACCTTTTGGTTTGCAGCGGGAGCTCTTAACTACTGCACCACCAGGGCTCCTCAAAGAACATTACAAGGTCCTAAACAGACCTGCAAGTGGCCAGCTAATTTTGGTTACAGTTTAAACCACAATGTTCTAAAATAAGTTTGCAAGTGTCTGCTACTTTTAATAAATATCACTGTGGGTGAGACTGGGTAGGGGGGCTTTGTACACAACTACACCAAAGTAAAAGAACAGCCCCACCTGACCACGCTCATCTCCAGAAGCCCATTGTGTTCAATGAAAACTGATTAATGGAGCACTAGTGTCCTGGCAACAATTTTGCAAGCAGCTTGCTACACGTAGTAAGAGTTTCCCCATGGGTGAGACCAGACTCCCTCAGAGTTAGGACTGCACAGACACGGCCTGCAAATATAAAGATCAAGGACGCCTGCTTTATAGACACAGTTTGTAAGGAAACCACCTTAGGAGAATTTTTTTTGACAGGTGGGCTTGGGACTAGAGAATGTTGCAGTTTCTAGAGTAAAATCTGTGTTTAGAGAGTTAATTGTTGCGTGAATTGCATTTTGATGGAAGTGAATTCCTACACAAAGGCCTTTACTGACTCCCACGTGTTAACACCACTTGTTCAAGTCTGAAGTCAAGCAGGAACAGAATTCTCAGTTACGTTAACTCTTGTTCAGCCATTCTGACTCATGACGTCCCATGTGTGTCAGGAAGAACTAAACTCACAGGGTTTCCAATGGTTGATTTTTCATAAGCTGATCACCAGACCTTTCTTCCGAGGCACCTCGGGGGCAGGGGTTCAAAGCTCCAACCTTTCGGTTAGCAGCCAAGCATCTTAACCACTTTCACCACCCCAAGCCAAATCAAACCCAGTGCCATCGAGTCGACTCCAACTCACAGACATCCTTTAAGGACAGAATAGAACTGCCCCAGGGTTTCCAAGGCTGTAAAATTTTTACAGAAGCAGACACCCACATCGTTCTGAGGTGCCGCTGCTGGTTTCAAACCGCTGACCTTTTGGTTGGCAGCTGAGCGCGCTCATCACTGCGCCACAAGACACTCCTAAAGACCAGTCGTCATGAAATCCACCACAACTCACAGAAACCTCACGTGCGGCGTAGAACTATGTGGCACAGGGTTTCCAACAGTTGATTTTTCGGAAGCAGATCGCCAGACACTTCTTCCGAGGCGCCTCTGGGTGGACTCGAACTTCCAACTGTTTGGTTAAGAGTCTAGCGCTTAACTGTTTGCGCCACCCAGCCGCCCTCTGCGAATTCACTTTCATCATAAGATGACTGACCCAGAAACTGGCTTTCTAAACTCACATTTCTGCTCCAGAAACTGTCAAGAACCTCTACGCTCCCAGGTCCACCTGTCAAAAATTGCAACCGATGTGAATAACCACACAAGCCCCTTTCAGACACCGTCTCGGCATCTGTCCTTCCTCGGGAAGGACGTGTGCACACGTGGGAGTTTGTCTGAGCTCATGAACCTACGTTTAAACTCCAATGGGAAAAAGGAACTTTAAGGGAGCCTCCGCCCCGGGGCAGGAGGCGCAGGGGTGGCCACTGGGGGCGGGAGCGGCCCCAGCTGAGTGTCAAAGTCCCCCGGCTCCGGTAACCCTCCCAAGGTCACGACCTGCCTGCTGCAGAGCTCCTCTGCGCTTCCTGATCCCGGCGCCAGAGCGCATGCGCGCAAAGGACAGCGACGGGCCCCGCCCCAACGCATGCGGCAGCGCCCCCACGTGACCCAGCACCTCCCCGCCCAGGAAGGCGGCTGCGCGGACAAAGCAGTCGGGGCCTTGCACTTCCGGCACCGGTCCCCGTGCACGCGGCCGGCCCGGCCTGACCCCCACGTCCCTTCCCTGCATCTCCCTCCGGGCCCGGGGTCATCCCCGCCCGCCGCCCACCTGCAGCAGCAGCTTGACCCGTTCGATCGGGGCCACGGCCGTCTTGGAGATGGCGGCGGCGATGCCGCCCGCCAGGAAGTCCTTAGCGAAGGAGATGGCCTGTTCCGTCATGGTCGCGGAGCGCGCTGTGGAGCGGACAGAAAGCTGGAGTGGACGCGCGAGGGCCGGGAGGGTTGGCGCCGCTGGCTCTGCCGCCGCCGCCGGGACCGAAAGGACGGGGCGGCCAGCGCGCAGCCGCTAAGGAGCCGAGGCCCCGCCCCCGCCCCCGCCCGCCTCGCCCATTGGTCGCCGCCTCCCGCCGATGCCCCGCCCCGCGTCGCGTGCCGCGCCCCCACGGGATGCTGGGAGACGCCGCGCGCCGCGCCCTGCGTTCCCCGCGCGCCGGGCTCATTGGCCGCGCAGCCCCGACGCCCCGTCGTTTCCTACGCGACGCACCGCCTTTTCCTGTGCTCAGCGGCCCCGAGGCACGCCGGGGCCGAGTCCCGCCCAGGCGCCTTGCGGGCGGGGGTTCCGGGTGGCGGTGACCTTCTCAAGGTCACTCGGGGCTGGGAGGTTTGGGGAGCTGTCGGGGTCCACCGCCCGGGACGCGCTTCCCTCAACATACCACCGGGCCCACGTGCCCGCCTGCATCCCCGGGGAGCGAGTCGGGGTCAATTGGGGTGAAGGGTCGGACGGTGCACGCCCGTCTCCCTTACTTTCTCCTTTCTTTTTTTTTCCCCCCAGGATGAAACCTTTTAATGGGAGACGGACATGTGCAGTGAAACTCTCAGATCCTGCTAGAGTAAAACACTTTGAGGGGATCCCTGACCCCCCCACTCCTCGCGCTAAGGCGCCCCCTGACCCCGAACGTGGCCCCGCTCGCCGTCCCTCCGTGCTCATCGTCCCAGACCCTTTAACTCCTGGCACGCAGTCCACTGGGCTTTTGGGGGCCTGGGGTACCTTGCTGTACTCCGCCCCCCACCCCCCGCAAGTCTTTCCCGCCCCCAGGCCACTAAGGGGACCGTTCCTTATCTTAACCCCTGTAGGACTCAGTGCTGAGATTTGGGGCGTGGAGATGAGCAGGAGGTCATAAGCTGTGATATCTCTCTTACACACATACACATACACGCACACACACTCCCTACTCCCCACCCAAAAAGTAAGGGTGTGAGAGCAAGGTGTTTTCAGACGTTTTGAACTTTTTATTGACGTATAAAACCAAAAAAAGAAAAAAAAACCCACTGCCATGGAGTCCCTTCCGATTCAGCAACCCTATAGGACAGAGAAGAACTGCTCCCTAGGGTTTCCAAGGCTGTCATCGTTACTGAAGCAGACTGCCACATCTCTCTCCCACAGAGCTTCTGGTGGGTTTGAACCGCCGACCTTTTGGTTCGAAGGTAAGGGCTTTAGCCATTGGGCCACAGGTGCTCGTTTATTGACCTTATCACGTAGAGAAAATTGCACTATCACTCAAAGAGTGTTTATAAACTGAATACAGTCCTGTAAGAAAAGACCCTTCCTAGTAACCCAGAATAGTTCCTGGATGGTCCATATGGTGCACACACTCAGCTGCTAACCGAAAGGTTGGAAGTTCGAGTCCACCCAGAGGTGCCTCAGAAGAAAAGTCTGGTGATCTACCTCTGAAAACTCAGCCACTGAAAACCCTGTGGAGCACAGTTCTACTCTGACACACTTAGGGGCACCATGAGTTGGGGTTGATTCGATGGAAACTGGCTTTGGTAGCAACTCAGAAGCAGGGTCCTTCCTTCCTTCTTTTTTCCCTTCCTTAGTCTCTCCCTCCCTTTCTTCTGTCTCTCTCCCTTCTTTCATTTTTCACTCTACATCCCCAGGATGGAGAACAGTCCCTGGCACTGAATCAATGGGCGGACGAAAGGGAGCCACGCAGAGGAGCTCAGGACACCCTGAGCCTGCCAATTTCACAGTCCTGTGTGTTTTGAGGAGCCCTGGTGGCACAGCTGGTGCAGTGGTTAAGCCTTTGGCTGCCCACCGAAAGGTCAGCAGTTCGAATCCACCAGCTGCTCCTTGGAAACCCTAGGGGGCAGTTCTACTCTTGTTCTGTAGGGTCACTGTGAGTCAGAATCGACTCGATGGCAATGGATTTTTGGTTTTGGATGTGTTTTCAGACATTTTGAGCTTTTTATTGACCTGTAACATATGGAAAATTGCACAATCAAGTTTTCACAGAGGGAATACAATCCTGTAAGAAAAGAACCTTACTAGCACGCCTAACGAGCCCTGGGTGATGCAAGCAGTGAACGCTCTCAGTTGCTCACTGCAAGGGGAACAGTCTCAGGCACTGAGCGAAGAGGTGGGGGAGGGAACCACACACGAGGGCCCAGGCACCCTGAGCCTATCCATTTCCCAGTCAGCAGTGTCCTTGAAACGTCTTTCTTATAGCCCTCTCTTCACCTCTGGCACGAGGCAGGTAAGGCGCAGGGCCTGAGGCTTCGACATTCCACAGGCTTCACCTGGATTGGAGGCGGTGGTTGTCCCTGGAGGGCGGAGCTGGCTCTGAGATGGAGGACTGAAGGCAGTAGCTCCGGGCAGGGACGGGCGTGTGCTCAGGGACCGTGTCTGGGCACTGGTTTTTACCAGATGGTTCTTGTCTTTGCAGACAGCCTGTCTGGGCGGGGACGGACCCAGGGGACAGTTATTACTGCCCGGGCTTGAGCCAACAGAGCCACGGAGCTGGAGCGTGAGGCCCGGCTGGGACTCCCAGGCCCTAGAACGCGACATTTCAATGTTAATCGCGTAGACTGTCGTACAGAAGAGAAGAAAGCATCTCTCTTGAGCAGATGGGGCAGGTAACCAGTGGGTGGCCGGTCCTCCTCCCCAGAATTTGGGGGAGGAAGGAGACGCCCCTTCCCAGGCGCTGCCTATCTTCTAGGCAGTGACCCCTGCTCTGCACTGCGCCCCTCATGTGGCTTCTCTGAGCTCACCAAGCAGAGGCACCCTGACCCCCAAAAGAGCGGTTTCAAAATGAGCAAAAGAACAAACCCGACATCGTCCTGACTTCCCGAGCTGGGATTCAGAACATGCTTTTCTATAGGAAGTGTTGCAAGTGGGAGATGAAGGGTAAGCACAGTCTGTCTTCAGGGCAAGAACAGGGAGTGGAGGGGGTCACATACCTGGGAAAGGAGGGCCGGGGACAGCAGCTTGGAATTGGGAAACGGAGAGAGAACCCCCACGGGGATGGGGAAGGAGGATTAGGCTGGGTCCCCCAAAGGTTTAGGGCCCGGGAGTCAAGGATGGAGCTCCTCCCTCGGCCTATACTCACAGCTGAATACAATGATTTCACACAGCTCAGCTGCCAACTGCAGATAGTCGGGTGATTGCCTCTGCATCCTAAAGGATCACAGTGGTCTGCAAAGTGGGTGGATTAATAAATTGTTGTTGTTGGGTGACTTCCAGTCAATTCCAACTCCTAGCAACCCTGTAGGAGAGACTATCGCTGCCCCATAGGGTTTCCTAGACTGTAATCTTTACGGAGCCCTGGTGGCACAGTGGGTAAGAGCTTGGCTGCTAACCAAAAGGTCGGCACTTAAAATCCACCAGCTGCTCTTTTGGGAAACCCTAAGAGGCAGTTCTACTTAGCCCTATAGGGTGGCTGTGAGTCAGAATCAACAGGGCAGCAACAGGTTTTAATTTTTACAGGAGCGGACCGCCACATCCTTCTCCTGGGGAGCCACTGTGTGGATTTGAACTGCCGACCTTTCGGTTAGCAGCCGAGAACTTAACTGTTCTTACCAATAGTCACGTGAAAAGATTTTGGGTTTTAGCCGATAGCTCAGAATGAGTAGTGCAGTGGTGGGGCTGGAAATTTTTTTGGGGGATGGTGGGAGGGCAGGTACTAGGAGCCAGGCATGTGTTAAATCCCTGGGAATCAGCATTCCATTAGGTGCTGCCTTCGGTAGCCTCTAATGAGGACTGGAGGGGTCCGTGTGGGGCGGGGCCAAGGGCAGAGGCTGGAGCTCAGTTTTCTTAGGTATTAACAGTGAAATCTGCTAAGGCTGGAACCTGTGTAAGCTGGAAACCTGCCAGAGAATGGAAATTCAAATATTTCCCACTAATAGCGATAGGTGGTCAGACTGCACCATGTCCAAGGGGGAGAACTTGGGAGACCGGAAAAAGAAGGCAGTCCTGTCAAAGTTACCTCTCAAGGACTTCACTGTACTATTTTTATAACCTATTGTCTGTGTCGCTGCATCCATGCTACCCCAGAATAAGTCCAAAACACCGAAACCAAACCCATTACAATTTCAACTCACAGCGACCCTAGAGGACAGAGTAGAAGTGCCCCATAGGGTTTCCAAGGAGCTGCTGGTGGATTCCAACTGCTGACCTTTTGGCTCGCAGCTGAGCTCTTAACCACTGCGCCACCAGGCTCCGCAGAATAAGTCCAGAGGGCAGTTTTCATTAAGTGATGTATTCCAAACAGAACAGTCCCCAAACCCAGGGGGTTGTGGGTGGCAGTTAGCAGGGGCAGCAGCTGCGGGCTGGCAGGAGTCGGGGATGCTGACCGGTCACCTTGGGCCGCAGTCTCCATCTCCCTCCAGCCAGGCACCACAGCCAGGGGCTGCTGCTTGTTCCCTCAGCACCGCTGGGCAAGGAGAAGGCGCCCAGGAATAACGCCTTGATGGCAATGGGTTTTATATAGGTGGCTCAGTGGTAGAACCCTCACCTTCCATGCGGGAGACCCAGGTTTGATTCCTGGCCAGTGCACCTCATGCGCAGCCACCACCCACCTGTCAGTGAAGGCTTGCATGTTGCTGTGATGCTGAACAGGTCTCAGTGGAGCTTCCAGACAGAGAGATTAGGAAGAAAGGCCTGGCAATCTACTTCTGAAAAGTAGCCAATGAAAACTATGGATCACAACAGTCCGATCCACAGCCATCATGGGGAAGGCACAGGGCCGGGCAGTGTTTTGGTTAGCAGCCATAGCTCTTAACCACTGTGCCACCAGGGTTTCCAAACCACCTATATAGTACATAAGTGTTGTATAATAATTGTTGTTAGTTAGGTGCTGTCGAGAGAGTTCCGACTCATAGCGGCCCTATGTACAACAGAAGGAAACAGTGCCTGGTCCTGGGCCAGCCTCACCATCCTCACAATCATTGTTATGCATGTTATTAGGGGAGGTATAGAGTGAGTGAGTGAGAGAGAGAGAGAGAGAGAGTGTGTGTGTGTGTGTGTGTGTGTGTGTGTGTGTCCTTAAATGGTTCTTCATTTACTATTTAAGGAGCCCTGGTGGCACAGTATATAGGGTCGTGATGAGTTGATTATTGACTCAAGGGGTACGGGAATGGGTGGCGCAGTGGTTAAAGTGCTCGGCTGCTAACCATGGGAGAAAGATGTTGCAGTTGGCTTCCATAAAGATCACAGCCTTTGAAACCGTATGGGGCGGTTCTCTGTTCTTGCAGGGTTGCTGTGAGTTGGTATCGACTTCATGGCAATGGGTTTGGTTTTTCATTTGGTGGCGCAATGGTTAAGCACTCGGCTGCAAACTGAAAGGCTCAAACCCATCAGCCGCTCCACAGGAGAAAGACCTAGAGATCTGATCCCCTAAAGATTAAAAAAAAAAATGGTTGCCGTTAATCACAGCGGCCCTATAGGACAGACTAGAACTGCCCAAAGGGTTTCCGAGGAGTGGCTGGTGGATTTGAACTGCAGACCTTCTGGTTAGCAGCTGAGCTCTTAGCCACTGTACCACTGGGGCTCCTCCCCTACAGATTACAGTCTAGAAAACCAGACGGGTTTCCTGGAACAGGCCAATGCCCACGCCTGGTGGGAGGCCGGGTTTACGATGGGCCTTTGAACGCTTTCTCTTTCCCGTTCTCAGGACAGCTTCGTGCACTTGGCTCTGATTCCAAGTCCCCTTTCTTACCAAAGTTAACTTTCCTTCCTCCTGCAGCCTGGCCTCCTCCCATGAAGACAGAATGTGGGTTTTATTCTTGCTTTGGGTTTCATCCAAAATTACATAATTATAGATTATAGTATATACACTGTATAATTTTGTAATATAGTTAAAAAGAACAGCTGCCATCTAGTCGACTCCAACTCATGGGTCCCCATGTGTTTCAGGGCAGAACTACGCTCCATGGGGGTTTCCAGTGGCTGGGACCTTTCGGAAGTAGATGGTGGATTCTAACCACCCACCTTTCAGTTAGTTGCCAAGCACTTAACCTTTTGTACGACCTGGGACTCCCTAATGTAATTATATATAATTATGTAATTATGGATTGACACAGTGGCTGCAACAATGGGCTCAAGTATAACAATGATTGTGAGGAGGGTGAAGCTGGAGCAGGACCAGGCAGTGTTTCCTTCTGTTGTACCCAGGGCCACTATGAGTCAGAACTGACTCAACAGCACCTAACAACAATTATAAAATTATATAATAATTAGGTGCTATATAGGTGGTTTGGAAACCCTGGTGGTGTAGTGGTTAAGTGTTATGGCTCCTAACCAAAAGGTTGGCAGTTTGAATCCACCAGGTGCTCCTGGGAAACCCTATGGGGCAGTTCTACTCTGTCCTATAGGGCCGCAATGAGTCAGAATTGACTTGATGGCAATGGGTTTTATACCGGTGCTTAAGTGGTAGACTTCTCACGGTCCATGTGGGAGACCCGCCTTCGATTCCCAGCCAATGCACCTCATGCACAGCCACCACCGGTCTGTCAGTGGAGGCTTGCGTGTTGCTGTGATGCTGAGCAGGTTTCAGTGGACCTTGCAGACTAGGCAGAAAGGCCTGGCGATCTACTTCTAAAAAGTAGCCAATGAAAACCCTATGGATCACAACAGTCCGATGCACACCCATCATGGGGATGGCACAGGACCGGGCAATGTTTTGTTCCCTTGTGCAGGGGGTTGCCAGAAGTTAGTGCCAAGGAGATAAGAGACCAAAACCAACGGACAGAGCAAAAGTGCCATGGGAACACTAATTCCTGCCACAGAAAGAGCCCAGGGGCCTCCATCCCTTCCCACACCGATGCCTGCACAGATTATTCCGAAGGTGGTGTCTGCGTGGCCCGAGCCATGCCTCTTTAGGGGCCCGCTCAGCAGCCCTTCCTCTTTCTCCCCGGGACTGCAATCTGTTTGTCCTCAAAACGCCCCAAACAACTAGGAGGGCAGAGTGCTTTTTGCGTTTCTTTTAATCAGGCTGTTGTGGCCAGCACGTCCCAGTGCTGCTCTAGTGTGTAGACGTAGGTGTAACAACCCGCGTTTGGGGACACCGATTCCCCGGAACGCTCTTAAGAGTCTGTGCGGATGCGCCCAAGAGCGCGGAGCTCAATGTGCGCGAGTGCGTGGGCAACGCGTGGTGAGGTCCGCACCTTCACAGCGTCTTCGCAGCGTGGCCCCGTCTATACCGCGCGGCGAGGCCCATTTTCATCGCGTGGCGAGGACGGCGTCCAGCAGCGCCCCCGTACGCACCACGCGCACGTCGTGGAAGCCTTGCGCCCTCAGCAGGCGCTGGTATTCTTCCCCGCTGCGCTGGCGGCCCGGCGTCTGCAGCAGCGTGCTCAGCGACTGCACCCAGGCACCCCTCGAGTTTCGCCGCTCCTCGTCCAGGATGGCTTCTGCCACCAGGAGCCCGCCGCCTGCGGGGAGAGGAAAGCAAGGTGGAGCCGTGCCCGGGATAGCGGGAGCCCCGCGCGGGGGAAGGGGCCGCGTCCGCAGCACAGATGGGGACGTGAAGAGTAAGGACACCCCGCGGGCGGAGGGACGGAGGGGTAGAGACACGGGGAGAGGGAGAAAAGAGGAAACGGAACGGAGGCAGTGAGGCAGAGACAGAGACAGGCAGAAAAACAGAGCGAGACAGAGATCTCTGGACGAGAAGTCACAAGGCGCCCGGGTTCAAAGGACAGTCACGGGCGCCCCCACGGAGCTGAGGTACTGGGCTGGGGAACTATGCTAAGAATGCAGGCAAGCTTTGCTGCAGCAACCCCACTGAACTCAGCCCGGCACATGAGCACGCCCAGCTCCAACAACAGTCTGGCTTGGCAGCAGGGAGAACGGATTCCACTTGAGAAGTGGGAAGGACATGGGGGGTGGGGCGGGGAATAAGAGAGAGATGGGGAGGGGGAGCGAGACAGGCAGAGAGACAGAGCAGAGGGAGAGACACGGAGAGGAGAGAGAAGCACACAGTGAGAGGGGAAGGGAGAGAAACAGAGTGAGACAGAGATCTCTGGACGAGGAGCCTGGGGCGCCCCCCATGGAGGTGATTAACTGGGCTAAGGAACTATGCTAAGAAGGCAGGCACGCTTATTGCAGCAACCCCATTGAACTCAGCCCAGGGTAGAACCAGGGCTCTATCCAGATTCCACTTGGGAAATCCCACAGGCTGCTGGGGCCCAGCTTCCAACCCAGGGGAGCATCACCATGCCCACCTCCAAAACAGTTTAGGTTGGCAGTGGAGACAATTGATATGAAAAACCTTTAAACAATAAACAGTGTGATGTGTGCGCGCACACACACACCTGCTTGTATGTGTCATATTTACATATGGAGTCGCTGGGTGGCACAAACGGTTAAAATGCTGCTAACTGAAAGCTTGAAGGTTCGAATCCACCCAGAGGTGCCTTGGAAGAAAGGCCTGGTGATCTGCTTCTGAAAAATCAGGCACTAAAAATCCTGTGGAGCACAGTTCCACTCTGACACACATGGGGGCGCCGTGAGTCGGGATCGACTCAAAGACAACTGATTTGTTTACTTTTTTGTTATGTTAATGAGGTCATCCCAGTGGAATTTCTGTCCTAAACCTAATCTCTTCCGAGTTAAGAGTTATAAAAAGAGCAGATTAGACCTAGAGACACACATATGGGGGAAGAGGAAGACAGACACTGGAGACAGATGCCTGTACAAGCCCAGGACGCCAAGGATGGCTGGCTCCTAGAAGCTGAAATAGATAAAGACCTTCCCTTACGGCCGGCATCCGGAATGCAGACTTCTAGCCTCCAGAACTCTGTGCTATGGATTGAATTGTGTCCCTCAAAAATGTGTGTCAACTTGGCTAGGCCATAATTCCCAGTACTGTGCGGTTGTCCTCCATTTTGTGATCTGATGTGATTTTCCTAGGTGTTGTAAATCCTATCTCTGCTTGTGGTTAATGAGGCAAGATCAGGTTATATTAAACAGGATTAGGGTGGGATGCTACACCCTCACTCAGGTCACAGCCCTGATCCCATGTAAGCTGAGATTCCCTGGGGTATGGCCTGCACCACCTTTTATCTTACAAGAGATAAAAGGACAGAGAAGCCAGCAGAGAGGACCTTATACCACCAAGAAAGAAGGGCCTGGAATGGTGTGTCCTTTGGACTCGGACTCCCTGTGCTGAGAAGCTCCTAGACCAGGGAAAGATTGTTGACAAGGACCTGCCCCCAGAGCCAACAGAGAAAGCCTTCCCCTGGAGCTGGTGCCCTGAATTCAGACGTATAGCCGCCTAGACTGTGAGAGAATTAATTCCTCTTTGTTAAAGCCATCCATTTGTGGTATTCCTGTTGTAGCAGCACCAGATGACTAAGACCATAAATTCGTGTTCTTCAAAGCCACGCACTTGTGGTGTTTCTGTGCCAGCAACTCGAGGGGGCTAGGATGCTGCCTTTGCATCAACCAGGGGAATACAGCATGGTCTCACCTGGCTTGCAACGCTCGGAGATTCTGCCCAGTAACTGATGCACTTTGTCCTCCGGCCACTCGTGGATAATCCTGGACAGGATGTACAGTTCTGCTTCAGGGAGCCTGTCCTGGCAAAAGTCACCTGGTGCAAGAGCAAAAGAACAGAGTCGATGGTTACAGAGGAGCCGAGCTTCCGTGTGACGGAGCCTCTTCCCAGCCTGGGAGCTGGAGTCCGGGCGGCAGGGGAGGGGGACCCAGGGGACGAGAGGGGTCTCCCCGCAGCACATGGTGAAGGTTCAAGACAAAGGAAACGCACAGGCAGCCAGTGACAAGGATGGTGCCCGGTCCTGCACCATCCCCATGATCAGTTTTGGATTGGACCATTGTGAGCCATAGGGATTTCATGGGCTCATTTTTGGAAACAGATCACCAGGCCTTTCTTCCTAGTCTGTCTTAGTCTGGAAGCTCTGCTGAAACCTGTCCACCATGGGTGACCCTGTTGGTATTTGAAATACCAGTGGCATACGTTCCAGCATCACCAGTCCTTGGAGAAGGACTTCATGCTTGGTAGAGAGAGGGTCAGTGAAAAAGAGGAAGACCCTCAAGGAGATGGACTGACACAGTGGCTGCAACAATGGGCTCCGACATAGCAACGATCGTGAGGATGGCGCAGGACTGGGCAGTGTTTCCTTCTGTTGTACACGGGGTCGCTATGAGTCAGAACTGACTCCACAGCACCTAACAACAACAGATACGGCAAAATCAATAACACAGTGTGATGGTTAATGCTGTGTGTTAATGGGGCTAGGCTGTGGTGCTCAGCTCTTTAGTGAAGTGCTGGTCTAGATGTTCCTGTGAAGGTATTTTGTAGATGTGATTAACCTTGACAATCAATTGACTGTATATAAAGATTATCCTTGATAATGTGGGTGGGCCTGGTCCAGTCGGTTGGAGACCTTAAGACCAAAACTGAGGTTTCTGAGGACAGAAGGGATTCTGCCTAAAGACTAACACAGACATCCTGCTCGAGTTGCCAGGCCATTGCCTGCCCTGCAGATTTCTGACTCCAGACTGCAGATCAGCCTGAGCTACCAGCCTGCTGCCTGCCTTACTGATTTCCAACTTGCCAGCCCCCATAATCCTGTGAGCCAATTCCTCAGAATAAATCTCTACATACGTGTGTGTGTGTGTGTGTGTGTGTGTGTGTATACACACACACATTAAAAAACAAAAACAAAAGCCCACTGCCTTGGAGTCAATTCCAACTCACAGCACCCTTTAGGACAGAGTCGAACTGCCCCATAAGGTTTCCAAGGCTGTAATCTTTATGGAAGCGGACTGCCACATCTTTCTCCCGCAGAGCAGCTGGTGGGTTCGAACCACTGACTTTTTGGTTAGCTGCTGAGCGCTTCACCACTGCACCAGCAGGGTGCCGTGTATGTATCTACATATATACATATAAAATAATGTAATTTTATATATATACACATCTATATAACACACACCCACACACATGCATATGTATTGTAGGGCTATGCATATATATATATACTGGCTGTTGGTTTGGTTTCTCTAGAAAACCCTAATACAGTCTTCACCATGCTCCAAGATTTAGGGGTTTACAATACTCTACCTGTTGCCCTCCAGTCAATTCCGACTCATAGTGACCCTAAAGGACAGAGAAGAAATGCCCCATAGGGTTTCCAAGGCTGTAATCTTTACAGAAGTAGGCTGCCACATCTTTCTCCTGCGGAGCAGGTGGTGGGCTCCAACTGCCAACCTTCTGCTTAGCAGCCAAGCACTTTAACCACTGCACCACCGGGGTTCCTAGCTTTACAATGTCTGCCATTTTTTTTTTTTTAATTGTTATTCTAATGGTATCAAGAAGTCTCAGGGCTACAAGTACCTGAGACCCTCAGTGCATGTAGCTTTAGGCCACAGTCTTCTGGTGCACGAGTCACAGGATGTTAAGCTTCCTTTGTGTGGATCCCAGTATGACGATGCCACCTCACGTTCTTCCTCAGGTCTAGCCTAAGCCTTCCTGCTCTGGCTTCTGCGTCACTTCCTCCTGTGGTCTCAGTCATATACACACACCGGTGCTGTTCCCCATCCCCAGCTACACTCCCACCCCACCGCTTCCGATGCCCTTAACTTAGCTCTCCCAGTTTCCTGATTTTCACACACACACCGGACACACCATACAACACAGACATACTGACACAGAGACATAGTTACACACACACAGATAATACACACACACACACACACACACACACACCACAGAGACACTCAAACACACACACATACACAGACATACAGACACACACTACACCACACACACCGCACACACCACACCACACACAGACATACAGACATAGACTACTCAGACACACAAACACACACACAGACATACAGACACTTATACACACACAGAGAATACTCACACAGACATACACACACCACACCACACATATACAGACACAGACATACAGACACAGACACATACCTCACACAAAGACATACAGACACATATGCTCACACAGACACACACAGACATACACAGAGACACACCACACACACACAGACACATTACACCACATACAGACACACCACACCACACACACACCACACCACACCACACACACACACACACTCCCATGTTCCATACCCAGAAAGAGATGTGGAAGGTCGGCCCAGCACTCACATGTGGCAAAGGGGACGGACCACGTACCTGGCATGAAGTGGATCTGAGCCGCCCGCTCTCCGGCAGGTTGGAAGCTGGGGGCGAGCTCGAGAATCTCCGGGAGGTCAAACACGGTCACCTTTAGGTGCGGGTACTCCTGGACAAGGGCGTGGGCCAGGGCCCCTGTGCAGCCTGCGGAAGCAAACACAGACGTGGCAACCAGAGTCTCCTGGTGCCTAGGAAATCCCTGATGAGCCTCCAGAATTCAACTTAGGCAGAACCAAAATGATGCTTGAGAATACGGCACTGAGGCACTGGTTTGAAATGAAGCATGGGTGGCGAAGGGGTCCAGTGACCCATGCTAGGCTCTGGGCCATCTGGGATTAAAGGGAATTCTGAGAGGAACCAGGCAGTGGCAGAGGGCACAGGACCCGGGAGAATCCTTACGGGGCAGCACTGGGGCCTGTACTCTTTCCTTCTTCCTGCTGAGGGAATGCAAGCGTGATGGCTGGCACCGGAGCAGCCATTCTGAGCCACGAGGCAGAAAACTGTGGTAAAGACGGGAACTAAAAGCCAGAAAGACCGAGGGCACTTAAAGAAAGCAGACCACCACAGGGGTCTGGGACACCCCTTGCACCTTGGCAGGCGGGAGGGAGAGGTAACAGACCACCCAGTTTTCCGTCTGGGTAGCAGAAGGCAAGGAACCCAAGAGGAGTACCAGGAAGAGAAAGCGCAGCCCACTTGTCCCGGTGCTGCCCACGGGCACCCACGCACCTCCTAGGTGGCAGGCTGAGGTGAAGTGGGACAGGTTGAAGGCTGTGACCACGGCACGCGCACTCAGCTTGGTGAGGTCGTGCACGGCGTGCATGAACTGCAGCTGCGCCTCCTTGCTTCGGGAGGAGTCCTGCAATGGAATGGGGCACTGGGGAGAGAGGACACAGGTGATGGGGCCATGTGAGGGTCTGGTGTCTCTGCCCAGCACTTCCGAAGGGAGCTTAGGGTGGGGGCGCTCGGCTGTGTCCCCCACTGCCATGGGGAGGGCCCTAAAGGAGGGCAGACCAGCAGGTGGGGGCTGCCCTGTTTGTTCTGGGCTGAAATGCCCCCCAAAATGCACATCCACCTGGAACCTCAGAGTGTGACCCTGTTTGGAAATAGGGTCTTTGCCAATGTAATTAGTTAAGGAAGGAGCTCTGGTGGCACAACAGTTAAGTGTGGCATTTCTACTCTGTCACGCGGGGTTGCTAGGAGTCAGAATCAACTCATCGGCAATGGGTTTGGTTTTTTGGTTTTCTACTTCAGTTAAACCTCCTGTTGACTGATAACATCTGCAAAGACCCCATGTCCAAACAGGGTCATGCTCACCGGTACCGGGGTGTTATGGATTGAATTGTGTCCCCCAAAAATGTGTGTCAACTTGGCTAGGCCATGATTCCCAGTATTGTGACTGTCTACCGTTTTGTGATCTGCTGTGATTTTCCTGTGCGTTGTAAATCCTAACCTTTATGATGTTAATGGGCGAGACTACTTCTCATGTACTTTGGACATGCTATCAGAACGGACCAGTTCCTGCAGATGGACATCATGCTTGGAAAAGTACAGGGTCAGCAAAAAAGAGGAAGACCCTCAACGAGATGGACTGACACTGTGTCTGTAACAATGGGCTCAAACACAGCAATGATTGTGAGGATGGTGCAGGACCGGGTAACGTTTCTTTCTGTCGTACGTAAGGTTCCTGTCTATGAGTTGAAGATGGTTGAACAACACCTAACAACAACAAATGATGTTAACCAGGCAGGATTAGAGGCAGTTATGTTAATGAGGCAGGACACAATCTATAGGATTAGGCTGTATCTTGAGTCAATCGCTTCTGAGATATAAAAGAGAGAAGCGAGCAGAGAGGAGAGGGACCTCATAGCACCAAGAAAGCAGTGCCAGGAGCAGAGCACGTCCTTTGGACCGGGAGTCCCCGTGCTGAGAAGCTCCTAGACTAGGGGAAGATTGATGACAAGGACCTTCCCCCAGAACCGACAGAGAGAGAAAGCCTTCCCCTGGAGCTGGTGCCCTGAATTCAGACTTCTAGCCTCCTAGACTGTGAGAGAATAAATCTGTATTTGTTAGAGCCATCCGCTTGTGAGATTTCTGTTGTAGCAGCACTAGATGACTAAGACACAGGGTTAGGACTTCAATATGTCTTTTGGGGACACAATTCAACCGAGAGCAGCCCCTGCAGCTTGCAGGTAGGACACGCTAAGTGTTTAAGATCCTGAATCTGGCGCTTCCTAGACAAGGGTACTTGCAGTGTGTGAACCTCAGCATCTAACTGTGCAACGGAGACAGTGACCCCCCAAGACTATAGCTGTGCTGACCTCCCCGCCCGTCTCTCCACCCAGACAGGTGGCCCCACCCCCATCCTCCCAGCATAGTTCTTTGCACCATGACAGCAGACCCTCAGTGGTTCTCTACGTGGATCCAGTTTTTCCATGGGCCACAGCCTGATTCCTCAACATGAATACACGTCCACTCCTCCGTCCACCAAAGACACCAATGCAATGTGAGCCCCTCAAGTCCGCTTTCTTGTTGCTGTTATATGCTATCGAGTTGAGTTTGTCTTGGAGCAACCCCACGTGTCACAGAGCAGAACTGCCCCATAGGGTTTTCTTGGCTGTGATCTTTATAGGAGCAGATTGCACTACCCAAAAAAAACCCATTGCTGTCGAGTAGATTCCGACTCATAGTGACCCTATATGACAGAGTAGAACTGCCCCATGGGGTTTCTAAGGATCGGCTGGTGGATTAGAACCACTGACCTTTTGGTTAGCAGCTGAGCTCTTACCACTGCGCCCCCAGGGATCCTTTTCCACCACCCAGGGACCTTATACATATGTGTTACTGTTGTTGTTAGCTGCTGTTGAGAAGACCCTGATTCATGGCGACCCCGTGTGTTACAGAGTACAACTGTGCTCCATAGGATTTTCTCGGCTGTAATCTTTATGGAAGGAGATCGCCAGGACTTTCTTTCATGGCACCACTAGTTGGGTTTGAACTGCCAAACGAGGTCGGCAGTTGATCGCAAACGGCTCGAGCCACCCAGGCTCCCTGCATCCCGCTACCTTGAACAAGTTGTCCGCCCTCCTCCCGGAGACTTCGTGGAACTGGTTCGTGCCCTCTCGGATGGCGGACTCCAGGTGTGTGAAGAGCTCCCAGGTGTAGTCATTGCAGAGCGTGACGAAGCCGTGCAGTGAGTGCTCGCCCTCCGACACCAGGTACAGCCTCGCCAACTCTGTGTTGCTATAACCTGGGAAAACACGATGTGATGGTTCAGGTTTGTGTCAACTTGGCTGGGCCATGATTCTCAGTGTTTTGGTACTCATATAATAATGTGATCATCTCTATGATGGGATCTGCTGTGAGCAGCCAATCAGCTGAAAGGGAGTTTCCTTGGGGGTGTGGCCTGCATCGAATATAAGTGGACTTCCTGGCAAGACTCATGGGCTTTTGCTTGCTCTGGATCCTGCAGCTAGCTCTTGCTCCTCTGACCTCCAGTTCTTGGGACTTGAGCTAGCAGCTTACTCGCTGTCTTGCCTGCCAATCTTGAGATTCATCAATAGTGACAGCCTGTGAGCCAGAACCCTCCTGTCTGACCTGTTGATCTTGTGTTCACCAGCCCCTGCGGCTACGTCAATCAGGAGAAGCCTCTATCCTGACCGACAGACTTGGGACGCTGCAGCCTCTACAACCACATGAGCCATTTCCTTGGTATAAATCTCTCTCTATTTATGGATTTATACGCTTTACTGGTTTTGCTTCTCTAGGGAACACAGCCAAAGACAATGGACAACAGCATTCTCTGCAATAGCAGCACAGGGTAAACCTGTGATCTGAGGAGGTGCTTGCTGCACAGCTGGGGACATCAACATGAACAGCATCTACGGACTCACACAGAGAGGGCACTCGGAGGTAAATCAGGAGGGAGAACGCAAACTGGGCAGCGAACGTCAATCGCTGTCACTGTCACCCAGAGCTGGAGGCTGGGATTCCCTACAGGCTGGTCCCGGGGGCTGTTTTGCCAAGGCCCCCACGATGGGCAATTTCATGTGGCAACCTGACTGGGCTACTGAGCCTTGATCAAATGCACAGTGCCTCATCTAGGTGTTGCTGGGCAGGTGTTCTGCAGACACAGCTAACGTTAACAATCAGATGACTCTAAGTAAAGGAGACTGCCGTCTGTGATAAGGAGCCCTGGTGGCGCAACAGTTAAGCACTCAGCTGCTAACTGAAAGGTTGGCGGTTCAGACCCACCTGGCGGTGCCATGGAAGAAAGACCTGGCAATCTGCTCCTGTAAAGATTACAACCTAGGAAACCCTATGTAGCACAGATCTACTCTTACAATGGACAACTGCATTCTCTGGCAATCTGTCTCCAATCTGTCTTCCCCAGGTATGACTGTTTCCACGTTTGCCTTCCCCTTTTGGAGCCCTGGTGGCCCAATGGTTAAGAGCTCGGCTGCTAACCAAAAGGTTGGCAGTTGGAATCCAACAGCCACTCCTCGGAAACCCTATGGGGCAGTTCTTCTCTGTCCTACAGGGTCATTATGAGTTAGAACCGACTCCACGGCAATGGGTTTGGTTTTTATATCTATATCATCTATATCACATGTCTATTTCTATATCATCTACATCGATACCATCTGTACAATCTATACTCATATCATCTATACTTCCCCGTATCCCTAACCCTATATAATCTCTGACTGGGTCCATTTCTCTCGTGCTGCTGGACTGATGTGCCCCTGGAGACCACCGCCCATCAGGAGGGTCTCCCACACAGCTCTCAGGCAGCCTCCCTGATGGCTTTCCCCCACCTGCTGTCTGCCACCTGGGAACAGCAGCTGCCCAGCCCAGGGTGGAATGCAGGAGCCCAGCCCTGCCACCTGCTCCTGCTGGGACCCTGAGGCCGCAGTCGCTCTGGGACGAGCTTCCCCGCGTGGCAGCCCCACTCCTCACCTCGCTCGGATCTCTCCAGCAACCCCAGCATGGCACAGGCATCCAGCAGCCGCTCCGTTCCACACACCGAGGTGTCGATTTTGCTCGCGATGTCCTCGGCCGTCAGGATGGCTCCATCCTTTAGGACGTCAAACACCTTCAGCTTGCAGGCCGTGAACAGGACCTGCCCGTGAAAAACAGGGGCACTCAGACTTGCGAGGTGTCGGTCTAAGTGACTAAAAAGAAAACTGGGTGCCATCAAGTCGACCCTGACTCAAGGCGCCCCTGTATGTCAGAGGAGAACTGTGCTCCACGGGGTTTTCAAGGGCTGGTTTTCGGAAGTCGATTGCCAGGCCTTTCTTCTGAGGCACTTCTGGGGGGACTTGGACCTCCAACCTTTTGGTTAGCAGTCGAGCGTGTTAACCATCTGCACCACCCAGGGACTGCAAACCAATTGTGGTTGAGTTGACTGACTCATGGTGCCCTCATATGTGTCAGAGTAGAACTGTGCTCCACAGGGTTTTCAGGGGCTGATTATTTGGAAGTCAATTGCCAGGTCTTTCTTCTGAGGCACTTCTGGGTAGACCTGGACCTCTGACCTTCCTGTTAGCAGTGGAGCATGTTAACCGTTTGCACCCCCCAGAAATCCAGCCCGGATACCTTGGACCCTTTGAAGCCCTCAATGAGACCGAGAAGTTCTGCGGGAAAAGGGGGCGGGGTCTCCACCGTGCCATTGTAGGCAGCCTCTTGCCGGTCGCCGCCTGCCTGGCCGCTGCCCTCCTCGTCACTCCGGTCCCGGAAGGTGTCGACGGACGGGATGGAGTCGTGCTTGATGCACTGTGCGGCCTCGTCGGGGGGCGGGCAGTACAGCTGGGCCAGCTTCTTGCAAAAGTGATTCAGCGGGAAGCCCACCACGTTGAGGAAATCCCCGCTGATGCGCTCCACCAGCATGCCGCCCAGCGCCTGGATGCCGTAGCCGCCCGCCTTGTCCCTGCATTGGGGTGGGGACAGGGGGAGGGGGATGATGGCAGAGAACCGACCGCCTGGTGCACGAGGAGAGTGTCGTGCAGACTTGAGGGTAGGACAGAATGCTACACCGTCCACCACCGCCTGCTGGGGACCCCACGGTGCCCCATCCATGCCATCCCCAGCCTGAGCCTGGTTCCTCCTTCAGTTTAAACAGGATGAGGACAGTTCCTCCATGGTGTACCCTTGTGGGTAACAGACATGGGGGGTGCTCGGGGTGGGCCTGGCTCCCAGGATGCTCTTCTGATGTAAACAGGGCTGGCTTAGCTGCTAACCAACAGGTTGGGGGTTCCAGTCCACCCAGAGATCCCTCAGAAGAAAGGCCTGGCAATCTAGTTCTGAGAAACCACCCATTGAGAACCCTGTGGAGCACAGTTCTCTGACGCATATGGGGTTGCCATGAGTTGGAGTTGACTCCACACCAGCTGGTTTGGTTTTGGCTTTTTGGTTAATGATGACTGTGGAGTCCCTGGGTGGTACAAATGATTGAAAAGCCTGGTGATCCACTTCAGAAAAATCAGCCCTTGGAAACCCTGTGGAGCACAGTTCTATCCTGACACACATGGGGGAGCCGTGAGTTGGAATCGACTTGATGGCAACTGGTTTGGTTTTAGAGTCTCTGGATGGTGCAAACGGTTAAATGCTCGACCACTAGCCAAAATGTTGGTGGTTGGAGTCTACTCAGAGGTGCCCCAAAAGAAAGGCCTGGCTATCTTTTTTCCAGTTCTACTCTGACACACATGGGGGTGCCGTGAATCAAGGTTGACTCAACAGGAACTGGATTTTAGGAGTCCCTGGGTGGCCCAAATGATTAACGTGTTCAGTAGCTCATCAAAAGGTTAGGGGTTTGAGTCCACCCAGAGGCACCTTAGAAGAAAGGCCTGGTGTCTACTTCTGAAAAATCAGCCACTGAAAATCCTTTGGAGCACAGTTCTACTCTGACACACGTTGGGGCGCCATGAGTCAGAGTCTACTCTATGGCCACTGGTTAAACCCAGCTCTAGGCTAAAAATGTTTTTAGCTGTATGGTGGATTAATAAAAAATAGATGTCTTTCCTGAGACTGCAGGAACCCCAGAAAGCATGGCCCCCAGACTCTCTGTCAACCCAAAACTAAAACTAAGAAGTTTCCTGAATATAATCAGATGCAGGGGGGTAGGGGTCTGGGTACCATGCTTTCAGGGGACATTTAGGTCAACTGACATAACAAAGCATATTAAGAAAATGTTCTACATCCGATTTTAGTGAGTGGCATCTGGGGTCTTAAAAGCTAGCAAGGGGCCATCTAAGATGCATCAGTTGGTCCCAACCACCTGGAGTAAAGGAGCATGAAGAACACCAAAGACACAAGGATAGTATTAGCCCAAGAGACAGAAAGGACCACATAAACCAGAGACTCCATCAGCCTGAGACCAGAAGAAGTAGATGGTGCCCGGCTACCACCAATGACCGCCCTGACAGGGAACACAACAGAGAGTCCCTGCTGGAGCAGGAGAAAGGTGGGGTGCAGAACTCAAATTCTAGCAAAAAAACCAGACTTAATGGTCTGACTGAGACTGGAGGAACCCCGGAAAGCATGGCCCCCAGACTCTCCGTCAACCCAGAAATAAAACAATTTCCGAGGCCAGCTCTTCAGACAGGGATTGGACTGGACCGTGGGTCTTAAAGTGATACCCGTGAGGAGTGTGCCCTCAGCTCAAGTAGATACAAGAGACTAAATGGTCAGCTTCTGTCCAGAGGTGAGATGGGAAGGCAGAGAGGGGCAGGAGCTGGTTGAACGGACATGGGAAATCGGGGGTGGAAAGGAGTGTGCTGTCACAGTATAGGGAGAGCAATTAGGGTCATATAACTATGTACAAATTTTTGTATAAGAGACGAACTTGAATTGTAAACTTTCACTTAAAGTACAACAATAAATAAAAACAAAAGATGTCTTTCGATAGCTGAATGGCTAAACAGACAGTGGTGCCTCCATCCAGGGAGACTATCTAGAGATATAAAGAAAGGAGCTACCAAGCCATGAAAAGACGCGGAGGAACCTCAGACACACGTTGCCCAGTGGAAGAAGCCAGTCTGAAAGGGCTCCCCACTGTATGACTCCAAGTATAAGACTTTCTGGGAAAAAGGCAAAACGAGAAAGACAGTAAAGAGGTCAGTGGTTGATGGGTTCAGGAAGAGCGGACAGGGATGAACGGGGGAGGCGTTTTTAGGGCAGTTGAAACTATTCCATGGGATACTGCTATGGTGAACACGTGACATTATGCATTCGTCAAAACCACAGGGCTATACGAACCCTCATGTAAACTATGCTGTTTGTTGTTATTTGCCGTCAAGTCGACTCTGATTCAAGGCCACCTCGTGTGCCTCAAAGTAGAACTGTACTCCACAGGATTGTCAGTGACTGATTTTCATAAGTAGATCACCAGGCCTTTCTTCCAAGGTGCCTCTGGGTGGACTTGAACTACTAACCTTTGCAGTTAGTAGTCAAGTGCTTACCCATTTGTGCCATCCAGGGAGGCCAGTGTAGACTACAGACTTTAGTTAGTAGCATGTACTCTGATCTGTGGGCTTTAGTTAATGACAATGTATCAACATTGGTTCATGCATTGTAACAAATGGACTACAGGAACACCAGATGTTTCTAATAGGAGACGCTGTGTGCAGCGGGGGACACAGAGAAATTGCGCATGAGGGAACTATCTTGTACTTTCCGCAGAATCTTTCTGTAAACGTACAAGTACTGTAAATAATAAAAATAGTTTAAAAAAGAGGCGCAGATTCTGTGCAGCGGCTCCTACTACAAGGGGCAATCTTCCCTCCTTCCCACAGGGCTGGGTGCAGACTTGGTTTTAAGGCATAAAGGAAGGAGGGTGAGCTGCCTTCATGGGGGGAGACAGGAAACCTGGTGGCCCCTGCTGGACACGGGAGAGAAGCTACTAGAAGCGCCCGGGCAGCCCTGGATCCGTGAGCCAGCAGGGCTGGGGAGGGTCTGCGAGGTAGAGCCCAGCCCAGACCACTGAGACCCCACCCACCAGAGTCACCTCCAGGCTGCCACTCGCTTACATCACCAGAGCCGGCATCGCCGCCCTACTGGGGCCAGCCGCCCTTTTTGCTGATCCGATCCCCACAAAAAATCTTTAACACTTAGTGAGCGTGAAGCTAACTGCGGACTCGTTCTAATGTCAAAGCAAAGATTTGTGATGGTGGTTGTTAGCCACTTTCGAGCTGGCCCCCTACTCATGGCGACGGAGCCAAGCACGGCCCGGTCCTGTGCCATCCCCATGATCCGTTGCAGACCAGACCATTGTGATTCTTAGGGTCTTCTTTCACAGGCTGATTTTCAGAACTCAATCACCAGGCCCTTCTTCCTAGTCCTCAGTCTGGAAGTTCTGCTGAAACCCGTTCAGCATCGCAGCAACACACAAGCCCCCACTGACAGACAGGTGGTGGCTGTGTATGAGGTGCGCTGGCTGGGAATCGAACCTGGGTCTCCCGCATGGAAAGTGAGAATTCTACCACTGAACTACCACGGTCCTCAAAACAATATTAAACCAGTTGTCCCCAACTCACGGCAACCCCACACACAAGGGAACGAAACACTGCCCCGTCCTGCACCATCCTCATGACCGGTGGAGGATTAGACAGCTGTGATCCATAGGGGTTTCACTGGCTCATTTTTGGAAGATTGCCAGGCCTTTCTTCCTAGTCTACCTTACTCTGGAAGCTCCGCTGAAGACTGTTGAGCATCACAGCCACATGCAATAACACTCCAATAACAGACGGGTGGTGGCTGCGCATGAGGTTCATTGGCCGGGAATGGAACCTGGATCTCCCGCATGGAAGGTGAGGATTCCACCTCTGAACCACTAGTGCCTTCTTTAATCCCAACAAAACATCAGAACACACTTAGACCTCTAAGCACTGTGGCCCACACGGGGGCTGAGCAGAGCGGGCAGATGCAGACCGAGGACACTGGCTCTGGGGCGGCCTCCCTGGTGGTCACGCACCTGCCACTCCCTGCGCACGACGGGCGCGCACCTCACCAGGACTCACATGGGCTCCCCGCTGTGGATGTACTCCCATAGCAGCTCCTCAGACAGCTCCGAGAACTTGACTTTGGTTTCCTCATGAAATTCCAAGACTTTGGTCTCCAGCCTATCGCCTGAAACGATAAAAACCCCATCCGTTGCCATTGAGTTGACTCCGACTCATGGCACCCCCATGTGTGTCAGAGTAGATCTACACTCCATGGGGTTTTCAGTGGCTGATTTTTGGAAGCAGGTCACCAGGCCTTTCTTCTGAGGTGCCTCTGGACTGCCAACCTTACAGATAGCAACTGAGTGTGTTTACAGTTTGTACCACCCAGGAACTCCATAGATATACAGACATAGAAAGCAAAAAACCAAACCCATTGCAGTCGAGTCAATTCTGACTCACAGCGACCCTCTAGGACACAGTAGAACTGCCCCATAGGGTTTCCAAGGAGCAGCTGGTGGATTCCAGCTGCTGACCATTTGGTTAGCAGCCAAGCTCCTTAACAACTTTGCCACTATATAGACCATAAACAAAACCCAAACCATTGCTCTCGAGTCGATTCCAACTCATAGCGACCCTATAGGACGGAGCAGACCTGCTCCATAGGGTTTCTAAGGTGCGGCTGGTGGATTCAAACTACCAACCTTTTGGTTAGCAGGCAAGCTTTTAGCCACTACACTACCAGGGCTCCATATAAACTATAGATACATAAATACATACACACAAAAAAAAAAGTTGCCTTCAAGTCGACTCCAGCTCATGGTGCCCCCATGTGTGTCAGAATAGAACTGTGCCCTACAGGGTTTTCAATGACTGATTTTTCAGAAGTAGGTCACCAGGCCTTTCTTCCACGGCACCTCTGGGTAGATTGGAACCTCCCACCTTTTGATTAGCGGCCGAGTGCATTAACTTTTTGCACCACCCAGGGACTCCTCCTGACCCACTGCCATCAAGTGGATTCTGACTCACAGCGACCCTATAGAGCTGAGTTGAGCTGCCCCATAGAGTTTCCAAGGTTGTAAATCTTTTTGGGAACAGACTACCACATCTTTCTCCCGCGGAGCGGCTGGCGGGTTTGAACCACCAACCTTTTGGTTAGCAGCTGAGCACTTTACCCACTGCGCAACCAGGGCTCCTTCAAGTTCCTCCAAGTGGCTTTAGAAACCATTCCTCAGGGAATCTGCACTTGTTTTAACTCCCTCACTGTGGCACACCTCAGGGTAACGTGTACGAACCCCTCTGTCTTCCAAGCAAAACTACACCACAGGGAAAACGTCCAAGAGTCGACTTAGGGTGCCCATGTGTCATTTTAACTTTTTCACTGTGGCAAACCTCAGGGTGACATGTACGAGCCCCTCTGAGTTCCAAGCAAAAAAATACCATAGGGAAAACGTCCATGTGTCTCCCACCCCCAGAGGACAATGATGGCACCGTCTTTCTGGGGATCGTGGGGTGACCCCGGTGTCCAAGCTGATCCAGCTTTGGCAGGAAGTTAGGGCAAGTCCTGTGTGGGGGCATCATCGTGCCCCATCCTGTGGGCCCCACACCCCCACCGCCTTTGCCGTGGTTCCCATCCCCAGTGGGGCCCAAAACCAAGCCAAACTCATTGCCATCAAGTCGACCCCGGTTCATAGCGACCCCATGCAACAGGTAGAACTGCCCCATAGGGTTTTCTTGGCTGTAATCATTACAGGGACAGATTGCCAGGCCTTTCTTCCTTGGCACTGCTGGGTGGGTTCAAACCCCCAGCCTTTAGGTTAGTAGTCAAATGCAAACCGTTTGCACCACCCAGGGACCCTGAGGGGTGGGGGGACAAAAGGCCTAGTTACCTGTGCTGGAGCAGTGGACCACTGCCACACCCGTGAACACGCTGTGTTCCTTCCCGTTTAACCTGCAAGACAGACCGTGCCCGCCCGGGCTCACACGGGACCATGGCCGTAAGCACAGCACCCGCTGGGGCCAGTCCTACTACCTGGCCAGGCTCCAGCCCCTCCGCCCTCCATTTTCCCAGCTGGCTGCTATGCACTGAACTGTGACCCCCCAACCACCGCCCCAGATATGCACTGAAGTCCTGGCCCCTGTACCTGTGTAGGGGATCCTGTTTGGGAATACCCAAAACCTGACCAAATCCATTGCTGTCAAGTCGATTCCAACTCATAGCGACCCCACAGGATGGAGTAGAACCGCCCCACAGGGTTTCCAAGGAGCGGCTAGTGGATTTGAACTGCCGACCTTTTGGTTAGCAGCAAAGCTCTTAACCACTGCACCACCAGGGCTCCAGTTTGGGAATAGGGGTTTTCTCTCATTATGTAGGGGAGGTCGTACTGGAGTAGGGTCGGTCCTAAATGCAATCCCTTCTGAGTTATAAAAAGATAGGAACAGACACCTCAATTCTACTGCTAATTTCCTGAGTGGTGTCTTATCAAAAGAGCTGATGAGATGCAGAGACACACACAGGGTGGCAGGGTGGGTGGGGAAGACAGAGGCTCTGTGAGGACAAGAGCTCCCAGCACCCACCTCGAGAGCATGAGGTAGGCATCCTGCTTGTCCACCGGCTTCTCCAGGATCAGGCCCCCCACAGTCTGCAGGCAAAAAGAGGGAGGGGGCACTGAGGGGGGCCCTTTGGTTCCAACTCATAGCGACCCCATGTACAATAGAACGAAACACTGCCCGGTCTTGAGCCATCCTCACAATTGTTGTTATGCTTGAGCCCATTGTTGCAGCCACCGTGTCAGTCCATCTCGTTGAGGGTCTTCCTCATTTCCTCTGACCCTCTACTTTACCAAGCATGACGTCCTTCTTCAGGGACTGATCCCTCCTGATAACATGTCCAAAGTATGTGAGACAATATACATAGATAAAGGGTCTTCCTCTTTTTCAATGATCCTCTGCTTTACCAAGCATGATGTCCTTCTCCAGGGACTGGTCGCTCCTGATAATATGTCCAAGTGCACGAGACAGAGTCTCCCCATCCTTGCTTCTAAGGAGCATTCTGGCTGGACTTCTTCCAAGATAGATTTGCTTGTTCTTCTGGCAATCCAAGGTATAGTCAATATTCTTCACCAACACCGTGATTCAAAGGCATCAGTTCTTCTCTGGTCTTCCTTATTCATCGTTCAGCTTTCTCATGCACATGAGGCAATTGAAAACACCATGGCTTGGGTCAGGCCCACCTTAGTCTTCAAGGTGACATCTCTGCTTTCCAACACCTTAAAGAGGTCTTTTGCAGCAGATCTGCCCATGCAATGCATCTTTTCATGTCCTGACTGCTGCTTCCATGGGCATTGACTGTGGATCCAAGTAAAATGAAATCTTTGACAACTTCAGTCTTTTCTCCGTTTATCATGCTGTTGCTTATTGGTCCAGTTGTGAGGATTTTTGTTTTCTTTATATTGAGGTGTAATCCATACTGAAGGCTGTGGTCTTTGATCTTCATCAGTAAGTGCTTCAAGTCCTCTTCACTTTCAGCAAGCAAGACTGTGTCATCTGCATATCGCAGGTTGTGAATGAGTCTTCCTCCAATCCTGATGCCCACTTCTTCTTCATAGAGTCCAGCTTCTCGGATTATTTGCTCAGCATACAGACTAAATAGGTATGGTGAAAGGATACAACCCTGACACACACCTTTCCTGACTTTAAACCACGCAATATCCCCTTGTTCTGTTCAAAGGACGCTGGGGCCTGGAGACAGGTGGGTCATGGAGAACATGCCCACCACACTGGGGGCTGGAGAAAGGTGAGTCATGGAGAATGTGCCCACCACACTGGGGGCTGAAGAAAGGTGAGTCATGGAGAACGTGCCCACCACACTGGGGGCTGGAGAAAGGTGAGTCATGGAGAACGTGCCCACCACATTGGGGGCTGGAGAAAGGTGAGTCATGGAGAACGTGCCCACCACACTGGGGGCTGGAGACATGTGGGCCATGGAGAATGTGCTCACCACACTGGGGGCTGGAGACAGGTGAGTCATGGAGAACGTGCCCACCACACTGGGGGCTGGAGAAAGGTGAGTCATGGAGAACGTGCCCACCACACTGGGGGCTGGAGACATGTGGGCCATGGAGAACGTGCCCACCACACTGGGGGCTGGAGAAAGGTGAGTCATGGAGAACGTGCCCACCACACTGGGGGCTGGAGAAAGGTGAGTCATGTAGAACGTGCCCACCACACTGGGGGCTGGAGAAAGGTGAGTCATGGAGAACGTGCCCACCACACTGGGGGCTGGAGACAGGTGGGCCATGGAGAATGTGCCCACCACCCTGGGGGCTGGAGACAGGTGGGTCATAGAGAATGTGCCCACCACGCTGGAGGCTGGGGAGACTTACCACAATGGTGTCTGCGCCAATGACCACGTCGGGGGTCTGGAAGTCCTTCTGCAAGAAACCCAAACTCAGGTTAAAAACGATGTCCTCAGAAAAGTATCCCCTCAAGTGTTCTTTGAACCAAACAATAGCTTCTCTTAATCGGTAAAGTATGTCTGCTTTGATTGTTGCATTCTTTTAAAGAATTAGCTACCTGAGATCAAATCAACAGTGGCAAACTGAAAGGCTGGATGAGAACCTAAAGTGGCAGGGAGTTTATGTTCCTGGTGGTGGAATAATCTGGAAAAGGACAGGGAGAATGGTTGCACAATTCAATGACTGTAACCAGTGTCACTGAATTGTACATGTAGAAATTGCTGAAATGGTGTATTTTTGGCTGTGTATACTTTCACCAAAATAAAAAAATTAAAAACAAATCCAAACGATGTCCTTGGGTATCTCATACACATATCTGCATGTTGTTGTGGGTACAAAGTGTGAAACAGCCTCATCGGGGTGAAGCCAGTCTTGCTCAAGAAAGGAAGATGTGGGAGGCAGGGCAGAGATGGCAGAGTAGTCAGATGCTTCCTGTGGTCCTCTTAGAACAGAGACCCGAAAAAACAAGCGAATCGATTATATATGGCAATCTGGGAGCCCTGAACATTAAAGGCAAAGTTGAGGAATCAACTGAGTGACAGGGGAGGGAGAGATGGTCTGGAAGCGGCGAGGAGTCGCCAGACCTGACCTGGCGGGAGCTGGCACCCTTCAGCCTGGATCAGCTCGGGGTGCACAGTGAGGCAGGCAAGCAGTGGCGCTCGGAAGCAATTTCCACACCGGGAGAGACCCAGCATCAGAGAGTCTACTTTGCCGTCCAGAACCAGTGAGAAGCAGCCCTCAAGCAGCGAAAGATAAGTACTTGTGTCTGGCCTACCATAGGGATCAAAAATACCCCCCTTAGGGAAAACCCTCTCTCCCATTTACCTCCCTGCTCCCTGCTCTGCACTGGGTCCAGGACTAGCTTTAGCAATTGCCGAGTCCCCTGGGCCGGAAGTAGGACCCATCATGCGCCCTGAGCCATTCTCCTGGCCTTGGAGAGTGAACAAATTAACAAATAGGGGAAAAAATAATCTGCCGGCTCCCCTAAGCCAGGAACTCAGGGTAGGTACAGCTCCTTTGCCTAGGCACAGGCATAAGGGATCCATGGACTTTGAGTGCTTTTCCCCCTGCATAGACTTGTGTGGGCCCATTTCAACAGTGTAGGCCCTCATTAACTCAGTACAACACGGTATATACCTGAAGTCAAACTTCAACTGTTTCAGCTGTGAAGTGGCAGGTTCGTGACATTTGACATTGCTCTGCCCAGTAAGCAGGGTCTTCATCTACTCACATCAGGGGCATGAGGACTGGTGGCTCCACCCACGCCACACAGCCACCTACAATAGGGGCCCAAGAATAAGAGATGCCCCTCAGCCCTCACAGCCAACAGCACTGGGTGCGCATAGTCCAGCTGTAAAACCCACCCATCTACGCGCTCTAGGGAACAGGGACACGCTTTCCTCCTGGACACTTGGGGTTGGTCGTCAGCCCCCTGGCTTGCTCAGCCTGTGACCCTCTACTGCAGCCAGATACCTGTGCCTGCACCAATCACCCCTGCCTGTCTAGGACTGTAGGTAAGAGCCTGCACCACACACTTGGTGACGGACTACCTGGACACCTAAGCTGAAGCTATATAAGAAAAGTAAAGAGACTCCTGGGCTCACATACATAGTAACAGATCTAACCACCTTAACAAAATCCAAAGCATAGAAATATTACAAAGCATCTTTTCTGACCATAAACCCATAAAAGCGGAAATTGATAACAGAAAAAGCAAGGAAAAAAAGTCAAACACACGGAAACTGAACAACACCTTGCTCAAAAACTACTGGGTTATAGAAGAAATTAAGGATGGAATAAAGAAATTCACAGAATCAAATGAAAATGAAAACACATCCTACCAGAAGCTTTGGGACACAGCAAAAGCAGTGCTCAGAGGTCAGTTTATAGCAGTAAATGCACACATCCAAAAAGAAGAAAGGGCCAAAATCAAAACGTTAACCCTACAATTCAAACAAGTAGAAAGACAGCAGCAAAAGAAGCCCTCGGGTGCCAGAAGAAAGGAAATAATAAGAATTAGAGCAGAATTAAATGAAATAGAGAATAGAAAAACAATTGAAAGAGTTAACAAGTCCAAAAGCTGGTTCTTTGAAAAGATCAACAAAATTGATAAACCATCAGCCAAACTGACAAAAAACAAGGGGAGGAAGCAGATGAGCAGTATAAGAAATGAGATGGGTGATATCACAACAGACCCAACTGAAATTAAAAGAATCATAACAGAATACTATGAAAAATTATACTCTGACAAATGTGAAAACCTAGAGGAAATGGACAAAATTTCTAGAAACTCACTACCTACCTAAACTAACACAAACAGAGGTAGAACAACAAAATAAACCCATAATAAAAGAAGAGATTGAAAATGTAATTTAAAAACTCCCAACCAAAAAAAAGCCCTGGCCTGGATGGCTTCACTGGAGAATTCTACCAAACTTTCAGAGATGAGTTAACAGCACTACTACTAAAGGTATTTCAGAGCACAGAAAAGGATGGAATACTCCCAAACTCATTCTAGGAAGCCAGCATAATCCTGATACCACAACCAGGTAAAGACATCACAAAAAAAGAAAATTATAGATCAATATCCTTCATGAACATTGATGCAAAAATCCTCAACAAAATTCTAGCCAATAGAATGAAACAACATATCAAAAAAATAATTAACCACAACCAAGTGTGATTTACACTAGATATGCAGGGATGGTTCAACATTAGAAAAACAATCAATGTAATCCATCACATAAATAAAGCAAAAGACAAGAACCACATGATCTTGTCAGTTGATGCAGGAAAGGCGTTTGACAAAGTCTAACACCATTCCTGATAAAAACTCTCAACAAAATAGGAGTAGAAGGGAAATTCCTCAATATAATTAAGGGCATTTATACAAAGCCAACAGCCAACATCATCCTAAATGGAAAGAGTCTGAAAGCATTCCTCTTGAGAACAGGAACCAGACAAGGATGTCCTTTATCACCACTTTTATTCAACATTATGCTGGAGGTCCTAGCCGGAGCAATTAGGATAGAAAAAGAAACAAAGGGCATCCAAACTGCTAAGGAAGAAATCAAAGTATCTCTATTTGCAGATGATAGGATCTTATACCCAGAAAACTCCAAAGAATCCACAAGAAAACTACTGGACTCATAGAAGATTTCAGCAAAGTTTCAGGATACAAGATAAATATACAAAAATCAGTTGGATTCCTCTACACCAACAAAGAGAACTTTGACGAGGAAATCATCAAATCAATACCATTTACAATAGCCCCCAAGAAGATAAAATACTTAGGAATCAATCTAACCAGAGATGTAAAAGACTTATACAATCAAAACCACAAGACACTACCACAAGAAACCAAAAGAGACCTGCATAAGTAGAAAAACATACCTTGCTCATGCATAGGATGACTCAACATTGTGAAAATGTCAATTCTACCCAAAGCAATCTACAGATACAATGAAATCCTGATCCAAATTCCACCAGCATTTTTTAATGAGATGGAGAAACAAATCACCAACTTCATACAGAAAGGCAAGAGGTCCCAGATAAGTAAAGCATTACTCAAGAAGAACAACAAAGTAGGAGGCCTCACGCTACCTGATTTTAGAACCTATTATACCACCACAGTAATCAAAACAGTCTGGTACTGGTACAACAACAGATACATAGACCAGTGGAAAAGAATTGAGAATCCAGACATGAATTCATCCACCTATGAGCAGCTGATATTTGACAAAGGCCCACAGTCTGTTAACTGGGGAAAAGACAGTCTTTTTAACAAATGGTGCTGGAATAACTGGATATCCATCTGCAAAAAAATGAAATAAGACCCATACCTCACACCACGCACAAAAACAACTCAAAATGGATCAAAGACTTAAATATAAAATCAAAAACGATAAAGATCATGGAAGAAAAAACAGGGACAACACTAGGAGCCCTAATACACGGCATAAACATGGTACGAACCATAAGTAACAATGCACAAGCACCAGAGGAGAAACTAGATAACTGGAAGCTCCTAAAAATCAAACACTTATGCTCATAAAAAGACAAATCTGATCGGTGTCTAATCTCTAAAATCTACAAGATACTGCAAAACCTCAACAACAAAAAGACAGACAACCCAGTTGAAAAATGGGTGGGGGATACGGGCAGGCACTTGGCCGAAGAGGATATTCAGGCGGCTAACACACATGAAGAAATGTTCACAATCATTAGTCATTAGAGAAATGCAGATCAAAGCCACAATGAGATGTCATCTCACCCCACCAAGGCTAGCATTAATCCAAAAACCACAAAACAATAAATGCTGGAGAGGTTGTGGAGAGACTGGAACACTTACACACTGTTGGTGGGAACATAAAATGGTACAACCACTTTGGAAATCGATTTGGCACTTCCTTAAAAAACTAGAAATAGAAGTACCATACGACCCAGCTGTCCTTCTCCTTGGAATATATCCTAGAAAAATAAGTGCTGTCACATGAATAGATATATACACAGCCGTGTTCACTGCAGCACTGTTCATAATAGCAAAAAGATGGAAACAACCTAGGTGCCCATCAACGGACGAACGGATGAACAAATTATGGTATATCCACACAATGGAATACTATGCAATGATAAAGAACAACGATGAATCCATGAACTATCTTTTAACATGGAGGAATCTGGAAGGCATTATGCTGAGTGAATTTAGCCAGTCGCAAAAGGACAAATATTGCATAAGACCACTATTATGAGAACTGAAGAAAGGTTTAAACACAGAAGAAAACATTCTTTGATGGTTACGGGGTGGGAAGGGAGGGAGAGGGGTATTCACTAACTAGAAAGTAGACAAGAACCTAGATGAAGGGAAGGACAACACACACTATAGGGGATGTCATGGTTTGAATTATGTCCCCCAAAAAATGTGTGTATCAGTTTGGCTGGGCCCTGATTCCCGGTACTGTGTGATTTTCCTGGATGTTGTGAACCTGCCTCTATGATGTTAATGAGGGAGGATGGGTGGCAGTTGTGTTAGTAAGGCACCACTGGACCGACAAGATTGAAGTGTATCCTGAGGCAATCTCTTGAGATATAAAAGAGAGAAGTGAGCAGTGAGACAGGGGGACCTCAAACCATCAAGAAAGCAGTGCCGGGAGTAGAGCGTGTCCTTTGGACCAGGGTCCCTGTGCCGAGAAGCTCCTAGTCTGGGGGGAGCACTGAAGAGAAGAAGGCCGCCAGAGAGAGAAAGCCTTCCCCTGGAGCTGACGTCCTGAATTTGGACTTTTAGCCTACTTTAACTGTGAGAAAATAAACTTCTCTTCGTTAAAACCATCCACTTGTGGTATTTCTGTTATGGCAGCACTAGATGACTAAGACAGGGGAAGTCAGCACAATTGGACTAAAGCAAAAGCTAAAAAGTTTCCTGAATACAACCAAACACTTTGAGGGACAGAGTAGCAGGGGCAGGGGTCTGGGGACTATGCTTTCAGGGGACATCTAGGTCAACTGGCATAACAAAGCTTATTAAAAAAATGTTCTGTATCCCACTTTGGTGAGTGGCATCTGGGGGTCTTAAAAGTTAGCAAGCGGCCATCTAAGATGCATCAATTTGTCCCAACCACCTGGAGTAAAGGAGAACAAAGAACACCAAAGACACAAGGAAAGTATTAGCCCAAGAGACAGAAAGGGCCACATAAACCAGAGACTGCATCAGCCTGAGACCAGAAGAACTAGATGGTGCCTGCCTACCACCAATGACCACCCTGACAGGGAACACAACAGAGAGCCCCAGATGGAGCAGGAGAAAGGTAGGGTGCAGAACTCAAATTCTAGTAAAAAGACCAGACTTAATGGTCTGACTGAGACTGGAGGATCCCCAGAAGACACGGCCCCTAGACTTTCTTTTAGCCCAAAACTAAAACCATTCCTGAGACCAACTCTTCAGACAAAGATTAGACTGGACTATGGGACATAAAATGATACTTGTGAAGAGTGTACTTCTTAACTCAAGTAGATACAAGAGACTAAATGGGCAGCTCCTGTCCAGAGGTGAGATGGAAAGGCAGAGAGGGTCAGGAGCTGGTTGAACGGACATGGGGAATCAGGGGTGGAAAGAAGAAGTGTGCTGTCACAGTATGGGGAGAGCAATCAGGGTCACACAGCAATGTGTGTATAAATTTTTGCGTGAGAGACTAACTTGAAATGTAAACTTTCACTTAAAGCACAATTATAAACAAACCAACCAACGTGGGCATATCGCCATCACTGGGGGGCAAGTGGAAAGGCAGAAACGGCACTCACCGCGTGCATCCTGTGAGCCACCTCCAGAGCCTTCTGCTTGGCTGTCTCGATGGCGTATGTATAAAGGGTAGGGAACGAATCTTTCTCCAGCGTCTCCTTAAATCTGGAAGGAACCACCTCAAATCGAAGACCCTGGCACGGAAGAAATGGGGGCTTAGGAGGTTTTGTGGAAAGAATCAAGACTCGAGGCGGACAATGGATGCCAAGATTTACAACGTTGTGACCTCCCTACAACCCATCTTTCCCACTATAGGGATGGAGTCGTGTGCCCCAGAAAGATGTTTTTTTGTTTAATTTTTTTTTTTTTGGTGAAATTTTACACAGCAAAACCCTGAAAGATATGTTGAAGTCCTAACCCCTGGTACCTGTGAACGGGACCTTGTTTGGACATAGAGGGTCATAATCCTTTATGAGTAACCAAAAGAACTCTGCTGATGTCGAGTGGATTCCGACTCATAGCGACCCTATAGGACAGAGTAGAACTGCCCCATAGGGTTTCCAAGGAGTGGCTGGCGGATTCAAACAGCCAGTCTTTTGGTTAGAAGTCTGAGCTCTTAACCACTTGGCCACCAGGACTCCAATCCTTTATGAGCGAGACAGAGGCAGAGAGAGATGGTCACGTGAAGGAGGAGGCAGGGATTAGACTGATGTGCCCACAAGCCCGGGAACGCCTGGGGCCGCCAGAAGCTGGAAGAGACCAGGAAGGATCCTCCCCCAGAGCCTCTGCAGGGAGCACGGCCCTGCCCACACCTTGAACTGGGACTTGCTGCCTCCAGAACCGTGACAGCATAAGGTCGTGTGGTTTTCAGGTCCCTGGTTTGGGTTGAATGTAAAGGTACATACAGGATGCTCATCCGCTAATCAATTGGATCAACTTCTACTAAATGTCAACTCCTGTTTGGGAGCTGGGAACAGAGTGGGGACACGGCCAGGCCCTGGTCCAGGGCCAGAGGGGACTGGGTGGGAAGATGCTCCAAAGCGGAGCCCTGGCAGGGGGGTAAGAACAGTATTGATCGACAGTATTGATCCGGGCACTTGGCCGCCACTGGTCCAAGGGGCTAAAGGTCTTCCAGGGGCCCCAAAGATTAACAACTGACCGTCTGTCTGAGGCAGTAAGAAACTAAAGAGACACTGCATGCAGAAAACTGGCAAGAATGTTGGAAATGACCCCGTGCGAGGGGAAAGGACCGTGTCACCTGGTCCCAAAATACACGCTAATGGAGAGGACAGGCTCTGTGGGAACCTCGGAGAGGGGCTTCCCTGGATACATTGCAGTCATGAAGATGAACCATTAACCCGGGGCGGGGCGGGGGGTGGGGAGCTGGACCTCTCACAGTGCCATGGGCCCCTGCCTTCCCACTCAGCCCCCCAGGACTCCCCCCTCCACTTTAGCCCCAGCCCAGCCCTCCCCCAACTCCCCCAGCACCTTTCTCCACCCAGCCCTCCCCCCACCTCCAGACAGTGGCCCCCTCCCCACTGCACCTCCCCCCTAGTCCAGTCGCCTTTCCCCTGTAACTGCCCAGCCTGCAACCCACCTCCTGCAGCACTTCTAGACAGACCCCTGGCCCTGTGCCCTCCACCCCCAGCTCCAGAAGGAGCCCAGGTCTGCAGGCCAGCAGATCCTGCAGTCCTCTGCCACAGGTCACACGGCCCCAGGCCCTGACCCCAGCCCTACAGATCCCAGCCCCTGGCCCTGCAGATCCCAGACCCTGATCTTGGCTGCTGATACTGGCCTGCCACTGACCCCGGCCCCCCCTAATCGGCCTGCAGACTGGGGCCCCTGACCACGCTCCTGAACCTGGGCTCCGGATCCCAGCCGCACAGACCCTGGGCCCTGACCCCAAGCTCATGACCCCAACCCCACAGACCCCAGCCCCTGACCCCAAGCCCCCGACCCCAGCCCCCGACCCCAGGGCCCTGACCCCAGCCACACAGACTCCGGCCCCGCAGGCCCTGACCTTGCAGACTTCAACCCCACAGACCCAGGCCCCTGACGTGGATCCATGATCTCAGCCTGCAGACCCCAGACCCCGACCCAGGCCCCTGATGGCATCCCACAGACCCTAGCCCCTAACCCAGGCCCCTGATGGCACCCCACAGACCCCAGCCCCTGACTCAGGTCCCTGATGGCACCCCACAGACCCCCCTAACCCGGACCCTGTTCCCAGCCCTCGTCCCTCACCCATTACACAGGTCTTTGATCCCAGCCCGCAGACACCACCCCTGCCCCCGGCCTTATCCCCCGGCTCTGACCGCGGCCCCACGGGCCCCGTGGCCGGCCCGCCGCTCACCGCTTGGCTGAGGATCTCCCGGCGGCGCGGCGAGGCGCTGGCCAGCACCACCCGCTTGTGCAGCAGCTTCCCGATCACCGGGCACAGCACCATGGCGGACGGCCGGCGCCCACCGCCCGCGCCCACAGACTAGCCACCCGGCAAGTCGGACCTGCCCCAAGCCCCGCCCAAACAGAAGCCCCGCCCCTATAAGTCCCGCCCCCCTCGACAAAGGCCCGCCTCCAGTCGAAGCTCCGTTCCTGCTCGCCACCGCAGGCTTCTACGTCGCCGCATGGAACGAACGTACGCCTCCTCTGTTAAGCCCCGACCGGAATAAGCTCCGCCTCCAGACTCGGCCCAGGCAAAGCTCCGCCCTCTCCGCACAAACACGGATGAGGCTCCACCACCGCTCCGCCCTTTCCGCCGGAAGCTCCGCCCCTCCTCCCGGACGCGCTTTCCCGGCATGCATTGGGCGGGGTTACGGGTTAGGTGGAAAGGACGGGGAGGGGTGTCCCTGCTGGCGTGGCTGTGGGGACGTCCTGCGGATGTGGTAGGGGGCGGATATGGAGGTGGTCCTTTCGGGCGCGTGGGGTCGCGGATATAGAGGTGGTTCCCTGGGCTGCGTGGGGAGGCGGATATGGGGGGGGTGGGCCCCGCGGGCGCGATGGGGGAGCGGATCTGAGGGAGTCATCTGGTGTCTTTTGGGGACCAAGAGTTGGGTGGTCCCTCGTGGCACGGTGAGGGGGCGCAGATATGGGGATATCCTCGTGAGTGCAGTGGGAGAGCGTGAATTTGAGGGTCGTCATGGGTGCATTTGGGGGCAAAGAGTTGGCTGGCCCCTGCTGGCATGGTGAGGTGGGGGGCGCGGATGTGGAGGGGGGCGTTCTCCCACGCACATGGGGATGAATACCACGAGAGCCCTCCCCGGGTTGGGGGAGGCCTTCAGGGAGGGTGCAGGTTGCTCACGCCATTTGGGGGTGCTGGCCACCCGTTTCTCACCCTACATGAGTCCAAACGGACTTCAAAATAAAACGCTTATAAAATACCGGGGAATAACTCCAACAAGACACGTGGAGTGTCTTTGGAGAAAGTGAAAATGGATTGAAAGTTGAAGAGTTAAACAAATGGAAGAAAATGCAAGCATTTGGTATCTAATTTTTAATATCTTGTGTGTGTGTGTGTTTAAAAAAAGAAAAACATTTTAAAAGCAAAAAACTAGCAGAATATAGATGAGGGTTTCAGATATGTGGAGGTGGCACCTTAAGGACTAAGGTGCGCCTGACCCAAGCCATGGTATTTCCGATTGCCTCATATGCATGTGAAAGGTGGATAATGAATGGGGAAGGCCAAAGAACTGATGCCTTTGAATCATGGTGTTGGTGAATAATATTGACTATACCACGGGCTGCCAGAAGAATGAACAAATCTGTCATGGAAGAAGTACAGCCAGAATGCTCCTTAGAAGCAAGGTTGGTGAGACTTTGTCTCACATACTTTGGACATGTTATTAGGAGGGGCCGATCCCTGGAGAAGGACATCATGCTTGGTAAAGTAGAGGGTCAGCGAAAAAGAGGAAGACCCTCAATGAGATGGATTGACACAGGGGCTGCAACAATGGGCTCAAGCATTGCAACGATTGTGAGGATGGCGCAGGACCAGGCAGTGTTTTGTTCTGTTGTGCATGGGGTCACTATGAGTTGAAACTGACTCCACAGCACCTAACAACAAGAACGTAAAATAAAAGTCAGAGGTAAAATAGAAAACTACAGTGAAACCTGTGAGAGCCGGAACTCAGTGGGACTGCCTTGTTTTACTGGGTCTCACAAGCTTTCTGTCTTTGACAGGGTGACTTTTAACTTTGCTTTGGCTCTCCATTATTCAGTTTTCCTTCTCTGACGGGTCTCCACCTTACACAGTTTCCGGCTTTTGCGGTTTTCAGTATAAAGAACAGCAGCAGCAAAGGAAAAGGTCATTCCCTCCAATAGATGAACTATTCAGATGTATCTCCGTAAGGAGTTTAATGTACAAGAGAAGTAGGGGGCGTACATTGACAAGTCACACCCACCCCACCCCCCGCAAAAAAAGCTTCAGATCCATTGTGGTTGAGTCCATTCTGACTCATGGCAACCTTGGTTGTGTCAGAGTAGAACTGTGCTCCATAGGATTTTTTTTTAAATAATTTTTCAAAAATTTTGTTGTTGAGACTACCCAGCAAAACATACATGAATTCAACGGTTTCTGTGTGTACCATTCAGTGACATTGATGACATTCTTCAAGTTGTGGAATATGCTCATCCTCCTTTTCTGAGTTGTTCCTCCTGTGTTAACAAACTCACTGTCCTTTAAGTTACCTATCTAATATTTCTAGTTGCTGTTGTCAGTTTGATTCCATATAGATAGTTCTTATCCATAGGGTTTTCAATGGCTGAGTTTTTGGAAGCAGATTGCCAGGCCTTTCTTTTGTGTTGCTGATGGATGGGTTCAAACCCTTTAGGTTAGCAGTCGAGGGCAAGATGTTTGCGCCACCCAGGGACCACTTCAAGTCATACAACAGGAACCCAATTTTTTTTTTTTTAATTGTTGTAGCTTAAGTGAAAGTTTACAATTCAAGTTAGTCTCTCATACAAAAATTTATACATAAATTATTATGTGACCCTAATTGCTCTCCCTGTACTGTGACAGCACACTCCTCCCTTCCACCCCGGATTTCCCATGTCCATTCAACCAGCTCCTGACCCTTTCTGCCTTCTCATCTCATCTCAGCTCCAGACAGGAGCTGCCCATTGAGTCTCATGTATCTACTTGAGCTAAGACGTACACTCTTCACGAGTATCCTTTTATGTCCCACAGTCCAGTCTAATCTTTGTCTGGAGAGGTGGCGTCGGGAATGGTTTTAGTTCTGCGTTGACAGTCCGGGGGCTGTGCTTTCTGGGGAGGAACCCAAATATTTGATTCCTTTACGCACACACTCATACACACGTTCACACACACACACCACCTCCCTGGTTATTTCCACTAATCCCTCTGACTGCAGGTGAGACCAGCAAGGGAACTGAGGCAGGGTGAGGTCACTGTAGCTGACAATCCAGGCGAATTCACAGATGCTAGCAGGAGAATGGAGGCCTGGGTGGTGCAACGGTTAATCACTCGGCCACTCACCGAAGGGTTGGAGGTTCAAGACCACCCAACAGTGCCTCAGAAGAAAGGCCTGGCAATCTCCTGCCAAAAAACCAGCCATTGAAACCCCACGGAGCACAGTTCTACTCTGACGCACATGAGGCTGCCATGAGTCAGAATCAACTCAAAGGCACTTCTGTTTTTTTCCTGAGAGGATGTAGTGTTGAGCATTTTCGAACTTCTCATCACGGGCCTCACGCTTTGCAGAGTGCCTTGTGGTCTTTGGAATGCCACTATCATGTTTTGAAGAAGGACTCTGTTGTCTCTATCTGCTAAGGCTTTTCCTTGTAGTCATATGGTGGCTGGTTATTGAGAAAAGTTCCTTTCCACGTCCTCTGTTTTAGTCATCTGGTGCTGCTACAGCAGAAATCCCACAAGTGGATGGTTGTAACAAAGAGAAGTTCATTCTCTCGCAGTCTAGGAGGCTAGATGTCCAAATTCTCTCTGTGTCCCCTCTGGGGGTGGGTCCTTGTCATCAATCTTCCCTTGGTCTAGGAGCTTCTTAGCGCAGGGACCCCGGATCCAAAGAACGTGCTATTCTCCTGGCTCTTGTTTTTGGTGGTATAAGGTCCCCATGTCTCTCTGCTCGCTTCTCTTTTATATCTCAAAAGAGATTGTCTTAAGACACAGTCCAATCTTGTAGCTTGAGTCTCATCAAGATAACTGCCTCTCATCCCATCTCATCAACATCATAGAGACAGGATTTACGACACATAGGAAAATCACATCAGATGACAAATGGTGGACAGTCACACAATACTGGGAATCATGGCCCAGCCAAGTTGACAGATATTTTTGGGGAACGCAGTTCAGTCCATGACATCTTCCTTCAGCCTAACGTGATGCATTGTTCTAACACTGATGTGAATGACCAGTACCCAGTTCTAAGCTGTGCAAGCATCCCAAGCTCGACTACCTGCAGCATGGTCTAATAACATTTCATGTGTTTGCCTTTACATGCCTGCAACTCAGTCATGTCCATGTGATGACGTCTCACTGAAATGTGTCTGGGGCACTAGGTGAGGTTCTAACCCATTTTTTTTATTTTAATTTTATTGTAGTAAAAAATATATATCAAAACGTGGCATTTTAACCATTTTTAAGTGTACAATTCAATGATACTAATTACATTCCCCGTTTTGTGCACCCATCACCACTATTTCCAAACCTCCACAGCAACTGCTTTTCCTATGACACAAGGTTGTTCCAGAATTACAGGTGAGGGAGGGGATGGTGTGGCTTTGCCGGAGGTGGGTGCTGGCAGAGGCGGCCTGTGGTCATGAGCCGGGGAGCATCTGGGATCTCTGGCAACTCGTCCTGCAGGGCATCTTCACAGTGAGTCGCCGATGCCGGCCTCACAGGCCTGTCTGGTTCTTGCAAGGCCCTCTCCTGACCCATGGGGAGACTTGAGTCCCACACAGCAGGAACCCCAGAGCTAGTGCCGGGGAAGGCAGGCTGCCTGCAACCACCTGTCACCCACAACCTCCTTAGGTCTGTTGACCATCACAGTTTTAAAGTGGCTCAAACGTGCCTATGAGGGTCTTGGGGGCCGCCATGTTACACACTACCCACTGGGTGGTTCAAAACCATAGACGTGTATTCTCTCAGCTCTGGAGGCCAGAAGTCTGAAATCAAGGTGTGGGCAGGGCCGCGCTCCCTCCGGAGGCTCTAGGGGAGGATGCTTCCTTGTCTGTCCCAGCTTCTGGTGGCCGCAGGCGTTCCAGGGCTTGTGGCCGCATCACCCCAATCTCTGCTCTGTGTGAAGACGACCCCCACACAGTGCCCCCACGTGTGTTGGAGTAGAGCTATGCTCCACAGCGTCCCTCCATGGCTGAGTTTTCCTGGGCTTCTGCCTTGTGCCTCTCCTCTTTCATCTCTGACAAGGACCCTTGTCATTGGATTTAGGGCAATTTGGATAATCTGGGGTGATCTCGTGGAATTCCTTCACTTTTTTCCCTGTGCATTTTAACATTTTGTTTTATTTGTTGTTTTTGAAAACGTACACAGCAAAACACACCAGTTCACCAATCTCTACATGTACGATTCAGTGACATGGATGACATTCTTCCAGTTGGGCAACCATTCTCAGCCTCCTTTTCCGAATCGTTCCTCCCCCATGAACAGAAACTCACTGCCCCCCAAATTTCATGTTGCTGTTGTCAATTTGCAACCCTGGTTGTGCAGTGGTCCAGGCTGCTAACCAAAAGGTTGGCAGTTTGAATCCACCAGCTGCTCCTTGGAAACCTTATGGGGCAGTTCTACTCTGTCCTGTAGGGTTGTTATGAGTCGTTGGTTGTCACTTTGATGGAGCTCCTTCACTTAATTACATCTTCAAAGACCCTTTTTGCAAAAAAGGTCATAGTCACAGACTCAAGCTGGACATGAATTTTGGGGGGCCACTATTTACCCTTCTATCCGCCTTTCATGCCCAGGGTGGAGAGCTGGACCCCGAGCCTTTCTCCCTGAGGTCCGTGAACGCCTCACACACATGTCCCCCCTCCACACTTTGCTGGGTTGTGGCCACACCTCCACTCCTGGGAACCCGCAGGGTCCCCGTCCTGGACTCCTCAGGGATGGGTCCTTCTCCTTCCCTGGCGGCGCAGGTGTTGGGACTGGTGCTCAGGCGCCGGGGCCCGATGGTCCGTTTTGCGGCGCTCCCTTGCGCGGAAACTGCAGGCGCCGCTGCAGCCCGGCCAATCCCGCACGGTGGGATCCCTGCCGCCCAGCCCCCTCGGGCGCTGAGAAACCTCGGCGGGGACCCCAGACACTAACTGTACATCGGTGTCCCGCCGCCCATGGTCGCCGCCGAGGCTGGGCCCCAACGAGGCTTGGCCTCGCTGTCCCAGGCTCCGAGCATTCAAGAGGCGGCACCTACATGTCCCTACGGTTTCCTCTGCCGGGGGCAGCCACACGGCACTCGACGGGCTAGGTCACTGTGCTCGGCTCCGCGGGGGACACGGTGCTCTTGGTGTGGGGGCATCAGGAGCCCCAGAGTCATAGGGGCGGAGTCTGGCCTGTCCTCGCAGGACCTTAGCTCCCGGTGACTCGACGGAACCAACACGAGGTCCCCGTGCGGCATGAGTGCCGGTCGCGGGGCCAGGGAAGCGGAGAGGTCTACCGTGCGTCCCGACCCAGCCGCTCCCCCAGCTCAAAGTCACCACCGGCGAGCGCTGAGTGTGGAAGGGACAGCTGGTCCAGCCTGAGCGCAAAACCTCAGGGCCAGCACGGCTGGGCGGCCGTTTGGGGACGCGGGCTCCTGGAAGACTGCACACACAGTCACCGCTCCCCAGAAAACGGCCAGCGCCGTTCCCCCATTTAGCTTTTCTTTCATGGTCTCTGACCCCTTTCCACATGGCGGTCTCTGAAGCCTCGTTGACTGGACTCAGCCCCTCCGTCGGCGCCCGCACTGCGTTTCGCAGACCTCCTGGGCCTCGGCTGCGCGCTCCCCGCTGTGCCGTCGCCCTTTCTGAGGGCATGTCGTCCCTTGCTCCTGCTCCGGGGTCAGAACACGCTCTCCTGCCTCTGGAGGAAGGCCCTGCCCACTGCCTCCAGGCAGTCTGCCTGCCCACTGGAGCCCGAGCGCGCCGACAGCGTGCGCGCGGAGAAGAGGCTGTCGCGGCGCGTGTCCAGGCTGTCGGCGCGTGGGCTCCGGTAGCCCAGGTACCCGAGCACCTGCAGCTGGAACTCCTTGGAGGCGAAGTAGTAGACGAAGGGGTCCAGGCAGTTGTTAAGGCAGCTGAGGCAGAGCGTGAGCTTGTAGACGTGGTAGAAGCTGCGCCCGAAGAAGAGCCTGCTCACCATGTGGACCAGCAGAACGAAGTTGTTGGGTGCGAAGCAGGTGACAAAGGCCAGTACCACGACGGCCGCCAGGTACACAGAGCGCCGCTTCTGGCCCTGCCCGTAGCCGCCCGAGGTCTGCAGCAGCTTACGGATGGTGGCCGTGTAGCAGGCCACCGTCACCACGAAGGGAATGAGGAAGAGGACGATGAAGATGGTGAAGAGGAAGATGGCCCAGGTGACAACGCTGGGCAGCATGGTCCACTTGAGCACGTCGAAGCAGGTGACGATGCCCAGCGCCTCCACCTCGTAGGTGAGGTCGGTACGCGCCAGCGGCGACAGCGCAGCCAGCAGCAGCAGCCAGAGGCCGGCGCAGGCGGCCACCGCGTAGCGGCGACGGCGCCAGCGCGCGGCCGACAGCGGGTACACGACGCCCAGGAAGCGCTCCACGCTGATGCAGGTCATGGTGAGGATGCTGGAGTACATGTTGGCGTAGAAGGCCACCGTGACCACGTTGCAGAGCAGCACGCCGAAGACCCAGTGGTGGCGATTGCAGTGGTAGTGGATCTGGAAGGGCAGCACCAGCGCCAGCGCCAGGTCCGTGAGGCTGAGGTTGATCATGAAGATGATGGAAGGCGAGCGCGGCCCGATGTGGCGGCACAGCACCCACAGCGACAAGAGGTTGCCCGGGATGCTGATGAGCGCCACCAGCGAGTACACGGCCGGCAGGACCACGGCGATGGTCGGGCTGCGCAGCATCTGCAGGGTGGCGTTGTCCGGCTTGGACAGGTACCGCTCCATGGTGCGCGCGGCGGCTCAGCGGGGGCTCTAGACAGGAGAGGAGTGAGGGGGCCGTGAGACAGGGGGAGGGCGTTGGGGGGGTCTCTGAGACAGAGGGAGGTGGGGGGGTCTCTGAGACAGGGCGAGGGTGTGAGGGGGTTTCTGAGATGGGGAGGGCGTGTGAGGGGGTCTCTGATTCTGGGGAGGGTGGGGGGGGTCTCTGAGACATGGGTGAGGGTGGGGGTTCTCTAAGACAGGGGGAGGGTGTGGGGGGTCTCTGAGATGGGGGAGGGCGTGGGGGGGTCTCTGAGTCGGGGGGAGGTGGGGGGTCTCTGAGACATGGGTGAGGGTGGGGGTTCTCTAAGACGGGGAGGGTGTGAGGGGGTCTCTGAGTCAGGGGGAGGTGGGGGTCTCTGAGACGAGGAGGGTGTGAGGGGGTCTCTGAGTCAGGGGGAGGTGGGGGGTCTCTGAGATGGGGAGGGCATGAGGGGGTCTCTGAGTCGGGGGAGGGTGGGGGGTCTCTGAGACATGGGTGAGGGTGGGGGTTCTCTGAATTAAGGGGAGGTGGGGGTCTCTGAGTCAGGGGGAAGTGGGGGGGCTCTTTGAGACAGGGGGAGGTGGAGGGATCTCTGAGATGGGGAGGGTGTGTGGGGTCCCTGAGACAGGGAGAGGGTGTGAGGGGGTCTCTGAGATGGGGAGGGCGTGAGGGGATCTCTGAGTCAGGGGGAGGGTGGGGGGGTCTCTGAGACATGGGTGAGGGTGGGGGTTCTCTCAGACAGGGGAGGGCGTGAGAGGGTCTCTCAGGGCGAAGGCGTGAGGCGGGTCTCTGAGACAGGTGGAGGGCATGACGGGGTCTCTGAGACTGCGGTGGGCGTGGGGGGAGACCTGGAAGACATGGGGGGCACTTCCAGCAAGACCTGAGTCTGCTCCTGTTAGGGACTGGGTTTGGGGGTCTCTGAGGTGGGTGTTTACGGAGCCTGCAGACAGGGTCAAGGGGCCAGGGCCTCCCTCCTGTTCTCCCTTCTCCTTCCTTCCTGTCCTCTAGCTCTGTCCCTCTCCCTTCTCCCATCTACCCTCCCTCCCTCCTCCCTCTCTCCCTCTCTCCCTCTCACTGGGACCAGCAGGGGCTTGCAGAGAACCCTGGCGGCTGAGGGCACAGATGCCATGAACAGAGTCACAAAGTTACTAAACCTCCAGGCAGCCCTGTGTCCACATGCAACACAGTTTCCTGTGGTCCCACACCCCACAGCAGGGTCTTTCAGAGCCCGCCTTGCCTTGCCTCAGTTTCCTAACCTGTGCATGGTGACGGCAGGGTCCCCACCTCCCAGGAGGTCCCGGACAGGGGTCCCTCCATCAGTGCCTTCCCTGAGAAGGGCTTCCCCGGGCACAGTCCCTGTCCCGACCACCGGGTGGCGCTGTGTCACCAGCAGCACGCCGTCCCACCTGCTGCTTTCCTGGGGGATCAGCCACTTGTCCTTTGCCCATCACTGCCTTCATCACCTCCTCACTACTCCTCTACTCGCTTCTAGACCTGGGACCCCGCTCCCGGGAGCACCCGTGGGGGCCACCCACTAGGGTAAGGGAAAGGTTTGGGGCCCCTGGACGTCATCACAGTTGTACTTGGCAATGATGCCCTTGGTCCCCAGGATTTCTGGTGTCATCCTGAGCCTCACACCTGCTCCCCAGGAAAGGGAAGAGACCCCAACAGGGGATGGCCGCTGCCTTCCAAACTCAGAGGGGTTCAGTGACCACTGTGAGGCCCCCATGTTTCTCACTACCCTCTCCCCTCCCCCTTTGCGGAGCCCGTTGGTCCAGCTCAGCCCCCAATATATAGGCTCCTGGTGGGGGGGCTCCACATGGAACCACATAGAAAGTTCTGTGCGCCTTCACCAAGGGCTTGCCGAGTTTCTCACCCCTCGGTTGCTCTAAACCACTGGGCAGAAAGCTCATTCAAACTAACAAACAAATCTTACTTAAAATATGTTTAGGTTGATGGCCGGTGTTGCAGGGGGCTGTAAGCACAGTTGCTTCAAATCACTTTTTGGGATAAGGTTGTTATTGTGGTTCTGTGCTGGCTCAACTCCGAATCACAGCGACCCCGTATGACAGAACAGAACCGTCCCATAGGGTCTCCCAGGCTGTAATCTTTACAGAAGCAGGTTGCCAGGTCTTTTCTCCCTTGGCGCCCCTGGGTGAGCTTGAACCGTCAACCTTTCAGTTAGCAACCGAGCGTTTAACCATTGTGCCACCAGGGTGCAGGTAAATACACACAGATAACTAAATGACTGGCGTGTGTGTGACATCCGAACAGCACTTTCACGGTGACCCCACCTGTGTCAGAGTAGAACTGCACTCCACAGGGGCTGATTTTTCAGAAGCAGTTCACCAGGCCTTTCTTCTGAGGCACGTCTGGGTGGACTCGAACCCCCAACCTTTCGGTTAGCAGCCAAGCATGTTAACCATTTGCACCACCCAGGAACTAACCAGTTGCCGGCCGTCAAGTTCAGCTCACGGCGACCCCATGTGCGTCCTCATGGAACTGTGCTCCGTGGGGTTCTCAGTGGCTGATTGTTCAGAAGCAGATTGCCGGGACCCAGGGCGTTTCTGCCAAAAACCACCGGGAAAACAAAACACCTAATTTGCTTTAACATTGCCCTTTGCATATCTCATCTATTTTTCTATTCTTGATTTCTCAAATTAGCTCCCGTAACTCTCTCCAAGTGTATAATTGACTCTTTTGTGGGGGGGCCACGTGATTGGAATTCATAATCATAGCGGGGGAAGCCCAACATCTGCCAAGGTTGGTTTCCCTAAGTTTAAAAAAAAAAAATGTTTTTAATTTACTTTTTTCAAAGTGTCTTGACCTACCCCTGCACAGGTGGGCCTAGCGTCTGCTCTGTCTACAAGCCTGTGGCGGTGGCTGGAGGTGGCACCACGTGGCGTATGGCTGTCCGCGGGGGGTTCCTCACGGGAGGGAGCCCGCCTGCTGGAGGCACAGAGCCACAAAACCAAACGTGTTGCCGTCAAGTTGATTCCAACTCAAAGCGACCCTACAGGACAGAGTAGGACTGCGCCATAGTGTTTCCAAGGAGTGGCTGGTGGATTTGGACTGCTGACCTTTCAGTTAGCAGCCAAGCTCTTACCCACTGTGCCACCAGGGCTCCAGACCCAGGGCAGCCCCACCCTGCATTCCCCACTGAGTCACTGGCCGGAGGAGAGCAGAGTCCACCCCCCCAACCGGTAGAGAACGTAAACATGGATGTTATGTTGAGCATTTGCTGTTTCTGCCAGCCCTGACTTAAGTCAACCCCAATCACAATGAAACAAAATACCCTGCCCAGCCCTGCACCATCCCCATGATTAATTGCAGATCAGATCATGGTGATCTATAGGGTTTTCACGGGCTGATTTTCGGATGTGGATTGCCAAGCCTTTCTTCCTAGTTCATCTTAGTCTGGAAGCTCCGCTGAAACATGCTCAGCATCACAGCAACACGCAAGCCTCCACTGACAGACGGGTGGTGGCTGTGGGCATGAGGTGCATTGGCCAGGAATCGAACCCGGGTCTTCTGCGTGGAAGGGGAGGATTCCACCACTGAGCCACCCCTGCCCCCATGTTTGCATCTTAGTCTTCTTGGTATTTGAAGGAGGGACCTGCACACTGGGTGAGGTGCAGGGAGCGGAGGCCGGAAGTCCAGAGTCGGGGCTCATTGTGGACCTGGACGAATGGCTGAGAGCTGTCTGCTCCCTTCACCACCCCAGCTCTAAGGGTCAGGCTTCGCACCCCCACCAGCTCCAGGCAGTGAAGACCTGGGGCTTTGGAGCTGGATAGATCTGTGGATCCCAGCTCTGCCTCCCACCTGGTGTGAGACCCTGCGGAGCCCACCCCCCTTTCCCCGTGGGGCGGGGTTTTCACATTTCACAGCCCAGTAAAGGCGGTGGGGGGTGGGGAGGGGACAAGGGGCAGTTGGAGGTAGAGCGCTCTGCCCCCGGGGCGTGGAATTACTCCTCCCGGCTTATTCCTAGGCTGTGAGGGGACTCCCTGGGTGCACACGGTGAATGCCCTCAGCTGCTCACCAAAGTTTGGTGGTTCAAGCCCACCCAGAGGTGCCTCTGAGGAAAGGCCTGGCAATCTACTGCCACAGAATCAGCCATTGAAAACCCTATGGAGTGGGCCTGGGACACAGCAGGAGAAAAATGTAGCACATATGATCAAATTCACAAAGACCAGACTTAACTGATCAGACAGAGACTGGAGGAACCCCCAAGACTATGGCTCGCGGACACCCTGCTGACTCAGAACTGAAGCCACTCCCAAAGATTAGACAGGCCTCCAAAACAAAGTTACACACGTGAGGAACGTGCTTCTTAGATCAGTCAAGTATACGAGACCGAATGGGCAACTCCTGCCCTAAAGCAAAGGCGAGAAGGCAGCAAGGGACAGGAAAACTGGACAAATGGACACGGGGAACCCGGGGTGGAAAGGGGGAGGATGCTGACACATTGCGGGGATTGCAACCAATGTCACAAAGCAAAGTATAAATTTTTGAATGAGAAACTAATTTGCTCTGTAAACTTTCACCTAAATCATAATTAAAAAAAAAAAAAAAAAGGAAAGTAAACCATGCGAGCACAATTCTACCGTGACACCCACAGGATTGTGGGGACTCAGGGTCAGCTCCACGGCAACTTGTTTAGTTTCTTTCTTTTTTTTAATGAAGCAATCTGGAATCCCTGGGGGCATGGGGTGGTCAGCAATCCGTCCCTGCTGCTACAAATCAAACCTCTGTCCCCGGAACTCCTGGGTTTTTTCACACTTATCTTCAAGCCCAGCTCTTCCTCCACCATAGAGAGTCCAGAGAATCCAGGCGCTCTGCTCCTTACTGCCTGATGCTGACTGCCCCCAGGGGGGCCAGGCAGGCAAAAGGGCCCAGGCTGTCCAGGGTGGGCTCCCGCCCATCCACTGCCACCTGCCCGCTTCGCTTCCTTGGTCCTTTGCCAAGTTCGTAAGGCCAAAGGCAGCTTAGCAAACATCTCCTCTCCTCTTTACTGTCTGGCTGTTCACTTCATCTGTCCTGTATCAACCTGGGCTCCCTTTTCTTTGTTTTTATTGGAAAGAAAACCAGGGGTCCAGGACTCAACTCTGACTCCTGGCAACCCCATGTGTGTCAGAGTAGAACTGTGCTCTGTAGGGTTTTCAGTGGCTGATTTTTCAGAAGTAGACCTCCAGGCCTTTCTTCTGAGGTGCCTTTGGGTAGGCTGAAACCTCCAACCTTTTGGTTAGCAGCCGGGCCTGTTAACCGTTTGCACCACGTATAGCAGGATATATTTTATATAGACTCTGTCTATATATCTATCTACCATCTATCTGTCAACTAGTTGTTGTCAAATCGATTCTGACTTCTGTCGACCCCATGTGTGTCAGAGTAGAACGGTGCTCCACAGGGTTTTCAGTGGCTGAGTTTTCAAAAGTAGACAGCCAAGTCTTTCTTCCGAGGTGCTTCTGAGTAGACTTGAACCTCCGAACTTTCGGTTAGCAGCCGAGCAAGTTAACCGCTTGCACCACCAAGGGACTCCAAAACCAAACCAGTTTTTGTCGAGTCGACTCCAACTCATGGCAACCCCATGTGTGTCAGAGTAGAACTGTGCTCCACAGGGCTTTCAATGGCTGATTTTTCAGAAGAAGGTCACCAGGCCTTTCTTCCGAGGTGCCTCTGGGTAGACTTGAACCTCCAGCCTTTCAGTGAGCAGCCCAGTGCGATCACGTTTGCACCCCCCAGGGACTCCCTTATTGGAAAGAGGCTTGGAATTTTTCATGTGGGGAGAGAAAAGCATGGTGAGTGTCTGCTCACTTTCCAAGATGACACCTAGGCTGCACGCTCTGAGTGGGTTCTTCCCCTAGGTGGGACACTGGGTTTGGGATCAACATCATATCTTCAGGATGTTTTTTTTTTTTTTCTTTTCTATGCCTATTCAACTAGATGTTCCCGGAGACCATGGTCCCCACAGCCCTCCGCCCAGCAATTTGGTCCTCAGGGAGTTTGGATGTGTCTATGGAGCTTCCATGACCTTTCCTTGTACACGTTGTGCTGGTTTCCCCAGTATTGTGTACTGTCTCACCCTTCACCAAAGATAGCACTTACCTATTGCCTATTTAGTATTCCCCCACCACCACCCCTCCCATCCCTCATAACCATCAAAGATTATTTCTTTTTTTGTGTAGACCTTTTCATGGATTTTTACAGTAGAGGTCTCATACAATATTTGTCCTTTTGTGATTGGCTTATTTCACTCAGCATAATGTCCTCCAGTTTCATCCATGTTATGAGATGCTTCACAGATTCACTGTTGTTTTGTCTCGTTGCACAGTAATCCATTGTGTGTATGTACCATAGTTTGTTTTTATCCATTCGTCTGTTGATGGGCATCTAGGTTGTTTCCATCTTTTTGCTATTGTGAACAATGCTGCAATGAATATGGGTGTGCACATGTCTATTCATGTGACAACTCTTATTTCTCAATAGGATGTTTTAAATTAAGGAGCACGGGTTGCACAATGGTTAAAAGCTCAGCTGCCAACCAAAAGGTTGACGCTTTGAACCCACTCAGCGGCTCTTAGGGAGAAAGACCTGACAATCTGTCCTGTAAAGATTAAACCCATTAATCCATGGCCATCGAGTCAATTCCAACTCATAGTGATCTTATAGGACAGAGTAGAACTGCCCCATAGGGTTTCCAAGGACCGGCTGGTGGATTTGAACTGCCGACCTTTTGGTTAGCAGCCGAGCTCTTAACCACTGTACCACCAGGGCTCCTTGGAAGCAGATTAGCAGGTCTTTTCTCCAGAGGAGTGGCTGGTGGGTTCAAACCACCAACCTTTCAGTTAGCTGCTGAGCGCTTTAACCATTGCACCACCAGGGCTCCTTCCCATAAAGATTGCAACCTAGAAAACCCTATCAGGCAGTTGTACTCTGTCACATGGGGTCACCATGAGTTGGTATCAACTTGATGGCACCCAACAGCAACAAGATAGTATTTGTGCAGTGTAGAAGGGGGTACTGTTATGGATTGCACTGTTGCCCCAAAACCATGTGTTGAAGTCCTAACCCCTGTACCTGGGAAGATGACCTTGTTTGGAAATAGGGTGTTTTTTGTTGTATTTTTTTTTTTTTAATTGTACTTTAGGTGAAGGTTTACAGAGCAAACTAGTTTCTCATTAAACAAGTAGTACACATATTGTTTTGTGACAATGGTTAACAACCCCACGACATGTCAACACTCCCCTTCTCGACCTTGAGTTCCCTATTACCAGCTTTTCTGTCCCCTCCTGCCTTCTTATCCTTGCCCCTGGGCCGGTGTGCCCCATTAGTCTCGTTTTGTTTTAAGGGGCTATCTAATCTTTGGCTGAAGGGTGAATCCGGGGAGTGACTTCATTACTGAGCTAAAAGGGTGTCCAGGGGCCATACTCTCAGGGTTTCTCCAGTCTCTGTCAGGCCAGTAAGTCTGGTCTTTTTTGTGGATTAGAATTTTGTTTTACATTTTTCTCCAGCTCTGTCCGGGACCCTCTACTGTGATCCCTGTCTGAGCAGTCAGTGGTGGTAGCCGGGCACCGTCTTGCTGTGCTGGAAGAAATAGAGTCTTTGAAGATATTGTCAGTGAGGTTAACACAAGGTCACACTGGAGCAGGGTGGGACCTAATCCTGTCTGAGTGGTGTCTTACAAAACGGGACACACAGAGACAGATGGAGGGCAGACGGCCATGTGACGATGGGGTGATGCTGCAGCTGCAGGACGGACAACATCTGTAGCCAGAAGGAATGGGAAGAGACAAGGAAGGGTCCTACTTGGGAGGCTTTGCAGAGAACGTGGCCCTGCTGAAAGCGTGGACGGGGACAGCCAGCTTCCAGAGCCGTGAGCGAATAGACTCCTGTTCCTACAAGCCGCCGCTTTATGGCACGAAGTTAGAGCGGCCGCGAGAAACACATGCAGTCTGGGGAGCCCAGCGGAGCCCTCCACGTCCGTCCTTGGAGGTTTGAAATCCCATCTCAACAGTCCCTCAGGCTCTATGTCTCCCCCGCCTCCGACCCGTCATCTGTCTGTCACAAGAAAGGGCAGCGAGCACATGCTTCCTCAAACTAATTTTAAAATGATCATAAGTTTCATTCTGAGTGTGACCTTTACTGCTGCCCTCATGTACACCAGGTGGGGCGTCTATGGTTAAGGGGTGCCAGCCCTGCACCCCACGCTGAGCCGGCCGCTGTGGTGCCCTGCCGCCCCAGGAAGGGAAAGAGGACACGCGCTTACAGGCTCCCCCGGCCCCCGGTGACCGTGAGCCCACGCTGCAGAGGGACACTTCCCAGAGGGAGGGACATTGTTGTTGTCACGGTGACCCCATGTGACAGGGCAGAACTACCTCGTAGGTTTCCTAGACTTTAATCTTTAAAGGAGCGCATCACCGGGTCTTTCCCCCAAGGGTGGGTTCAAACTGCTGACCTTTCAGTTAGCAACCAAGCACTTAACACTGGGCCACCAGGACTCCTTATATATGTGTGTGCTTATTTTATATTCGTGTATTGGCTTCCTGTGGGGGCCAGAACAAATTACCACACACTGTGGGGCTTAAGACCCCAGGACTTTATCCTCGCTCATTTCTGGAGGCCAGAAGTCTGAGACTAAGGTGTGGGCAGGGCCGCTCTCCCTCTGGAGGCTCTGGGGGAGGATCCTTCCTCCGTCTCTCCCAGCTCCTGGTGGCTGCAGGCTTTCCTGGGCTAGTGGCCACATCACCCCACTCTCTGCTGCATCTTCACATAGCATCTCCCTGCTGTGTCTCCTCTCCTTGTTTATAGAACACCACTCAAGAGGGACCAGTCCCTGGAGAAGGACATCATGCTTGGTAAAGTAGAGGGTCAGCAAAAAAGAGGAAGACCCTCGATGAGATGGATTGACACAGTGGCTGCAACAATGGGCTCAAGCATAATAACAATTGTAAGGATGGCACAGGACCGGGCAGTGTTTCATTCTGTTGTACGTGGGGTCGCTACGAGTCAGAACCGACTCCACAGCACCTAACAACAACATATGGAATTAGGACCCACCCTTCTCGGGTCTGATCTCCTGTTAAGTTAACTGATAACATCTGCAAAGATCCTGTGTGCAAACAAGGTCGTGCTCACAGACAGTGGGGTGAGGACTCGGACGTATCTTTCTGGGGGGCACCCTACTCCCCGTGTCAGTCACTGTATCTCCCCATGATCTGCTCTATTGACAGGTGGGGGAGCCCCTGAGCCGGGTGTGCGGAGGGAAGGGACAGTCCCGGCCTGGGTATAGGGCCTGGGTCCCAGCCGTGCGCTTTCCGGACCCGGGCCTGGCCCTGTCCCTGCCCCCCCACCCCAGCCCCTTGCTTCCCTCTCTGTCATCCCAGGATGGAGTGGGTGGCCTTGTCTGAGCCTCAGAGCCCCTGTATCCCCGATGTTGGGCTGTGCACGGTGGCACCCCCCCTGCTCCCCAGCTCCATGGCTCACCACTACGATACCACAGTGAGTGATTCAGAGACTCGCCTACCCGTCATGGCACCGCTGAGGCGCAGCCTTGTGGTTTGAAACTGGGGTGCAGATTGGGCAGGTGTGAACACGGCGGACGGTCCTTCACGGTGCCCCAGCGATGGCTCCACCGGCCGCTCGGCGGGGAGACCCCAGCTGGCGCTCGGTCAGGGCTTGGAGGCCGGGGTGAGGCCTTGGTCCTCGCGGCCTCAGAAAGTGGGTGCCAGTCTGAGACCCACGAGGTGGGGGCTGTCTCTCCCCTCGGGGGTGGGCGGCTCTCTTTATCTCTGTGTCTCTCTATCTCTGTGTGTCTCTGTCTCTAGTTCTCTTTCTTTCCCTGCCTTTCTCTGACAATTTCTTTGTGTATCTCTCCTGCCTCTCTTTCCATCTTTGGTTCTCTCTCTGTCTCTGTCTCTTGCTTTCTCTGTCTCTGTCTCTCTCTCTCTGTGTCTCTGGTTCTCTGTCTCTCTGTCCTTGTCTCTTTATGTCTCTCTCTCTATCTCTCTGTCTCTCTATGTCTCTGTCTTTCTCTCTCTCTGTCTCTGTGTCTCTCTGTTCATGTCTCTCTCCTCAACAGCGTTATTGAAATATTGTTTATAGGCCATGAAGTTCATTCCTTTGCGGTGTATAATGCAATGGTTTTCAGTATATTCACAGAGTCCCACAACCATCACCACTATCTATTCCCAGCAATTTTTTCATTCCCCTAAACAGAAACTCAGTGCCCCTTAAGCAATGACTCCCCATTTCCCCCCCACCCCCAGCCCCTTTCTCTTTATGGTGGAGTCATACTCCCTTGGAGCCCTGGGGGTGCAGTGGTTAAGAGCTCGGCTGCTAACCAGAAGGTTGACGGTTCAAATCTACCAGCTGCTCCTTGGAAACCCTATGGGGCAGTTGTACTCTGGCCTCTAGGGTCGCTATGAGTCAGAACCGACTCGACGGCACGTAGCAACAGCAATAGTCCGTTGCACAGATACACCAGTTTGTTCATCCGTTCATCCGTGGATGGCCACTTGGCTTGTTTCCACCTCTCGGGTATTATGAATAGCGTTCTTACCTCCTGACACCTGCTCCAGGAACCCCCCCTGAACAATGCAACCCGGTCGTGGTTGAGGTGAACCTCACCCAGGTGGTGGTGAAAAGGCCAAAGGAAGCCGTTCACCAAGAGCAACGGACCCCAGTGATGGCTGATCCTTTTTTATCACCAAGTTACCTTCCTGAGAGGTCGCTGGCTGCACGCGGTTTGCACTGGACGACGAACCAAAAGGTTGGGTTGGAGGTTCAAGTCCACCCAGCAGAGCCACAGGTGAAAGACCTGGCGGGCGACCTGTTTCCGTAAAGATGATAGCCAAGAACACCCTCTGGAGCACTTCTAACTCTGTGCTATAGGGTCAGTATGAGTCCCAGTTGACTCCATGGCACACAACAGCGGCAAACCTAACCTAAAGGTTTGCGCTTGACTACTAACCTAAGAAGGAGCCCTGGTGGTGCAGCGGTTAAGCGCTCGGCTGCGAACCAAAAGGCCAGCGGTTCAAACCCACCAGCAGCTCCGAGGGAGAAAGATGTGGCAGCCTGCTTCCGTAAGGATGACAGCTTTGCCCTGGACAGCCTGCTAACTCAGAACTGAAGCCACTCCTGAAGTCCACCTTTCAGACAAAGATTAAACAGGCCTATAAAACATACAGTAACAAAGGTGAGGAACCTGCTTCTTAGGTCAGTCAAGTATAGGAGACCAAATGAGCAACACAAGCCCAAAAACAAAGACGAGAAGGCAGGAAGGGACAGAAAACCTGGACAAATGGACACAGGGAACCCGGGGCAGAAAAGGGGAGAGCGCTGATACATTTCAGGGATTGCAACCAGTGTAATGAAACTATTTGTGCATAAGCTTTTGAACTGGAAACTAATTTGCTCTGTAAACTTTTACCTAATACACACACACACACACACACACAAGATTACAGCCTTGGAAACCCTATGGGGCAGTTCTCCTCTGTGCTATAGGGTCACTATGAGTAGGAATCGATTGTATAGCACAGAATAACAGCAGTACCACTAACCTGAAGGTTGGAGGTTCAAGTCCAACCAACGATGCCTCGGAGGAAAGACCTGATGATCTTCTTCCGTAAAGATGAAGCCAGAAAATCGTACAGAGCACAGTTCTACTCTGTCCCCTGGGTTACCATGAGTCGGAGTCGACCTGATGGCAATGGATAAGCGCAGGGCTTTTGGGTTGAATTTTACCACCGATGGCGTGGATTGGGCCAGGGTGTTCAGCAGGGAAGCTTAAGAGCCTCTGGGCTTGGACTTCACATTCTTTGTTCAAGTGTCTTCCTCCTCCTCTTCTTCGTAATTTCCAGGCACCAGGTAGATGAAAACCACAGACATTTACTGTCTCAGCTCTGGAGACCAGAAGTCTGAGACAAAGGTGTGGGCAGAGGGGTGCTCCCCCCGGAGGCTCTAGGGGAGGATCCTTCCTCGTCCCTTGACATGGTGTCTCCTCTTCTGTCTTGTCCTATGTCTCTTATAAGAACACCAGTCTTTAGATTTAGGACCCGCCCAGATAATCCAGAAGGAGCCCTGGTGTCCCGCATCACCCCAATCTCTGCTCCATCTGCACATGGCATCGCTCCTCTTTGTGTCTCTTCTCCTCATCTGTAGAACATCGCTCAGATGGGATCAGGACCCACAGTACTCCAGTGTGGCCTCATGTTAACCGATAATGTCTGCAAAGACTGTATTTGCAAACAAACTCATGTTCTCAGGTACCAGGGGTTAAACCTTCAACATATCTTTTTTGGGGACACAATTCAACCCTTAACACGGGAGACCCTAGGGGAGGATCCTTCCTCGTCTCTCGCAGCTTCTGGTGGCCCCGGGGATCCTGGGCTTGTGGCCACATCACCCCAGTCCCTGCTCCGTCTTCACATGGCGTCTCCTCTCTGTGTCTGTGTCTCTTCTCCTTGTTTATAGGACACCTCTCAGATGGGATCAGGACCCACCCAACTCCAGTATGCTCTCATGTTAACCGATAACGTCTACAAAGACTGTATTTCCAAACAAGGTCATGTACTCAGGTACCAGGGGTTAAGACGTCAACAGACATTTTTTGGGGGACAAAATTCAACCCTTAACACGGGAGGCTCTAGAGAAGGATCCTTCCTCGTCTCTTCCAGCTCGTGGTGGCCCCCGGCGTTCCTGGGCTTGTGGCCACATCTCTCCAATCTCTGCTCCGTCTTCACGTGGCGTCTCCCCTCGGTGCCTCCTGTCTTCTTACAGGACACTTGTCCTTGGGTTTAGGGCCCACCCTAACCTAGCATGATCTCATCTCAAGACCTTTCACTTAATCACATCCATAAACACCCTTTTTTCCAAATAAGGTCCCATTCACAGGGTCCAGGGCATGGACATATCTTTGGGGGGCACCACTCAGCCCCCAAAGATGTCAGAGGAGAGAGTATTTCTAGGAACCGTTGAGAGTATCCCAGCCTCCAGAAAGGAGAACCGTGTGAACATAAGCATCCGTGTAGGGTGGCTTCTCCTTGGGGCCCACTGGTGGCCCCACCAGCAGACAGTGACGCTCCCCTCTGAGGTCCCCTGTAGCCAGCTGGTGCTGACACTTTTCATGTCTCAGGGCGAGGTGCCCAGGACAGTCACATCTTCAACAGTGGGAGGGACGCTGTCAAAGACAAGACCCCCCAGGATCCAAGCCTGCAGACCACAGTTCACAGTCTGACCACTACACACAGAAGCTCCAGCCGTTGTCCTGTGACTGCTCTCTGGGGAAGCTTTGTGACCCCCCAGCTCCAGCCTGTTCTGTGAGGCCACCTTCTTGCCCACTGTCCAGGAGGGCAGACAACCAACCACCTCCTGTGATATTACATTAAAGAGAAAGCTACTTTGGGCTTCCTGGTCAACCTCAGGCAATTCCTGAGGGTACAGAAAACTTTCTGCTCTGAAGTCTGTTCACTTAACCCCGTTTTTTGTTAAACTATTTTGAGCAGGTTTTCTTTTTCTTTTATAATTTATTTTATTTTTGTTGTTATTGGGAATATACACAGCAGAACACACACCAATCCAGCACTTTTCTGCAAGTACAATTCAGTGACATTGATTACATCCTTTGAGTTGTGCGGCCATCCTTTGAGAAGGTTTCCACTGGCTGATTTTCAGAAGTAGACCACCAGGCCTTTCTTCCTAGTTTGTCTTAGTCTGGAAGCTCCACTGAAACCTGTCCACCATGGATGACCCTGTTGGTATTTGAAATACCGGTGGCTTAGCTTCCAGCATCCCAGCAACAGGCAAGCCACCACAGTATGACACAGTGACACAATGGGCTCAGACGTATCAAAGATCATGAAGATAGTGCAGAAGTGGGCCAGGTTACCTTCTGTTGTGCGTGGGGAGGCCATGAGTTAGAGCCAACTCGACAGCCACTAACAACCACAACAAAACCTTGGAAAGCAGCTAACATTACCCGTTGCTGTCGAGTTGATTCCAATTCATAGCAACCCCATATGACAGAACAACTGCCCCATACGATTTTCTAGGCTGTACTCTTTACAGAAGAAGCCCTGGTGGTGAAGTGGTTAAGCGCTCGGCTGCTAAGCCAAAGGTCAGCGGTTCAAACCACCAGCAACCTGGGGAGGTGGATGCCACTGGCATCCATAGGGTGGAGACCAGGGATGCTGCTTAACACCCTACAGTGCACAGGATGGCCCCACCACAGAGAATGACTAGTGGGTGGAGACCAGGGATGCTGTTAGACACCCTACAGTGCACAGGATGGCCCCACCACAGAGAATGACTAGTGGGTGGAGACCAGGGATGCTGTTAGACACCCTACAGTGCACAGGATGGCCCCACCACAGAGAATGACTAGTGGGTGGAGACCAGGGATGCTGTTAGACACCCAGCCCCAAATGTCCACTGTGCCAAGGGGGAGAAACCCTGGCCTAGAGTAACTGTAAAGGAGTCCTCGTGGCGCGGTGGTTAGGTGCTTGGCTGCTAACAGAAAGGTCGGCGGTTCAAACCACCAGCTGCTCCTTAGGGAAAAAAGACCCCGTGATCTGCTTCCCTAAGGATTCCATCCAAAGCAAACCTGTTGCCATCAAGTCAATTCTGACTCACAGCTACCCTATAGGACAGAGCAGAAATGCCCCATAGGTCTTCCAAGGAGTGGCCGGTGGATTTGAACTGCTGACCTTTTGGTTAGCAACCAGGCTCTTAAGCACTGCACCACCAGGGCTCCTCCATAAAGATTACAACTTAGAAAACTATATGGGGCACTTCTACTCTGTCCTGTAGGGTTGCTAAGAATCAGAATTAGTCCACGGGCATAGGGTTCTTTCTTTGTTTTTAAAATCTATACTGAAGGAGCCTCGGTGGCACAGTGGTTAGGTGCTCTGCTGCTAAGTGCAAGGTCGGTGATTTGAACCCGCCACCTGTTCCATGGGAGAAAGACCTGACGATCTGCTCCTGTATGGCCTAGGAAACACTATGGGGCAGTTCTACTCTGTCACATGGGGTTGCTACGAGCTGGAATCGACTCACTGGCACCCAAGAACAACAAATTACAAAGCAGGCGCATGCTTGCTCCGAGTGAAAGAGCAAAGAGAGACAACAGTGTCTGTGTCTCTGTCAGCCCCTCACCCCCTAACCCCATCTGCCCCCAGAGATCTCCCCTGGAAGCCACTCAATCCGTATCCTCCTAGACCTTTGCCTGCACAAGTCCAACATGCACAGGGGAGCGCGCGCACGCGCGCACACACACACACACACACACACACACACACACACACACACACACACACACACACGGTGTTTCATTTTACATACAATCATCCATTAACACAGGTTGCCTCCAGCTTATGACAGGGTCCCCTCCTAACGACCATGTCGTAAATCAGTTCTGACATAAGTCGAATATCTCTTCTGTTTTCATTATTATTGCCTTTTATTATCAGTATCTTTATAGATCCGATCTTTATGTCTTTGGAGGTTGGAAACATTACATGTAACCATTTCAAGTGATACTTCTGAGAATGACAACATCAGCAAATTACATGCTGCAACATTACTAACTATTACTAACTATAAGATGTACAAAAAAAAAAAAAGACGGTTGTAAGTGTGGTTCTTTGTAAGGCGAGTCCGTCGTAACTCGGGGACTACCTGTATTTGCTCACCTTGGAGAGCGTTCCTTGTCTGCCCAGAGTCCTGTCCCTCCTTTCCCATATAGTGATGGCCCATGGTGCATGTAACCATGTTCCCCACCAGGTGGCATTTACAGGGACTTCACCTGCTTCTGGCGATGTTGACACACTCACACACCCCTGTAAGCATTTTTGTGCACATGTGTGAGCACGCTTCCTAGGGTAGATTCCTAGGAGTATAATTGCTGACCTGAAGGGTGTACATATATATATATTTTTTAATTTTATTGTGCTTTAGGTGAAAGTTTCCAGTGCAAATTAGTTTCTCATTCAAAAATGTATACACAAATTGTTTGGTGACATTGGTTGCAATCCCCACAATTTGTCAGCACTCTCCCCTTTTCCACCCCGGGTTCTCCGTGTCTGTTCTTCCAGTTTTCCTGTCCCTTCCTGCCTTCTTGTCTTTGATTTTGGGCAGGAATTGCCCATTTGGTCTCATATACTTGAAGGGTGTGCATATTTTAAATGTAGATGGGTACCTCCAAATATTCCTCCATTAAGGGACACCAACAGGAGCTCATGCCACACAGAGTAAGAGAGCAGACGTTTCTCGAATCCTTACTAACGATGGTGTAAGCAAGCTGTCTCATCTTTCCTGTCTGGAGGCGAGAAGGGGCACCTCACTGAGGTTTCAAATCGCACTTACTGACGGACAGCGAGGTCCAGCATCTTCCCCTACCAGAAGGCAACAGAGAAGAAAATCTTGGTGACCTGGGGTTTATGAATGACTTTTTAGATACAACACCAAAAGCATCATCCGTGAAAGAAAAAGTGGATAAGTTGGACTTCATTAAAATTAAAAATTTCTACTCTAAAAAAGACACTATAAAGAGAATGAAAAGGTAAGCTATATTTTAAAAATCAGCTGTAAGAGACAAAGCGAACCACAATTACTTTAAAATAAAGATAAGAATGAATGTAAGGGGACAGGAACACTAGATTAATGGAAACAGAACAACCTGAAGAGAAATAATGAGAATGTTCAAGCATTGGGAAGAATGTAACCAATGTCACTGAACAACTTGTGTAGAAATTGTTGAATGGAACCTAAACTTCCGTGCAAACCTTCACTGAAAACACAATAAAATATTATTAAAAAAATAATAATAACTAACCATAACCTTAAACCTAAATTCTAACCCTAATACTAACTATAACCCTAATCCTAACTCTAAACATAACGCTAACCTTAAACCTAACCTAAAACCTAACCTTGATCCTAAAACTAAACCTAATCTTAAACCTACAGCTAAATCTAACTCTAAAACTAACCCTAACTTTAAACCTAACTAACCATAACTGTAAACCTCACCTTAACACAATCCCTAATCCTAAACCTCACCCTAACCCTAAACTTAATCCTAACCCTAAATATAACCCTAATCTACCACAAACAAATAAATAACCCTAATACATTGCACACACACACAAAAAAGCAAGTCACAGACTGGGAGAAGCTATTTGCAACACAAATATCTGATAAAGGATTTGTATCCACAATATATACAGGGCTCTTAAAACTCAGCAGTAAGAAAACAAGCAACCTGACCAAAAAAAGGGCAAAAGATCTGAACAGGCATGTCACCAAAGAAGATATACAGATAGCAAATGAATACGTGAAAAGATGCGCAACATCATATGTCATTACACACTTTGCTCTTGAGTCGATTCAGACTCATAACAATCCTACAGGACAGAGTAGAACTGCCTCATAGGGTTTCCAAGGAGCAGCTGGTGGATTTGAACTGCTGACCTATTGGTTAGCAGCTGTAGCTCTTAACCACTGTGCCACTAACACCACAGTGAGATACCACCACACGAGTATTAGAATGGCTAAAATCTGAAAACCGACAACACCAAATGTTGACAAGGGTGCGGAGCAACAGGAATGCCCATTCAATGCTGGCCATCACAAGACAGGCCTCCCGTCACCCGTGGCCTTCTGGTCACTTCCGAGGCCGTAATCACGTTTTCCGCTGTTCGACACAATGTCATCTATGCCTCCGTCCCTCACGTCCCAGCTGTCAAGGTGCCACTTTGACGTCTCTGAATGCTGTGTTCTAGTGACTTCAAAGTGAGGATTGAGGAGCGGTGAGTTGGGCAGCTGGCGGGGACGGCAGACCGGTCTGGCTGTGTTCAGTAGAGGCCTTAGATCACAGGGTAAGAACCCCCCTCGCAGAGCACAAACACATAAGATGCACGCTCTCATCTCTCTCCCTTAGCTGAAGATTTCCCTCCTGATTGTGAAATCCACACTTACAGTACATTAAGGATGATTTGCATGCTCCTGTCTGTGTATGCGCTTGCAGATTTTGATCTGTGGTCTTGATTTCGGTGTCTCTTTCTCAGAGGAGTACACAACCAACTCGGGCTCCATCGCCAGCCATAGAAGCGATTCTGCAAAAAGCCAGGGAGCCCGTTTCTTATTTTTGCATGGCCGTTGTGTTTTTTTCTGTTTTCAAGCAACACCTCCACAGCCGGCTCTCTCAGTACAGTTGCCCTTCATTACAATTGCAAAACAAGCAGCTGTGTGTTGGGCAGGAAACAGCTATGCGTGGATGCACTAATATCTGAATTTATCTGTCATTCTGTGAAAACAGTCGTTGGCTGCCAGGAAAAAGTAGCGAGAAAGTTATATGTGTTGTGAAATACGTCTGCCATCACGGAACAAGAACCCCAAGAGCTGCAATAAGTTGGAGGGGTTTGTTTAAAAGGTTCAGAGGGACAGAGAGGAGAGAGAGAGAAAGACTGAGAAAGACAGACAGAAGAGAGGAAGGGAAGGGAGAGGAAAAAGAGCTGTGAGTACATGCTGATTTATGAAAACCAGTTGCCCTCAAGTCGACTATGACTCATGGTGCCCCCATGTGTGTCAGAGTAGAACTGTTCCCCAGAGGGTTTTCAGTGGCTGAGTTTTCAGAAGTAGATCACCAGGGCTTTCTTCTGAGGCACCTCTGGGTGGACTTGAACCTCCAACCTTTTGTCAGCAGCTGAACGTGTTCACAGTTTGCATCCAGGGCCTCCTCAATCTACTACTACCCAATGTGCTCTCTGCTTAAAAATGGCCACTCAAATTTCTTCTCTAGATTAATAGATATTGACTTGTTACTGTTGTTAGGTGCTGTCAAGTCAGTTCTGACTCATAGCGACCCCGTGTACAACAGAACAAAACACTTCCTGGTCCTGTGCTATCCTCACAATTGTTATACTTGAGCCCACTGTTGCAGCCACCGAGTCAATCCATCTCGTTGAGGGTCTTCCTCGTTTTTGTTGACCCTCTACTCTACCAAGCATGATGTCCTTCTCCAGGGACTGGTCCTTCCTGATAACAAGTCCAAAGTATGTGAGATGAAATGTCACCCTCCTTGCTTCTAAGGAGCATTCTGGCTGTGCTTCTTCCAGGACAGATTTGTTCGTTCTTTTGGCAGTCCATGGGATAGTCAATGTTCTTCGCCAACACCACAATTCAAAGGTGCCAGTTCTTCTTCAGTCTTCCTTCTTCATTGTCCCGCTTTCCATGAATATGAGGCAATTGAAAATATCATAGCTTGGGTCAGGTGCACCTCGGTCCTCAAAGTGACAGCTTTGCTTTTTAACACTTTGAAGAGTCTCTCACAGCAGATTTGCCCGATGCAACGTGTCTTTTGATTTCTTAACTGCTGCTTCCATTGGCGTTGATTGTGGGCCCAAGTAAAATGAAATCCTTTATGGGCAAATCTGCTGCAAAACCAGTCCAAGGAACCTTTCAGAAGGAGCCTAGAATTGTTCAATAAGAAACTAATTTGCTCTCTAAATTTTCACTAGAGCACAATTAAAAAAAAAAAAAAAAAGGAGCCCAGGCAGTGTCAACGACCTCTCTGCTCCCTCAATCCTGAGGGAGAGCTCCCTCCCTTAAACCCAAGACAGGGCCTCCTCCCTCCTTCTCTCAGAGCCTCAAAGCCGGCAGACCCACGGCCCTGAGGTCTGACCATCACTGATGTTTGTGTTTTCCTGCTTTTGAGATCTGTTCAAGTCTTCCTGTTGTTTAAAGTGAACAGCTTCCTGGAAGCAGAGATTGAAGCATATGGTTGCAGTCCTGGTGCCATTAGGAAATACCCAGGCACACAGAAATGCATCTTTTGGGGAATACAGAATAATAACCAGTCAGTACAAGACAGCAACTTGATAAACCCACGCTCCTCACTCTGTGTTCCATCGCCCCTGAAGCCCAGACGGACGAAGTCGGAGGTGGGGTTCTTGCGCCAACTGGGAGCCCACACCATGGCATGAGAGGGACTCTGGCTAGTCAGAGACAGCCCAGATCAGGGTCTCCAATGGGACCCACGTGCCCAGGGCAAGTGAATAGAACCCACTGGGGTGCAAGAAGAAAATGTCACAACTTGCATTTGTATATATAAATTCCTATATATACATGGGGCCCTGGTGGCGCAGTGGTTAAGAGCTTGGACCACTATGGCTGCTAACCAAAAGGTCGGCAGTTGGAATCCACCAGCCGCTCCTTGGAAACCCTATGCGGCAGTTCTGCTCTGTCCTGTAGGGTTGCTATGAGTTGGAATTTACTTGATGGCTATGAGCTTGGGTGTATATATATATGTATATATAAACCTAAAACATCAAAAAGACATTCCACACGATGAATATTTTACTGAAGGAATGAGATTCAAGCATGTCTATCCCTTATAAATGAAATACACATTTTGGGATGAGAAATGCTCATTTACTCCTAAAGGGCAGGGAAGTGCAGAGGGTTTGAAAACTGTTTCTGGCAGAATAGGCGAGGTAAGCCGGGAAGCTCAGCTTGGAGAAGACGCGTGTTACGGATGTTACAATGATCTCTTCCTCATAAGGAAGTAAGAAGCCTTGGTGGCAAAGTGGTTAAGCGCTTGGCTGCTAACCGAAATGTTGGTGGTTTGAACTCACCAGCCGCTCCTTGGGAGAAAGACCTGCAGATCTGCCTCCGTAAAGATTACAGCCTAGGAAACCCTATGGAACACTTCTACTCTGTCACATGGGGTCACAAAAGTTTTGTTTCTTTGTATACCTGCATCTAGGCCGAGGAGACTTGGTGGCGCAGTGGCTAAGAGCTCAGCTGCTAACCAAAAGGTCGGCAGTTTGAATCCACCAGCTGCCCCTTGGAAACCCTATGGGGCAGTTCTACTCTGTCCTACAAGGTCATTATGAATTGGAATCGACTCGACAGCAAGAGGTTTTTTATCTATGCTGAAGGATCCCTGGTGGTGCAGTGGTTAAGAGCTCAGCTGCTAACCAAAAGGCTGGCAGTTTGAATCCACCAGCCGCTCCTTGGAAGCCCTATGGGGCAGTTCTCCTCTGTTCTATGAGTCGCAATTGACTCGATGGCAACAGGTTTGGTTCAGTTTTATATCTCTGATGAAGGAGCCCTGGTGCACAATAGTTAAGCCCTCGGTTGCTAACCGAAAGTTTGGCAGTTTGAACCCATCAGTGGCTCCGCAGAAGAAAGGCCTGGTGATCTGCTTCCGTAAAGATTACAGCCTAGGAAACCCTATGGGGCAGCTCTACTTTGTAACACATGGGGTCACCGAGTTGGAATCAAGTTGACGGAATGTAACAACAACAAAACCAGTGAGTGGGAGCAGGGGTGGCTCAGTGGTAGAGTTCTCGCCCTCCACCCGGGAGACCCGGGTTCCATTCCCAGACAGCGCAGCTCATGCGCCTCCACCACCCGTCTGTCAGCGGAGGCTCGCATGCTGCTGTGATGCTGAGCAGGTTTCAACGGGAGCCTCCCGACGAAGACGGACTAGGAAGAGAGGCCTAAAAGACTTGAAAGCAGCGACACAAACGGGCACTTAGACACCAGCTTTCACGCCATACTATTCACAGTAGCCTCAAATGGGAAACAGCTCAAGGGTCTATCAGCACAGCTGGATGAACACACTGTGGTCCATGCACACATGGATTAGTACCCAGCCGCAAAGAGAAATGAGGTTGTGGTACATGCTATGCCACGGATGACCTGTGAAAACGTCATCTGAGCGGAATAAGTCGGACACAAAAGGACAAATACTGTCAATGTCACTTCTGTGAAGTATCTATAACAAGCAAATACACAGAGACAGAAAGTAGGTTAGTGGTTACCAGGACCCGGGGGTGGGGGATAGGGAGTGAGTGCTAACGGGTACAGGGTTTCCTTTGGGGGTGCTGAGAATGTCCTGGAGCTAAATAGAGGGAGTGATTTTGCACCATTGTGAAGGTACGAAATACCACTGAATTGTTCACCTTGAAAAGCCTAGAAAACGGTAAAGCTTCTGGGCCGCATGTTTTACACACAGCACCACTAGCCTTTGAGGTGACTCCAACTCATGGCGGCCCCACGTGCGTCAGAGCAGAGCTTTGCTCCACGGGGTTTTCAGTGGCTGATTTTTCAGAAGGAGATCGCCAGGCCTTTCTTCTGAGGTGCCTCTGGGTGGACTCGAACCGCCAAGCTTTTGGTCAGTAGTTGAGTGCTTAACAGTTTGTGCTACTCAGGGCTTCCCTTATACGACGAGAACAGAGAGGGAGATTTGATACACACGGATGGACCCTGAGAAGGAAGACAGACAGACAGCTGATGATGGAGGCAGAGATTGGAGCGGTACCTGCTAGGAAACAGGAGCAAGGAACTCCCATGTATTGTTCAACATGAGCACGTCTGCCAACGCCGAACCGAATTCCCAACAGCTGTGAAAAGCGGGAGGCATTTGTTTAAAAAATCGATAGAGAGACAGAGAGGGAGAGAGACTGACAGGGAGATAGAGAGGCAGAGAGACACACATAGACACAAACACAGGGAGACACAGAGGGACGGAGACAGAAAGAGGAGAGAGACCAAGCCACAGCCACGGGGATGCTGCCAGTCCCATGCCCGGCTCCCCCATGTCCTGAGCGCCCCACGTCTCCAGGTCTGTAGTCCCTGGCTGCACCATATCTCAGGACCGACCAGGACGGGCGGCGAGTCCATCCTCACGGATTACTTGAGGCACTGCATCCCGGAAGCAGCTGTTGGTGGCTCAAGGTCATGGCTGCCTGTTATTGTTCTTACTTCCTGATTTCCCGCGACCACAGCCTGCTTCTGCCCGCTGCTGTCTGGGGTGCGGGAGGCCTGGCCCAGGTCTCTTGCAGTGCAGAGGCCAGGGGCCCGCGACTACATCAGACATACCCCAGCAAGCACTTATCCCGAGGAATGCTTGCAGACTTTCTCATAGAATGTCACGGATTGAATTGTGTCCCCCAAAAATATCTGTCAGCTTGGCTGGGTCATGACTCCCAGTATTGTATGATCATCTACCATTTTGTAATCTGCTGGGACTCCCCTATGTGTTGTAAATTCAACCATTATGATCTAATAAGATGGATCAGCGGTAGAGTTATACTGATATACAAGATTAGATAGTGTCTTAAACCAGTCTCTTTTGAGATAAAAAAGACAGAAGTGAGCAGAGACACATGGGAACCTCACACCACCAAGAAAACAGTGCCAGGAGCACAGCACGTCCTTTGGACCTGAGGTTCCTGCGCAGAGAAGCTCCCAGACCAAGAAAAGACTGATGTATCACAAGGACCTTCCTTCAGAGCCGACAGAAGAAGCCTTCCCTTGGAGCTGATGCCCTGAATTTGGACCTGTAACCTATTGGACTGTGAGAGAATAAACTTCTCTTGGTTGAATCCACCCACTTGTGGGATTTCTGTTAGAGCAGCACTAGATGACTAAGACGTGGAACCTTCCAGCAACCCTGTGAAAAAGACCCCTTTTCACATGTGGGGAAACCGAGGCACACAGGGCTTAAGCGTGCTGCACGGTGAGCAAGAGGCACTGCTTCAGTTTTTCTGCCTCAGAAAAATGCCACAGTCTGCGACACTCTCCAAATACGAGTATCTGTGCGGGATACAAGCCCATGTCTTCCAGCCCCTCATCCCGCTGCATCCATGGCCATGTCTCCCATCATCCCTGCCCCCTAGCAGGGACTTCTGGGGCCATGCTTTGTGCCAAGAATTCCTGAGAAGGAGAAGGGGCCCGGGACCCTGGCATGCACCCGCTTCTTGTCACTGGTGTTTTTCTGTGAAATGAGACCATCCTTATCTGAGGATGTTCACCTCGGTTCTGCAGATGATGTTACGCCTGCATCTCGGGAGGGCTTCCCCAATGGTGGGCTTAGGACCAAGTGCAAACATAGGAAAGGGATGCAGAAGGCCTCAGGGGGTTCCCCAAGCCCACTGCCCAATACCCGGCCACGCAGGAGCGCCCTAGCCTGACGAGTGGAAGCATCTCACAGCTGAATTCTGCCCCCAATAACACTTTTGTGGGCTCTTGTCGAGCTGACCCCGTGCACAATGGAACAAAATACTGCCAGGCCCTAAGCCATCCTCATTATTGGTTGTGGATCAGTGTGTTGTGCTCCATGGGGTTGTCACTGGCTGATTTTCAGGAGATTGCCAGGCCTTTCTTCCTGGTCTCTCTAAGTCTGGACACTCCACTGAAACCTGCTCAGCATCACAGCAACACGCAAGCCTCCAGTGACCGAAGGGTGGTGGCTGTGCATGAGGTGCATTGGCTGGGAGTCATACTGGGGTCTTTTGCATGAAAGATGAGGATTCTACCACTGAACCCACCACTGTCCCCATCAACAACACTTGGAGGGAGGGAAGCAATTAGTCTACTCTGTGCAAAGTGGCCACAGATGAAAGACTGGGATGACATAATTATCTTAACCCCACTTCCCTGCTCTATCACAGTCTGGCTGGTCCTGCAGCAGGCTGCGAGTACATAGCCTAGAACCAGCTTAGCTAAGTCCAGGTGCACTGACATACTCACCTGTGCTCCTGTTGTTCCAGCCTGTCCACCTGATCCCTCACCCCCCTCCTGCGAGGGACACTTGGGCAATTGCCTTGGGCCATGGCGGTGCTGATCGCTGGGTAATGCCCTGACCCTCTTCCCCGTTCCACTGGATTCATCACTGCACCCTCACCTCTAGAACACCTTGTACGGGTCTGTGTCCCCAGGCACTGGGACAGCTGGCCCCTGTGTCGTCCTGGGTGAGGACCCTTCTTCTGACCAGGCATTGACCACTGATACCTCTGAATCTTCGGTGCTTAGACTAGAGTTTTCCACACAGGATGTTGTTGATAAATGTGGAGTGAATCAATGAATGGCTGAATGAATGACACACAGGAAGCTCTTGATCAGTGTGGAGTGAATGAGTGGATAGGCTGATGAAAGAATGTCACATTGGACATAGGATGGTCTCAATAAATGCAGAGTGAATGAATGAATGAGTGAATGAATGACACAGAGAATGTTCTTCATATATGTGGAGTGAATGAATGGATGAATGGATATATGGATGACACAGGGTGTTTTGATAATTGCAGAGTGGATGAATTCATGTACAGATGGATGGGTGGATGGACATACGGATGTATGAATGGGTGGATGGGTAGGTGGATGGCTGGATGGCTGGATGGATGGATGGATGGGTGGGTGGGTGGACGGATGAGTGGGTGGATAGGTGGATGGATGAGTGAATGGGTAGATGGATGAATGACACAAAGGACATTCTAGATAAATGCAAAGTTAATGAATGAATGAGTGGATGAATGATAACAATTTGTTCTCAATAATTGTGGAATGAATGGATGGATGGATGGGTGGGTGGATGGGTGAATTACACAAAGGACGTTCTCGATAAATGCAGAGTGAATAAATGAGTGAATGAATGAATGACATGCAGATTGTTCACAATAAGTGTGGAGTGGATGGAAGGATGGATGGATGGATGGATGGATGGATGGATGAGTAGGTAGATGGGTGGACCACACAAAGGACATTCTTGATAAATGCAGAGTGAATGAATGAATGAATGATATGCAGATTGTTCTCAATAAATGTGGAGTGGTTGGAAGGATGGATAGATGGATGGATGGGTGGGTGGGTGGGTGGGTAGATGGATAGACGGATAGATGGGTAGGTGGATGGGTGGATCACACAAAGGACATTCTCGATAAATGCAGAGTGAATGAATGGGTGATATGCAGATTGTTCTCAATAAATGTGGAATGGATGGATGGATGGGCAGCTGGATAGGTGGTTGGGTACGTTGGTGGGTAGGTGGGTGGATGGATGGATGGATGGATGGATGGATGGATGGATGGATGGGTGGATGGATGGATGGATGGATGGATGGGTGGATGGATGGGTGGATGGATGGATGGATGGATGGGTGGATGGATGGGTGGATGGATGCGTGTGTGGGTGGATGGGTGAATGAATGGGTGGATGGGTGGATGGATGAAGGGCACAAAGGACATTCTAGATAAATGGACAGTGAATGAATGAGTAAATGAATGAATGATGCTCTTGGTAACTGCAGATTTCATGAGAGAATGAATGAGTAAATGAATGAACAGAATGTTCTTGGTAAATGCAGAGTGCATGAGCGAGTGAATGGACAGAAAGAACGGGGCAGCCAGAAGGTTGGCCCCACTACCTTCCTTGGAGCCACCCTCATCCAGGTGCCCCAGCTGATCCACAACCCTGACTTCTGCTACAGTGGAGCCTGGGTGTCCAGCTCCCGTCTCTCTCCAGGAAACTGTCCCTCTCTGAGCCTGTGTGATTACCTGGCATGCAGGAATGTCAATCATGCAGGAGTGGATGTGTGCCCCAAGCCTGGCCAGTCATGGGCCCCTATCACCCTGCCCACAGAGTTTGATCCAAGGGGGAATCAGGCTACCCTGGAAGGACCAATCAGAACTCTTTGAGGGCTGTGACTCACAGTTGCTGGGACAGAGAGGGTATCCCTTTGCCTTTGGGTTCTGCTCAGTAAAACAGAGGCCCAGAGCTACCAGAAACCCACTTCCTCACCTCCCAGAGTGAGTTATATTCACCAAGAGACGGTAAAGCCTGCAGCCAAGGGAACAGAGAGAAGCAGAGCTGACATATAGGAAAGAGGGAGAGCAAGAGCTAACAACCATTTAAGCATCTTGATCCAGCCATGCCTGAAGCCGCCCTGGAATTCCTAATTGCCAAAGCCAACAAATTTCCACACTGACCTATGCCGGCTTGAGTTATGTATCTATCACATACCACCAAGGGGGTCATGGTGCACATCTGCATTAATTTAGATCATTCCAGAAGCATGGATGGAGCACAGACTGTGTGCCAAGCAAGGTGCTACGTGTGGGCGCTATGGGGGTGCGGACGCCTCCACTGCACCCTCAGGGGCTCAGAGTCTCGAGGGGTGAGAGGTCAGCTGCTGGCTCTCCTTAGTGCTCCTGAGGGTTTCCCATGCCCTGGTGGTTGCGGGCTGTCCATCAAAGTTTCTCAGTCACTGGTCCACCTCTCTGGGATCCTGGTGTGGAGTGGACAGATCCTGCCCACGCTAAACAGTGTCAGCTCAGCGGCCTCAGACCAGGCCATGGACAGAGCTGCGTAGGGGGGTGGGGGGGCACTCCTTTTTCTCTCCACTTTGCCTCTGGACTGTGGGCCTTCTCTTTCCCAGTACATGCAGCTGGATGCTGACGGATACAGGGGGCTGCTTCCAGAGCCCTTGACCACCTCACCTTCCGTCCAAGCCAAAGGGATGCCCCGAGGCCCAGCACCACCTGCTGTGTACACTCAGGGTCCAGCTACCCATCTCTGCCCCTTGCAGGTAAGGGTCTCTGGCAAGTCCCTTAACTTGTTGTGCCTCAGTTTCCTCATCCATAAAACCAGAGCCATAATAATAGTGACTGCTTCAATTCCAGAAACCCTGGTGGTGCAGTGTTTAAGAGCTACGGCTGCTAACCAAACAGTCCGCGGTTTGAATCCATTAGGCACTCCTTGGAAGCTCTAAGGGGCAGTTCTACTCTGTCCTATAGGGCGTCAATTCAGCGCGCAGTCAGCACTCAACCGATGCCAACTAATATTCTTCATAAAAAACAAAAACAAAACGCAGGTGTTAAGGGAGATCTGGCAGCTAGGTTTGGAGAGAGCCGACTTTCACTCTGAGCATGATTGAGTGTCCCTGGGTCTTGCCAGCCGTGAATGTGCTTGCTGCTAACCAAAACGTTGGTGATTTGAGTCCACCCAGAGGTGCCTTGGAAGAAGCGCCTGGCGATCTACTTCTGAAAAATCAGCCACTGAAAACCCTATGGAGCCCAGTTCTACTCTGACACACATATGGGGGCACCATGAGTCAGAGTCGACTCAGTAACCAGTTTAGGAGTTCCTCGGTGGTGCAAACGGTTAACACGCCCGGCTGCTAACTGAAGGTTGGACGTGTAAGTGCAACCGGAGGGAGGTGCCCTGGAAGAAAAGCCTGGTGATCGACTTCAGAAAAATCAGCCACTGAAAACCCCATGGAGCACAGTTCTACTCTGACACTCAGTGGGGACGCTGTGATTCCGAGTGGACTGGACGGTGACCGGTACCGGTAAGTGGAGTGATTAGTGTTCGAGTGGGAATCAGTACTGAAACCGACAAAATGGCGTAGTTATTACGTGCTCACACATCTTCCCGTGTGCAAGGGTGCGTGCTTCCTGTGGCAACTCAGCCATCCTCGTTGACCCCTCCCCTCCTCCCCCGTGTCACAGCTCCTCTTGGGTCTCCGTCCTCTCTCTGTGTGTCCACACAGGCTATGCAGACTTGGGTGTGCCCGGGTTAGAATAGCACCCCCTATGATGTGCTGGGTGGGGACCGTGGTGGCTCAGTGGTAGAATTCTCGCCTTCCACGCGGGAGACCCAGGTTCAATTCCCAGCCAATGCACTTCATGCGCAGCCACCGCCCATCTGTCAGTGGAGGGTTGAGTGCTGCTGTGATGCTGAACAGGCTTCAGCGGAGCTTCCAGGCTATGAGAGACTAGGAGGAAAAGCCTGGCGATCTGCTTCTGCAAGCCAGCCAATGAAAACCCTATGAATCCCAACGGTCCTATCCACAGCTGATCGTGGGGATTTTGTGCGTGGGCTCACCGTGATTCGGGGCTGACTTGACGGCAACAGTAACAACACAAATAATTTTCACATGAGGTTTGAGGGCAAGTATTAGAGGTTGAAGTTTTCTCACCCAAAGATCTTTCTGTGAGCCCCTTATTACAGTTAATGGGGGTTTAAAATGACATGCTACCACCCGTCTGTCAGTCTGTGGTCCCACAGTGGCTTGCCTGTTGCTGGGATGCTGGAAGCTATGCCACCGGTATTTCAAATACCAGCAGGGTCGCCCATGGTGGACAGGTTTCAGCGGAGCTTCCAGACTGAGACAGACTAGGAAGAAAGGTCTGGTGATCTACTTCCATAGGACTCATGAAAACCCCATGGATCACAAAGGTCAGATCCACAATGGATGATGGGAATATGGTGCAGGACAGGGCAGGGTTTCGTTCCATTGTGCGTGGGGGAGCCAGGGGTCACGGCCGACTGAAAGGCAGCTAACAACAACTGGTGAACACTCTCCCTGAAATCAAAACAGCATCTTTGAAATGAACAGGGAAGTGTTTCTGCAGGGCAGGTTACAGCTGTCTTGATTACAGCTCTGAGCACACCCTCCAGATCCCCCCCCCACCCCATCCCCATGACTTACTGTGGCTGTGGGTTGGGGTTGGCTGTGGTCCTGGGCAGGCTCTCAGAGGGGGAATGGGGGCTCAAGGACCCTCCTCCCCCATCCCCTTTCTGGAGACAGGAACAGAAGGCAGGACCCCAGAAGAGTGTGCGACTGGGTTTAACTGCAGCGTGTCATCTGCAGATTTACTTACGAGCCCCAAGGTTATGAAACACGGCCCAGGGGAGAATACCAATAGGTGGACCCTGAGGTTCCGCTTTCCGGAGGCAGGGGCTTTACGGTTTTTTTTTTTTTTTTTTTAATGCATGCTTTTAAATATATTTTCCAAAAATACGTGTTGTCCCCTCAATGCATTCAGGGAGTAACCTCACGCGGGCGAGTTTATGAAAATGTAGTGAATTCAAGCATGGCCCCTTCCCTCCCTGCCCCAGATAATTTTAATGTTAACATACCCATATTGTTTTATATTTTTGAAGGCACATTTGAAATATTCATTTTAAAAGCATATATTTTAGTAAGAGTTATTAAAACAGATCATGCACTCATTGGTTGGTGAAAATTAAGCATGACCTCCCTTGAATATTTTTAATACTAGCTTTTTCACATTATTTTATTTTTTTAAAAAACCCTACTTAAAATGTAATTTTAAAAGTCTTTATTCTAATATTCATTATTGAAAAGCTGCACCCATTGGGTTGTGATAACCAGTAGCCATTGAGTCAACTCTGACTCACAGCACCCCAACGAGTGTCAGGGTAGAACTGCGCTCCATAGGGTTTCCAATGGCTGATTTTTTGGAAGTAGGTCACCAGGCCTTTCTTCCCAGGCACCTCTGGGTGGACATGAACCTCCAATCTTTCGGTTAGCAGCTGAGTGCAGTCACCATTTAAGATAAGCAAGTGATAAAGAAGTAGTTGGACTGTTACATATTCTCATATGCCACCCCTCTCAAAGGGGGCAGTGTGGGGAGAGGTGGGGGGCAGACTGAGTATTTAAAGAGAAGCATGCTTGCTGATAATAATTCCAAATATTGCAGTGTATAAAATACAAAAGCAAACTTCCTTGATGGCTGCACGATATAGTGAATATGATTCATCTCACTGAATTGCGCCTGTAAGATTGGTTGAAACAGCCCGTTTTTTGCAATACATGTTTTACCAGTCAAAAACAGCAAAACAAAACAAAAGCTTGCTTGTCATCTACCCTCTTCCTCCTCAAAGAAACCAACAAACGTTTGATGACAATTTATCTTGAGCTGGATTTCCCTGTTTTGGTTTTAAATAGAGGCGGGAAGATGTTGTTGCTGTTGGGACTTTCTGTCAAGTCGGCCCCCGCCTCATGGCGACCCCACACACAACTGAACAAAACATTGCCTGGCCCTGTGCCATCCCCATGATCAGTTGTGTGATCAGACCAGTGTGATCCATGGGATTTTCACTGGCTGCTTTTTGGGAGTGGATTGCCAGGCCTTTCTTCCTAGCCCATCTTAGTCTGGAAGCTCCGCTGAAACCTGTTCAGCATCCCAGCAACATGCAAGCCTCCAGTGACAGATGGGTGGTGGCTGCGCATAAGGTGCATTGGCCAGGAATTGAACCCGGGTCTTCTGCATGGAAGGGGAGAAATCTACCACTGAGCCACCACTGCCTCAGCATGAAGATAGAGGGTAGGTGTCTTAGTTCTCCAGTGCTGCTATAACAGAAATGCCACATGTGGGTGGCTTTTTACACAGAAATTTATTTTCTCACAGTCTAGGAGGCTAGAAGTCCGAATTCAGGGCACCGGCTCTAGGGGAAGACTCTCTCTGTCTGTGGGCTCTAGGGGAAGGTCCTTGTCTCTTTCAGCGTCCTGGTTCCTTGGAGAGCTCCATGTGGCTTGGCTTCTATCTTCCCCCACCTTTCTTCTGCTCAATTGCTTATTTAATCTCTTTTGTATCTCACAAAGGAGCCCTGGTGGAGCAGTGGTTAAGAGCTTGGCTGCTAACTAAAAGGTCGTCAGTTCGAATCCACCAGCTGCTCCTTGGAAACCCTGTGGGGCAGTTCTACTCTGTCCTATAGGGTCGCTATGAGTCAGCATTGACTGGATGGCAATGGATTTGGTTGGTTGGTTGGTTGTGTCTCAAAATAGATTGACTCAAGACACACCCTGTCTCTTTAACATAACAAAGACAATCCATTCCCAAATGGGATTATAACCACAGATACAGAGCACAGCGTCCCTTGAATATTTTTTGTGTTGACGTTTTGTAAACCAAATTGCCGCAGCAGTAAACCAGAACTGATGCAAACTCAGTCCCCGTAGAGGAGAGCGATCTCAAGAAAATGTAGTTAGTTTCAACGACAGACTTGAGCAAACCAACAATCCTGTAGATGGCGCAGGAGCAGGCAACATTTCATTCTGTTGCTGACTTTGGACACGTCATCAGGAAAGACCAATTGCTAGAAAAGGACGTCATGGTTGGTAAAGTAGAGGGTCAGTGAAAATAAGGGAGACCCTCACAAGATGGATTGACACTGTGGCCTCAACAATGGATTCACACATACCATCGATCTTGAAGGTGGCGTGGGACTGGGCAAAGTTTTGTTCTGTTGCACATGGGGTTGCCATGAGTCAGAGCCGATTTGATAGCAACCAACCACATCAGAATACACTAAAAGAAAAATACTAAATATACTGTGGAGTGCCAGAAGAACGAACACATCAGTCTTGGAAGAAATGCAACCAGAGTGCTCCTTAGAAGCAAGGATGGAGAGAGCTCATCATCTCGCTGACTTTGGACACGTCATCAGGAAAGACCAATGGCTAAAAAAGGCTCATGGTTGGTAAAGTAGGGGGTCAGTGAAAATGAGGGAGACCCTCCGTGAGATAGATTGACACAGTGGCCTCAACAATGGACTCGAACAGGCCAACGATCATGAAGATGGCACAGGACCAGGCAGCGTTCCGTTCTGTTGTGAGTGTGGTCACCGTGAGTGGGAGCCGAATCGATGGGCTAACCACAACACCCTCAAAAGGAGGCTAATTCACAGATACTGTGGTTAGAACTTTGATACATCGTTTTGGGGGCACAACTGAACCCATAACGGGGTATGACGTACCCCCTGCAGGTCCCCAAGATCTATCCAAAGCACCCCTGTCCTTCCCAGATCCCCCATCCCTCTCCAAGTTCCCCAGGCCCCCCAGCGCCAGCCGTGGCCCCACCTTGAGACGCAGAGCCGCTCCCAGAGGCCAGCGCGGTGCTCAGCTGGGGTTGCTCGCCGTCCGGGTTTGCAGGACCAAGGGGTTCCCAGGACTCATGTTGGACGCACCCCACGTGGGGGACACAGGCTGATCACCCCTCCCTCCGTGGCTGCTCATGGAGACAGTTGGGAAGCGAGGGGGAAGTGAGCCCAGGAGCCTCTGGGGGTTCCCAGCCCGTGCCTGAGGCAGACCAGCCACAATCTCAGTTCTGCTGTCTAGGAGCTGGGGGATTTGTGTGCTGCCCTTTCACTAGATCCCGGGCTGTCCTTTCGTGTGTGGGGACCAGTGAGATGCAGGGAGGGATTGGCCCTCAGTCTCCCAGGCTGTCCGAGAGTCTCTGCCCTTCCCTAGTACTTTCAGCCGGCCCCCTCTGCTGCCTCCAGAGGCAGGGTCGTGTCCCTGTGGCCCATCTCAGGCAGAGCAACGTCAGACCCCGTAAAATGCTGTTAGGCCCCTGGGGGTAGATTTGCAGACTCCTGCTCCCTCTGATTTGGTTTGGTTTGCGTTTCTATTTTTGGAAGCAAAGTCACTTCTAGGTTTAGTATTGTGATGCTCTGTGACCACCTATATCCCCGGGTGGTGTCAACATTGAACCCTCTGGGCTGCTAACTGGAAGATTGGTGGTTTGAGTCCACCCAGAGGTGCCACGGAAGAAAGGCCTGGCGATCTACTTCCAAAAAATCAGCCATTGAAAACCCCACGGAACACAGTTCTACTCTGACACACATGGGGTCTCCATGAGTCAGAGTCAACTCTATGGCAACTGGTTTTTTTTTTTTTTTTAATAACCAGCTATACTGGGGCAGTGATGGTTTGCTGGTAGAATTCTCACCTTCCATGCAGGAGACCCGAGTTGGATTCCTGGCCAATGCACCTCACGTGCAGCCAGCACCCGTCTGTCAGTGGAGGCTTGTGTGCTGCTGTGATGCTGAACACGTTTCAGTGGAGTTTCCAGACTAAGAGAGACTAGGAAGAAAGGCCTGGCCATCTACTTCTGAAAATCAGCCAGTGAAAACCCTATGGATGACAAGGGTCTGATCCAAAACCAGTCTTGGGGATGGCACAGGACTGGGCAGTGTTTTGTTCTGTTGGGCTTGGGGGTGCCACGAGTCGGGGCTGACTGGACGGCTGTGAACATCAACATGATTGGCTGTAAGGTCCACAGAGAACGAGTCTGTTTCTGTTGGCCGTGGCTCATTGTCTTCAACCTGCTCTCCTTTGTGACTTCTAACAGGGACTCACCCCAAACAGGGCTGGTGATCGTCAGCCAGAGACTCAGACTCTGCTGGGGGGCCTGGCTCCACTTCCTGCTCTGTCTTTGGGGGCCCTGGTAGAAGGCTCTGTCCCCCTGCTGTGCCCACCCCCACAGAATGGAAGTCCCTTCCAGGAGTAACCCAGGGCTTCCAATGTTGTAGTGGGGCAAACGGTGCCCCCCAAAACCATGTCCACGTCCTCAGCCCTGGGACCTCTGAATGGGACCTCATTTGGAAAAGGGTCTCAGCAGGTGAGATTAAAGAAGTATCTAGAGAGAAGGTCATCCTGGATTAGTTGTTGCTGTTGAGTCAATTATGACTCATGGCGACCTCATGTGTGCAGAACAGAACTGTGCTCCATAGGGTTTTCAAGGCTGTGACTTTTTGGAAGCAGATCGCCAGGCCTTTCTTCCAAGGTGCCTCTTGGGTGCGTTCAAACTGCCAACCTTTCAGCTAGTAGTTGACCGCTTACCGTATTTTAACGCAAATAATGCGCGGTATATGTTTTTTGCCAACCTTGCAACCCCGGTCTTCCCCCGAGCTATTGTTATAAGTGCGCTATGCCTCCGGTTATATGTGTGGGCGCGTTATGGATGTGGGCGCATTATTTGCAAAAAATACGGTAACCGCTTCCCAACCGGGGACTCCTGGGTTAGGATCGGCTGTAAACCCAATGACGGGGTCCTCAGAAGAGACAGAAGAGGAGACAGAGACACAGAGGGGAGACGACCACATGAAGAAGGAGGCAGACATTGGGGTGATGGGGCCACAAGCCCAGGAACGCCTGGGGCCACCGGGAGCTGGGAGAGAGAGGAAGGATCCTCCCCCAGAGCCTCCCGAGGAAGCACGGCCCTGCCCTCATCTTGGTCTCAGACTTCTGGTCTCCAGAGCTAAGACAATACATTTCTGTTCTCATTAGGCAAATGCATAGAGACTAAAGTTTGTTAGTAGTTACTAGGCGCTGCCGAGGGTGTGTGGGGGGGAGGGTGCGTGTGGGGGGGGGGATGGGACAGAAATGGGGAGTTATTGCTTAAGGGGCTCCGAGTTTCTGTTCAGGAAATGAAAGACATTTGAAAACGGTTAGTGGTGATGGTTACGCAACACAGTGAATGTAACCAATGTCACTGAGTTGTACACTGCAAAATGGTTAACATGGCAAGGGTTCTGATACAGAGATGTATATATACTGTGGTTGTGTGCCATGGAGTTGATTCTGACTCACGGCGACCCCTCGTGGTACAGAGTGGAACTGCCTCCTAGGGTTTTCTAGGCTGTAATCTTTATGGGAGCAGATCACTAACTAGGTCTTTTCGCCTGAGGAGCCGCTGGGTGGATTTGAACCTCCAGCCTTTCGGTTAGCAGCCTAGTGCTTAACGGTTGCACCACCAGGACTCCGAATGCCGTTTTTGTGGTGTCTTTATAAGAGACGGGGCTCTGGTGGCACAGCAGTTAAGTGTTCGGCTGCTAACCAAAAGGTGGGCAGTTGGAATCCACCAGCCGCTCCTTGGAAATCCTATGGGGCAGTTCAGCTCTGTCCTATAGGATCGCTATGAGTCGGAATCAACTCGACAGAAATGGGTTCATAAGGGACAGAAGAGGAGACAGAGACACAGACCATGTGAAGACGGAGCAGACATTGGGGTGATGTGCCTACAAGCCCAGGAACGCCTGGGGCCACCAGGAGCTGCAAGAGACCAGGACGGATCCTCCCCCAGAGTCTCCCGAGGGAGCGCGGCCCTGCCCACACCTTGGTCTCAGACTTCTGGTCTCCAGAACTGAGAGAGCGAGAGTAAATGGGTGCTGTTTTCAGCTCCGCAGTGTGTGGCATTTTGTTACGGCTGTCCCACGACCCTCTTTCACGTGGTTTTGCCTGTGCTCCTTTAAAAGAGTTTTAATGTTGACAGCTAATATATGTTCATCTAAAAGACACAAACAAGTCCCGACATACTGTGAACACTGCTATTCCAAACTACAGCTGCCTCGGGAGGGGTTTGGGACGGGGAGTCATTGCTTGGGGGATGCCAAGCTTCTGTTAAGAGTGATGGAAACCCTTGGAAACAGAGGTGACGATCGTACAACGTGATGCATGTAATTGATGTCACTGAATCGAACTTGGGAAAAGCGTTGAAGTGACAATCACAAGTATGATACTTAAAATGTCCTAAATGTAACGCATTAAAAACTCGAAGGAACCGTCCACACACACAAAAAGAATACAAGCGCTATGTCATTGCTTTTAAAGTATCCAATGAACTCTAAATATATGATTTTAGGTACCCCATCATACTTTTGGGGCCCTGGTGGCACAGTGCTTAAGAGCTCAGGGTGTTAGCGAAAAGGTCAGCACTTCGAATCCACCGGCCGCTCCTTGGAAACCCTGTGGGGCAGTTCTACTCCGTCCTATAGGGTCTCTAGGAGTCGGAATTGACTTGATGGGAAAAGGGTATTATCCATTTAAATAACACACGAAGGAATTCTTTTGACAGATTTGGGAATTTTACACGATTCTTTCTCTCCTTGAACTTGCTATTATTCTCATTTTTCCCGCTGGTTCTAGTCCTTGTGTGATGTATGTACGTATCTGAAAGTGTTTCCTTGCTCACCCTCTCAGACTCATGGATGACACACCTGCATGGTCAGAGAGGGAATTGTGGAGCCTGAATGAGGGGAGACCCCACCCCACAGATCCATAGTCAGAGGAGGGGCGTGGAGGGAGAGGAGGAGGACACCACACCCCACAAATGCACAGAGCAGGGAGGATAGAGGGGGCGGTGGGGGACACCACACCCCACAAATGCACAGAGCAGGGAGGATAGAGGGGGCGGTGGGGGACACCACACCCCACAAATGCACAGAGCAGGGAGGATAGAGGGGGCGGTGGGGGACACCACACCCCACAAATGCACAGAGGAGGAGGAGGCATGGAGCCTGAATGAGGGGAGACCCCACCCCACAAATGCACAGAGGAGGAGCTGTGGAGCCTGAACGAGGGGAGACCACAACCCACAAATGCACAGTCAGAGGAGGGACCGTGGAGCTGGGGGTTGTAGGGGGGACCCTGAGCTGGCCACAGGGGAGTGGCAAGGAAGTGGCAGGGTGGAGATGCACCTGGTAGCCAGGTGAGGGTCTTGGTGGGATGCGGGCCAGGTTGGTGCACACGAAGCTGCAGGACATCCGCCTCAGGGCCAGGCCTCGGGGGGGGGGGGGAGTCCTCGTCCTCCCTGGACAAGTCCTGCAACTCCAGGAGGGGTGCGGAGAGCCCCAGCCCCCACCTCACCCTGCCAAGGCCCCAGCCTCTGTCCCCATCTCCTGCTCCCCAGGAAGAACCCAGCGTGAGCCACAGGGCTGCTGTCTGTCCCCCCGTCTGAGGACAAATATTCTATTATGGAAGTCTGACACTCTGAGCAAAATGAAAACCGATTTCAGTGGGAAAGAGGATCTGGGCTGATTTGTGAGCTGGGCTTGAGCCACCCAGCTCCCTGAGTGGGGGTTTTTCTCTCGGGCAGGTGCAGGTGGGCTAGACACTGCTTGTGGGGCAGTGCAATTGTCCAGCCCGGGAGCCCCACGCCATCCCAAACTCCAGACCACTGAGGGGGCGTGGAGCCCAGGATGGGTGCAGATCCTGCTCTGGCCACAGGGTGTGGTGAGGAGCTGGGGGGGTTGGCAGGTGCCTCAGGTGCACAGGTGAGAGTTCCGAGCTTTTATCTCCCTGAGCAGCTGTCTCCTGGGCTCCCTTGTCACAGCAATGCAGACCAGGTGTATCACAAACATCTGACCCTTGCGCTAAGGATTGTCTTCAGGCATTTGCAAGAACCAGGGACAAGGCCCTACACACAAGGACGCCCTGCCCCCAGCTGCGGAGACGGGGTGCGCGCGGCCCCACACGCTGAAACCTCCATGGCCGATCATTTGCATTGCTGTTCAGAAGTGGCAGTGTGGTGTTTATTTAGAGACAAGCCATGAACCCTGGAGGAAGTTCCTGCCTACCGGGGGAGGCAACGGCAAGCCTGGGGCGGGGGGGGGGGGGAAGAGGGGGGAGAGGGCGTTAGGAAATGTCGGGCTCTGCTTCCTGTGGGTGGGACTCAGACCTGCAGGGTGGCCCCCAAGATGGTGTTTGGGGCCCAGGATGAGGAAGCTGGAGACGGGACATCACAAGAGTGGTTTTCTCTTTTTTAAAAAATTGAGGTGAAATTCACATATGGTAAAATTCAGCATTTGACCGTGCACAGTTCAGCAGCCTTGAGTACATTCACCACCACCTCTGTCTAGTTCCAGAACATTCTCAGCACCCCAAAAGGAGACCCAGTACCCATTAGCACTCAGTCCCCCCTCCCCCAGCCCCTGGCAACCACCCATCTGCTTTCTGTCTCTATGGATTTGTCTGTTCCAGACATTTCATAGCAATGGAATCAGACAATATGTGGCCTTGTCTGCCTGATGTATTTCACTGAGCATATGGTTTTCAAGGTGCATCCACATTGTAACGTGTATCAGGACTTCATTTCTCTTTATGGCTGAGTGGCGAAGTGGTTAAGAGCTACAGCTGCTAAGCAAAAGGTCAGCAGTTCGAATCCACCAGTCACTCCTTGCAAACCCTCTGGGGCAGTTCTACTCTGTCCTGTAGGGTCGCTATGTACAGCCAAAAGTACAGTCAGAATGCTTCTTGGAAGGGAGGATGATGAGACTTTGTCTCACATACTTTGGACAAGAAATCAAACGACACATTGCATTGGGGAAATCAGCTGCAAGATCTTTCTTTAAAGTGTTAAAAAGCAAAGAAGTCACCTTGAGGATTAAGGTGCACTTCACCCAAGCCTTGGTGTTTTCAATCGCCTTATCTGCATGCGAAAGCTGGACCATGAATAAGGAAGACGGAAGAAGAATTGACACCTTTGAATTGTGGTGTTGGCGAAGAATACTGAATATCCCATGGACTGCCAGAAGAATGAACAAATCTGTCTTGGAAGAAGTACAACCAGAGTATTCTGTAGAAGCAAGGCTGGCTAGACTACGTCTTACATACTTTGGACATGTTATCAGGAGGGATCAGTCCCTGGAGAAGGACATCATGCTTTCTAAGGTAGAGGGTCAGTGAAAAAGAGGAAGACCCTCAACGAGATGGATTGACACAGTGGCTGCAACAGTGGGCTCAAGCATAACAACGATTGTGAGGACAGGGTCGTTATGAGTCGGAACCAACTTGACGGCACCTATCAACAACAACAACGTGAGTGAAAATCAACTTGATGGCAGTGGGTTTGGCTCTTTTTTGGTTTCAGAATCCTGTTGCATGTACGGACCACGTTGCACCATGTAGCCATTGTGAAGCGGCGTTGAGCGCATTCACCATGTTGTACAATCACCACCTCTGTGTACAACATTCTCATCACCCCCAAAGGAAACCCTGTGTCCATAGCACCCACCCCAATTCCTCCTTATCCCAGCCCCTCACAACCACCAATCTGATTTCTGCTCTATAGATTTGCTTTTTCTGCACGTTTCATATAAATCAAATCACACATGGTTACTCTTTTTTTTTTGTTTTTAAATTGGAGTAACAGTCTCATAAAATCTACCATTTTAGAGTGCATGATTCAGTGGCATTAATACATCCACAATGTTGTAAGCTACTGCCTCTATCTAGATCCAGAACATTCTCATCACTCAGAAAGGAAACTCCTTATCCATTAGCACTCAGCCCCCATTTCCCCAGTCTCAAGCCCTAGGTAACCACTAATCCACTTTCTGTCTCTCTGGATTGGCCTGTCCTGGACATTTCTTACGAGTGGGATGGTAACACATGGTTGATATTGGGGAATCCCTGATGGAACCAGACCCTCCGCTGAGCAGCTGGCCCCTAAGAGACCCCTGACCTCCCTGAGCTTCAGTTTCCTTATCTTTAAAGTGCAATGTTCCCATCCTGAGTGCTGCAAACAAGGCATAGGTTGCAGAAATGCTCCTAGCCCGGGAGCTGCCAGGAGGTGCCGGAACGCCTCTGGCAGGCAACTTCCTGGGGCTGAATACACCTATCTCCCGCATGGGACCACCCACGCGCCCCACTGGCACACCAAGTCTTTCAATCGCCTTAAAGAACATCTTTCAGACATCTTTAAATGTGCAGGAGAAGCTATGAGGATCAGGGAATCCCGACGGTGCTCGTCTTTGGATTAGAAGGAGTGTGGTGACATGTGAGAGCCAGGAGAGCCTAGCGGATGTTGGCCAGCACACCACGGCTCACAGGAGAAGGGGCCCAGGGAGGTGGTGGCCATGGTCCACAGCACCCAGGGATGGTGTAGGCTACTGTTCACACAGAAGAGATCAGGCAGGCAGGCAGCCTGGTGCTGGGGTTATGCAAGAAGCCTCCAAAAGCCTGCCTGTCTATCATCCATCCATCTATCTGTCCATCTGTCCATCCACCCATTCGCCTACCCATCATCCATCCATCCATCCTCCTGTCTGTCCGTCTGTCCATCCATCCATCCATCCATCATCATCCATCCATCCATCCATCCATCCATCCATCCATCCATCCACCCATCCATCCACCCATCCATCCATCCACCCACCCATCCACCCATCCATCCATCCACCCACCCATCCATCCATCCATCCATCCACCCACCCATCCATCCACCCACCTATCCATCCATCCATCCATCCACCCACCCATCCACCCATCCATCCATCCACCCACCCATCCATCCACCCACCTATCCATCCATCCATCCATCCACCCACCCATCCATCCATCCATCCATCCATCCATCCATCCATCCACCCACCCATCCACCCATCCATCCATCCACCCACCCATCCATCCACCCACCCATCCACCCATCCATCCATCCATCCACCCACCACCCACCCACCCACCCACCCACCCACCCATCCATCCACCCATCCATCCATCCACCCACCCATCCACCCATCCATCCATCCATCCACCCATCCACCCATCCATCCATCCATCCACCCACCCACCCACCCATCCATCCATCCATCCATCCATCCATCCATCATAAATCTATCATCTATTATCTGTTCGTCTGTCTATCATCAATCTATCTGTCTATCTATCTGTTATCAATCTATCTGTCTATATCTATCTGTCCGTCTATCTATCCACCTACCCGCCCACCCATCCATCTATTGCAGTGATTCTCAACCAGGGGTGATTCTGCCCCTCCAGGGAACACTGGTCATGTCTGGAGACATGTTTGGCTGTCACAGCTGGGGTGGAGGGAGCTACTGGCGTCTGGTGGGTGCAGACCAGGGATGCTGCTTCCCACCCTACAGGGCACAGGATAGTCCCCACCACAGAATGATCCAGCCCCAAGTATCCATAGTGCTGAGGCTAAGAAACCCTGTGTCTCAGCATGAGACACCAGAAGCCAAACACCTGGATTCAAATCCCCATTCAGACTGTGACCAGCTCGCCATGCTTAGGTGAGTGCCTTTGCTCTTTAGCCTCAGTTTCCCCACCCGTCAAGTAGGGACATCCACTGCATGGCTAGGTTTGAATCAGACAATCACACGTAGGGTGCAGATCCACGTACATAGGTGTGCACCAGGAATGTGGACTCACAGCATCGATTCCAACAAACCCTTCTACTCGGGACATCATACAGACGGGGAATCCGAGACCAGGGCTGTGTGAACTTCTTGCCTGTGATGGTGCAGCCTAGTGGAGTCAGCTCTGAACTCTGGACCCAATCTACCCCTTCTACCAGTTACCATCAATTACACCCCGACTCATGGCAACCGCACGTGTGTCCGAGTAGAACCGCACTCCATAGGGTTTTCAGTGACTGATGTTTGGAAGTAGTTTGCCAGGCCTTTCTTACAAGGAGCCTCTGGGTGGACTCGAAATTCCAACCTTTCGGTTAGTAGCCGAGTATATTAACCGTTTGCAACACCCAGGGACTCCTAAACCAGTTGCCATCAAGTCGACTGACTCATGGCGCCCCCGTGTGTGTCAGAGTAGAACTGTACTCCTTAGGGTTTTCAACGGCTGAGTTTTTGGAAGGAAATCGCCAGGCCTTTCTTCCGAGGCACCTCTGGGTGGACTGGAACCTCCAGTCTTTCGGTTAGCAGCCGAGTGTGTTTCCCGTTTGTGCCACCAGGGACCGCTCTGTCTCTCCACCGTCCTGTACTTCTGTCCAGAGCAGAATGGCAGGCATAGAAGTGGGGTGGGGGCTGAGGGGCTGAGGGTGGAGGAAGCAGGGGGGCCCCGTTGTGGCCCCAGCCCCTTTAGATAGAAACTTGCACAGTGGCTGGCTACCCTCCTGCCCTAACAGAATCTAGGCCCTGCTTCTGTCTGTCTGTCTGTCTGTCTGTCTGGGAGTGTGGATGCAGCTGCATGGCCTGCTTGTTCCTAGCGCTCAGCCTCACCCACCTGGACCCCTGGGAGCCCAGGGGTGACCCCTCTTGGCGTTGCTCTGCAGGGTCACCTGTGCCCCAGTGTTCCTTGGCTCTGGGGTGGGGCAGGGAGGGTCGCCGGCAGGCATGGGCCATCTCTCCGTGGCCCAGGACAATCCCCTTCCCTGATGTAGGGGGCCGGTGAGGGTTCAGGCTCCACCTCCACCCCACCCAATGTCTCTGGGGACAGAAAGGGGATGTCGGGGGGAGGGTGGGCGTCTGACCTGCCCTTGCTACCCTGGAGGTCATGTCCAGCCAGGGCCCAGATAGAAGGGTGAGGGGTAATGGTGGCATCCCTGGGGGATAGGGGGGCTCACCTGTCCCTTTACCTGTCCACCCAGAGGCGTTCCTGATGGTAGTTGTTGACGTTATCCCCCCTCACAGGCTGACCTACTACTAACCCATCACTTAAGGAGTTCTTGGGTAACACTCGGAGCCCTAGCAGTTGGCAGTTCGAATCCACCAGCTGCTCCTTGGAAACCCTATGGGGGAGTTCTACTCTGTCCTATAGGATCCTATGAGTTGGAACTGGCTCAACGGCAATAGGTTTGGTTTTGATTTGGGAAGCACTTGGCTGCTAATTGAAAGGTTGGAGGTTCGAGTCCACCCAGAGGTACCTCAGAAGAAAAGCCTGGTGATCTCCTTCCAAAAAAATCAGCCAATTAAAACCATATGGAGCACAGTTGTACTCCGACACACTTGAGGTCGCCGTGAGCTGGGGCGCCAACTGTTTGGAGTTCCTGGGTGGTGCAGTTAATACACTTGGCCGCTAACAGAATGGTCAGAGGTTCAAATCCACCCAGAGGTGCCTTGGAAGAAAGGCCTGGCCATCCCCTTCTGAAATATTAGCCATTGAAAACCCTACAGAGCACAGTTCTACTCTGACACACTTGGGGTCGCCATGAGTCGGGGTTGACTCCACGGCAACTAACAACAACAGCAACCCATCCTTTCCTCCCCTGTTCCCTAAGATAAAAACAAAACTCAGGTCTGGTTGGGGGTGGTCCTTGGGATTCCTGGGGTGCAGCGGGTGTCACCTGTCTGCCCAGAGGTACCCTCTGGTGGTGGTTGTTGACACTACCTGCTCGCATGGGCCAACCAAAAGGTTGGCAGTTGGAATCCATCAGCTCCTCCTTGGAAACCCTCTGGGGGCAGTTCTACCCTGTCCTATAGGGTCGCTATGAGTCGGAATCGAGTCAACAGCCAACACATTTGGTTTTGGTTTTTCATAAGCCAACCCACTACTAACTCATCCTTTCTGCCCCTGGTCCCTGTGATCAAAACGCGGAACTCAGGTCTGGGTGGACAGCGTCCTAGGGATTCCCAGCGTGGACCCAGCTCTGCCCAGGGCCTTTGAGAGCGTCAGTTTGTCCCTCTGTCTGCCCCTTTTCCCTCCGTCCATTAGTGTGGATTGACTTCCCGGTAGGGATACTGCAGAAGACACTAGAAAGAACAACAGCACACTTTCCAAACACGGTCTTGGTGGCCACCCACGTCTTTGTTCTGACTTCCGGTGTCTATTGGTCTTCTTGGTGGAGGACACCAGGATTCTGGCACAACAAGCTAGGAGCTACTCCTCTCTTTCCAAACCTCTGTAACCTGTCTGCGTCTCTATCAGGCAAAGCTCAGATGAAAACACCATGCTACCAAACTGGAAACCTTTGTAAAAGAAGACATATCCCAACGGCTGCCCATGCTTGTCCAATTAAATGGGGAGAAAGTGCATCAAAGCCACGCTGGTCGGCTTCACCTTGGGACCACCAGGAACACGGGGCTTCCGGCAAGGCAGGGGTTTGGACAGAATTCACTGGTTTCCTAGCTTCACCTCCCTGCCAGCCCTCAGCGTGTTTGAAGTCCTGACACTGATCCCACATGTCTAATAAACAGACAAACGCAGAAAAGCCCCCTCTGTGATTTAGAAACAGAAACATACGTGCCTGTGGTTCTGCTTCAGCTAGTGTGACCCAGTCCTGGTAGACGCCTGGCGTTTGCACCCTGGAGCTCTGAGCTGGCACCCTGTTCTGCAGGGCTCAGCACATCCCAAGACCCTCCCGGGGCAGACTGGAAAATACAGGACGGCCTAGGGGCCCTGGTGGTGCAATGGTTAAATGCTTGGCTGCTAACCAAAAGGTTGGCTGTTCGAAATCACCCAGTGGCTCTGCAGGAGGAAGACCCGGCAATCTGTTCCAGTTAAGATTACAGCCTAGGAAACCCCATGGGGTAGTTCTGCTCTGTCACATGGGGTTGCTATGAGTTGGAATTGATCTGATGGCACACAAGAACAACAAGAATGACAGCAGGCTTCTAAGGGAACCGGTGCAGTGATGCACGTGGAGGTCTGCCTGCTGCCCTTATGTCCCGTGCCCCCGTCTCAGCCCCTGTCCCTCTGGGGTTGGCCCCTGGGACACGCATTGTCCTGCACAGATTTAAAGACGGCATGTTCTTCAGCGGGGACTTGGGGACGTGTCCCTGCTTGGTGGCTCTGCACAGTCTTCTTTACGGTTCTGCCTGCACCTGGTCCTCATTTTCTACCATCCCACACGCTCATCCCATGCACACCCGGCACAACGCCCACAAGGACAGGGAGCCCGCTCACCTGTAGCAGCAGCGGAGGTGACGGCTTTGAGAGCCCTAGGGCCATAGGCTCACGAGCGTGTCCGACAGCTGCCTCCTCCTTGGAGCACAAGACCAGCAGTTCTGCACACCCAGGAGGTGCGCCTGCCTCTGGATCACCCCGGTCAGCAAACGGTCCTGTCCCAAGGACTGCTAAGCCTCTGCAGCAAGTTGCAAAGGTGGCATCACGCCCGCTGGCTCGAGGCCTCCAAACGCACATTCAGCGTCTTCCTCGAGGAGCAGCAGCTGCCACGGAGACCCGCTGAGGTGGGGAGGAAGCCTGTGGCGTATTTCCTATGTGACTGTGCACTCGCTCTCTGCAGGCGCTGGAGCACAGCGGGGCCCTGTCACTGTCCCCTGGCACCCTGCCGGGGCTGGGCCGATCCCCCAGACCGTGACCCCTGAGAGGCGTTTCGGAAGGACATGGTGGGACCTGCTGTGCCCACGCAGGCTTTCTGCATAAAAAACACCTCTGGGGCTGGGGACTGGGAGGACCCTTGTCCTGATTCTGCAGCACTGGATGGAGGAGCTGAAGCACATTCCCAGACAGAAGGGATTGCTGGTTTGTTTGTTTTAGACATACATACATATAAAATCCTAACAGAACACGTTTCCTTTTACATTCTAAAGCGGCTCACGGCGCGACTTGTCTCAGTGTGGGGCCACAGCGCGACAGGCATAGACAGTGGGCACATCGGTCTGTACCAGAGAGCTGCGTTTGATGACACAAGACTTCAGTCCCCCAGCTGGGGAGTGGGTGCTGTGTGTGTATACGGTGTGTGTGGACACCACATACCATATACACACACCGTATACACACACGACACACACACACACCGCACGCTCACACACACACCATATACACACTACACACACAACGTGTCAGGGAAATGGACTCAGCGCCCCCCGTAGGCGTCAAAGATGTCTGCAGGCCTCAAAGGTTAAACTTGCTTCTGTGCAAGTCAGCTGAGTTTGGGCAGATGTAAGGAACCCAGTGAGAGTTGTTTGGGACAGATTCTCAGATTGGGCAAGGGAACAGGATGTCCCAGTGTCCCAAGGGAGCTGAGGCCTTGATGTTGACAGAGTAACAAAAGCTAGCAAGTCTCAGAGGAAAGGAAGGACTGAAACAGAAATGCAGATCGCCCCAAGGGCTGCCCTGGGAAAGTGGCCGCACGTGTCCAGGGAGACCCTTGGAAAATTGACCGTAAGTCTGCAGATTCCTGTCTCTGGGCTACGGCTCCCTCAAGATGCCAACCGAAGGGACCAGACGGTGGTGGCCTGTGGATGTGGCTTGGCGGAGTGAGGTGGGAGATGGACATCTGTCCTTGTGGTCAGTGTCCTCACACTGGACAGAGGAGGAGACACAGAGTCAGCATGGGAGATGGACGTCTGTCCTGTGGTCAATGTCCTCACACTGGACAAGAGGAGACACAGAGTCAGATGGGAGACTGTCCTGGTGGTCAGTGCCTGTTATGGATGGAATCGTTTCCCCCCAAAATATGTGCTGGAGTCTTGACCGCTGTACCTGTGGGTGTGATCCCTGCCCACACTGCACCTGTTATGGGCTAGATTGTCCACGTTTGTTTGTGGAAGATACAATTTCTCGGTGGAGGGTGCAGTGGGATAAACAGTAGCCCAAAAAACACGTGTCCATGTCCAAACACCTGTAACCTATGAATGGGACGTCACTCGGTAAAAGGCTTGTCTTAGGCTGGGGTCTCTAGAGAAGGAAAATCAGTGAAGCATTTATATAAATATATATATATATATATATATATAGAGAGAGAGAGAGAGAGAGAGATTTATATCAAGGAAATCACACACATGGTTGTTGAGGCTGGAAAGTCCCAGGTCTGTGGGTCAGCACCAGGCTGGAGGCTTCTCCTGACTCATGTAGCTGCTGGGGTTGCTAAACTCAAGATAAGCTGCTAGAATGTAAGCTGCTAACTCAGGTCCCAAGAACTGGAGGTCAGATGAGGATCCAGAGTGAGCAAAAGCCATCAAGCTTTTCCAGAAATCCACACACAGTGGATGCAGGCTAAGTCCCCAGGGAAACTCCTTTTCAGCTGATTGGCTGCTCACAGCAAATCTCATCATGGAGGTGATTATATTATATCAGATCTCATCATGCAGGTGATTATATCAGATCTCATCATGCAGGTGATTACATTATGTCATGGAGGTGACTACATTATATCAGATCCCGTCATGGAGGTGACTACATTATATCAGATCCCGTCATGGAGGTGACTACATTATATCAGATCCCATCATGGAGGTGACTACATTATATCAGATCCCGTCATGGAGGTGACTACATTATATCAGATCTTCATGGAGGTGACTACATTATATCAGATCTTGTCATGGAGGTACATTATATATCAGATCCCGTCATGGAGGTGACTACATTATATCAGATCCTGTCATGGAGATGATTATATTATATCAGATCTCGTCATGGAGGTGACTACATTATATCAGATCTTCATGGAGGTGACTACATTATACCAGATCCCATCATGGAGGCATGGAGGTGACTGCATCATTACATAGCTGCCAAACTACATAACCGCCAAACCTGTGGGAATCATGGCCCAGCCAAGCTGACACATAACCGTAACCATCACAAGGGTGTTTGTAGATGTGATCAAGGTCAGGATCTCAACATGAGATCATCCTGGATTATCCTGTTTTAAGTCTCCTGGTGTTGCTGTAACAGAAATCCCACAAGTGGCTGGCTTCAACAAACAGAAATTTATTTTCTTACGGTTCAGAAGGCTAGAAGTCCAAATTCAGGGCACCTCTCTAGGGGAAGGCTTTCTCTTTCTGTCGGCTCTGGAGGAAGGTCCTTGTCTCTTCAGCTTCTGTTTCAGGGTTCCTTGGTGATGTTCATGAGGCATCTTCTTCCCCCATCTTTTCTTGCTAGCTTTCTTGCTTAATCTGCTCCTTTTATATGTCAAAAGAGATTGACTCAAGACATACCATACACTAATACTGTCTCATTAATGGAACAAAGAAAACTAATCCCAAATGGGATTATAACCACAGGTATAGGGGTTAGGATAGGATTTACAACACATATTGAGTTGGGGAAAACAATTCAACCCACAACAGGCCCTAAATCCCATGACAGGTGCCCTTCTAAGAGGCAGACAGAGGGGGAGGCCGTGTGGAGATGGGGGCAGGAATGGAGTGATCTGTCCACAAGTCCTATGACAGGTGCCCTTTTGAGAGGCAGACAGAGGAGGAGGCCATGTGGAGATGGAGGCAGGAACTGGAGTGAATCACCCACCATCACCAGAAGCTGGGAGAGACGCGTGGAACAGATTCTCCCTCTGACACTCAGAGGGATCAACATGGCCAACACCCTGATCTCTCACTCCCAGCCTCCAAAACCTTAAGGGAATAAATGTCATCTCACTTGCTGTTATGGGTTGAATGTTGCTGTTGCCGTTAGGTGCCGTCCAGTTGGTTCTGACTCACAGCGACCCCGTGTACAACAGAAGGAAACTCTGCCCGGTCCTGCGCCATCCTCACAATTGTCACTATGCTTGAGCCCATTGTTGCAGCCACTGTGTCAGTCCATCTTGTTGAGGGTCTTCCTCTTTTTCACTGACCCTCTACTTTACCAAGCACGATGTCCTTCTCCAGGGTCCGGTCCCTCCTGATAACACGTCCAAAGTATGTGAGACGAAATCTCACCATCCTCGCTTCTAAGGAGCATTCTGGCTGTACTTCTTCCAAGACAGATTTGTTTGTTCTTCTGGCAGTCCGTGGTATATTCAATATCCTTCATTAACACCACAATTCTAACGCATCAATTCTTTGTTCTTCCTTATTCATCGTCCAGCTGTTTCATGCATATGCATATGCGAGTTGAGTGATAGTTTCCCCAAAAAGAAATGTTGTAACCCCTGTATCTGCGAACGTTGGCTTGTTTGCAAAAAGGGTCTTTGCAATTAACGCGAGGTCATACTGGAGTAGGGTGGGTCTTAATCCCATCCAATGACTGGGGTCCTTAGAAGAGACACAGACACAGAGGGGCGAAGGCATGTGAAGACAGAGCAGAGATTGGGGTGATGCGGCCATAAGCCCAGGAACGCCTGGGGCCACCGGGAGCTGGAAGAGACAAGGAAGGATCCTCCCCTAAAGTCTGGAGGGAGCGCGGCCCTGCCCACACCTTGATTTCTGACTTCTGGCCCCCAGAACTGTGAGAGCTTAAATCCCTGTAGTCTTAAAAAACCTGGTTTGTGGTTCTTTGTGACAGCTGCCGCAGGAAGCTTAGGCCACAGGGCTGCCAGGCTGCTGATCTGGGTACCAGTTTGGTGTTGTTTATCTGACTCCTCTCCTTTCTCACTGTCAGCTCTTACCTGCCACCCTCTCCGTTAAATGCACACTTTCCTGGTTATCTTAATCGTCAGAGACAGGGTGCTACAGTGATTCGGCCAGGTGTTAACAGGTGAGCAGAAACTCACGCCTTCCAGCTGCCACCAGGACCTGCCCAGAGACCCCACTTCCCCTGCTCTGTGCGGCAGCTGGGGACGCAGTGGAGACCCAGCTGTCTTAGCTGCCCCAGTCCTGCGTTTCCTCTGCCCTTCTTTGACTGCCTGGAGGGTGCGCAGCCCCCCTTGAGTAGGTCTGCGATGCCCCAGCACGGCCTTCTACCTCAGCAGCCCTGGGTGGACCCCGTGTTTACTGATATGCAGGCATGAGCTGGTAGAGGAAGCACCCCGCCCTGCGCCTTGCTCACCGCAGGGCTCTGTGAACTGGGGGTGCTGTCCCCCCGAGAGGCTGGCACCCACGGAATCTTGAGAAAAAAAAGCAGGCGGGTGCACGAGGCTCAGGGTGAGGTTGCTTCCCCATAGGGCTGGGCACAAGGCTTGCTGTTGGCTCTGGATTTCATACACAGCACCAGATTTTCAGAAAGAAGTGGTGGAGAGGCACCAAACCAAGCTCACTGCTGTGGAGTCGACTGTGACTCATGGCGAACCCACACGTTACAGAGCACAACTGCTCCGTACGGTTTTCTTGGGGGTGATCTTTACGGAAGCAGATCACCAAGCCTTTTCTTCTATGGCACCTGTCATGGAATGAATTGTGTCCCCCAGCATGTGGGTCAACTTGGCTGGTCATGATTCCCAGTATTGTGTGATTGTCATCAGATGTGATTTTCCTATGTGTTCTAAATCCTACCTCTATGATGTTAATGAGGCGGGATTAGAGTCAGTTATGCTAATGAGGCAGAACTCAATCTACAGGATTAGGTTGTATCTTGAGTCAATCTCCTTTCAGAAATAAAAGAGAGAAGTGAGCAGAGAGAGAGGGGGACCTCCTACCACCAAGAAAGCAGAGCCGGGAGCAGAGCAAATCTTTGGACCTGGGGTACCTGCGCTGAGAAGCTCCTAGTCCAGGGGAAGATTGATGACAAGGACCTTCCTCCAGAGCTGACAGACAGAGAAAGCCTTCCCCTGGAGCTGATGCCCTTCGGACTTCTAGCCTCCTAGGCTGTGAGAGAATAAATTTCGCTTTGTTGAAGCCATCCACTTGTGGTATTTCTGTTCTAGCAGCAGTAGATGACTAAGACAGCACCAGTGTGTGGGTTTGAACCTCCAACCTTAAAGTTAGCTTTGTTGTGGTTGTCAGTTGCTGTCGAGTCTATTCTGACTTACGATGACCCCATGTATGGTGCAATGAGTTGCTTTTATAAGGCTTTTCTCACTATGGTCTTGTGACTCCTACAAAATGATTGGGTGGGACTATGCAAATAAGGTGCTTGTGGCCCACCAAGGGATTGGACAGCTTGTTAACTGGATAAGCTGTGTTCTCTAGAGAAGCAAAACCAGTAAAGCCTATAAATATATACATATATATATATATATAGAGAGAGAGAGAGATTTATATCATGAAAAAGGCTCACGTGGTTGTAGAGGCTGGAATGTCCCAAGTCTGTGGATTAAGATAGAGGCTTCTCCTGATTCACGTAGCTGCAGGGGCTGGCAATCCCAAGATTGGCAGGTCAGAAAACAGGCCTCTGGCTCACAGGCCGCGAACACTGATGAATCCCAAGATCGTCAAGAAAGATAGCAGCTAAGCTGCTAGCTCAAGTCCCAAGAACAGGAGGTCAGATGAACAGGAGCCAGCTGCAGGATCCAGAGTGAGAAAAAGCCCACAAGCTTTGTGTTATGGATTGAATTGTGTCCCCCAAAAAATGTGTGTAGCAATTTGGCTAGGTCATGATTCCCAGTCTTGTATGATTGTGTTATCTGATGTGATGTAAACTCTATCACTATGATGAGATTGTATGTGATCTCCTTATGTCTTGTAAATTCTACCACTGTGATAAGGTTATACTGATGAGGTTGACAGGATCAGTGTCTTAATGCAATCTCTTTTGAGATATAAAAGACAGAAGTGAGCAGAGACACATAGGAACCTCATACCACCAAGAAAGCAGTGCTGGGAGCAGAGCACGTCCTTTGGACCTGAGGTTCCTGCGCAGAGAAGCTCCCAGACCAAAGGAAGACTGATGACATGGACTTTCCTCCAGAGCTGACCGAGAAAGCATTCCCCTGGAGCTGATGCCCTGAATTTGGACTTGTAGCCTACTGGACTGTGAGAGAATAAACTTCTCTTTGTTAAAACCATCCACTGGTGGTATTTCTGTTGGAGCAGCACTAGATGACTAAGATACCTTGCCAGAAATTTCACTTATATTGGATGCAGGCCAAACCCACAAGGAAACTCCCTTTCAATTGATTGGCTACTCATAGCAGATCCCATCACAGAGGTGATCACATTATATCAGATCTCATCTTGGAGGTGATCACATCATCATACGACTGCCAAACGACATCATAGCTGCCAAACCACTGAGAATCACATCCCAGCCAGGGTGACACACAACCTTAACCATCACAGTAATAATTACATAAGGTGCATGGCACCCCCGTCGGGGTGGACCATGCAAATAAGGTGTATGGAACACTAGCAAGGGGATTGGTCCATTTTGTCACGCCGCTAGGCTTAAAAGGAGCTCTGGTGGTGCAGCGGTTAAGAGCTTGGCTGATAACCAAAAGGTTGAGAGTCTGAATCCACCAGCCGCTCCTTGGAAACCCCATGGGGTAGTTCTACTCTGTCCTGTAGGGTTGCTATGAGTCAGAATTGACTCAATGGCAATGTGTTTGGGTTTTTTTTTTTTGACTTAAAAAAGAGAGCCAATCTCAACAAAGAAGAGCCAGGAGGGGAGCACGTCCTCTGAAGCTGGGGTGGCAGCAGAACCAGGAGACCAGCGTGAGATGGTGCAGTGGGCTTCCTGGCCCACAGAGCAAGGTGTCTACAGTGGGTGTGCTCACCCATGGAGCAAGAGAGCTGAGGGCCTTTGGACTGAGGCTTCCTGGCAAAGTCAGATTTCCCCAGGCACTTGTTGGTGGAGCTGAAGAGCTTTGTAATACTTGCCTGAGCAGGGCAGGGACCAAGGACCGAGAGGCCATGGGCGAGGGGGAGGCCTACCTGTGGGCACGGCTGAGAAGCTGTCCTGATAGGAGAATTGTATCCTGAGTCATTCCTGATCCCGAGTTGAAACCTGTTACTTCCCTAGTAAACCCATCATCATCAGTATGGTCTGTGAGTTCTGTGTGGCCATTGCAACAAACTACCCAATCCAGCAGAGAAGCGAGAGCACCGTGGGAGGGACGGCTGGTGTCAGAACTGGTAAAAAGGTTGGAGGGTGGAGGTATGTTTGATCTCCACTTCATAGGAGTCAGCTTTGGGCTGATGTTGATGGTGACTCTCTCTTCCCCTCGTGAAGTTAGAGGAGGTCAGAGGCCTCCGTGCCACCATTTTCCCATCATGTGTTACAGAGTGGAACTGTGCTCCATGGGGTTTTCTTGGCTGTGATCTTTATGGAAGCAGACTGCCAGGCCTTCCTTATGTGGAGCTGCCAGGTGGGTTTGAACCACCAACCTTTGGTTAGTAGCTGAGCCCAACCTTTGCTTTGTACCACCCAGAGACCTACAGAAAGGTATGTGCCCCGTTCATTGCAACTTGCTGTGTAAATGTGCTACGGTTGTTTTCTCCTGTTTGTTAAAAGCAACCAAAAAGGATGATACACAAATGTTCACTGCAGCACTATTCACATTAGCCAAAAGGTGGAAACAACCCGAGTGCCCATCAACAGATGATGGCTAAACACAATGCGGTCCACCCACACGGTGGAGCATTGCTCAGCCATAAAGAGAAATGAAATCCTGATGTGTGCCACAGTGTGGATGCACCTTGACAATGTGATGCTAAGTGAAAGAAGCCAGAAAGACAGATACTGTATGATCCCACTGTTATGAAATATCCAGAACAGGCAAATGCATAGAGTCTAAAGTTTATTAGTGGTTAGCAGGGGATGGGGGGTGGGGGTGGGGAAATGGGGAGCTACTGCTTACATGGCACTAAGGCTCTGTTTGGGGTGATGGAAAAGCGCTGGAAATAGTGGTGATGGTTGAGCAACATTGGAAACATACTAAGCGACTAACGAGTTTTGTGGGTACTCTTAGTCATCTAGTGTGGCTATAACAGAAATACCACAAACTGGTGGCTTTAACAAACAGAAATTTATTCTCTCACAGTCTAGAAGGCTAGGGATCTGAATTCAGGGTGCCAGCCTCAGGGGAAGGCTTTTTCTCTCTGTGAGCTCTGGGGGAAGGTCCTTATCTCGTTGACCTTCTGTTCTTGGGCAAATCTTCATGTGATTTGGCATCTTTCTTCCTTCATCTCTGCTTGCTTCATCTGCTCTTTTTATCTCTTGTAAGAGATTAACTCAAGGCTCACCCTACCCAAAATCTGGCTCATTAACATATCAAAGACAACCCGTTCCCAAACAGGATTATAACCACAGGCATACAGGTTAGGATTTACAACACAAATTTTTGGGAGACATAATTCAATCCATAACATTCTACCCTTTGGCCCTCAAAAATTCAGGTCCTTTTCACATGCAAAACACATTCACCCTATCACACCATCCCCAAATTCTTAAATTAACTCCAAGCCCCAAATCTCATGTTCTGAACCATCTAAATCAAATATGGGTGAGAATTTAGGCATATTCCACCCTGGGGCAAAATTCCTCTTCATCTGTGAACCTGTGAAATCTAGAATACAAGTCATTTGTTTTCAAAGTATCATGGTAGAACAGGCACAAGGCAGACATTTCCATTACAAATGGGAGAAACTGGAGACCAAGAAGGGATAATGGGCACCAAGCAAGCCCAAAGCCCGGCAGAACACAGTACACTAACTCTTAAGGTTTCAAAACAGTCCTCTGTTCTCTGAGACTATCTGGACAGCGACCCTGCCCTCCAGACTCTGGGTCTTGGCCATGCCCTCTGGATTCTGGGTGGAGGCCCCTTGGCCCCAGGCTTCAGCCCTGCCTTTCAGGCCCACTGGGATGGCAACTCTGCTCCCTCAGCTTTAGGAGGCCTCATTCTCCTAGTCCCTCTGAATGATGACCCATTCTTCTGCCCTCTGGGCATGGCAGCCCTGCCCCCTCAGCTTTGGGCAGTGGAACCATTCCCCGGCACACTTTAATGGCAGCCCCACACTCCAGAATCGAGTTGGTGAAGATCTGACTCTTTGAAACCTAGCAGGCTGTAGTCCTACCCTTTGAGATCCAGGAGACTGTGGCCCCACCCTTTGAAACTGAGAAGGCCCTGCTTTCTGTGCTCCTTCCAACAGTTCTGCTAATCCATGAGCTGCTCCAAGAATGGTTCTTCTCTTTTCTTGGAGGACAACACATGTAGCTCCTTTGGCCTGTTTCCTGCCTGTAGAATTCCAAGAGGCAGACAGTGTTCGTTTTTTTTTTTTATTCTTTCTCTGTCCCTGTCACTCTAAGCTGATGGGTTTTCTGCTGTGGTAATTGGTTAGATCCATCAGTCACAGGCTTAATCTCTTTAACAAAAGATTGTGTAGTCACATCCTTGGAGAACATTCTAGGACACATGTCCTTACTTTGTACAACAGAATTTTCCAAACCTTTAAGTTTTGTTTTCATTTTGCACAGTTCATTTCTAAGTCCATCTCTTTCCTCTTGCATTTTACGATAAGCGGCAAGAAGAAATTAGGTGGCCCCTTAAGATCTTGCTTAGAAATTTCATCAGCCAGATATTCAAGTTCGTCACTTACAAGTTCTACATTCCACCAAACATTTGAACATAATTCAGACAAATTCTTTGCTACTGTGTAGAAAGCATCTTCCTTCCTCCACTGTCCAATCACATGTTCATCATTTTCTTTTAAAGCCTCACTGGAAGCACATCAACATCCACATTTCTGGCAATATTCTGCTGCTGGTGCCATATGTGTTCTCTAAGATGATAGAGACTCTCTCTACTGCTGTCCTCACTTCCTGCTGAGCCTTCACCAGAATTGCCTTCGACGTCCATAACTCTACCAATAGTCTCTTCAAGGCAATCTAGGCTTTTACTCTTAGGCAACTTAAAACTCTTCTAGCCTCTACCCATTACCAAATCCCAAAACCACTTCCACATTTTAGGTATCTGTTAGAGGAGCACCCGACTCTTCTGGTACTAAATTCTGTCCTAATTATCTAGTGCTGCTGTAACAGAATTATCACAAGTGGGTAGCTTTTGCAGACAAATTTATTTTCTCACAGTTTCAGAGTTTAGAAGGCTAAATTCAGAGCACTGGCTCTAGGGGAAGGGTTTCTCTCTGTTGGCTCTGAGGGAAGATCCTTGTCTCTTCAACTTCTGCTTCCTGGTTCCTTGGAAATCTCCATGTGTCTTGGCATCTATCTTACCCCATCTCTGCTTCTCTCACTTGCTTGTTTACTCTGTCTTATATCTCAAAACAGATAGACCACCAGATATACCCCACACTAATCCTGCCTCATTCACATAACAAAGTTAACCCATTCCCAAATGGAATTATAACCACAGGCACAGGGGTTAGGATTTACAACACATATTTTGGGGGGACATAATTCAATCCATAACAGGTACTGCACCATAATTTTTTAACAAGTCATTAAAAGAGGAAGAAGAAGGACTAGTGTCAGGAATTGAATTGTGTTTCCCGCCGCAAAGTGTGGAAGTCGTCACCCCATAGCTGTGAATATGATCCTGTTTAGATGTAGGAATTTTGTTTTGTTATGTTGGTGAGGTCATACCAGAGTAGGGTGCATCCTAAACCTTATCCGTTCTGAGTCATCGGAGAAGCCTGGAAACCAAAAGAACCGAGCCAATTGCAATCAAGTAGACTTCGACTCATGGCGCCCCCATGTGTGTCAGAACAGATCTGTGCTCCATAGGGTTTTCAATGGCTGATTTTTCGGAAGTAGACAGCCAGGCCTTTCTTCTGAGGTGCCTCTGGGGCTGAATATTCTATTCCTTTCTTTGCTTTCACTTCTACTGATGTCCTTAAACCAGACCAAACCAACTGCCATCAAGCTGACTCCAACTCATAGCACCCCCATATGTGTCAGATAGAACTGCACTCTGTAGGGTTTTCAATGGCTGATTTTTCAGAAGTAGATCACCAGACCTTTCTTCTGAGGTGCCTCTGGGTGGACTCAAACCTCCAACCTTTCAGTTAGCAGCTGAGTGCTTAAGTGTTTGCACCACACAGGGACTCCCCAAACCAGGTGCTGTCAAGTCGACCCCAACTCACAGCAACCCCGTGGGTGTCTGTGTAGAACTGTGCTCCATGGGATTTTCAGTGGCTGAGTTTTCAGGACTAGATGGCCAGGCCTTTCTTCCAAGGCCTATGAAATTGAATCTCTCACAGTCTGGAGCCTAGAAGTCTGAAATCAAAGTGTTAGCAGGGTTGGCTCCCTCTGGAGGTTCTGTATGAGAATCTGCTCCATGCTTCTGTTCCAGCTTCTGGTGTCTGCCTGCAGTTCTTTGCTTGTGGTAGCATCACTTCAGCTTCTGCTCCACCTTCACAAGCCTTCTTCCCTGTGTCTGTCTTCTCTTCTTCTGTCCTCTATCTCTATATGTCTTTTTCTGTCTCTTAGAAGGACGCCTGTCACTGGGTATAGGGTACACCCTAATCCAGAATGATCTCATCTTGAGATCCTTACTGTACTTACATCTGCAAAGACCTTTATTCCAAACAAGGTCACCTTCAGAGGTTCCAGGTGGATGTGTCTTCTGGGGGCCACTGTTCACCCCACTATACTCAGAAGGAAGGTCCTTGTCATCTGTCTTCCCCTAGTCTGGGAGCTTCTCTGTGCAGGAACCTCATATCACCAAGAAAGCAGTACCAGGAGCAGAATGTGTCCTTTGGACCCGGGGTCCCTGCACTGAGAACCTCCTAGACCAGGGAAAGATTGATGACAAGGACCTTCCTCCAGTTCCCTGAATTCAGGCTTATAGCCTTTTGGACTGTGAGAGAATAAACTTCTCTTTGTTAAAGCCATCCACTTGTGGTATTTCCTTATCAGCAGCACCAGATGACCAAGACAGGGACCAAGCTTAGCTAATGGAGCCTTTGTGGCACAATGGGTAAGCACTCAGCTGCTAACCGAGAGGCTGGTGGTTCAAACCCACCAACTGCTCCTCAGGGGAAAGACCTGGCAATCTGCTCTCATAAAGATTACAGCCTAGGAAACCCTATGGAGCAGTTCTACTATGTCACACGGGATCTCCACTAGTCAGAATCAACTGGACGGCACCTAACAATGGTAAAAGTCTGTACTGTCTTTCCCTCTCCTTCTAGAATATAAAATGAGGAGCCTGTGGTGTAAAGAGCATGGATTTAAAAAAAATTGTATTGTGTCTTAGGTGACAGTTTGCAGCTCAGATTAGTTTCTCACTCAAAAATTTATACACAAATGGTTTTGTCAAATTAGCTGCAAGCCCTTCAATGTGTTAGCACTCTCCCCCCTCCCTCCCTGGGTTCTCCATGCCCACGTGTCCAGTTTTCCTGTCCCTTCCTGTCTTCTCGTCTTGCTTTGAGGCAGGCGTTGTGCATTTGGTCTAGTGTACTTGACTGAACTAAGAAGCACGTTCGTCACATGTGTTACTGTTTTTTTTCTAGACCTGTCTAATCTTTGGCTGAAAGGTGGACTTTGGGAGGGGATTCAGTTCTGAGTTAGCAGGGTGTCTGGGAGCCATAGTCTCGGGGGTTTCTCCAGTCTCTGTCAGACTAGTAAGTCTGATCTTTTTTCGTGAGTTAGAATTTTGTTCTACATTTTTCTCCTGCTCTGTCAGGACCTTCTATTGTGATCCCTGTCAGAGCAGTCGGTGATGGTAGCTGAGCACCATCTAGTTGTACTGGACTCAGTCTGGTGGAGGCTGTGGTAGTTGTGGTCCATTAGTCCCTTGGACTAATCTTTCCTTTGTGTCTTTGGTTTTCTTCACTGTCCTTTGCTCTGAACATGATGGGACCAATATGCATCTTAGAAGGCCCCTTGGAAGCTTTTAAGACCCCAGACACTACTCACCAAAGTAGGATGTAGAACATTTTCTCTATGAACTATGTATGTCAGTTGACCTGGATGTCTCCCAAGACGGTATTCCCCAGCCCTCAGACCCAGATTTGTTGGCAGAAAACTTTCCTGATATCGTGAAAGGTGAGAAGATATCTATCCAAGATGCTCACCTAACCCCACATAAGGTGTGTCTTAGTCATCTAGTGCTGCTATAACAGAAATACCACAAGTGAACGGCTTTAACAAAGAGAAGTTTATTTCCTTACAGTAAAGTAGGCTAAAAGTCCACATTCAGGGTGTCAGCTCCAGGGGAAGGCCTTCTCTCTCTGTTGGCCTTCTCTTCAAACTTCCCCTGGACTAGGAGCCTTCTCTGTGCAGGGACCCCAGGTCCAAAGGACGTGCTCTGCTCCCGGAACTGCTTTCTTGATGGTACGAGGTCCCCCTGTCTCTCTGCTCACTTCTGTCTTTTATAGCTCAAGACATTGCCTCAGGACATAATCCAGTCTTGTAGACTGAGTCCTGCCTCACTAACACAACTGCCACCCATCCTCCCTCATTAACATCATAGAGGCAGGATTTACAACAAACAGGAAAACCACACAATACCAGGAATCATGGCCCAGCCAAACTGATACACACATTTTTTGGGGGACATAATTCAAACCATGACAACCACCAACCTTTTGTCTAGTACTTCTGCACTTAACCATTTGCACCACCCAGATGATGTACGGTATGCTATGTGATGCCCATCTCATCTCTGTGGTTGCTCTGTGCCTGATAAGTGACAAGGTAAGACTGGAAGAGGAAGAAAGATGGCAGAAAGGGAACCACCTACCCTACCCCTACTCCCTTCTTCTCTAACCCCACAAGGATACACATTGAGGGGAGCCCCACATTCCGGAACTGTGAGGATCAAAACCAAACTCATGGCCGTCGAGAGGATTCCAACTCACAGCGACCTCATAGGACAGAGTAGAACTGCTCCACCGGGTTTCCAAGGCTGTAGTCTTTATGGAAGCACACCGCCACAGCTTTCTTCCCCGGAGCCGTGGATGGCTTCAAACCGTCCACCCTTTGGTTAGCAGCCGAGAGCTTGACCACTGCTCCCTACAAAGCTCCTCTTTCAATAGCCAAGACAAGGAGGAACCGACCCTGTGCACTTCCTTCTACATTCTGACTTCCCAACGGCTGGTTTTGAAAGCGTCCATTCATGGCTGGGATCCCTGGTGGTCAAATGGTTAAGTGCTCGGCTGCTAACTGATAGCTTGGAGGTTCAAGTCCAGACAGAGGTATCTCGGAGGAAAGCCCCGTCGGTCTACTTCCAAAAGTCTTTGGGAACCCTGTAGAGCACAGTTGTACTCTGACATACATGCGGTCACCATGAGTCAGTGTCAACTCCACGGCAACTGGTTTGGTTTGGTTTGCAGTCCCTGGGTGGTGCAAATAGTTAGCTCATTTGGCTGCTAACCAAAAGGTTGGGGGTTTGACTCTACCCAGAGGTGCCTCTGAAGAAAGACCTGGCAATCTACTTCAGAAAAATTAGCCACTGAAAACCCTACGGAGCACAGTTCTTCTCTGACACATGGGGGGTTGCCATGAGTCAAACTCAACAGCAATTTTTTTTTTTTTTTTTTGGTCTATGTATCTATAGCCTATATATCTATAGAGTCCGTGGGTGGTGGAAGCAGTTAACCCCCTTAGCTCCTATCTGGAAGGTTAGAGGCCTGAATCCACCCAGAGGTGTCTTGGAAGAAAGGCCTGGCGATCTATTTCTGAAAAATCAGCTATTGCAAACCCTGTGGAGCACAGTTCTACTCTGACACACGTGGGAGTGCCGCGATTCAGGGTTGAGTTGCTGGCAAGTGATATTACTACTCATGGGAGTTTCCCTGGGTTTGCCGGTTGCATCTCCTTGGGGAGGCGATAAAAATATGTCATCCTGGGGTCAAACAGTGGAATCTCTGGCAAAGACCTCTCACTGGAGATTTCAACAAAGACCTCAGGAAGGTCGTGCACACGGGACTGGGACAAGGGTGAGGAGTGAGAGGCACTAGCCAGGGCTGCAGAATTTGAGGGTGTGGCAAAAACCTCTGTAACAAAGATGGGTGATATTGTAACACAATGTTTAAAACAATGTAAGTCAATGCAGACAATTCATGATAAACAAACATCAACATTTTACAGACAGGATCCGTAAACAGAAGTTAACTAAACATCATTGAAGGTCAGCATTTGGCCAACAAAAATTCTCAAACATGGCAAATTCTCTTCACTGAAAATAAGATAAGCAAAAACGAGATTTTGAGAGTATTGTTGATCAGAAGATTGGACTCCCTGGGTGGTACAAACTGTTAGGTGCTCAACTACTAACCAAAGGGTCGGTGATTCAAATCCACCCAGAGGCACCTTGGAAGAAAGGCCTGGCAATCTGCTTCTGAAAGGTAACACTCTTGAAAACCCCCTGGAACTCAGTTCTACTCTGACACACATGGGGTTGTCATGAGTTGGAGCTGAATTGACAACAACTCACAACAACAACAAAATCTATATAACAAAACAATCAGCCATGGAAAACCCTGTGAAGCACAGTTCTTTCTACTCTGCACGTACGGTGGGGTCGCCGTGAATTGGGACGGGCTCTACGGTAACTCCCGCCACCACCACTAACATTGCTTCCGATAAAGCTAGAAAAGTAGAAAGGTAATTAATTCTGTTTGGGGCATAAAAGGAACTTTCAAACGTACGGTGATACTGAGTTTTTTTATTTTTTACTTTTCAATCTTTCCATTTTTTGTCTTCATCTCCTTTAATGCGCTGGAAAAAATAGCCATTAAAAATACATAAAAACATTTAGGGGCACCTTTTTCTGTTGCTTCGCGCTCCAGTAGGGCTCAGCACTGCCCTGCCGGATCTTCTCTTTATTTAAAGTTTTGATATTTTGTTCATCACGGATTTCTTGCATTCGTTCTGCTGCAAAGATATTGCATTAGAATATTGTTCATCTGATGACTGAGTTTTCGGTGCCTGTTGTAGAATGTGTCATTCCCAAAACCAGTGCTGTAAACCCTAACCCCTATACCTGTGCTTACAATCCCATTTCGGAGCGTGTTTTCTTTGCTGTGTTAACGAGCGAATATTAGTGCAGGGTGTGTCTTGCGTATAATGTCTTTTGAGATCTAAGAGGAGCAGATTAAGCAAGCAGGATGGGGGAAGAGAGATGCTGTCCCACGTGGAGATCGCCAAGGAGCCAAGGAATGCAAGCTGAAGAGAGACAAGGATCTCCCCCAGAGCCGACAGAGAGAGACAGAGAGAGACTTCCCCTCGGGCCGGTGCCCTGAATTCTGACTTCTAGCCTCTTGAGCTGTGACAACATAATTTCTCCTTGTTGAAGCCAACTACCTGTGGTATTTCTGTTGCAGCAGCGCTAGTTAACTAAAACCAAAAGACAAAAAACAGAAACCTGTTGCCATCAAGTTGATTCTGACTCATAGCGACCCTATAGGACGGAGTGGAACTGCCCCATAGGGTTTCCAAGGAGTGGCTGGTGGATTTGAACCGCTGACCTTTTGGTGAGCAACCGAGCTCTTAACCACTGTGTAAAGATTTGCTGTTGTTGTGTGCCATTGAGTGGATTCCAACTCATAGCGACCCTATGGGACAGAGTAGAACTGCCCCATAGGGTTTCCAAGGAGTGGCTGGTGGATTTGAACTGCCAACCTTTTAGTTAGCAGCCAAGCTCTTAAGAGAACTAAGACAGTGCCCTTAAATTTTGTTCTCGAGGCTAGTGCCTCACTGGTTCACCCTAATCCCAGCCCAAACACACATTTGTCTAGTCTGATTTCCAAGAAGGACAAACGCTCAAGTGTTCTTGACCTATAGACAGAAAGGAAGGATTTGGGGAGGACCTGGCTTGGCAGAATGCAGAGCTGATGGAAAGGGACCCCATCCTCCATAAACCGGGTGTGTGTGTCTCAGTTTTCAAACCAATGAGATGAGTACCACGCTTCTTACCTCTTGGAGCTGTTAGGATGGATAAGAGAGCGTGGGCAGTGTTGGGATGGACTGTGCAGCCAGCAAATGGCACCCTTCTTCCCGGGTTCTTATTTCAGGTGCTCTGGGTTTGGTTGTATGGGGCTCTGTGGTGCGATGGATCTCTCTTGTGTGGCCTTTCTAGCCGTGGTCTTGTAACTCCCACCCAAATGACTCGGCAGAATTGTGTAATAGGGTGACTGTGGCCCAGCGAAGGGATTGGTCAGTTTTGAAATTCCCTGCCGGGCTTGAAATGAGCCATCCCAGAGGTGGGAGGGGGAGAGGATTCCACCTTTGCTAAGGAAGAAGAACCAGGAGCAGAGAGCACGTTCTTTGGACCTGGCATCCCTGCACTAAGAAGCTCCTGGAACCTGGAGGGGGGCGGGGGGAGCTGTAATCCTGAAGAAGGTGACAAGTGGTGGCAGGAGACACTGGCAGGAGACCCTGAAGTGAACTTCCTGGCTCACGGAGTGAGAAAGCTGAGTGCCTGGGGTGCTTCTGGGGACTTACTGGCAGGAGCTAAAACAGCTTTGTAACACTTGCCTGAGCAGGGTAGAGGCCGAAGGGCCAGTGAGAGGTGTGCCTGCCAGCATGGCTGGGAAGAGGCTGTCCTGATGGAAGAACTGTATCCTGAGTGTTCCTGAGCCTGAATTGTAACTGTTACTTCCCTAATAAACCCCATAATCGTCAGGATGGTCTGTGAGCTCTGTGTGGCCATTGCAGTGAATCATTGACCCCAGCAGAGAAGTAGAGAGTGCGGTGGGAGGGACAGCTGGTGTCAGAACTGGTAAAGATGGCAGAGAGAGGAGGCATGTCTGACCTCCACCTCATAGGAATCAGCCTTGAGCTGTTGATCTTAATTCTTCTTTCCCCTTGAGAAGAGACAGGAGGTCAGACTCTGCCCCCCCATCTTTTTTTTTAGGCTCCATGAAAGCTTTGTAATGGTAATTAGGATAAAAAATAGGCTGCCTCTTCATTTTATGAATAGAGGGATGGGTGGATGGATGGATGTGTGAGTAGGTAGATAGATGGATGGGTGGGTGGATGATTGATGGATGGATGGTTGCATGGGTAGATGGATGAATGGATGGAAAGGTGAGTGAGTTGGTGGATGGATGGGTGCATGGACGGGCGGTGGGTGGGTGGGTAAGCGGATGGATAGATGACTGGGTGGGTGGATGGATGGATGGATGTGTGGGTGATTGGGTGAGTGGGTGGATAGATGGTTGTGTACATGTGTGGGTGAGTGGACGGCTGGGTGGATGATTGATGAATGGAGGGTTGGGTTGGTAGATGGATAGTTGGGCTGAGCAGATGGATGGATGGGTAGAAAGATAGATGGATGGAAGGATGAGTGGGTGAGTAGATGCATGGATGTATGGGTGGGTGGATGGGGGGATGGATTGATGGGTGGATGGGTGGATGGACTGGTTGGTTGGTGGATGATGGATGGATGGGTGGGTTGGTGCGTTGGTGGGTGGATGGGTGGATGGATTGGTTGGTGGATGGATGATGGATGGATTGGTTGGTGTATTGATGAATGGATGGATATATATGTAGGTGGGTGAGTGGGTGGATAGATGGATGGATGGACAGATAGACAGACGGATGGAGAGGGCAAAGGTAGCCAGTACTCTGACATGGACCATAGTTCAGTTACCTCCTCACTTGGGTCTTCAATACTTCAACATCCTGCCCCTCAGCACCCAGCTACAGCTTTTGCGCTCCAGTACCTGAGAGTCAGTACTTTCCTTACGACCTCCCAGGACTGGGCCCTGCCCATGAACCTCCCTGGGGCAGGTCTTCCTCACTGGAGACCTCCTATTGGGGACTACCATCCTGGGGCTCCCTCAGTTGTATCCTGGCACTGGGACCTCCAAGATGGCCTGTCCCTGGCACTGCCTGCTCTCCAGATGCGCTCCTTCCTGTCTTCACTCATCCTGGAACAGCACCTTACACACTTTCCTGACTTACCCCTCCACTACACCAGCAAGAAAAGGGAAGTCCACCTACATCATGAGAAACACAAGGACTTCCTCCTCTCAAGGATGGGAGCAACTTCTGTGTCTCAGTCTTACCTCATTCTCTCCCTGAGGATGCTGTGTTATCTGATCTTTACAACATCTTATTGTCTACTCTTCATGTAGGAGATAATACCATTCTCCCCAGTGGCATATCTCGTCAAAATATCACGCTTTGTTGTTAGGTGCTGTCAGATCGTTTCTGACTCATAGCTCCCCGACATACGACAGAACGAAACACCGTCTGGTCCTGTGCCATCGTCATAATCATTGCTGTGCTTGAGCCCATTGTTGCAACCACTATGTCAATCCCTCTTGTTGAGTGTCTTCATCTCTTTTGCTGACTCTCTGCTTTACCAAGCATGATGTCCTTCTCACCTGCGTGTCAACATTTAATCAGTTCCTGTAATCAACGACAAAAGAACAAGCATTTTCTCACTGGGCCGTGTTTTCAATGAAATTTTGTACCAAATCACGCAGCCTCCTTGTGGAGGCTATTTGCTTCTTGTGGTCTTCTCACTACTGGGGCAGGGCACAGATCCTCTTTACTTACAACCTCCCGCAAGCCATCCCTAGTGACAGGGCAACTTCCCTCCCCTGTCCACCATCCCGTATGCTGTACCTCCAACCACAGGGTCATACTCCAAGAACCTTTGTTTGCTCAAAGCCAACTCTTCCTTCACTTGTCCTCACAATCACCAGTTACCTGCTAAATGTATCACTCCATGTTAGATAGAGTCCCTGAGTGGGTGGTGCAAATGTCAACGTGCTTGCCTGCTAACCAAAAGGTTAGAGGTTCGACTCTACACAGAGGTACCTCAGAAGAAAGGCCTAGTAATCTGCTTCTGAAAAATCAGCCTTTGAAAACCGTATGGAGCACAGTTCTACTCTGACACACATGGGATCTCATTGATTCGGAGTTGAGCTTTACGTATGATGACTGTAGGTTTAGCTTTCTATTTTCTACTGATGGGAGAGGCAGAAATAATGGTCAAAAATAATTATGGGTAATAATAGCTGGGTCGCTCAAGTGTTCAGTACCCTGAATTTGTATTTGACTTGCTACCCCAACACCTGTTAGTTTGCCATACTGTGTGAGTGGGTAGATGGATGGGTGGATGGATGGGTGGATGCGTGGACAGATAGATGGATGGATGGATAAATGGATGAATGGGTGGATGGATGGATGATTGGATGGATGGTTGGATGGACTGGTGGATGAGTAGCTAGATGGATGAATGGATGGATGGATGAATGCATAGATGGATGGATGGGTGGGTGAATGGGTGGTTGAGTGGGTAAATGGGTGGATGGGTGGATGGATGGATGCGTAGGTGGATGGATGGATGGGTGGATGAGTGGATAGGTGGATGGCTGGATGGGATGGGTGGGTGAATGGGTGGATGGGTGGATGGATGGATGGGTAGGTGGATGGATGGATGGGTGGATGAGTGGATAGGTGGATGGCTGGATGGGATGGGTGGGTGAATGGGTGGATGGGTGGATGGATAGATGGGTAGGTGGATGGATGGATGGGTGGATGAGTGGATAGGTGGATGGCTGGATGGGTGGGTGGGTGAGTGGATGGATGGATGGATGGATGGATGGGTGGATGGGTGGGTGAATGGATGGGTGGGTGGGTGGATGGATGGATGCATGGGTGGGTGGGTGAGTGGATGGATGGATGGGTACGTGGGTGGATGGATGGATGAGTGGGTGGGTAAGTAAGCAGATGGATGGATGGACGGATTGGTAGGTGGATGGGTATGTGGATGAGTGAATGAATGGATAAGAACCAGACACCTTGGAAATCTGCAAGGAGGAAAAGCAAATAAATGAAAAATTGGAGTTCTTTACTTCTTGGTATTTTGATGTTCTATGAGTTTCCTACAGCTGCTGTACCATTACCACAAACTTAGTGATTTGAAGCAACACAGATTCATTATCTCACGTTTCTAGAGATCAGGAGTCCAAAATCAATCTCGCTGGGCTAAAGTCAAGGTGTCAGCAGGGCTACATGTCTTCTGGGGTCTCCCGGGGAAAATCTGTTTCCTTGTGTTTTCCAGATTCTACAGGCCACCCACATTTCTTGTCTCATAGACCCTTCCTGCATCTTCAAATCCAGTGATGTAACATCTTCTCTAACTACTACTTCCATCATCACATTACGTCTCTGACTCTGAACCTCCTGCCTCTCTCGTATAAGGACCCTTGTGATGACACTGGTCCCCCTGCATAATCCAGGATAATTTATCTATCTCAGGATCTGTAGATCTGTAGTCTAATCACGTCTATAAATTCACGACGGCCATGTGAGGTCACGCATTTACAGGTTTCAGAGATTAGGACGTGAACATCTTTGGGGGGTCATTATTCTGTCGACCACAGCCATGCTGTTTGACTTCCTATAATCTTGCCGTGAGATTTCCCTGGAGTTCTTGAAATCCTGTCTTCTCATTGTGTACCGTTGTTGCTTTCTCTGCTCCACCACCCCCTTGTTTTTCACCCTCTGATCTATTTACTGGAAAGTGATATGTGTCCACTTACAGGATTTCTTCATAGGAAAAGACCCTCCTCTTGTGGGCACTGAAGACATCATTAGTAAAACTGAAAAAGAGAGAAAGAGTTATGGATTGAATTGTGTTCCCCCAAAACATGGGTCAGCTTGGCTAGGCCATGATTCCCAGTATGGTGTGGTTGTCCAACATTTTGTGATCTGATGTGATTATCCTACGTGTTGTAAATCCTACCTCTATGATGTTAATGAGGTAAGATTAGAGACAGTTATGTTAGTGAGGAAGGACTCAATCTACGGGATTAGGTTGTATCTTGAGTCAATCTCTTTTAGCATATGAAAGAGAGAAGTCAGCAGAGAGACAGGGGGACCTCATACTACCAAGAAAACAGAGCTGGGAGCCGAGCACGTCCTTTGGACTTGGGGTCCCTGCGCTGAGAAACTCCTAGACCAGGGGAAGATTGATGACAAGGACCTTCCCCCAGAGCTGACAAAGAGAGAAAGCCTTCTGGAGTTGGTGCCCTGAATTCTGACTTCTAGCCTCCTAGACTGTGAGAGAATAAACTTGTTTGTTAAAGCCATCCACTTGCGGTCTTTCTGTTAGAGCAGTGCTAGATAACCAAGGAGACAGAGAACACGCAAGTGGTTGCCATAGACTGGAGTTGTGGGGGGGAGGTGACTACAAAGGGGTACCAGGGAATTTCCGTAGTGATGGAAATGTTCTTTATCTTGATTGTGGTGGTGGTGTTTGTTTTTTCTTTTTTTTTTTTCAGTTGCCATTGAGTCAACTCCTACTCATGGTGCCCCCATGTGTGTCAGAGTAGAACGGTACTCCACAGGGTTTTCAATGGGTGATTTTTCAGAAGTAGATCACCAGGCATTTCTTCCAAGGCACCTCTGGGTGGACTCAGATAGCCACCCTTTCGGTTAGCAATTAATCATTTGCACCAGCGAGAGTCTCCTTCCTGGGAACTGTTGTTTGTTGTTGTTAGTTGCTGTGGAGTTGATTACAACTCACGGTGACCCCACGTGTGTCAGAGTAGAACTGTGCTCCACTGGGTTTTCAATGGCTGATTTTTTGGCAGGAGTTCGCCAGGATTTTCTCCCATGGCACCTCTGGGTGGGTTTGAACTTCCAACCTTTTGGCTAGCAGTCAAGCGTGTTAACCATTTGTACCACCCAGGGACTCCAGAACCAAACTGGTTGTCGTCAAGTCAATTCTGACTCATGGTGCCCCCATGTGTGTCAGAGTAGAACTGTGCCCCATAGAGTTCTTCAAAGGCTAATTTTCAGAAGTAGATCTCCAGGCCTTCCTTCCGTGGCATCTCTGGGTGGACTCAAGCCTCTAACCTTTCAGTTATCAGTGGAGCGCGTTCAACGTTTGCACCACCCAAGGACTCTGAAACATAATACTAATGATCATGACGCTTTCTTTGTGTTTTTTGTGATTCTTGTTTGATTACGTAGAATTATAAAAATGGTCCCCCCCCATCCTTGACTCAATTCACACTCAAATAAATGAATGAAAAGTGAGAGAAAAAAAGGGGACCGCAGCGATGTTCTTTGAAGTCTCATTTCCTCTTCTCCACCTTTTGCCTGGAGCGTCTTGATGACCCAAATGCGTCTCAGTTCTCGGTACTCGGATGACTTGATCTTTGTTGTTGTTGCCATTGTCCTTATTGCTAGGTGCCCTGGAATATATTCCGACTCTTAGCGGCCCCATGGGTTACAGAGTAGAACTGCCGCATAGGGTTTTCTACGTTGTCATCTTTACGGGAGCAGATCTCCAGGTCTTTCTTTCTCGCCACCACTGGGTTGGTTAGAACTGCCAAGTTAGTAGCTGAGCACTTAATTGCGCTGGCAAGGCTGCTTGATGTTTAGGAGTAATGGCGCAGTGGTTAACACGCCTGGCTGCTAACCAAAAGGTCAGTGGTTCAAACCCACCTGTGCTCTGCAGGAGAAAGATGTGGCAGTCGGCTTCCTTAAACATCACAGCCTTGCAAACCCTGTGGGACAGTTCTACTCTGTCCTACAGGGTCGCTATGAGTTGGAATCCACTTGACGGCGATGACTTGGTTTTTGGAAATTTGTGAGCTTTGGGGACACCTGTTTGTGTTTTTGTATTGCTTCACCTAAAAATGGGGGGATGGCCTGGATTCCGGAGCCTCGGGTAGCTTTGGTCAGGATGCTTTTCACGTGGGCTGTTGTGCTGGGTAATTCATCTTCACCTGCTCGGAGGTAGAAAGAGTGAGATAGACACACACCCCTTCCTGTGCGGTTTGACTGCTTGCTTCTGACTCTTCCCTTGCAAAGGAGATGCAGTGGCAATTACTGGGCTGTGCAACGGGGGGCAGAGGAAAGGAGGGAAGGAAAAAGGCTCAGAGCTTAAGAAGGCATAGAGGGCTAGACCCTCAGCTAACGCTACACTTCCTCCCAAAGACTCACAGAGGTGAATCTGGCACCATTTACTCTAAGAACAAATCCCAGTGCTGGTCAGACTGTGTTTGGGGGCAGAGATTTAAAACAAACTAACAAACAAAAAACTCAACCCCACTGCTGTCGAGTCGATTCCGACTCATAGCGACCCTCTAGGATAGTGCAGAACTGCCGCATAGGGTTTCCAGGGCTGTAAGTCTTTACAGACGCTGACTGCCACATCTTTCTCTCGTGGAGCTGCCGGTGGACGGAGATTTAAGGGATGAGAAATGGGGTTTTAATTCCCGTGGAATACAGAAATCTGGATGCCACAAGAATTAATGGTTGAAGTTGAGGTGACCCACCCAAGCTATCGCCCTGAGATTATATTGGAAAACTTGTTTCCAAAAAAGACACCTTTAAGTCAAACAACACCCGTTGCCTTTGGGATGGTTCCAACTCATAGTGACCTTGTAGGACAGAGTAGAACTGCCCCATACGGTTTCCAAGGCTGTATGTAATCTTTATGGAAGCAGAGGCCACATCTTTCTCCCGCGGAGCAGCTGGTGGGTCTGAACCTCCGACCCTTTCGGTTGGCAGCCGAGCGCTTTAACCATTGTGCCACTAGGGCTCCAATAGCCTAGCTTAAGCAGTAAAGAACATTTTATGCTGGGCCTTACACTCTTTTAAAGAATTCTGTTTGTGCAATTTCGGCCAAAACCCCACAGGTCAGACAAGAGCTATGATTTAGGATCACCCAGTAACTATTCTCATTGCTCTTCAAGACAATACTGTATGGAATCCTACTGACCACAAACTGTTTTCCTAGCAACATGCTGGAGAATAAACATCTGTAAAGGGTCGTTCTCCTTCACAACAGTTTTGACTTCCTGCTGGAAATGTTGCCCCGATTTGCAAGATGGTATATTAAACAAACTTCAGTTTTCATCGTTGGCTGAATATGCTTTTTCTTTGCCCAGGGATATTGTTGAGACATGATGGAAAAGCAGTAGAGAATGCAAAAAGAAAAAAAACCCTTTCTCTGTTTTCGGAAAGCCGGACAAACTGTGCAGATCGCGCCCAGGCTGTCCTGACCGTGGGGAGGAGGACGCCCAGGAAATAAACAGACGGGAGCTGCAGCCAACAGTGTCATTCTCCCCACCGTGGCGTGACCGGCGTGGAGGTAAGAGGAAGTGGGAGATGAAATCACCCTGAACTCAGCGAGCTGCAGCCGCAGCCCCCACCTGGATTCTGAGTGATGGTGACGCCCTTCGCAGACCTGCTCGACCCTCCAGGACTCCTCTGTCCTAGGGATCCTGGTGAGAGGGTCTGTGGTCTCCCCTGTGGGATTGACAAAGAGCCACACAGTCCCTCCTGGCTCCCCCTCCCCGGCTAGGCATAGGGGACAGCGCTGTGCATCGAGAGGTCAGACTGCCCGCCAACAATCCCTCCCTCCCGTCCTCCTGGAGACCCTACCCTTCCCGTAGCCCCCTTCTCTCCAAAAAACCAAACCAGTTGCTGTCAAAGGGACTCCAACTCACCGGGCTCCTGTGTGTGTCAGAGTAGAACCGTGCTCCATAGGGTTCTCAATGGATGATTTTTCGCAAGTAAGATCACCAGGCCTTCCTTCCAATGAGCCTTGGAGTGTTAACCATTTGCACCACCCAGGGCTCCTCCATCTCTCCACGCCCATGGCCGTTTGTCTTCACGGCCCTCACCGTAAGCGAAGGCAGTTGTATGCATTGCTTCCGTCACCTGCTGCCTGTCTTGCTCCTTGTTCTGGGTGTGCCGTGTACACCGGCGAGCCCCTGGTGCGATATATATATTATATGTTTGTCTATACCTTATATACCTGTGAGGAGTCACTCTGTAGGATGAATTACCGGCAGTGTAATGGCTGAGTTCCAAGGAATGTGTGCGGGCGTTAAAAATGACAGTAGGTCTTGCTGAATTTCCTTTCCAAAAACTGAGCCCGTCTGCACCCTCACCGCTGGCAGAGGAGAAAACACATTCCCTGAGCCACCTACAACTCATGGATATCTCCAAGGCAACGTGGCCATCCTTCCTCTTCAGGGCTGGAAAGACACAGGCTGCGTTAAGAGTTTCGGCATAAATCAAGGCAGTGCTAATGAGAGAACGCATTCCCTGGGGTGGATTTCGTAAAGAGGGTAACGTTCATGGGAAACACGGGGCTGATGGCTTGCCTGAGCACTGAGGGTGGAATGACTGACCCTGGAGAACTTGGCTGCAAGACTAGAGGATTCAAACAGCAGCTTCCTCCAGCTGCCATTAGGGAGGTGGGTGTGCCACCTGGTGGAAAGGACTGGTATTGAATAAGGACTTGAGAGGCTGGCTGGATCAAGCAGATGGCAGAGAGAAGAATGGCTAGATGGATGCATGGTTGGATGGTTGGATACATGGATGGATTGATGTGTGGGTGGATGAATGGATGGATGGGTTGGTGGTTGAGTGGGTTGGTGGTTGAATGGGTGGGTGAGTGAGTGGGTGGGTGGGTGGATGTGTAGGTGGATGGGTGGATGGGTGGATGGGCGGGTGGGTGAGTGGGTGAGTGTGTGGGTGGATGGATGGGTGGTTGTGTGGATGGATGGGTGGTTATGTGGACCGGTGGGTGGGTGGATGGATGGGTTCAGTGTCCGCTTCCAAGCTCAGTGGTTGTTGAAATAATTCAGTTCTTGTGGTTGGAGGACTGAGGCCTCAGCTCTTAGAGGCTGCCCTCTATTCCCTACCATGGCATCCTCTCCACAGCAAGGCTGTTTGCTTCTTCCATGCCAAAAAGAGGATGTCTCTGCTGCTTCAGACTGCTCCAGCTTCTTTTAAAAGGGCTCCCGTCATTAGGTCAGGACCACCCAGAAGAATCTCCCTTTTCGTTAAGTGTAAGTCAGCTGATTAAGTACCTTAATTATATCTGCAGAATCCCTTCACCTTTGCCATATAATCATAGAAGCAATTTCCCATCATATTCACACGTCCGCCTACATACAGGGAAGGGAATTACACAGGCCTTGTACATGACAGGAGCCCTGGTGGTGCGGTGGTTAAAGGCTCAGCTGCTAAGCAAAAGGTTGGCAGTGCGAATCCACCAGCTGCTCCTTGGAAACCCTATCGGGCAGTTCTACTCTCTTCTATAGGGTCGCTATGAGTCAGAATCAACTCGACGGCAACGGGTTTTATACATGGCAGGGAAGTACTCTGGGGAGCTATTTTGGAATTCCACTTCACTACAAAAAAGGATTAGGGCTGTAGGTATCAGAGAATTTTTTTTTCTCTCTTTCTAGGGTACATACAGAGAAGAGATATTTTGTTCAAAAATTTAAAAGCATTTTCCTTGAACATTTTCTGAATTAATATGATAATTTCCTAGGCCGACCTTTGCTTCTTCCAAAGAAGAACAACTAACTCATTTCTTAATTTGCTTTGCAAATATTTCAGACAGCAGAGTAGGAAAGCAGTCTCCCATTTTAACAGTACCCCAAATGATCATGCCATCAACATGCAAAGCAGCCTCTGGGAGAATGATTTTAAACAGAACACAAAACACCTCTTTGTTCCCTGAGAAGGTAAGCGAAGATGGAAAAGACGTGTACCCCACCAAGGAGGCTGCCTGGGTATAAAGAGAGTTCCCCCTTCCTGGGGGGACTTGGTGTCTCTACTTCCTCACTTGGAAGGTGGAAATAATAATGCTTATCTTTAAGGACTAGGTCCCTGGGTGGCTGTGATGGACTGAATTGTGTCCCCCCAAAATGTGTGTCAATTTGGCTAGGCCATGATGCCTAGTATTGTGTGGTTGTCCACCATTGTATGATCTGAGGGAGTTACCTATGGGTTGTAAATCCTAACCTCTATTGTGTTAACAAGGGAGGATAGAGGCAGTTATGTTAATGAGGAAGGACTCGATCTACCGGATTAGGTTGTATGTTGAATCACTCTATTTTGAAACATAAAAGAGAGAAAGAAGAAGAGAGGAGAGGGACCTCATTACCCTCGAGCAAGAAGCGCCAGGAGCAGAACACATCCTGTGGACCCAGGGTCCCTGCACTGAGAAGCTCCTAGACCAGCAGAAGATTGATGATGAGGACCTTCCCCCAGAGCTAACAGACAGGGAAAGCTCCTCTGGAGCTGATGCCCTGAATTTGGACTTTTAGCCTACTAAACTGTGAGAGAATAAATTCCCCTTTGTTAAAACCGTCCACTTGTGATATTTCTGTTACAGCAGCATTAGATAACTGGGACAGTGGCTCAAACAATTTGCATTCAACTGTTAATGGAAAAGTTGGTGGTTTGAACCTGCCCAGCAGCAGCACAGAAGAAAGGCTTAAGATTATAGCCAAGAAAACCCTTTGGAGCACAGTTCTCCGTATCACGTGGGGTCGCCATGAATGAGAATCGGCCTGAGGCTGTGGGGTTTTGTCTTTAAGGATAACGTTATTAAATGGATGGCATGGCTCACACATAGTAAACACCCAGAAAATTCGAATTAGTCCCTTTATTTTAAAATCTTCACTGGCCATCAGGGTCCCAACGTTCACCTTGCCCTCTTTTGAAGCTCACCCTTGGGCACCCTGTATTAAACACACAGCTCTGAACTGGTTTGAACTGGTTCAGTCATGGTCGAAGAAGTGAAACCAGAAGAGACCTGAAATTTTAAAAATTTGGGTGATCTGGAACAACAACTGGAATGGGAAAAATTACTGGTCGAAGCCCTGGAATGGGAGACTCGGAAGGGGCATAGTGAGCCCTTTCAGGAGCCTGATGCGTGACATTGGATTATTGGCAGGAATAAAGAGAGCTACACACCTTCAATGCGGCGCGGCCAGCCGCCATCTTTGTGCAGGGCGCCACTGATTCCGACTCTGCGCAAAATCTGAAGGGCAAGAGATTTGGTTGCTATGCAACGCATAGGCTGCCCTTATTTTCTAAGAAGGAGATTAAGTTTCTAGCAGGGCTTTGATCCATAATTTTTCCCGTTCCTATCATTGTTCTGGTTCCTCCAAGTTTTAAAAAATTCGAGTCAGTTCCGATGTTGCTTCCTTAGTCATGACTGAACTGGGAAGAACCGGTTTGAAGACCTGATTGAACAGTGGAGGGTCTGTGCCTTCTGACCGTGGATGTTCAGTTTGAAGAGTGGTAACGCATTTGGTGCATCTGGAGAACATGACTGGGTTAGGCTCTTGCTTGTCTGTTGTGAGAGCTGAATAAAGGCTGACCACGTTTGTACTTATAATAAATGGTGTTTGGTTTTTATAATTATAGTAAATACGGATTACTTGTACATTTATAATTATTATATATACTGACCACTTTAGTAATTATAGTAAATGCTGCTCGCTTTTATATTTATTATTATAATATCTACTGACTACTTTTTATATTATTATACTACATGCTGACGACTTTATGTTTATTATTAGAATAAATGCTGACCTCTTTAATATTATTTATAACTACAGTAAACGTGGATGACTTTTATAATTGTAATTATAATAAATGCTGATCACTTTCATAATTTGGACCCAAGAGTAGTCACACCGGCCCCAAACGTTGTCTTTGGGTGCATCTAGACAAACACCTGCGCCCCCGGCACAAGTGCACATTGCGCAGAACTAGAAAAAACAAGGTAGCAGCCGGGGGGGGGGTGGCGGGGGGGGCGGGGGGCGGGGGGCCGGGGGGCGGGATCGCGCATGCCCAGTGGAGGGCCCGCCGCGCCACCACCCGTCTAGGAAGTCCCGCCCACCCTGGCCCCGGAAGTCCCAACCCACCCAAGGGGCGGGGACAGTTCGGAGGAACCTGGGGCTGCCGCGCGGCAGCTTCAGCGGGCCAGAGCGCCGGAAGCGGAAGTGCGTCACAGGGGCGTCTGGCGAAGGCGTCGGGTGGCGTCAGAGCGCCTCCGGCGGTCGGTAGTGGCGCCGGGAGGGGAGGCCGGGCTGACGGGGCGTCGGGGACGCAAGGAGCTCCGCCGGCGGCGGCGGCGGCGGCGGCGGCGGCGGCGGCCTGGGACGAGGCGGAGCCCCGCGCCGGTGAGCGCCGCCCGGCCCGGCCTACCAGGCGACAGCCGCGCTTTCCGCGGGCCAGGCCGTGGGAGGGGTACCGGGGGGCGGGGGGGAGAGGCCGGAGTTGCCGGGCGGCGGGATTACCAAGGCGACGGGGGTCGGGGCGACGGGGGTGACCACTAAGGGGAAGTTGGGCTGCTGGGGCGAGACCAGGGGTGCCCTGGGGTAGAAGCCGAGGGTACGGGGGCGACGCGGGGCAGCCGTGGATACTTGAGGCTGCTGGGGCCCTGGGGGGATGGGGGCGGGGTACTGGGGGTGGTCGGGAGTGCGGGGGCGATGGGGGTGTGTGACCTGAACGGGAAGACGGAAGTGCGGTGGAGGGGGGAAATGACCGGTGAGGGAAGGCCCAGATGCCCTAGCGAAGACCTGCGTTGCCTGGGATGAGCGGGTGAAGGGAGGGGGTTGGTAGGCGAGGGGGCTTAACCAGGGCAGCGCGGGATGGCCATGGCTACTGGAGGCCGCCAGGGTACTAGGGGCTGCCCGGTACTGAGGTGACAGTGGTGCTGGGGATAGTGGGGGGTACCGGGGCAAGGGGGGTGGGTTGGAATGAGATGACCGGTAAGGGAAGGGCGGGGGTGCCAGGGTGGCTGGGGTTACAGGGGCGACGCGGGGCAGCTGTGGATACTTAAGGCTACCAGGGTGCTGGGAGGCAACTGGGGAAGATACCAGGGGAGTCTCTGGGGCGACAGGGGTCCAAGTTGCGGGTCCAGGGTTGGCTGGGGGCACCACAGACGGCCTGGGGTTACCGGAGAAGCCATGTTACTGCTCAGATTCTGGCTTCAATTTTGGGGAGTGGTCTTAAGGCTTGCGGGGGCCACCAGGTCTAAAGGCTGGGGCCCCACCTCTGGCATCCCCGAGATGCCTTTTCATCCAGCTCAGACCCTGCCTCGAGGGCTCCGGAAGCAGAGGGGGTGTTGTCCGGGCCTGGACAGTGCTGACCGCCACCCTCTTTGGGCTCCTGCTTGGGATCAAGCTCATCCACCAGAGCTTGGCTTCCCGGAAGTAGCAACTTGTCGGACCAGTAGGAAGGAGTTCTGTTGTGGAGGGTGGAGGGGGAGAATGCGGGGAGGCAGGCAGAGGCAGGCTGCGTTCTCAGCCTGAAGTTTTGGAGAGGCGTTTGTGCTTTGGACTCTTAAGCTGGGCAAAGCAAAGTTGCATCTAGTCAAAGGTTGCTGCTCAATTGTTTTTTCAACCTCTGGCTTCCTTCCTGTTTCATCAATGTAAATAACAAGGCCTCTGCCTCCTCCCCAGAACCTTTCAGATGCCTAGAGCTGAGCTCTTCTTCTCCTCCCACCCCCAGCACCCTCCTGTGGAGCCAGGCAGATTCTAGCTTCTTGTTCTCTGCTATGCTGAGGGAGGTTTGGGGTTTTAATCCAGCTTCCTGTTCCCACAGGCCCTGGGGCAACCCCTGCTAGGATTTGGTGGTGGGTGGCTTTTGATGCTAAACTTTTCCTTAAGAACTTTTTGTCAACCCAGTTTCTTTTCTCTTTAGTTTAATCTGTTGTTGTGGGGTACTGTTGAGTCGATTCTGACTTAGAGTGACCCCATGTGACAGAGTAGAACTGCCCCACAGGGTTTCCTAGGCAGTAATCTTTACGGGAGCAGATCACCAGGTCTTATTCAATCCATATTATTGTTGTTGATGTGTGCCTTCGAGTGGATTCTCATAGTGACCTCGAGTGACAGAGTAGAACTGCCCCATAGGGTTTCCTAGGCAGTAATCTTTACAGGAACAGATCACCAGATCTTACTCAATCCATATTGTTGATGTGCGCCTTCGAGTGGATTCTGACTCATAGTGACCCCATGTGACAGAGTAGAACTGCCCCATAGGGTTTCCTAGGCTGTCATCTTTACGGGAGCAGATCGTCAGGTCTTTATTCTGCAGAGCCACTGGTGGGTTCAAACTGCCAGGGTTTCGATTAGCAGCCGAGTGCTTACGTGTTGTGCCACCAGGGCTCTCGTTTCTTGCTTGGAAGGTGAGAATTCTACCACTGAACCACCACTGCCTCCTGTTGTTGGGTGCCGTTGAGTCAATTCCAACTCCTAACGACCCCATGTGACATGGTAGAACTGCCCAATAGGGTTTTCTGGGCTATAATCTTTGTGAGAGCAGATCGCCAGGTCTTTCTTTTGCAGCACCTCTGGGTGGGTTGGAACTGCCAACCTCCCAGTTGGCAGCTGAACACTTAAGCACTGCACCACCAGGATTCCTAAGTTTAATGATTTTGAAAAACTCAGTTGGTGCTGCCTCTAATGAGTTAGAGGCCAGTTTCTGTGACCTATCTTGTCTCCCAGCTTTGAGGTGCTGGCCGGCTTGGGGACTGTCAGCCCAGGCACCGCACCCTGACTCCCCGCACTCTGCGTTTCAGGCCCCGTGCTCCGGCGATGGCAGCGGCTACCATTGTGCATGACACATCTGAGGCGGTGGAGCTGTGCCCCCCGCACGGCCTGTACCTCAAGCCCATCACAAAGATGACCATCAGTGTGGCCCTGCCGCAGCTGAAGCAGCCGGGAAAGTCCATCTCCAACTGGGAGGTGATGGAGCGGCTCAAGGGCATGGTGCACAGTCACCAGTTCTCCACGCTGCGCATCGCCAAGAGCACCATGGACTTCATCCGCTTCGAGGGCGAGGTGGAGAACAAGAGCCTGGTGAAGTCCTTTCTCGCCTGCCTGGACGGCAAGACCATCAAGCTCAGTGGCTTCTCTGACATCCTGAAGGTGCGTGCCGCTGAGTTCAAGATTGACTTCCCCACGCGCCATGACTGGGACTCCTTCTTCCGCGATGCAAAGGACATGAACGAGACCCTGCCGGGTGAGAGGCCGGACACCATCCACCTGGAGGGGCTGCCGTGCAAGTGGTTTGCTCTGAAAGAGTCGGGTTCAGAGAAGCCCAGCGAGGAGGTGCTCGTCAGGGTGTTTGAGAAGTTCGGGGAGGTCCGCAACGTGGACATCCCCATGCTGGACCCATACCGGGAGGAGATGACCGGCCGCAACTTCCACACGTTCAGCTTCGGGGGGCACTTGAACTTTGAAGCCTACGTCCAGTACCGCGAGTATGCGGGCTTCATCAAGGCCATGAGTGCCCTGCGTGGCATGAAGCTCATGTTCAAGGGCGAGGATGGCAAGGCTGTGGCCTGCAACATCAAGGTGAGGAACCGGGCGTTTGTGCTGCGTGCCATGGCGTTCCCCTGTCCGCTGTAAAACCTTACCCCCTCAGACCTCCAGGAGTATGCCCCACAAGTGCAGTTTCCACACTTTGGCTTTCGTAAATTTTGTGCCTTCGAGAAAATGTGGAAGAGCCAAACGTTTTAAGGAGGGCCAGATATTGACCATCAGGGACACTCTGAAAGGTATCTGAACCAGAGCAAAGCCAAGAGAGAGCCTAAGTCACCCGAAATGCTCCTTTAAAACAAGACTTAGTGTTTCTTCTTAAGTCATTGTTGACCCTGAGTGTATTTGCTTTGCAGTGATGTGTAAACTGACATTCTAGAGGCCCCTGCCTGTTACGCTGTGTGGTGCAGGGACAGTTTGCATGTCCTTTTAGCTAAGACCCAGGTCCCTGCGGTAGTGTGCTCAATGGCGGTGGTCAGAGGGGCTCAGAACACAGAAAGGGAAACCCGCCCAACAGTACTGTTTTCTTTATAGTAAGTGGCGAAGTCGAGTTACACTTTGTTATTGTGGTGTGCCGTCGAGTTGATTCCAACTCATAGCGACCCAGTGTGACAGAGCAGAACAGCCCCATAGGATTTCCAAGACTAATCTTTATGAGAGCAGATCACAGGTCTTTTCTCCCACGGAGCCGCTGGGTAGGTTCAAACCTTGATCTTTTGGTGAGCAGCCGAGTGCTTAACAACTGGGCCACCAGGGGTCCTTAATGTTCTATATTTGGTATATGTATGCAGGTAGTCCCCAACTTAAACAGCGTTCCCTCCCAGCGACTCCGACGTAAGTCGAATACCTCATTTTTTTTTTTTTTTTTTTTTTTTTACTTTTCATTATTATTGCATTGCCTTTTGTTATCAGTATCTATAAATTTGATCTTTATTTCTCTTTGGGAGTTGGAAGCATTACATACAAACTTTACAGATATGGTGACATCAGCAGATTATGCATTAAACAACATTTTATATAGTGCATATTACTAATGATAAGATGTACCAGAAAAAAAAAAAAAGAATAGTTATAAGTATGGTTTGTTGTAACTCGAATACATCATAAGTCAGGATCTACCTGTATTAAATGCAGTATAATCAGCTGCTGTTGAGTTTTATTCTCTGGCTGAATGATAACTCCACTGTTCTGTGACTTGAGACCAGTCAGTTTAACTCTTGGTCTCCACTTTCTGGGCCGTCGGCAAGCGAGGGTTTAACGTGAAGTTGAGCACAAGTATCTCGGCGTCTGAAATAGCCAGGTTTCTGCAGGATCCTACCTTAACGTCCAGAGTGCTTTTAGATAATTCTCTTCTGCCCTGTCCTTTTGCTCTTCAAGGTTTCTTTTGACTCAACCAAACACCTGAGCGACGCCTCGATTAAAAAGCGGCAGCTGGAGAGGCAGAAGCTTCAGGAACTGGAACAGCAGAGAGAGGAACAGAAACGCAGAGAGAAGGAAGCAGAGGAGAAGCAGAGAGCAGAGGAAAGGTAAATTTTGTGAGGTCGGCGCCTTCAAGAGTGATTGCCTGGTGCCTGGGGGCGTGTGTGCGCGTGTGCCTGCGATGGCTGCATGGGACACAACAGAACGTGGGGGGCTTTTCTTCCTTGTCCTATTGTGGTTGTGACTCCCTTCCTGCCCGGTCCCGGAGACCTCACCTTCTTTTGGAGTCCCCTTCCTGCCGAGCACCGTTCACGTATTTGCGGGGACACGAGCAGAGTCTTTTGGCTGTGTTTGCAATTTTGCATTTAGGTTGAAGCGACAGTAACAAAATGAAGTAGAGAATTGATGAAGTGAGCCAGGTTTAAAAGACAGAAATCCACAACAAAACAGCATAGTTTCATTTTAGGGGTCTTTAAAAGTAATTGCTTCAGTCTTTCCCTGTGGTTTAGGTTCCAAAGGGCAAACTCAGGTTGTGATTATTTCCACCTTTTTTACCTTTTGTTTTTAGCATTATGAAAGTAACTTCTTGTTGTTAGGTACCCTTGAGTCAATTCCAACTCCTGGCAGCCCCATGTGACAGAGTAGAACTGCCCCATATGGTTTTCTGGTGGTACAGTTGTTAAGAGCTCAGGCTACTAACCAAAAGGTTGGCAGTTTGAATCCACCAGCTACTCCTTGGAAACCCTATGGGGCAGTTCTCTAGGGTCACACTGAGTTGAGATTGACCCAACGGCAACAGGTTTTTGGTAATCTTTAGGAAAGCGTATTGTGAGGTCTTTCTCCTGCGGAACCACTGGGTGAGTTTGAACTGCCGACCTTTCAGTTGGCAGCTGAGCACTTTAACTACTGGGCCACTAGAGCTCCTATTGTAAAAAGTAATTTAGGTAATTATATTACATACGTTTTGAAAAATAAGAAGTGCTTCATATTCTAGTTCTTACTCCTGTACTTTGGGCATTTCTTTTCCAGCATATCTGTGCACATGTGTGTTCTACATATATGTTTTCTCTGCTTCATCTTCCTGAGCATTAAGCATAGACATGTTTCATTTGACTTTGTTGTCATTTGAATGGTTTTTTTGTTGAACTCTTTGATTGATTTAACTCTTCTCCTGCTGTTTGGTGTTTCTCTTGTTTGCCATTTCCCACCATTGTAAATGATGCAGATAACGATATATTCACGCATTCAGCTTTTTTGGTCTTTGCACGAAGGCCTCAGTCTTGAATTCCTGGGTAGTGGGTCCAAACTGTTTGTGTTACTCTATGTTTTCTAAATTTTATTTATTTTGTTGTTGATGAGAGTATACGCAGCAAGACACACCAATTTAACAGTTCCTACGTGTACAATTCAGTGACACTGATTACATTCTTTAAGATGTGTACCCATCCTCACTCTCCTTTTCTGAGTTGTTCCTCCCCCACTAACATAAACTTACTGCCCCCTAAGATTCCAGTCTAACCTTTCAAGTTGCTGTTGTCAGTTTGATCCCATACAGATAATTCTTAAAAGAGCGTAATGCTCAAGGCAGACCTTTTTTTAACTGTTGTTGTTAGGTGCCGTTGAGTCAGTTCCAGCTCATAGTGGCCCTATCTGTGTACAACAGAACGAAACACTGCCTGGTCCTGCGCCATCCTCACAGTCATTGTTAGGCTTGAGCCCATTGTTGGGGCCACTGTGTCAGTCCAGCTTGTCGAGGGTCTTCCTCTTTTTTCCTGACCCTCTACCAAGCATGATGTCGTTCTCCAGGGACTGGTCCATTCTGATAACATGTCCAAAGTACATGAGACGAAGTCTCGCCATCCTTGCTCCTAAGACGCATTCTTGCTGTACTTCTTCTAAGACACATTTCCTCATTCTTCTTGCAATCCATGGTATGTATATTCAATATTTTTTGCCAGCACCACAATTTATAGGCATCGATTCTTCTTCAGTGTTCCTTTTCCATTTTTTACTAGTTAAGCTAAACTACTGCCTGGTTTTAAGATGACTTCAGGGGGATAGTTTTGGTTTAAGGTTTAAAGGTTACCTCAGAAAACCCAAACCCGTGCCCTCGAGTGAATTCCAACTCATAGTGACCCTATAGGACAGAGTAGAACTGCCCCATAGGGTTTCCAGGGAGCAGCTGGTGGATTCCAACTGCTGACCTTTTGGTTAGCAGCCTGTGCTCCACAGGGTTTTCAGTGGCTGGTTTTTTGTAACTAGGTCCCCAGGCCTTTCTTCTGAGACACCTCTGAGTGGACTCAAACCCCCAACATTCTGGTTGGCAGCCCAGTGTGTCTGCGTTTGCACCGCCCAGGGACTTTTGCAAAGTCCAGTGGCCGCCTTGGAGCCTTCATCTTGAATCCTGTTTAAAGCAGGCGTTATCTGCAGGGCTCCAGACAGCCACTTCTAAGCCTGTGGCCGCTGTCTCGCATCCCACAGCAGAGCCTCTTAGCGCTCGCCCACACACGGACATCTTTACCCTTAACTCTCCTCAGTGTGAGCCCCCAGCCCTCGGCTCTCGCGTTCTGCACGTCGTCCTTCCTGGCTTTGAGGGCGAGCTTTGATCGTGGGCTGCGTAGTTTTCCATTCTGTGGATATACCATAGTTTGCTTATCCATTTGTCTGTTTTTTTTTTTTTTTTTAATTGTACTTCAGGTGAAGGTTTACAGAGCAAATAGTTTCTCATTAACCAGTAGTACACATACTGTTTTATGACATTGGTTAACAACCCCAGGACATGTCAACTCTCTCCCTTCTTGACCTTCTTTTTTTGGTGAAAATGTACATAGCCGAAGATAACACCATTTCAAAAATTTCTACAGGCACAGTTCAGTGACATCGATTATGTTCTTCCAGTTGTGCTGCTGTTCTCACTTTAGATGAAGGTTTACAGAACAAACTAGTTTCTCATTAAACAGTCAATACACATGTTGCCCTATGACAGTGTTTAACAACTCCATTACATGTCAGCATTGTCCTTACTCAACCTTGGGTTCCCTATCACCGGCTTTCCTGTCCCCTTCTGCCTTCTAGTCCTTGTCCCTGGACTGCTGTGCCTCATTAGTCCCATTTTGTTTTATGGGGCTGTCCAATTCCCAGCTGAACGGTGAACCTCGGAAGTGACTTTACCACTGTGCGAAAAGGGTGTCTGGTGGCCATACTCTCGGGGTTTCTCCAGTCTCTTTTAGGCTAGTAAATCTGGTCTTTTTTTTGTGAGTTAGAATTTTTTTCTACATCCTTCTCCAGCTCTGTCTGGGACCCTCTGTTGTGATCCCTGTCAGAGCAGTCAGTGGTGGTAGCCGGGCACCATCTAGTTGTACTGGACTCAGTCTGGTGGAGGCCTTAGCTGTGGTCCATTAGTCCTTTGGACTGATCATTTCCTTTTATCCTTTTCTCTTCATTCTCCCTTGCTCCTGAAGGGGTGAGACCAGTGGAGGATCTTAGATGGCTGCTCACAGGCTTTTAAGACCCCAGACGCTACTCACCAAGGTAGAATGTAGAACATTGTCTTTATAAACTATGTTATGCCAGTTGAGCTAGATGTTCCCCGAGACCATGGTCCCCACAGTCCTCAGCCCAGTAATTTGGTCCCTCAGGGAGTTTGGCTGTGTCTGTGGAGCTTCCATGACCTTGCCAATAGCTGATTTTTTGAAAGTAGATCGCCAGGCCTTTCTTCTCAGGCGACACTGGGTGGACTCAAACCTCCAGCCTTACAGTTCATCCATTTGTCTGTTGATGGGCACCTAGGTTGTTTCCATCTTTTTGCTGTCGTGAACAGTACTGCAGGGAGCATGGGTGTGCATATGTCTATTCGTGAAATTGAGTGGGAGAACTGATATTTCTTCACAGGAGGATCAGTAGTGATCAACGATGAGAATCATTGGGCTGATGGAGAATCCAGGGGCCATGCTTTCCAGGGTTCCTCCAGTCTCAGTCAGACCATTAAGTCTGGTCTTCTTACTAGAATTTGAGTTCTGCACCCCATCTTTCTCCTGCTCCATCAGGGACTCTCTGTTCTTTTCCCTGTCAGGGTGGTCATTGGTGGTAGGCGGGCACCATCTAGTTCTTCTGGTCTCAGGCTGATGAAGTCTCTGGTTTATGTGGCCCTTTCTGTCTCTTGGGCTAATACTTTCCTTATGTCTTTGGTGTTCTTCGTTCTCCTTTACTCCAAGTGGTTGGGACAAATGGATGCATCCTAGATGGCTGCTTGCAAGCTTTTAAGACCCCAGATGCCTCTCACCAAAGGAGGATGCAGAACATTTTCTTAATAAGCTTTGTTAAGCCAATTGATATAGATGTCCCCTGAAAGCATGGTCCCCACACCCTTCATCCCTGCTACTCTGTCTCTCAAAGTATTTGATTGTAGTGAGGAAACTTCTTAGCTTTGGTTTAGTCCAGTTGCGATGGCTTCTCCTGTACTGTGTGCTGTCCTTCCCTTCACCTAAGATAATCCTTATCTACTATCTAGTTCGTAAATAACCCTCATTCTCCCTCCCCACCCTTGTAACCATCAAAGAATGTTTTCTTCTGTGTTTAAACCTTTTCTTGAGTTCTTACAATAGTGGTCTTATATAATATTTGTCCTTCTGTGACTGACTAAATTCACTCAGCATAATGATCTCCAGCTTCCTCCATGTTACAAGATGTTTCACGACTTCATCGTTATTCTTTATGGTTGCGTAGTATCCCATTGTGTGAATATACCATAATTTGTTTATCCATTTGTCCATTGATGGGCACCTAGCTTATTTCCATCTTTTTGCTATTGTGAACAGTGCTGCAGTGAACATGGGTGTGCATATATGTATTCATGTGATGGCTCTTGTTTTTCTAGGATATATTACAAGGAGTGGGATTGCTGGATGGTATGGTACTTCTATTTCTAGCATTTTAAGGAAGCGCCAAATTGATTTCCAAAGTGGTTGTACCATTTTACATTCCCACCAACAGTGTATGAGTGTTCCAGTCACTCCATAACCTCTCCAACATTTATTATGTTTGTGTTTTTTGATTAATGCTAGCCTCGTTGAGGGTGAGAGTGTATCTCATTGTAGTTTGGATTTCCATTTCTCTAATAGCTAACGATTGTACACATTTCCTCGTGAGCTGGTTTGGTTATTGGTGCCTTTGAAGCTCGAACATCCTGTCACCAGGTGGTTAGAGCTGTTACTAGGTATGTGAGTCCAGAAGTCTGTTTACTTTTCTCGTATGGATTCAGCTCAGGTGTCCAGGTAGTCAGTCACCAAGTGTGTGGTGCAGGCTTTCACCTAGACGGGCAAGGGTGATTGGTGTAGGCACAGGTATCTGGCTGCAGTAGGGGGTCATGCGCTGAGCAAGGCAGGGGGTGGATGGCTGCCCCTGAGTGTCTGGGAGGACAGTGTGTCCCTGTTCCCTAAAGCGCGTACTGGGTAGGTTTTGCAGCTGGACTGTGAGCAGCCGGTGCAGTTGGCTGTAAGGACTGGGAGGCACCACTTATTCTTGGACCCGTTGAAGGTGGCTAGGTGGCGTGGGTGGAGCCACCAGTCCTCAGGACGCTGATGTGGGTAGGTGAGGAAACTGCTTAATGGGCAGAGCGGTGTCCAGTGTCACAAACCTGCCACTTAACCGTGTAGCTGATACAGTTGAAGTTAGGCTTCAGGTATATACACTGTTGTAGTGTGGTAATGAGGGCTTATGCTGTTGAAATGGGCCCACACAGGTCTGTGCAGGGGTGAAAGGTTTTCAAAGTCCGTGGACCCCTTAAGCCTGTGCCTGGGGAACTTTGCCTGCCCTGAGTTTGCCTTTCCTGGCTTAGGGGAGCCGGCAGATTATTTCTCCCCTGTTCGTTAATTTGTTCCCTCTCCAAGGCCAGGAGAGTGGCTCGGGGCACGTGACGGGTCCTAGTTCCAGCCCAGGGGACACACATGGCATTCGCAGAAGTCATTGCTGGCCCAGGACCCAGTGCAGAGTGGGGAGGGAGCAGGTAAGTGGCAGAGAGGTTTCTCCCAAAGGGGGTGTTTTTGACCCGCAAAGTAGGTTACACACATGTACTTGTCTTTCGCTGGCTGAGCACTGCTTTTCACTAGTTTTGGGTGCTTGAGTAGACTCGGCAGCTCGGTCTCTCCCGACGTGGAGAACATGTACCGAGCACCGCTGCCTGCCTGCCTCACCGTGCATGCCAGCTGATCAGACCTGAAGGGCTCAGGCTCCCGCCAGGTCAGGTCTGGCAACCCCTCGCTGCTTCTGAACCGTCTCTCCCGCCCCCTGCCACTCAGTCCGATTCCTCAACTTTGCCTTTGAGGTTCAGTGTTCCTAGATGGTCATATATAATCGATTCACTTAGTTTTTCGGGTCTTTGTTGTAAGAGAGACCAGTGGAAGCATCTGACTACTCCGTTGTCTTGGCCCCACGCCATGTTTTTATGTTTTTATTATCATTTGTCCGTGAGGATGGCACAGGACTGGGCAGTGTTTCATTCTGTTGTATGTCAGGTCGCTGTGAGTCAGAACCGACTGAGCAATACATAATGACAATATCATTTATATTTTTCTTCTGAAATGTGCTTTACTTTCCTCTCGGGTTGTTTACCTTTTTCTTTGCCGTGGCTAAGAACACTGTGGGTTCAGGGTAGTCATGTTTTGTATCAGTGCAGATGTAAATCCCAGCGTACTGCTTCTCTGTCTGCTGTGGGTGGTATATATTACTCAGAGCTAAACTTGGTGTGTCAGCAAACTTGTCACCCCTTTTGTTCTTGGTTTCTGGTTTGGGGTCATGCTTACAGACTCCATTGATACATAATGAAGTGTGTCACCCTTGTGGATGTCTGCTCCTTCCTGGGGCTCTTTGATTCATCTGGTATTGATTTTTGGATGAATAGTTAAAATGATTAAGGACATTGTCTCCTTAATCTTTCTTAGTTGTCAGGGTTCTGTAGAGAAGCAGAACCAGCAAGATATCTGTGTCTGTATTTATATCTATATCTGTATTATCTATGTACATAGCATCTCTGTGTCAGTCTCTGTATCTGCTGTCTGTATGTTGTCTGTATCATCTATCCAAATGTGTGTATGTATCTATACTATGTTATCTGTATGTGTGTCTGTATCTACACGGTGTCATCTGTATGTGTGTCTGTGCCTACACTGTGTCGTCCGTATGTGTGTCTGTGCCTACACTGGGTCGTCCGTATGTGTGTCTGTGCCTACACTGGGTCGTCCGTATGTGTGTCTGTGCCTACACTGTGTCGTCCGTATGTGTGTCTGTGCCTACACTGGGTCGTCCGTATGTGTGTCTGTGCCTACACTGGGTCGTCCGTATGTGTGTCTGTGCCTACACTGGGTCGTCCGTATGTGTGTCTGTGTCTACACGGTGTCGTCCGTATGTGTGTCTGTGTCTACACGGTGTCGTCCGTATGTGTGTCTGTGTCTACACGGTGTCGTCCGTATGTGTGTCTGTGTCTACACTGTCATCCACGTGCATCTATACCTGCACTAGGTCATTCATGTGTATGTATATCTACACTGTCATCCGTATGTGTATTTGTATCTATGCTATGTCATCCATATGTGTGTGTATATCTACACTCCGTCATCTATCTGTGTATCTGTAGTTACATCTATAATATCTCCATCCTACCCATATTTCTATGTTTATAGCATCTACATCTGTATTGTATCCGTATCATCTCTATGTTTGTATTATCTGTATTCACAGCTATGTTTATCTGCATCTATATCATCTATACTTACATCCATATTCTCTATATCTATATCTGTATCCGTATCATCTATAAACCTGTTGCCATTGCATTGATTCCGACTCATAGCGACCCCATAAGACAGAGTATAACTGCCCCACAGGGTTTCCAAGGAGCAGCTGGTGGATTCCAACTGCTGACCTTTTGGTTGGCAGCTGAGCACTTAACCACTGTGCCACCCAAGCTCTGTATCATCTGTATGTATATCTGTATCATCTATGTCCACAACATCTCTTATCTCTACGTGTCCTCTGTGTGTGTATCTGTGACTAGATCTATCACTGTATCTACGTCTGTATCATCTGTCCATCTCTCTGATCTCTCACCTTGTCTGTATCATTTAGTTATCTATGTGTATATCTATGCGTCTACACCAATATCTGTATCATCTGTATATCATATCTGTGTGCTATCTCCATTTGTATCTGCATCCATGTCATCTGTATGCGCATCTACGTCGATAGCTACATTTACATCTGTCTGCATCTGTATCATTTCGTCTGTGTCTAATATTGGTACATGTGTACATACATGTGTATGTGTCTGGAGCCCTGGTGACACGGTGCTTAAGAGCTCGGGTACTAACCAAAAGGTTGGTAGTTGGAATCCACTAGCTGGTCCTTGGAAACCCTATGGGGCAGTTCTGCTCTGTACTACAGGAATCCACTAGCTGGTCCTTGGAAACCCTATGGGGCAGTTCTGCTCTGTACTACAGGGTTGCTATGAGTTGGAATTGACTCAACGGCAATGGTTCTTTTTGGTATATATGTCTGTATAGAGAGAGAGATTGATTTTAAGGAATGGACTTGTGATCGTGCAGGCTGGCAAGACCAAAATCCACGGCTCAGCTGATGGGAAGCAAAATGTGTATTTACAGCTTGGAGGCAGAACACACTCTAGGGAAACTCCCTTTTTGCCCACTAAGGCCTTTGATTGTATCAGGCCCACCCACATTGTGGAAGGTGATCTGCTTTACTTGAGGCCATCCAATGCAATCCCACGTGACTACGCCATCACAGCGTCTAAACTAGCGCCTGACCAAACACACGGGGCACCAGAGTCCAGCCAAGCAGACGCAGAATTCCCCCTCTCAATACTCACACCTTCCCTTCCCTGGGTTAAAACGCCTCCCCTGCCGTACCCCGGGCAGGCGTTGACCCAGACCGTTCACCAGAGCTTGCGTGTGTCTCGCGCAGGAAGCAGAAGGAGCTGGAGGAGCAGGAGCGGGAGCGGAAGAGGGAGGAGAAACTGCGTAAGCGGGAGCAGAGACAGCGGGACCGCGCGCTGCGCCGCAGCCAGAAGAAGCTGGAGCGGCTGCAGGCGGAGGAGCAGAGGAAGCTGCAGGACAAGATCAAGTCGGAGGAGAGGAAACTACTGCTCGCACAGAGGAACCTCCAGTCCATCCGGCTGATCGCCGAGCTGCTGAGTAGGGCCAAGGTAACCGCGTGCTGCGCGCGTGAGCTGCGCGCGGCCCCGTGGGTGTTTGCTCCCGGGCGCGGCCGTTGTGCTGCTTGGAAACGTGGGGTGGGCGGTGTCTCTCGCTCCCTGGACTCAGCGAGGCGCAGCTGCCGCTGGGAGGGGCTGGGAAGTCTTCATACCGAGGGGACGAGGGGACGAGGGGACGAGGGGACGCGGCCCTCCTCGGATGATCGCAGCCTTCTCCTTCCACGGTTCCGAGTGCAAGCATGCTCCGGTTTCACCAGGCCCGTAAACCAAACCCACAGCTGTCCAGTCAACTCCCGAGTCATAACAACCCTAGAGAACAGAGTAGAACTACCCCACTGGTAGTTGTAAATATTTATGGAAGCAGTTTGCCAGGTTTTTCTCCCGAGGAGATGCTGGTGGGTTTGAACCGCTGACCTTTGTGCCAGCAGGCGAGCGCTTAACCACTGTGGTAGAATCTTTGCCTTCCATGCATGAGACCCTGGTTCAATTCCTGGCCATTGCAACTCTCGGGCAGCTACCACCAGTCTGTCAGTGGAGGCTTGCGTGTTGCTGTGATGCTGATCAGGTTTCCCTGGAGCTTCCAGACTAAGACAGACTAGGAAGAAAGGCCTGGTGATCTACTTCCAAAAATCAGCCATTGAAAACCCAACGGATCACAACAAAATATTGCCCAGTAGGGTCGCTGTGAGTCAGAATTGACTCCACAGTAGTGGGTTGGTTTATTTTTTATTTTAAATAGTGCCGGAGAGGATGGTGGTTCAGTGCTAGAATTCTCGCCTTCCATGCGGGAGACCTGGGTTTGATTCCCGGCCAGTGCACCTCATGCCCACAGCCACTACCCATCTGTCAGTGGAGGCTTGTGTGTTGCTGTGATGCTGAACAGGTCTCAGTGGAGCTTCCAGACTAAGGAAGAAAGGCCTGGTGATCTGAAAACCAGCCAGTGAAAACCCTGTGGATCACGGTGGTCTGATCCCCTTGTGTACGGAGTTGCCACGAGTCGGGGGCCAATGTGGCAGCTAAAAGCATCCACAGCACACGTCAGAGCCCTCCAGACGCCGGCCTGGCACCTGAGGCATCCTGGGGGCAGAGGCTTACCTTTTCCCCAGTGGAGAGGGCACAGCGGGCAGTGAGGAGGGTCCCTGGCCCCTGTGAGTGTCCTGCAGCCTCTGGTGCCGCCCTGAGCCCTGGTCTGCTTGTCAGGCCCTGGCTGCACCCCAACAAGGCAGGCCTCTCAGCAGGAGGATGCAGACTGAGCCCACTCCCTCAAAAAGGGTCAGTGGCTGCCCAGGCGAGGCTAGCTGTGGGCCGGCGTCCCCACAGTCTTCTGCTGTGCTGAACCCAATGGGCCTCTTGACTCCTGGGGTATGGGTGGCCACTGAGTCCTGAGAGTGGGTCCTGAGAGCTGCCCTCTGGTGCTGCCATTGGCTGCTGTCGCCTGGGGTGGGGGGCACGTGGATAGAAAGCGCCCCACGCGCCCCTGGCTTCCGGGAAGGCCGCATCCCTGCGACCCCGTAACCTGTTATCTAATTACAGTCGCGCTAAGGCCCTGGGAAGGAGAAGGGCAGGCGAGCCGAGACTCGGGGCGGCCCGGTGCTGGCTTCACGGTGAATATTGAAGACGAGCCCAGCCGGGCCCGTGGCTGGCGCGTGCTCGGGCTTGGCCCCACGTCCGCTGTGGGGTGAATGCGGGCCAGGCCGGCGCCGCCCCAGGTACCCGCGCGGGCCGAGCGAGTAGCTTCACCAGCCGGCTCCCTCCTCACTGGCGCCCGGACCCTGGAGGAGCCAGGTTGCTTCCTCCACGTCCGCCCAGCGCCCCGGGGCCCTGCGCCCCCGCTTCCGCGGTGCGCCCAGGTAGGAGTGCGTGGAGGCCGGCTTTTGAGTGTGCTCTCCTCCGCCAGGCCGTGAAGCTGCAGGAGGCTGAGCGACAGGAGGAGCGGCAGCGGCTGCAGGCGCAGGAGGAGCGGCGGCGGCTGCAGGAGGCGGAGCTGCGGCGCGTAGAGGAGGAGAAGGAGCGCGCGCTGGGGCTGCAGCGCAAGGAGCGTGCTCTGCGGGAGCGTCTTCTGAGCATCTTACTCAGCCGCCAGGCGGACGCGGCGCCGCGCGCGCAGGACGAGCTGGGCACGGCACACGCTGACCTGCTGCGGCCGGTCCTGGACATCCTGCAGAGCGTGTCGGCCGGCTGCACGGCCGCCGCCCCACCCAAGGAGGCTTTGGCGCGCCCAGAAGCCGTGCCCCATCCCCGAGATGTGAACGGGAGCGTGGCCCAGAAGGCCCCTGGCGCTGATGCCACGAACTCCTGCGCCGCCCCAGCCGCAGGGTCGCCCGAGAAGGGGTGCCCGGGAGTCCTGGCGTGCATCCCCGACAACACCCAGCAGCCCAAGGGGGTGCCCGCCAGCGGCCAGAACTCGCCCAAGAGGGATGCCTGCTCCGAGCAGGACAAGTGCAACCGTGCACCCAGCCCGAGCCGGGGCCGTGCCAGCCGGGACCGTGGCGCCAACGGCCAGCACCGGGCGCGCAGCCGGGCGCGCAGGGCGGGCAGCACGGAGACCTTGCGGCAGCGGGTGGGCCGGCGGCCCCACGGCAGGCGCTCTCCGCAGGACCAGAGCCCATCCCGGCGCAGCGGCAGCGCAGACTATGCGCGCTCGCGGCGCTCCCGGTCCAGGGAGCGGTCCGGCCGCCGGGAGCGCAGCCACGGCCACAGGAGCAGCACCAGCCGCAAGCGTAGCCACCGCCGCAGTGGGCGCTCGCGCTCGCGCTCCGCCAGCCGGCACCGGAGCACTTGGAACAGGTAATGAAGGGCAGGCCTCCCCGGCCCGGGAGCACCCCAGCTGCCCGCCCCCCAAGCCTCCGCGCCGAATGTACAAGGACCCCAGCCCCGCGAAGGAAGGAAGACGCGCGCGGGTGGACAACGTGTTCCAAACTCACTTTTCCTGTCGTTGAGGATGGCGCATTTGGCGCTTCCTTCCCAGAAGCTTAGCGGTCAGTCAGTAGCTTTAGCTTTCCTCTGGAAAATTCTGATCCGATAGCTTTAACGTCACCAGTCCATCCTGAATCAGGACGAAATGTGCAGGCTGACGGTTTTGTCTCAGACCTGCCACGTAAATACACTGTTCCTACCAGGGTTTTTGTGTGTGCCCGGGACATCCACACAGCCGGCTGCAGGTGGGTGGCCAAAGACTATGGACTGTGCAGTGCCACCTGGGGTGCTGAAGACAGAAAGTCTTTCCCTTGTGATTTTTTTTTTTTTTTTTTTAACAACTGATTAAAATACAGTTTGGGTAGAATGTGAAAAAAGAGGACACAGTGCTCTGGGCACGTGAGGTCGTGTGTGGAGACGGTACAGGCCCTTACAGTCAGCGGTTCAGATGGGCCCTTCTCCTAGGACCTGTACACCGAGGCGCGGGTATAGGACGTGCCGTCACTTGTAGAACATTCACTTTTTGCAAATTCAAGTAATTCAGTGTTAACAAAAAAAAGTGGGTTAAAAGCTTTGGTTTCTAGTAAAGATTAGTGTGTGTGGTTTTTTCAAAGAAGCCGTTTTTGCTAAATTATTTTTACTCAAGGTGTTTCCAACAGATTTAAGGCTGCAAACTTGTTAAATTTTATAATCGTTTGCTTCTCAAAAAAGAAAAAACGCGAAGCTCAGGAATACTTAAAAACGATTGTAACCTTCGCTGTTACGAAAGAGCCTGTCTATTCCAGTTTGCATTTTTATGGTGAAATAAAGTCTTTTTCCAATGAACCGAAGCTTTTCCGTATTTACTTTCTTAAAATGGGTTTTTATGTTCTTTGGGTCGTGTCTGAGTTATCTAGCGATGCTGTGACAGAAATACCACGAGTGGGAGTCTTTAACAAAAAGATATTTATTGTCTCACAGTCTAGTAGGTTAGAAGTCCAAACTGAGTGTGCTAGCTCCAGGGGAAGGCTTTTTCTCTCTGTCGGCTCCGGCGGGAGGTCCTTGTCTCTTCACACCTTCTGTTCCTCGGCTCCTTGGGGATCTCCACATGGCATCTCTGTTCCCCATCTGTGCTTTTTCCCCCACCTAATCTGCTCAGTTTATATCTCAAAAGAGATTGATTTAAGATAACCCCTGCGCTAATCCTGCCTCATTAACACAAAGAAAACCCATTCCCAAGTGGGGTTATGACCACAGGTACAGGAGTTGGGATTGACAGCACATATTTTTGGGGGACACGGTTCCATCCCTAACAGGTTGCGTTATCCAGCTGAGCATTCCTTAGGGTATTTGTAACGGATAGGAGTGATATCGTTTATGTAGAACCACCAGGGACGTGATCGCAGCTGAGAGGCGATGATACAGTCCACAGCCCTGTCATAGGTAAAATAGCCCCCCAGGAGGGAACCTCAGGTCTGGAGAGGCAGCCGGTTTGTCAGTTGGGAGCATGAAGTTGTTAGTGAACTCAGAAAAGCAGTCTTCTTAAAGTGTCTAAAAAGCTGTTTCTAAAGCCGATAAAGATGTGGAGAAGCTGGGACCCTCGTGCACAGCTGGTGGGGATGGAAAATGGGACAGGTGCCGTGGAGGGTAGTGTGGGGGTTCTTCAAAAAGTTAAGCAGAATCATCATGTGATCCAGCAGTTCCACTCCAAGGTATACACCCAAGAAGTCAGGGAGGGACTCAAGCAGATACTTGTTTGCCGGTGTTCACGGCAGCGCTACGCGCAACAGACAAAAGGCAGAAACCACCACGAAACCAAACCCAAACCCACGGCCGTCGAGTCGATTCTGACTCATAGTGACCCTCTAGGACAGAGTAGAACTGCCCCAGGGGGCTTCCAAGGAGCGGCTGGTGGATTCGAACTGCCAACATTTTGGTTAGCAACCGAGCTCTTAACCACGGGGCCACCAGGGTCCCAAAACAACCATACGACCCAGCCATTGTGCTCCTCGGTACATACCCAAGAGAACTGAAAGCAGAGATTCAAACAGACACGGATGCACTGATCGTCACAGCACTAGTTTTCACGGTAGACACAAGGTGGAAACCGCGCAAGTGCCCATCAGCAGATGACCGGGTAAACGCCACGTGGTCCATCCACACGATGGAGCATTACTCGGCCGGGGAGAGCAATGAAGTCCCGATGCGTACCACGTGGATGGACCTTGACAACAGGACGCTTGAGTGAAATAAATCTGATCCCACTTACGTGGAATATCTAGACTAGGGGAATGGCGCCCAAAGTTTGTTAGCGGTTAGCAGGTGCTCAGGGTGGGGAATTAAAATGCAGAAGCAGATGAAGAAACCCTTTTTCATCTCGCACCCGCAGGCCCCAGCAGCAGGTGCTGCACACAAGAGACTGGAGTTCCTTCCCTGGCTTGTGTTTGTGACAACGTCTCGGCACGCTGAGGCCTTGTCACCAGCTTTTTTTTCATCTCTGAGCTGATGTTGCGATTCTGAAAATGGCAAGCGGAAGTGGGCATGACAGACGAGACACTTTTCTTTCCCTGAAATGGCTGTTTGTGGTGTCCGAGTGAGGTCGCTGGGTGGAGCAAATGGTTTACGCTCTCCATACCTGATAGTTAAGGAGCCCTGGTTGCACCGTGGTTAAAGCTGGGCTGCTAACTGAAAGGTGGGTGGTTCGAACCCACCCAGCGGCTCCATGGGAGAAAAGGCCTGGCGATCTGCTCCAGTCAAAATGACAGCCTAGAAAACCCTATGGGGCAGTTCTACTCTGTCACATGGGGTCGCTGTGAGTCAAAATCAACTTGCTGGCACTCAACAACAGAGACCCACGCAGTGATGTTGCAGGAGAAAGGCCTGGCGATCTGCTTCCATAAAGATTACAGCCGAGAAAACCCTGTGTAACACACGGATTCTTCTCTGTCACATAGGGTCGCCCTGAGTTGGAATCAACTGGACGGCACCTAACCACAACAACATAGTTTTTTTTTTGAGGTTCCTGGGGGTTGATGGGAGTTCTGGGGGCCCAGTGTTTTAGAGCTATGGCTGCTAACCAAAAGGTCGGCAGTTCAAATCCACCAGGTGCTCCTTGGAAACCCCATGAGGCAGTTCTACTCTGTCCTATAGCTTCGCTATGAGTTGGAATTGACTCGACAGAAGTGGGTGAGTTGCTTTTCTTTAGGGGAATGAAAAAGATTTGGAAATGGTGGTGAGGGTTGCACACTATGGTGAAAGTAATTAATGTCACTGAGTCGTATACTTAAAAAATGGTTAAAATGGCAAAACGCTTGTCATACACATACTGTCCAGTAAAACCTGCCAGAGCCAGAACTCAACAGGATGGCCTTGTTTTCCCGGGTCTTGAAAGTTTTCCTCCTCTGACAGGGTGTGGTCTTACCACTTTTCTCTTGCTCTCGGTTAGTGGGAAGTGTTTGTGTCTTCCTCCTCTGACAGGTGTCCCCAGTATATAAGTTCCACTTCTGGCAGGTTTTACTGTATGTTTGTGGTTGTCAGGTGCCGTGGAGTCGGTTCCGACTCATAGTGACCCCGTGCACAACAGAAGGAAACACTGCCCGGTCCTGCACCATCCTCACAATCCTTGCTATGCTTGAGCCCATTGCTGCAGCCACTGTGTCAGTCCATCTCTCTTTTTTTTTTTTTTTTAAACTGTATATTACCGGCCATTAAAAAACAAAAGGGTCAGTGTGAAATAATAAGACACGGCAGGCCACATTGGAGGACTCCGGTTTGATGAAGTGTTCAGAGTAGGCAGATGCAGAGACAGAACGTGAGTTAGTGGTAACCAGGGGCTGGGAACAGAGGGGAGTGGGGGTTACTGCTCCAGGGACAATGCGTTCCCGTTGGGGCGATGAGAAAGTGTGGGAAGTGGAGAGCGGTGATCGTAGCACCGTGTGGGGAGTGCGGTTATGTCCCTGAATTGTACACTTAGAAATGGCTGACGTGACAAATCTGTTGTGACATAGAAAATCTGCTGCCCTTGAGTGGATTCCGACTCACAGCGACCCCACAGGACAGAGTGGAACTGCCCCGTAGGGCTTCCAAGGAGCGGCTGGTGGATTCAAACAGCTAACCTTTTGGTGAGCAGCAGATCTCTTAGCCACTGTGCCACTAGGGCCCCTGTGTAACACTAGGATGACCTTAATTCCTGAACAAATAGGCAAAGTGGATGTTTTTCCCCAAAAACCAAAAACAAAACAAAACAAAAAAAAACCCCAGCAAACCAAACCCTTTGCCATCAAGTTGATTCCGACTCATAGTACACGCTGTAGGACAGAGTAGAACTGCCCCGTAGGGTTTCCAAGGAGCGGCTGGTGGAGTCGAACTGCCAACCTTTTGGTTAGCAGCCGAGCTCTTCATCACCGTGCCACCAGGGCTCCTGTGGTTTTGTGTGTTTTACCACAATTAAACACAAGAAGGAGGGTCGGAGTAGCCCTGGAGCAGGCCAGGGAAGGCTCTCTGGAAGGAAGACGATGGGCTGTACATCCGGGCAGTGGAGGAGCTAGTGGGAGGCAGGAAGGAGGGGCGGGTTCGATGTGTTCCAGGGTCAGGCAGACATGGGTGCGCCTGGGGAGGAGGTTCCAGAAGGTGGGGAGAGACCCATCGAGCACGTTCACTTCCAGCATGGCTGGAAGCCGGTGGAGGGTGTTGACACCATAGGACTGGGGAGTACGGACAAACAGGGCAGGGTTGGGAGCCGGTGGCCACAGGCATCCACCAGTGATGTGCCAGTGGACCGGACGAGGGGGCAAGGGGCCACAGGGAAGACGTGGTGGGTGAGTGGGGGGTTAGGGCTGGATTGGATGTGGATGTCTAGGAAAACCAGAGTGTAGATGCCACGCTGCAGGGGACCCTATGCTCTGCAAACATCCTGTCTTCCCTGCTCAAATCAAGTGGTGGGAATCACGTGAGAAATTCCAGGGGTGCTTTTCGCTGGGACCCGGGCCATTTACTCCCATCCTCTCCGGCCTCGGAGTCTCTAGGTGGTGCAGCCGAGAGGTTGGAGGTTCAAGGCCACCCAGAGGTGCCGTGGAAGTAAGGCCTGGCGATCTACGTCTGAAAATCAGCCAGTGAAAACCCCGTGGATCCCAACAGAACAGTGTCTGATAGAGAGCTGGAGGATGAGCTCCCCAGGTTGGAAGGCTCAAATTACACAGTGGCCGCAACCAGGGACTCGAGCAGGACGATCGTGAAGATGGCACAGGACAGGGCAGCGTTTTGTACTGTTGTGCGTGGGGTCGCCGGGAGTCAGAGCCGACTTGGCAGCAGCCAACAAGAGCGACAGTGACAAATGACGTTGGTCAGCTCTTCCTGTGCTCATGGGCCATTTGTATTTCTTCTTCAGAGAAAAGAGTCTCCAAGTCTTTTGCCCCTTTTTTAAAGTGGGTTGTTTGTCTTTGCTTGTTTCTGAGGAACTTTTGTAAGCGTGCGTCATTTGCTGGTTTACACCCGGCCGATGAGGATTCCCTTCTGTCGGGGGGCGTCTGACCTTCTGTGGCAGGAGATGTGAACAGTTTAGGGGCTGCGTCGGTGGCTTTGACGCTGTTGACAGGACGGCGAGCAGGTTTCGCCCACCCCAGGTTTAAATTCTATTACTCATCTTCAGGACTGTGCTTCTGAAAAGGTTAATCCAAGCATCCACCTTGACTGAAGCTCATCCTTCAGGCTCCAATCTCAGCAGCCCGTCCCCACGGTTCTCAGCACTCGATCTCATTACGTAAGTAATCCCCTTAGCTGCCGATCCAGGAGAAATCCTGGGGCAGCTGGGGATTTGGCTTTGGAATCTAATCAAATCAATGTGACAGAGTGCCTGTCCCTTCTGTGTTCCTGTCAGCCTCCCCCGAGGACCTTCATGGCACCTGTTTGCAGAAGGTGTCCGTATTTCTCTGCAAGCACGTGCCTCTGGGGACCTTATTCCACCCACGGTGGTGGTTGTCGCTCTCAGCTGCCGTGGGGTCGCTTCCCACCCTTGGCCGCCCCACGTGTGCAGAGTAGAACTGTGCTCCACAGGGTTTTTTCCCAAGGCATGACCTTTCAGAAGCAGGTCGCCAGGCCTTTCTTCCGAGACGCCTCTGGGTAGGTTCAAACCGCCAACCTTTGGGTTAGTAGCCGAGCGCTTAACCCCTTACACCACCTGGGGACTGGTAACACCAGTTGCTGAGGACTTGATTCTGACTCATGGCGACCCCGGGCGTCACAGACTAGAACTGTGCCCCATAGGGTTTTCAAGGCTGTGATCTTTATGGAAAAAGGTCACCAGGCCTTCCTTTTGAGGTGCCACTCAGGCTTCTCCCGTCCCCCCAGCCAACAACAAGAAAAGACAGACCCCGCTATGTAAGACGGTGTCGAGAGTCCACACTGTGAACGTTCCCTTCTCTCCGAAACAAGAGACCCAACATTCCTGCTCCAGCCTCCCCGGGGTCCTGGGGGGAGGGAGGCAGACGTGGCAGAGAACAAGGGTGGGGTCCCCGCTGTGGCCGCATCTAGGTTTGCTCAGGTAAAGGTGAGCATCAGATGTGGGGGAGGGATCAGGGGGCCCCAGGAGGCTGGGTTACAGGGGCACCTGGCGCAGGGGGGCGTTGGGCTCCCCCCAGCCTCGTGGTGGACGGGGACCTTGGACCATTGTGTAAGTTCTGACTGTCAGGACCGGGGGCAGGGGCTAAGGAAGGGCTGATCCGGCGGTGGGGAGATGGGTTGGTGGGGAGGGAAAGAGCGAGAATAGGGAGAGAGGGAGGTGGGGAAGAGAAGAGAGAGAAACATGCACACAGAGAGAGTGATGGATGGGGGAGAGGGAGGAGAGGAGACGGGGCGAGAAAGAGAGAAAGAGATGGGGAGAGAGGACAGAGAGATAGACGAGAGAGAGAGAGAGACAGACAGACGGGGGGAAGGGAGAAGACAGGGGAAGAAGAGGAGGAAGGAACAGGGTAAAGAGGAAAGAGAAGAGAGAGGAACAGACAGAGAGATGGAGGAAGAGGGGAGAGAAAACAGAGGACAGAGAGATAGGCGAGAGAGAGAGAGAGAGAGAGAGAGAGAGAGAGAGAGAGAGACAGGGAGGGAGGGAGAAGACGGGGGAAGAAGAGGAGGAAGGAACAGGGTAAAGAGGAAAGAGAAGAGAGAGGAACAGACAGAGAGATGGAGGAAGAGGGGAGAGAAAACAGAGGACAGAGAGATAGGCGAGAGAGAGAGAGAGAGAGAGAGAGAGAGAGACAGGGAGGGAGGGAGAAGACGGGGGAAGAAGAGGAGGAAGGAACAGGGTAAAGAGGAAAGAGAAGAGAGAGGAACAGACAGAGAGATGGAGGAAGAGGGGGGAGAAAACAGACGACAGAGAGACAGACAGATTGTTGTTGTCAGGTGGCGTCGAGTCAGTCCCGACTCATAGCGACCCCGTGTACAACAGAATGAAACACTGCCTGGTCCTGCACCATCCTCCCAGTCCTTGCTGTGCCTGAGCCCATTGTTGGAGCCACCGTGTCAATCCATCTCATTGAGGGTCTTCCTCTCTTTCACTGACCCTCTACCAAGCATGATGTCCTTCTCCAGGGGCTGGTCTCTCCTGATAACATGTCCCAAGTAGGTGAGATGAAGTGTCACCATCCTTGCTTCTAAGGAGCATTCTGGCTGTATTTCTTCTAAGACAGATTTGTTCGTTCTTTTGGCAGTCCATGGGATAGTCAATATTCTTCACAAATACCATAATTGAAGGACGTCAGTTCTTCTTTGGTTTTCCTTATACATGTATGTGTATATATATATAAGTGTGCACGTGTTGTTGTTAGGTGCCATCGAGTTGACTCTGACTCATAGCAACCCCATGTACAACAGAATGAAACACTGCCTGGTCCTGCACCATCCTCCCAATCCTTGCTATGTCTGAGCCCATTGTTGGAGCCACTGTGTCAATCCATCTCATTGAGGGTCTTCCTCTCTTTCGCTGACCCTCTACTTTACCAAGCATGATGTCCTTCTCCAGAGACTGGTCCCTCCTGATAACATGTTCAAAATACGTGAGACAAAGTCTCACCATCCTCACTTTTAAGGAGCATCCTGGCTGTACTTCTTCTGAGACAGATTTGTTTGTTCTTCGGGCAGTCCACGGTATATCTGGCATTCTTTGCCAACACCAATTCAAATGCTTATATTTAGTTGCTGGAAAGAATCCTACTGAAAATGACTTCAACGTTCAAGTCAGTGGAATGACTGGGGACATATTTGCTTGCTGTTGCATATGCGGAGCCCCGGTGGCGCAGCGGTTAAGGACTCGGCTGCTAATGAAAAGGTCGGCAGTTCCAATCCACCAGCCGCTCCTTGGAAACTCTATGGGGCAGTTGTACTCTGTCCTAGCGGGTTGCTATGAGTCGGAATTGACTCAGTGGTGATAGTTTTGTTGTTTTGCTAATTGCGTGTGCATATGAAAGCTGGACAATGAGAAAGGAAGACTGAAGAAGTGATATATTTGAATAATGATGTTGGTGAAGAGTACTGAATAGACCATGGACCGCCAGAAGAAGGAACAAATCTGTCTCAGAAGAAGTACAGCCAAAATGCTCCTTAGAAGCGAGGATGGTGAGACTTTGTCTCACGTACTGTGGACATGTTACCCGAAGGGACCAGACCGTGGAGAAGGACATCATGTTTGATAAAGTAGAGTGTCACTGAAACAGAGGAAGACCCACAACAAGATGGATTGACACAGTGGCTGCAACAATGGGCTCACACATAGCAAGGATTGTGAGGATGGCACGGGACCAGGCGGTGTTTGGTTCTGTTAGTTCACAGGGTCACCGTGAGTCGGATCCAGCGCGACAGCAATGAACAATAATGCTGAAAACAAAGCAGAGAATCCCTTCACACAGCTTTTGTAGGAGCCCTGAGCCATGAAACTCAGCCCACCCCTTCCTCCTTCTCTCTGCATTCCAAGGTGACCAGTCCAAAGGATACAATGATTAATTCCAGTAATGGGTGAGCATATTGGCTTTGGATCTGTCCCATCGCTGATGGTGTTATTTTAAGACTGTGAGCTCCTAAAGGCCAGACGGATGAGGGGAGAGCCAGGGTGTACCCCCAAGGATTGCAATCCCCTTAATAACGTTAATGGCGCTTTCTGGAATGACTTGCTTTGGGGTCACTGGTGGGCAGCAGCACTGAGCAGTTGGCTGGCACTCAGCTTGCTAGCAGACGAGGAACTCTTGAAGCAAGGACCCCCAACTCCAAGGCTGGTGCCAAGAGAATGGACTCTTCGGGGGACTGTGCCTACTGCCTGCTGAACGACTACCCCAACAGCTTCATGGTCTCCCAGGTAGGGGTGCTGGTGGTCCTCAGCACTGAAGGTGCCGGGGTTCATGGCTCGGGTGTTTCCATGTTGACTCAGAGCAGAGGGCTGGCCGTTTTTCACCATAGACCCCCATGGCAATAAGTCAACACCGTGGACCCTGTCTTAGAACTGTGTGTTTTTGTTTTAATAATTTATTTGTTGTTGCTGTTGAGAATGTACGCAGCAGAACATACACCAATTCAACCATTTCTACGTGTATGATTCAGTGATGCTGATTCCATTCAGAATGGTGTTTTCATTTATTTTATATTTTTAAGTTTATTTTGTTGTTGTTGAAAATATACCCAGCAAAATATACAACAATTCAACAATGTCTTCACGTACAATTCAGTGACATTGATTCCATTCAGAATGGTGTTTTCATGTATTTATTTTTAAAATTTGTTTTGTTGTTGTTGTTGAGAATATACCCAGCAAAACAAACACCCATTTAACAGTTTCTACATGTACAATTCAGTGACACCGATTACATTCTTTATGGTGGCAGACTGCCACATCTTTCTCCCTCGGGGCAGCTGGTAGGTTCCAGCAGTAGACTTCTGGTGATCAGCTGAACGATTAACCACTGTGCCTAAGGGTTAGGATTCCAACATGTATTCTGGGGGGACATAATTCTGTTGTAACAGGGAAATGGTGACCATGTATGCATCTAGTAGTGGGTCTGAAACTGCCAGAATGTTAAGGGAAACTATTGTGTGCTGGCAGGATTTTGACACTCAGGACCGTCCCCCCGAGGGAGGCTCCCATCTGAGGGCTGTCCCCCGTCCCCCCCTGAGCGAGGCTCCCATCTGAGGGCCGTCCCGCTGTCCCCCTGAGCGAGGCTCCCATCTGAGGGCTGTCCCGCTGTCCTCCTGTCCCCCCCCGAGCAAGGCTCCCATCTGAGGGCCATCCCCCCGAGCAAGGCTCCCATCTGATGGCCGTCCCCCTGTCCCCCCTGAGCAAGGCTCCCATCTGAGGGCCGTCCCCCTGTCCCCCTGTCCCCCCCGAGCAAGGCTCCCGTCTGAGGGCCATCCCCCCGAGCAAGGCTCCCATCTGATGGCCGTCCCCCTGTCCCCCCTGAGCGAGGCTCCCATCAGAGGGCCATCCCCCTGTCCCGCTGCCGAGCAAGGCTCCCATCTGAGGGCCATCCCCCGCCCCCCCAGAGAGGTTCCCATCTGTGAGCTGTCCCTTCATTTCCCTGTTGCTCTGAGGTCCTCTTCACTGCCTGCGAGGTGGGTGTGTTTGACCTCCTGGCCGAGGCCCGGGAGCCCCTGGGCTCAGAGGTGGTCGCTGCACGTCTGGGCAGCAGCCCCCATGGAACGAATCTTCTCCTGGACGCCTGTGCATCCCTGGAGCTGCTGACCGTGGACACAAGGGGAGAAAGAGGTGAGGGTGCTTTGCATTGAAGGAGGTATTTCAACTGCGTAGCCTTAGCACCCGTTTTCTGTAAAGGTCCAGAGACTCAGTATTTTCTGCCTTGCAGTCCATTCGGTTCATCGCAACAACTCGACTCTTCCCCCGTAGCTCGAAAGCAGCCAGAAACATCATGTAAACGAGTGTGCGAGGCTGTGTTCCAAATAAAACTTTATTTACAAACACAAGCGGTGGGCCAGGAGTGGTGCACAAGCTGGAGCTTTCTGCCCTATGTTCTAGAGGTTTGTAGCTGCTGATGTGTGCACAGGCAATCTCAATGAAGCATCCGATGAAAAAGACAAAGATGAGGGTAAAGAAATCAGAATGGAGTCATTTTTCATCAAATTGTTGTTGTTGGGTGTGGTGGAGTCAATTCTGACTCGAAACGACCCCATGTGATGGAGTAGAATTGCCCTATAGGGTTTCCTAGGCTGTAATCTTTACAGGAGCAGATCGCCAGGTCTTTCTTCCAAGGAGCCGCTGGTGGGTTCGAACTGCTGACCTTTTGGTTAGCAGCCGGGAGCTTAACCATTGTACCACTAAGTTAATTCAATTAAAGGGTTGTAAGTCATTATGCAAATAAATACGTTTTTATTTCAGTATTGGAAGGGTCTTTCTTGTATTGAACATGGCGGGAGTAGATGGAACAGGTGTGTTTTTTTTTTAACGTTCTTACTTTACAAAATTCAAAATCGTCAACCCTACATGAATCACCCAAATCATTTTTGCCCCACCCGCTGCCTCTGCTAAACAGACTGCCCTGTGCGATTTGCAAAGACGCTGGCTCCCTGGGTGGGAAGCCCGCCTGTAGGCACACGGCCCCTCCCAGAGGGGAACCTAGTTAAGTCACCGTGTCGCCAATGGTAGTCGGGGAATCTGACTCCCTCCTCCTTGCCTTTGTGTCTTTCCCCAGCTTTCTATCAGAACACGGAGCTCTCCAGAACCTTCCTCACCAGGGCCAGCCCCAAGTCCCAGCACAACATGCTACTCTACCTGTCCAGGACGACCTACCTGTGCTGGGGCCACCTGGCCGCCGCCGTGAGGTAGGCGCCGGGCTTCAGCGTATTGTTGGTGTCCCAGGGCTCCGTGGGGGCGGCCTCAGAGGAGTCCAGTGGACCAAACACTGGTCGCCTGTAGAACTGACCACCATACTGCTAAGTCTGGAAAGCCAGAGCCCACCTGAAATCACCTGGTGGGCTGGCAGCACTCACGCATGTGTCTGGTTCCCGGTGACACGAGGTCCCATATGCTCCCCTGGTCACCAGGGGTGTTGTCTGGACCAGGAAAGAGGCCCAGCAAGGAGTGTGGTGAGGACGGTGGGAGACCAGCATGGGTGCTGGCCGGGAAGGTCACTGCTTTGCTCCACACTAGGGTTTCTCAGCCTCAGCTCTGTGGACATCTGGGCTCGGTCATCCTCTGCGGTGGGGGCCGTCCTGTGCACTGTAGGGTGTCTAGCAGCATCCCTGGTCTCCACTCACTAGTCATTCTCTGTGGTGGGGCCGTCCTGTGCACTGTAGGGTGTCGAGCAGCATCCCTGGTCTCTGCCCACTAGTCATTCTCTGGGGTGGGGGCCATCCTGTGCACTGTAGGGTGTCTAGCAGCATCCCTGGTCTCCACCCCTGAGTCATTCTCTGTGGTGGGGGCCGTCCTGTGCACTGTAGGGTGTCGAGCAGCATCCCTGGTCTCCGCCCCGAGTCATTCTCTGTGGTGGGGCCATCCTGTATACTATAGGGTGTCTAGCAGCATCCCTGGTCTCCACCCACTAGTAATTGTCTGTGGTGGGGGCCATCCTGTGCACTGTAGGGTGTTGAGCAGTATCCCTGGTTTCCACCCACCAGATGCCAGTAGACCCTAACCACCAGTTGTGACAACCAAGAATGTGTCCAGACATGGCCAGTGTCCCCTGAGGGGTGGTGGTGGTGGTAGAAACACCTCCAGTTGAGAATTTGTGATGTACATTTTCTTTCTTAATTATTTTAACATAAGCCACATCTTGAGCCTGGGTTGGTAGTTTAGCCATGAAAAACAGCAGTGCCGAGTTTTAACATTTATTGTGTAAAACACACAACTCTTGTTATCATTTACATGCTTGTAATCAATCATTACCTGACGTATTTATGTTCCTCAGTGACATCTACAGGAGGCTCACCTGACGTACACGTCAGTGGTCAGTACACGTGTGGGTCCCTGGACCTCAGTCTTTCTGTCTTTCCAGAGAGGGGAAGAACCAGTATGCGAAGGCGTTCGGTGTTCCCTCCGACGAGCTCTTCACGGCCATCTACAGGTGAGGCCCTGGTTTGGACAGGAACATATGTGCTGAAAATAGCTACAGGGGTGAATAAGAGTTCCTGCATAGAACCACATAGAAGGAACCAAGCCTGGTGTCGTCCACTCCAGATCATGCCAGCCCCATGTGTGTCCAAGTAGAACTCTGCCCCATGGGGGTTTCAGTGGCTGATTTTTGGGAGTAGATGGCCAGGTCTTTCCTCCTATCCTTCTTAGTCTGGAAGCTCTGCAGAAACCTGTTCAGCATCACAGCAACATGTAAGCCTCCACTGACAGACAGATGGTGGCTGCGCATGACGTGCATTGGCCGGGAATCGAACCCGGGTCTCTCTTAGGGAAGGTGAGAATTCCATCACTGAACCATCACTGCCTTCCCAACACACTAGATGCCAGTAGCAACCCCTCCCCCCAGATGTTACAAGCAAAGTGTCCCCAGACATGGGCAGGTGTCCCCTGTGGGGCAAAATTACCCCTACTTGAGAATCACTGCCCATATATAGATAGATGATAGATGGATGGATGGATAGATGACAGATGGATGGATAGATAGAAAGATGCCGGAAGGGACAGACAGATAGATAGGTGATAGATGCTAGGTAGATAGAGGATAGATGGATAGTTGGGTGGATAGATAGATGACGCATGGACAAATGACAGAGAGATGATCAGTAGATAGATGATGGATGGATGGATAGATGGGTGGATGATAGAGGGATAGATGGATGATAGGTAGATGGGTATATGATAGATTCATAGATGACGCATGGATAAATGACAGAAAGATGATCAGCAGATAGATGATGGATGGACGGATAGATGGGTGGATGATAGAGGGATAGACGGATGATAGGTAGATAGGTGTATGATAGATTCATAGATGACGCATGGATAGATAGATGGATATATGATAGATGATGGATGGATAGATGGATAGGTGGATGATAGAGGGATAGACAGATGATAGGTAGATGGGTATATGATAGATTCATAGATGACGCATGGATAAATGACAGAGAGATGATCAGTAGAAAGATGATGGATGGACGGATAGATGGATGGATGGATGATAGGTAGATGGGTGTATGATAGATTCATAGATGACGCATGGATAGATGGATGGATGGATGATAGAGGGATAGATGGATAGGTGGATGATAGAGGGATAGACAGATGATAGGTAGTTGGGTATATGATAGATTCATAGATGATGGATGGATGGATAGATGATAGATTGATAGATGACACATGGATAGATAGATGATAGATTGATAGATGATAGATGGATTAGATGGATGATAGCTAGCTAGATATAGATGACTGGTAGGTAGTTTAAAAAAGAAATCAAACTGGTTGATACTGAGTTGACTCTGACTCATGGAAACCCATATGTGTCAGAGTAGAACTGCACTCCATAGGCTTTTCGATGGCTCAGTTTTTGGAAGTAGATCACCAGGCCTTTCCTCCAAGGTGCCTGAGGGTGGACTTGAACCTCCAACCTTTCAATGTAGCCGAGCGTGTTCACTGTTTTTGCTACTAGAGAACGATTCATTTCCACCACACTTGGGTCTCCCTGAGCTGGGGAAGCGCGGGAGCAGCCCTTGGGCTCCTTGTCCGGAGTAACATCACAGCACGATAGCCTGTGCTTTGCTTCACAAAGGCGAGAGTTGCAAAAGGCACCATTGGGTCTGGCTCCTTCCTCGGCAGAGGGTGACCTGTGTCATGGCTGTGAGTCTGTGTGAGTCTCACCAGGTGGTTTCCTCCAGGTCTGAGGCCGAGCGGCTGCAGTTCATGCGAGGCCTGCAGGAGGTCTGGAGTGTCCATGGGAGAGCCGTGATGGCTGCCTTTGACTTGTCACTCTTCCCGTTCATCTGTGACCTTGGAGGTGAGCATCGACCCCAGAGGTGGAGCCGGTCCACAGATCCCGTGGGGGAACCTCATACTTAGCTGTTGTGGTTGCTGTCTGTGACCTTGGAGGTGAGCATCGATCCCAGAGGTGGAGCCCGTCCACAGATCCCGTGGGGGAACCTCATGCTTAGCGGTCATGGTTGTTGTCATTGTTGTTATTAGATGCCATCCAGTCAGCCCCGACTCATGGCGACCCCATGTACAACAGAATGAAACACTGCCCAGTCCTGCACCATCCCCATGATCATTTGCAGACCAGACTGTTTTGATCCACTGGGTTTTATGGGCCTGGAGATCTATTTCCAAAAAACAGGGTTTTGAACCAGTTCAGAACAGTTCAGGAACGGTTCAGTAATTGCTGACATCAACAAAGGCAACGTATGCGTTGCATAGCAACCCAATCTGTTGCCCGTGGGATTTTGACTCGAGTAGGAAATGGCTGTGCCCCGCTCAAAGATGGCAGCTGACTGCACCAGTGTGAATGTGTATCACCTCCACAGAGTCCTGCCAGTAAAATTCAGAAAATTTCAGGAGACTGATGCAGGCGATTGGATTATTGGCAGGACTCTGGAGAGCGGCACACATTGAAAGTGGCACAGTTGGCTGCCATCTTTGAGTGGGGCACAGCAGTTTCCTACTCAGGTCAAAATCCCACGGGCAACAGATTTGGTTGCTATGCAACACATATGCTGCCCTTGTTGACGTTGACAATTACTGAGCTGTTCCTGAACTGTTCTGAACCAGTTTGAAGCCCTGCCAGAAAATCAGCTCCTGAAAGCCCTGTGGAGCACAGTTCTACTCTGACACGCGTGCGGGTGCCGTGAATCAGAGTCGACTCAATGGTACCTGGTAGAGAGCTCCTTGGGATGGAAGCACAAGAAAAAGAGCCCCATACTAGAAGTCTGCAGGACCCTGAGTGTGCCTGTGTGTGGTCTTTGGAAGGGTCCTCCGTCCTCGTGTTTTCCTCAGGCTCTTGCCTTGAATGTCCACCTGGGACTTCCCACTTCCTCCTTGGCTTGGCTGTTGTCTGTCCTTGGCTGGACAGGGCCCAGGTCACCACAGGACACAGTGAAATCATAGATGGGGCAGAGGGTTGGAGCATGAGCCAGCTAGTCAAGGAAGACAAACAGAACCCAGGGACTTGTAAATGATGCTGCGGAGGCCCTGGGAGGTGCAAATCGTTAACTTACTCCGCTGCTCACCGAAATGTTGGAGGTTCGAGTCCACCCAGAGGTGCCTCGGAAGAAAGGCCGGGCAATCTACTTCCAAAAAATCAGCCATTGAAAACTCTATGGAGCACAGTTCTACTCTGACACACGTGGGTTTGCTATGAGTGGGAGTTGACTTGACTACTTGACAACAACAGGTTTTTAGGTGTCCCTTCGTGGTGCAAATTGTTAATGTACTCAGCTGCTCACTGAAAGTTTGGTGGTTCAGATCCACCCAGAGATGCTTGGGAAGAAAGGCCTGGCAGTCTACTTCCGTAAGATTACGGTCACTGAAAACCCTGTGGAGCACAGTTCTACTCTGACCCACAGTGGGGTGCCATGAGTCAGGGTCCACGCTGTGACAACTGGTTTTTAAATGATGGTGTAACCTGAGGAATTGGGGTGGGGAAGACCCAGCCCCAGCACTGGAGCACCCAGTGTCAATGGCGTGGGAGGTGTGTGGATGCTTACACACCCCTGTCTGCCGTCTCCCACCCTGCCCATCCAGGCGGTTCTGGGGCGCTGGCCAGGGACTGCGCCTCCCTGTACCCTGAATGCAGGGTCATCATGTTTGATGAGCCGGAGGTGGTGCGGATGGCCAGGAGGCACTTCTCATTCCCAGGGGAGGAGCAGGTCAGCTTCCAAGGAGGTAGGTTGTGTCCACAGGGAAAGACAGAGACATCCACGGGGCTCAGGGGCGGCCAGATGCTGACTGCTGCTGATGGACGTTTGATGTGGATTCCTCAACCCTCCAAATAATCCCCGTCTTACCAAAGGGGGAATAAAAACCCTGCTGCGGTCGAGTTGATTCCGACTCACAGCAACCCTGTAGGACAGAATAGAACTGCCCCGTAGGGTTTCCAAGGAGCGGCTGGTGGATTCCAACTGCCGACCTATCGGTTAGCAGCCGAGCTCTTAACCACTGCGCCACCAGGGCTCCACTCTCAACTGTGTATTCATGAGGAGCCCCTGGGTGGTACACATGGTTCAGCAGATAACCAAAACGTTGGTGGTTCAAGTCCACTCCGAGGTGCCTCGGAAGAAAAGCCTGGTGATCCGCTTTTGAAAAATCAGCCATTGAAAACCCTGCGGGGCACAGTTCTGCTCTGACGCGCGTGGGGTTGCCGGTTCTTCTGGCCTTGTGGCAAAGGTGGCAGTTGTTCGTGGAGGCGATTGGACAGGTATTCTATTTCTTTACAGGAGATTTCTTTAAAGACCTCCTTCCGGAGGCGGATTTGTACATCCTGGCGAGGAGCCTGCACGATCGGACCGATGAGAAGTGCTCACACCTGCTGGCACGGATCCACCACACCTGCAAGCCAGGTAGGCTGTGGATGCTAATGTTGACTGGGTGGCTGTGGGACAGCAGATGTCAGGTGAGGGATGGCCACGGTGCTGGGGCATGTGAAGGAGACTTGCAGGGCGGTCAGCCAGTCCTCAGCTATCTGTCTATCCATCTGTCCATCCATCTGTCTGTCTGTCTGTCTACCTGCCTGCCTGCCCACCCACCGACCCACCCACCTCTTTACCTATCTGTCCGTCCGTCTGTCCATCTGTCCGTCTGCCTGTCTGTTTACCTACCCACCCATCCATCATATGTCTGTCATGCATCTATCTCTATCATCCATGCGTCTGTCCATCATCTGTATATCATATCTATCTGTTTAATCCGTCTGTCCGTCTCTCTATATCATCTCTCCGTTGTCCATCTTTCCATCATCTGTATATCATATCTATCTGTTTAATCCGTCTGTCCGTCTCTCTATATCATCTCTCCGTTGTCCATCTGTCCATCATCTGTATATCATATCTATCTGTTTAATCCGTCTGTCCGTCTCTCTATATCATCTCTCCGTTGTCCATCTGTCCATCATCTGTATATCATATCTATCTGTTTAATCCGTCTGTCCGTCTCTCTATATCATCTCTCCGTTGTCCATCTGTCATCATCTGTATATCATATCTATCTGTTTAATCCGTCTGTCCGTCTCTCTATATCATCTCTCCGTTGTCCATCTGTCCATCATCTGTATATCATATCTATCTGTTTAATCTGTCTGTCCGTCTCTCTATATCATCTCTCCGTTGTCCATCTGTCCATCTATCCATCCATCCATCTATTCATCTGTCTGTCATCTTTTATCTGTCTGTCCTTTGGTCCCTCCATCCATCCATGCATCCATCCGTCCCTCTGTCTACTTATCCATCCGTCCGCCCGTCCGTCTGTCCGTCTGTCCATCCATCCATCCATCCGTCCATCCGTCCATCCATCCATCCATCCATCCGTCTGTCTGTTCATCTATCTATCAACTCTGCCTCCTCTCCCTCCCCAGGCGGTGGCATCCTGGTGGTGGACAGCCTCCTGGACGAGGACAGGCGGGGGCCCCTGACCACCCAGCTCTGTTCTCTGAACATGCTTGTGCAGACGGAGCGACGGGGGAGGACCCCAGCCGAGTACCGCACCCTTGTCTCCTCGGCCGGCTTCCAGGACTTCCAGCTCAAGAAAACGGGGAAAATCTATGATGTTATCTTAGCTAGGAAGTGACTCCACTAGCTGTGACAACCAGGGTTCTCCAGAGAGACAGAACTGTAGCATGGCTGTCTGTCTGTCTGTCCACCCATCCATCAGCTTATCATCCATCCCTTTGTCAGCTGTCTGTCTTCTGTCTTTTTACATAGCATCCAGCTATATGTGTATGTATGTGTGTATCATCTGTCTTGGTCACCTAGTGCTGCTCCAACAGAAATCCCACAAGTGGACGGCTTTAACAAAGAGTTTATTCTCTCACAGTCCGGTAGGCCACAAGTCCAAATTCAGGGCATCCGCCCCAGGGGAAGGCTTTCTCTCTGTGGGCTCTGCAGGAAGGCCCTTGGAACGCATCAGTCTTCCCTTGGTCTGGGAGCTTCTCTGCGCAGGAACCTCAGGTCCAAACTACACGCTCCTGGCACTGCTTTCTTCGTGGTGTGAGGTTCCCACATGTCTCTGCTCGCTTCTGTCTTTTATATCTCAAAAGAGATTGGCTTAAGACACTGTCTAATCTTGTAGACCTCATCAGTATAACTGCCGCTAATCCATGTTATTATCATAGTGATAGCATTTACAACACGTAAGGAAATCACATCAGACTACAAAATGGTACACAATCACACAATACTGGGAATCCTCACCCAGCCATGTTGACAGACATTTTCTGGGGACACAATTCAATCCATGACACCATCTATTTATTTATCCTCCATTTCTGTATCTGTCATCTGTCTATTATCTATCTATCCGTCTGCCTATCAGTCTGTCATCTATCGAGGTATCGATGTATATATATATATGTGTGTATGTATCTGTCTGTCTATCATCCATGTCTATGACTCTACCAACTATTTCTCCGTCTCCACCCCATCCATACCTATATCATGTCTCTCTCACAGTTGGGTTGATGTCAGGATTGAATTGTGTCCTCCAGAAAGATATTGTAGGAGGAAACAAACAAGCAATGTCCTTAATATTGTTGGGAACACATACTCTAGCGTAAGGGAAGATACGGGCCAGGTACCTCAGCTCGTACCTGTGAACGTGACCTTGTTCCGAAATGGGATTTTTCTTTTGTTATCAGTTAAATTAAAAGAGGTCATACTAGCGTCGGTGGGTCCTAAGCCTAATCCCCATTGAGTGATCTCTTACAAAGCGGGAGAGCAGACGCAGAGTCGGGCCACACGGGGGACATCAGTGACCACGTGAAGATGCATGCGCAGGCCGACGACCCTCGAGGAAGGTCGAGAGTCACTGGAAGCTTGGAGAGAGGCAGGAACAGATTTCGCTCAGAGACACAGAAGGAATCAGCCTGGCTATTCCCCTGAACTCGGGCTACCAGCCTCTAGAACTGAGAGACAATACAATTCCGTTGTTTAAAGCCACTCGTCATGTGCTGTTTCGTTACGGCTGCTTAAGGACGCTAAGACAGCCTGCCTTTCTGGGTCTCTTCCCGGACGGCGGGGAGGGTTTCCGCTTCTTGTTTTCCCCTTGTATCCGCTTCACAGAGCTGGGCTTGGGTGCCATCTTTCCTCTCGGTCTGCCTGGTTTTTTCCAGTTAATGTTGAGAAGACAAAACAAAACGGCGTAATTACTGCAGCGAAGGAGGTAAGAAACGGTGTGTGTTGTTTGTTGCTGTCTAGTGGACCCTGACGTATGGCGCCCCCACTCGGGTCAGACTGGAACTGCGCTCCGTATGGCTTTCAACGGTTGCTTTTTCAGTAGATGGCCAAGCCTTTCTTCCGAGGCACCTCTGGGTGGATTTGAACCTCCAGCCTTTCTGCTAGCAGCTGAGTGCGTTCACCCTCTGCACCACCCACTGTCTCCTTTCTGAATTTTACGAGCTCCTTACTCTCCACCTGCAGCACCTGGGTCCAAACACCAAGTCACCTGAAACCCCTCTGAAACCCAACCAAACCAGTTGCCATCCAGTTGACCCCAACTCATGGTGCCCCAGGAGCCCTGGTTGCACAGTGGTTAAAGCTCTCGGCTGCTAAGCAAAAGGGTGGTGGTTCAAACCCACCAGTCACTCCGCTGGAGAAAGATGTGGCAGTCTGCTTCCATAAAGATTACAGCCTTGGGAACCCTATGGGGCAGTTCTACTCTGTCCTATAGGGTCACCGTGAGTTGGAATTGACTCGACTCGGCTCGACAGCAACACGTTTGATTTTTCAGAAGTAGGTCACCAGGCCTTTCTTCCAAGGAGCCTCTGGGTGGATTTGAATCACCAGCTTTCCAGCTAGTAGTTGAGCTCTTAACCGTGTGTTCCACCCAGGGACTTCAAGAAATGGTGCACCCATCCCAAACTTGAAGCAAGCACCAAGGCTCTCTGCTTGTTTTGCAATGTACGGTCTGTTTATGAGGCATCTCCCGCAGAAGTGGGAGAGCTGGGAAAATGGAGAGTTCATGACACCTTTTAAAATTAGATTGAGCAGGAAGGAAGGAGAATATGGGGCACGCGGGTGTCTCTCGAGTTCTCACAAACCAGGCAGCCGCATTTCCAGATGTGCTAGCAAAGGTCAGGGAACGACTTCGCCACGTGTTTGTGGAGGAGGAGGGGGAGACGGTCACACTGAGGGAGTGTGCTCAACGACCAGTCTGCGGGGCCTTGACTCCTGCTGGGTAATGGTGGGTCCCTGTCCTTGGGGGTGCCCTGGGCTCAGTGCTGGAAATGGGGTCCCTGTCCTTGGGGGTGCCCTGGGCTCAGTATTGGAAATGGGGTCACTGTCCTTGGGGGCGTCCTGGGCTCACTGCTGGGAATGGGGTCCCTGTCCTTTGGGGTATCCTGGGCTGAGTGCTGGGAATGGGGTCCCTGAACTTGGGGGCATCCTGGGCTCACTGCTGGGAATGGAGTCCCTGTCTGTAGGGATGCCCTGGGCTTACTGCTGGGAAGGGGGTGCCTATCCTTGAGGGTGACCTGGGCTCACTGCTGGGAATGGGGTCCCTGTCCTTTGGGGTATCCTGGGCTGAGTGCTGGGAATGGGGTCCCTGAACTTGGGGGCATCCTGGGCTCACTGCTGGGAATGGAGTCCCTGTCTGTAGGGATGCCCTGGGCTCACTGCTGGGAAGGGGGTGCCTGTCCTTGAGGGTGACCCGGGCTCACTGCTGGGAAGGGGGTCCCTGTCGTTGAGGGTGACCTGGGCTCACTGCTGGGAATGGAGTCCCTGTCTGTAGGGGTGCCCTGGGCTCACTGCTGGGAAGGGGGTGCCTGTCCTTGGGGGTGCCATGGGCTCACTGCTGTGAATGGGGTCCCTGTCCTTGGGGGTGTGCTGGGCTCAGCACTGGGAATGGGGGTCCCTGAACTTGGGGGTGCCCTGGGCTCACTGCTGGTAATGGGGTTCCTGTCCATAGGGGTGCTCTGGGATCACTGCTGAGGATGGGGTCCCTGACCTTGGGGTGCCCTGGGCTCAGTGCTGGGAATGGAGTCCCTGTCATTGGGGGTGCCCTGGGCTTAGTGCTGCAAGTGGGGTCCCTGTCCTTGGGGGTGCTCTGGGCTCACTGCTGGGAATGGGGTCCCTGATCTTGGGGGTGTCCTGGGCTCAGTGCTTTGGAAGAGGTCCCTGTAATGGGGCTTCCACAGGTTCACGGGCAGCTCATTGCTGGGGACCTCGACGTATTGGGGAAGAAAAATTATTTTATTTTTTTATAAATCTCCACCCCAGCAACATTCTGCCAAATCATCCTGCCGCTGGGGAACAAAGCCCTGTTTAATGCAGGACTTCCCCAGTCTCACGGAGTTCTATGTATGTATGCCTGCCTGTGTGTATGTATGCGTTTATCCTCAGTCAGCTGTCCATCTGTATATCTGTCTGATCTCTCTGTGTTTAATCTATCTACCTATCTGGAAGGAGCCCTGGTGGTGCAGTGGTTAAGAGCTCATTCCATTTGGGAGTGAGCTGTCCATTGTGTTAATGAGGCAGAATTAGGTCACGTGAATGAGGATTAGGGTGGGATGCCAACCCCTTACTCAAGTCAGCCCTGATCAGATCTAAAGGGAGTTTCCCTGGGGTGTGGCCTGCATCATCTTTTATCTTAACAAGAGATAAAAGGAGAGGAAACGTGAGCAGAGACAGGGGGACCTCCTACTACCAAGAAAGAACTGGGAGCAGAACATGTTCTTTGGACCCAGGTCCCTGTGCTGAGAAGCTCCTAGACCAGGGGAAGACACATGGAGATCTCCAAGGCACGCTGGGCCCGCAGGTGTTGAAAGGAGACAGGGACCTTCCTCCAGAGTGCACAGAGACAGAAAGCCTTCCCCGGGAGCTGGTGCCCTGAATTTGGACCTCTAGCCTCCTAGACTGTGAGAGAATCAATTTGTCTTTGTTAAAGCCATCCCCTTGAGGTATTTCTGTCATAGCAGCGCTAGAGAACTCAGACAGTAGCTGAGATTGGAGTGATGCAGCAGAAGTCTACACAAGGGACGCCAGAGTTGGCCAGCAACACCAGAGGCCAGGAGAGAGGGTGGAGGGGGCAGTGGGTCCTCACCCAGGTGGTCCCTGTGCATGGAGCAGGTGGGAGGCTGTGCTTGGGTGCAGTCCCCATGCAGCCCAGCAGGGGGCACTCCTGCTCCATGTTCCCCTCTATGGATGCTCAAAAGCAGTCCCTTCCCAGAAAGCATCCTTGGCTGAAATCTTAGACTGGGTTTTCAAAAAAACACACGTTGTCTTAATGAGACCATTCTGGCGGCCCCCAGCCTTTTAACTGAAATACATTTTTAAATATAATTTACTTTTGTTGTTGAGAATATATACAAGAGAACACACAGCAATTCAACAGTTCCTACATGAGCAATTCAGTGACCTTGATGACATTCTTTGAGTTGGGCAACCATTCTCACCCTCCTTTTCTGAGTTGTTCCTCCCGCATTCACATAAACTCACGACCCCCTAAGGTTCCTATCTAACCCTGCAAGTTGCTCTTGTCAATCGGGTCCCTTATAGCTAGATCTTAAAAGTGCTTAAGGCAGAAATTCTTTACTAGTTAAGCTAAACTACTGTTTGATTTTAAGAAGACTTTAGGGGATATTTTTTCTTTACGGTTTGAGGTTTAAAGATTATCTCAGGGCAATGGTGTCAGGGGTTCATCCAGCCTCCATGGCTCCGGAAAGTGTGGATTCCATGAGAATTTGAAATTCTGTTCTGCATTTTCCCTCTTTTGATATTGCCTTAACGAGATCATTTTGATGGTGCCCGCGCCCCGCGCCCCGCCCCCCCCCCCCCCCCCAGCATTTCTGTGGGAGAAAAGACCTGGTGATCTGCTTCTGTAAAGATTATATTGGGAAACCCTATGGAACAGTTCTACTCTGTCACATGGGGTCACTATGAGTTGGAATTGACTTAATGGCACCCAGCGACAATGACCTAAAGGTTAGCAGTTTTAACCCACCTAGTGGTGCCATGGAAGAAAGTCCTGGCTGTTTGCTTCTATAAAGATTACAGTTTTGGAAACTCTATGGGTAAGTTCCACTCTGTCACATGAGGTCACTATAAGTTGGAATCAATTCGATGGCACCCAACAACAACCACCTAAAGGTTAGCAGTTCGAACCCACCCAGTGGTGCCACAGAAGAAAGGCCTGATGATCTGCTTCCTTAAAGATCACAGCCTAGGAAACCCTATGGAGCAACACTTTAAATACGTGTAGTTTATTATGTGTTTATTGTACTTCAACAAAGCTATTTAATAAAAGAACAGCAACAAGAAGCTGGTGGCACTCAGATTTGTAACAACGGGGATGGTGACCTGGGACTCTCTGCTGGCTACCAGGCAGCCTGTCGCTGATGCTGACGCTAGGCTCTGCTGTGGGGAAGCCCCGAGCAGTCGCTCACCTCTGCCGAACCTGTTCCCATTTGAGGCAGGGATCCAGGCGTCTGGGATGTGAGCAGATATTCTCCCCATGTCTTTGGGATTTGGTTCCTGACCACAGTGGAGGCTTGTTGTCCATAAACCCCTCAAACCCATTCTCCTTTGTGTCTTAGTTACAGAGGCTGTTGTAACAGAGCTACTACAAGGGGGTGGCTTTGAAGAACAGGAATTTATTCTCTTGCAGTTCTGGAGTCTACAAGTCCGAATCAGTCCTAGTCTCTGGTGTCTCTCGGTGATCCTCGCGTGGCATCTGTCTTCCCCTTGTGTGTCTCTCCGTGTCTATGCTGCGCTTCTTTTTTAAAGTAAGACACCACTCACAAGGGATTAGGTTTAGGACCCACACTACTGTGGTATGACCTCATTAACATAACAGAAAAACAAAACCAGTTGCCTTGGAGTCGATTCTGCCTGTTATTCATGGCGACCCCATGTGTGCAGAGCGGAACTGCTCCATAGGTTGTTCAGGGCTGTGACCTTTCAGAAACAGATCGCCAGGACTTTCTTCTGAGGCACTTCTGGGTGGATTCATACCACTAGCCTTTTGGTTAGTAAACCAGTTGCCATCAAGTTGATTCTGACGCATAGTGACCCTAGAGGACAGAGTAGAACTTCCCCGTAGGGTTTCCGAGGCTGTAAATCTTTACGGAAGCAGACTGCCACATCTTTCTCCTGTGGAGCGGCTGGTGAGTTTGAACCGCCGACCTTTCAGTTTGCAGCCAGATGCTTAACCAGTCGACTCATTAAACGTTCGTGCCATCCAGGGAACACATCACATAAGAAAAACAAACCCTATTTCCTTGTATTTATCAAGCTTTCTCTTCGACATTCCAGGTGAAGGGCTGGGCTCTGAGGATACATGAGCACACATACCCACCGTGTCTTCTCCTGTCTCGGGACTTGTATTCCAGAGCAATTTGTTGTTTCTGTGCTGGCTTCAGAGGAGCCCTGGTGGCACAGTGGTTAAGAGCTTGGCTGCTCACCAAAAGGTCAGCAGTTCAAAGCCACCAGCCGCTCCTTGGGAACCTATGGGGCAGCTCTACTCTGTCCTATAGGGTCGCTAGGAGTTGGACTCAATGGCAATGGATTTCGCTTGGTTTTGGTTTTGGTGCTGGGTTCATGGGAAGCCTTAGCTGGTGCCCACAATTAGGGGTTTTATCAACACTGGGATGCTCTGGGGTAGAGGGTGGGGATGGCCACAGGCTTTGCTGCGTTTGATGAAGGGCAGCTGATCCGGAAAAATAATCGTTGAATCAGGTCCTGCCTGGGCGGGCTTGCTTTCTTTCTTTAATGAAAGGTCATGACATTTGTGGACCATGAAAAGCCCCAAAGGTTGTGTTTTTCTAACTGAGCATTTAGGGCACGAGGCTGAGAGGTTGTCTGTGATCCCCGGACGCGACCTGCTTACACACCACAGTCAGCGTTTGGTGAACCTCCATCCGTGGGGTCTGCCCGCTGCCTGAAGGGTCATTAGCTCTGGCCACCCTGTGGGGCTGGTAATGGCCCACGCTGACCCTCAGCACGCCGACGATGCTGTCGTGGTCCACTCACGGGTACACAGGTGGGCTTCTACCTTGACATCATCTCAGCTACGTTTCTCAGCTGCAGCCGGGAGGACACCGACCTCTGTAACAACCTGGTCTCCCTTGTGTTGTGCTGCCTTCAGTTAATAAATCACTTGACATTGCCCTATGTCGTGGGTTGAACGGAGTCCCCCCACCCCCAGAAAGTATGTTCAAGTCCTTGTCTGAGGTAATTGTGAACGAGACCTTGTTTGGAAATAGGGTCTCTGCAGCAGGGCTTTGAGCCAGAACGGGCCGGAAGCCTCGCTTTGCAGATGTGTTGCTGTTGGTTCCGACTCCCAGCGACCCTACAGGACAGAGGAGAACTGCCCTGTGGGGTTTCCAAGGCTGTCATCTTTACAGAAGCAGACTGCCACAGCTTTCTCCCTCGGAGCAGCTGGTGGGTTCGAACCACTGACCTTTCGGTTAGCAGTCGAGCTCTTAACCCCTGCACCACTGGAGCTCCTTTTTTGGATTGGGGGGGAGAAAAAAACCAGACCTGTTGCCGTCGAGTCGATTCTGACTCCTAGAAACCCTATAGGACAGAGTAGAACTGCCCCATAGGGTTTCCAAGGAGCGGAAGACAAGGTGAGAGATCAAAGAGATGGACAGATGATATTGCTGTCAAGTCCATTCCAACTCACAGCGACCCTACAGGACAGAGTAGAACTGCCCTTAGGGTTTCCAAGAAGCAGCTGGTGGATTCAAACTGCCGACCTTTTGGTTAGCAGCCTGAGCTCTTAACCACTGTGCCACCAGGGCTCCAAAAGGTATATACGTATGTATATATATATAAAATCCATTGCTGTCAAGTTGATTCCAAGTCCTAGCAACCCTATAGGACAGAGTAGAACTGCCCCGTAGGATTTCCAAGGAGCGGCTAGTGGATTCCAACTGGCGACCTTTTGGTTAGTAGCCGAGCTCTTAACCACCGTGCCACCAGGGCCCCCTTTTTTGGATTACACTGGGTCCTAAGTCCAATGGTGAGGAGCCTGGGTGGTGCAAGCGGTTTGTGATCAACTACTAACCTACAGGTTGATGGTTGGTACCCACTCAGAGGCTCTGCAGAAGAAAGGCCTGGCAATCTGCTTCCATAAAGAAGACACTACGGGGCTCAGTCTCCATGAGTCGGGATTGACTCAGCGGTAACAGGTTTGGCTTTTGGTTCTAACCCAATGACCGGGGTCCTTGTAAGGGACAGAAGAGGAGACACAGACACAGGGGAGATGCCATGTGAAGACAGAGCAGAGATTGGGGTGATGCGGCCACAAGCCCAGGAACACCTGGGGCCACCAGGAGCTGGAAGAGACGAGGAAGGATCCTCCTCCAGAGCCTCTGGAGGGAGCACGGCCCTGCCCACACCTTGATTTCACACTTTTGGCCTCCAGAACTGACAGAGAGAATAAATTCCTGTGGTCTTAAGCCCCCAGTGGGTGGTCCTTTGCGACACTGGCCCCAGAAAGCTCATTCAGGGGGTATGTTTCCATATTATCTTTTCTCCCAAACAGCCTGGTGTATTCGGGGCAGCCTCTTCCCCTTCCTCCAATCCTGGCCCACCAAAGGGCTAGAGGATTATCCAGCGGCTTCCTGATTTGGGGAAGGGAACTGGCTGGGTCTCCTAGCACTGCTGTGACAGAAATACCATACTGAGTGGCTTTGACAAACAGATATTTCTTCTCTCACAGTTCAGGAGGCTAGAAGTCTGAACTCAGGACACCGATCTTAGGGGAAGGGTCTCCCTCTCTCTGTCGGCTCTGGTGCAAGGTCCTTTTCTCTTCAGCTTCTGTTCCTTGGTTCCTTGGCGAGCTGCACGTGGCATCTGTCTTCCTTCAATTTGTGCTTGCTGATCTCTGGGTCCATCTGCTCTCTTTATATCTCAGAAATGGTTAGGTTTAAGACACATCCTACGCTGACATGGCCTCATTAACATAACAAAGAAAACCCTATTCCCAGACGGGATTACATCCACAGGTATAGGGGTTAGGATTCCAACACACATTTTGGGGGGGGACACAATTCAATCCATAACAGTAACCATGCATATATAAAACCAGCCACGTGTCTGGTGAACACTAGACAAACCTTGTTGTTGTTGTTGGGGGCTGTTGAGTTGATTCTGACTCATGGTGACCCCATGGAACAGAGTAGAATTGCCCCATAGGGTTTCCTAGGCTGTAACCTTTACGGGAGCAGATTGCCAGGTCTTTTCTCCTGCCGAGCCGCTGGTGGGTGCTAACTGCCAACCTTTCGGTTAGCAGCCAACCACTCAACCGCTGTGCCACCAGGGCTCCTTAGAAAAACCCTCAAGGGCACCATCTAAAATGGCGAATTTTGTGACCTACACTTCTAGTGTTTCCCAAGAAGTCGTTGTCAAAGTCACAACCAAGGCATTTGTCCATGAAGCTGACCAAAGCCACAGCAGTTCTTTCTGCTACAAGGTGCTGGTCTTGGATGGACAGCCTAGGAGAGGGACTGTGAGCGAGGAGACGGGCAGATGGCAGGGTCTAACTGCAGACACATCCAAAAAAAACCCAAATCCGTTGCTGTCGATTCTGACTCACAGCCACCTCATGTGACAGAGTAGAACTGCCCCACAGGGTTTCCTAGCCTCTCATCTTTACGGGAGCAGATCGCCAGGTCTTTTCTCTCACAGAGCTGCTGGTGGGTTTGAACCGCTGATCTTTAGGTTAGCCATCGAGTGCTTAACCACTGCGCCACTGAGGCTCCAATACAGACACGCCGGGGTGCTCCAAATGCCTGGGAGAGTGGTCACTAGAAGCATATTTTGGGGCACAACCACAGTCTTTTTTCTGAGCTCTGTTTCCGCGTCTTCAACTTCCTCCAGTCTCTGTTTAGCGTCTGAGCATTTGGGATCTCTCCTGGGATGGCAGGGCAGCGGGCGCGTTGAGGGTTCGAATTACTCCTGGGGGCAGGGGTGGTTTAACTGGTAAACACCGTGTGCACTGGTTTGCTTTGAGCAAGGTTTGCATGGGTTTCATTGTATTTGCTTGCTAATCCGTGGAAACAGGTGAAAATTGCGCGCTGCTCATTGGTGGGAGGGCGCCCACGCATAGCTTGTTTTTTAGGTAATCTGGCCCTGCTTGGGGGCTGTTGGAGCCCTGTTGGTGCAGTGGTTAAGAGCTCAGCTGCTAACCAAATGGTTGGCAGTTGGAATCCACCAGGCGCTCCTTGTACACCCAGTGGGGCAGTTCTACTCTGTCCTATAGGGTCACTATGAGTCAGAATCAACTCGACGGCAACGGGTTTGGGTTTGGGATTTTGGGGGCTTTATTCCTCCAGAGGAAACCCTGGTGGCGTAGTGGTTAAGTGCTTCGGCTGATAACCAAAAGGTCAGCAGTTCAAATCCACCAGGTGCTCCTTGGAAACTCTATGGGGCAGCTCTACTCTGTCCTATAGGGTTGCTATGAGTTGGAATCGACCCAACAGCAGTGGGTTTTGATTTTTTTTATTCCTCTAGAGATTTTCGGTTTACAAAGTCCTTGAGGGAGTGTATTGCCTCTGTCCCTCTTATTTAACAGGGAGCCCACCACGCTCAAGAAAACGGAGCCTGCAGATGGTCTCCAGAAACAACAGTTGTCCGCTGCCCAGGAAGGGAGACGACTACTTGTTTTCCTTTTAAAAACCAGTTCCTGTGGAGCTGACTCTGACTCACAGGGACCCCAAGTGTGTCAGAGTAGACCAACCTCTGGGTAGACTCGAAGCCCCAACTGTTTGGTTAACTGCTGACTGAGTCTGCCATTTGTACCACCCACAGACTCTGTATATAAAATAATTGGGAGACAATATGCTCCCACAGTTACTGGCATCTCTTGCACCCAAATAAACTTTTTGTGATTCTATTAGAAAGTAAACCCCAATCCCCTCCCAAGACAAGATGTAAAGAACTTGTAGAGATTTGGAGTAAGGATCAGAGATGAATATGCCAACTTTTAGTTTGCAAGTGGGATTCCCAACAGGCAGGGCCATTAGTTTTTCTTTGCTGTGTATAAACATAGGCGCCCTGGTGCTGCAGTGGTTAAGCGCTCAGCTGGTAACTGAAAGATTGGTGTTTTGAACCCACCCAGCAGCTTGAGGGAGAAAGACCTGGCAATCTGCTCCCTCAAAGATGAAACCAAACAACCAAAACTAAACCCTTTGCCATCGAGTCAATTCCGACTCATAGCAACCCTACAGGACAGACTGGAATGGCCCCATAGGGTTTCCAAGGAGCAGCTGGTGGATTCCAACCGCCGAGATTGTGGTTACCAGCCAAGCTCTTAACCACTGTGCCACCAGGGCTCTCCATAAGGGTTACTACCTAGAAACCCTTACGGGACAGTTCTACCCAGTCCTATAGGGTCGTGATGAGTTGGAATTGACTCAGTGGCAAGAGGAATATAAACATAAGCGTGTTTTAAAATATCTAGTAGATTTGAAACACATACAAATGGAAAGCATTTATGGGATTTGGAAGAAGAGTTTAAGCGGTTATGTAGAATTCTCGCCTTCCATGCGGGAGACCCGGGTTCATTTCCCGCCCAATGCACCTCATGGGCAGCCACCATGCGTCTGTCAGTGGAGGCCTGTGTGTTGCTGTGATGCTGAACAGGTTTCAGCGGGGCTTCCAGACTAAGACGGACTAGGGAGAAAGGTCTGGCAATCTACTTCCAAAAGCCAGCCAGTGAAAATGCTATGGATCCCAATGTTCTGATCTGCGAATGAGATCATGGGGCTGGTACAGGACTGGGCAGTGTTTCGTTTCACTGTGCGGGGGGTTGCCGTGAGTCGGGGGCCGGCTCGAAGGCAGCTCACAAGAGCAGCAGCTAAATGGTCCCAGGCAATGTTGAGTTTCCACGGGGAAGTATTCTGTTTGAAACTTGTCAGCTTAGATGCATCTTGTTTATTCTCTTCCCGGCTGGAATGCCATCTGAAACATGTCCAAGTGGGTGTGTGGATCTTGTTCATCTTCCCTGTTCATTTTATAGGTTGGGGAGTGAGGTTAAGGGTTACAGCACCACCACCTGAGAATCAGATTTCAGATGGGAAGTAGACAAAAAAAAAAACAAAAACCAAACCCAATGCTGTCAAGTCAGTTCTGACTCATAGCAACCCCGTGTGACAGAGTAGAACTGCCCCATAGGGTTTCCAAAGCTATAAATCGTTACGGAAGCAGACTGCCACATCTTTCTACCACAGAGCTGCTGGCTGGTGGGTTCCAGCCACTAACCAAGAGCGCTTAACCACTGTACCACCAAAAAACCAAACAACCAAACCCAGTGCCATTGAGTCAATTCTGACTCATAGTGACCCTTTAGGACAGAGTAGAACTGCGCCGTAGGGTTTCCAAGAAACGGCTAGTGGATTCCAACTGCTGACCTTTTGGTTAGCAGCTGTAGCTCTTAACCACCGCGCCACCAGGGGAAGAAATAGTGGATGGGGCATTTGAAATATGGTGCTTCATTAAAAATCCCTAATGAAAGGTAAGAGTATAAAGATTATATGAAAGTAAATTAAAAAAAAAAAAACCTTTCAGGCTAAATGTCTATATCACAGTGAAGTTTTTAATATACTCAATTTGAACATCATTGTAATTACCTTGCTTAAATTCTGTGCAAGGTTCCTTGCTTTCTTGTCTTTTCAGATTTGCATAATTCAGTTCATTACGAAAGAAACCAGGCCTCTCACAGCGAATGTTCTGAGGATCTGGCGGCAATACTCCCAGGTCAGACAATTACAATAGCTTCTATGAAGTGAAATCAAGCTTGAAGTTCTTTTTGCTGGGGACAATTCTCATTGTTGAATGACTGGGATATTCCTATGGAAACGGAAGATATCGTTAAGCAAGTAATAAGCTATCTTACATTTGTATTTTTCTTTTAATTGATAAATGATAAATTTTCATTCTGGAATAACTGTAGTCATACAAAAGAGTTACAAACGTAGAACAGAGAGTTCTTGTATACCCTTCATCCAGCTTTCCCTCAAAAAAAAAAAAAAAAAAAAAGACCCATTGCTGTCGAGTTGATTCTGACCCTAGCGACCCTGTAGGGCAGAGAAGAACTGCTCCATAGGGTTTCCAAGGAGCAACTGGTAGATTTGAACTGCCGACCTTTTGGTTAGCAGCTAAGCTCTTAACCACTACGCCACTGGGGCTCCTAAACTTTTTTTCATGTTACCTTTTTTTTTTTTTTTTTACTTTTTACAATTGTTGTAAATATGTATGTAACACAACATTTGCCAATGTAGCATTTTGCAGGTTGTACAACTGTCCCCCTCGTCCATTGCCAAATTTCCCATCACCACACACAGAAATGCAATGTTGCCTGGACAATGACTCCTCCTTAATGTTAACATCTTACATAAATGTGGTGCATTTTGCAAAACTAAGAAATGAACCTTGGTGCAGTGCTATTTATTCATTGATCTCCAGGCTCCATGTGGACCAGACCAGCTTTTCCAGGAATGGCCTTTTTCTGACCCAGGATCCCACGAGGGTACCACTTTGCATTTAGTCCTCAAAGCTCTTTACCTGCCCCTCCCCACCAGGTGTGACCGTTTGTCAGACGTTCCTTGATTTCTTATGAGGTTGACAATTTTTAAAAAGTATCGCTCAGGTTATTTTTAAATTGGGGGTCCCTGGGTGGCACAAGCGTTTGCCCTTGGCTATGATCCTAAAGGTTGGTGCTGTGGAAGAAAGGCCTGGCAATTTGCTTCGGTAGAGATTGTTGTTGTTGTTAGGTGCCGTTGAGTTGGTTCCGACTCATTGAGACCCTGTGTACAACAGAAGGAAACACTGCCCAGTCCTGGGTCATCCTCAGCCACTGTGCAGCCACTGTGTCAGTCCATCTCATTGAGGGTCTTCCTCTCCTTTTCTGACCCTCTACTTTACCAATCATGATGTCCTTCTCCAGGGAGGGAAGGTCATAATGAATGTCAATTATTTGTATTTGGAGAGTCTACCTTTCATCAAACATACTGGTGGGCAGTGGTGGTTCAGTGGTAGAATTCTTTTTTTTTTTTTTTTACAAAACAAAAACATACTTTTATTAATTGCAGTGTGATTTATAAAAACAAAACATAACAGTAGGATGAAGTCTAAATGTCTCCATAGCAACCCTATAGGACAGAGTAGAACTGCCCCGTAGGATTCAAACTGCTGACTTTTTTGTTTTTATTTATTTATTTTATTTTTTCCCATACAAAAATTTATACGTACATTGTTATGTGACCCTAATTGCTCTCCCCAAACTGTGACAGCACACTCCTGCTTTCCACCCCTGATTCCCCGTGTCCAGTCAACCAGCTCCTAAACCTCTCTGCCTTCCCATCTCACCTCTGGACAGAAACTGCCCATTTAGTCTCTTGTATCTACTTGAGCGAAGAGGCACACTCCTCACGAGCATCACTTTATGTCCCATAGTCCAGTCCAATCACTGTTGGAAGAGTTGGCCTCGGAAATTGTTTTAGTTCTGGACTGATAGAGAATCCAGGGGCCGTGCTTTCCGGGGTTCCTCCAGTCTCAGTCAGACCATTAAGTTTGGTCTTCTTACTAGAATTTGAGTTCTGGACCCCACTTTTCTCCTGCTCCATCCGGGACTCTCTGTTGTGTTCCGCATCAGGGCTGCCATTGGTGGTAGCCGGGCACCATCTAGTTCTTCTGGCCTCAGGCTGATGAAGTCTCTGGTTTATGTGGCCCTTTCTGTCTCTTGGGCTAATACTTTCCTTGTGTCTTTGGTGTTCTTCATTCTCCTTTACTCCAGGTGATTGGGACCAATTGATGCATCTTAGACAGCTGCTTGCAAGCTTTTAAGACCCCAGATGCCAGTTCAGTGGTAGAATTCTTGCCTCCTGTGTGGGAGACCTGGGTTGGATTCCTGACCAGTGCACCTCATGTGCAGCCACCACCCGCCTGTCAGTGGAGGCTTGTGTGTTGCTGTGATGCTGAGCAGGGTTCAGCTGAGCTTCTGGACTAAGACAGAGTAGGAAGAAAGTCCTGGCAATCTACTTCTGAAAAGCAGCCAGCGAAAAACCTGTGGATGACAGTGGTCTAATCCACAGCCGATTACGGAGATGGTGCAGGACTGGGCAGCATTTTGTTCATTGTGCCATAGTGGGGGCCCATGAGTCAGGGTCAACATGAGGGCAGCTAACAACAACCACCATTTCTCAGTTCTCAGGTCTTTCCAATAATTTGTTTTCAATATCAACTCAGTTCATAAACTCTCGGTACCACACTAGCATCAGATCCAGGTGTAGAAAACAGAGAGAGATAGGTAGGTAGATAGACAGGTGGGTAGACAGGTAGATGGATAGATAAATAGATAAGATAGATGATAGATATGATGGATGGATGGGTAGGTAGATAAGAGACAGAGAGACAGAGAGACATAGGTGGATAGATAGAAAAATGAGATAGATGATGGATGGATAGACAGACAGACAGACAGATAGATGATAGATATGATGGATGGATGGGTAGGTAGATAAGAGACAGAGAGAGAGAGAGAGACATAGGTGGATAGATAGAAAAATGAGATAGATGATGGATGGATAGACAGACAGACAGACAGATAGATGATAGATATGATGGATGGATGGGTAGGTAGATAAGAGACAGAGAGAGAGAGACATAGGTGGATAGATAGAAAAATGAGATAGATGATGGATGGATAGACAGACAGACAGACAGATAGATGATAGATATGATGGATGGATGGGTAGGTAGATAAGAGACAGAGAGACAGAGAGACATAGGTGGATAGATAGAAAAATGAGATAGATGATGGATGGATAGACAGATAGATAGATGATAGATATGATGGATGGATGGGTAGGTAGATAAGGGACAGAGAGAGAGAGAGAGACATAGGTGGATAGATAGACAAATGAGATAGATGATGGATGGATAGACAGACAGACAGATAGATAGATGATAGATATGATGGATGGATGGGTAGGTAGATAAGAGACAGAGAGAGAGAGACATAGGTGGATAGATAGAAAAATGAGATAGATGATGGATGGATAGACAGACAGACAGACAGATAGATGATAGATATGATGGATGGATGGGTAGGTAGATAAGAGACAGAGAGAGAGACAGAGAGACATAGGTGGATAGATAGAAAAATGAGATAGATGATGGATGGATAGACAGACAGACAGATAGATGATAGATATGATGGATGGATGGGTAGGTAGATAAGAGACAGAGAGACAGAGAGACATAGGTGGATAGATAGAAAAATGAGATAGATGATGGATGGATAGACAGACAGACAGATAGATGATCGGTAGATGGATAATACATAGATAGACAGACAGATGATAGATAGGTAGATAGACAGACAGATAAGATAGATACATAGGTAGATGGATAGATGGATCAATGGATAGATGGATCAATGGATAGATGGATAGGTAGGTAGATGGATAGATAGACCAGACAGAGAGACAGACAGACAGATAAATAGACAGATAGACAGCTGTAGATGATACAGCTGCCACTGAGCTGGCTGTGACTCATGGTGACCTCACTCCAACAGAATGAAACATTACTCAGTCCTGCACCGTGCTCACCCTTGCCAGCGTGTTTGAGTCCATTGCTGCAGGTATTGTGCCAATCTATCTCACCGAGGGTCTGCCTCCCCATCACGGGCCCTCTGCCTCACCAAACACGATGTCCTCCTCCAGAGATTGACCTTCCCGATGACACGTTAAAAGCAAACAAATCAAATCATATTCTGTTGGGATCATAGGGCTTTCATTGTCTGATTTTCAGAAGCAGACCTCCAGGCCTTTCTTCCGAGTCTGTCTTAGTCTGGAAGCGCCACTGAAACCTGTCCACCATGGGTGACCCTGATGTTATTTGACATACCGGTGGCTTAGCTTCCAGCATCACAGCAACACGCAGGCCACCACAGTAGGACACACTGACAGACGGGGTGGCTCATACGTCTAAGAGGCGTTTTAACAGTTTGCTGGCAGAGGGTGGTCGACTCTTTCCCGTGCTAAGCACTCTGAATCCGCACGAGTTCGATGAGGAGAAGAATTCCCGCAGGGAAAACACAGGCCTTTCTTCTCCTCGTCACGTTTAAATCTCAGAAATGCACAGCAGCCGAGCAACAACGCTTCCCTTTCCTCACATTTGCCCCACGGCTGGCACGCCGCCTCCAGGCAGCCGGAACAAGTGGGCGCAGCGTCCCAGGTCCACTGTGATGAAGTCTCATTTCCAGGCTGACTTATTTCTCACGATGATGAAGTGCTTGATGGCTTTTCTCGAGAGCCCAGCATGTGAACAGCTGTCTGATCTCCTTTCTGGGTCTTTGCTGAAAGCAGATCTAGTAACGTGAAGAGGAGAGCGGATCTCCATGAGCTTCTTAGGGCCGCACTCCCGAAGGACCACAAAGTGGGGGGGCTTCAAACGCAGAAATCGATTCTCTCCCAGTTCTGGAGCCCGGGAGTCTGACATCAAGGCGTCTGCAGGGCATGGCTCTAGCAGAAGGAAGAACTTCTCTTCTGGTCTCTTCTACTTCCCGGTGGCTCCCCGGATGGACGTTGACTGCATCTTACCATGATTGTCTCTCTCTGTGTCTCTTCTCCACACTTATAAGACACCACTCCGATGGGACTAGGACCCTCCCTACTCCAGGATGACCTCACTTTAGCCTAACTGATGTCGTCTGTCTTAGTCACCTAGTGCTGCTGTAACAGAAATCCCACAAGTGCATGGCTTCAACAAAGAGAAGTTTATTCTCTCACAGTCCAGTAGGCTACAAGTCCAAATTCAGGGCGTCAGCTCCAGGGGAAGGCTTTCTCTCTCTGTCGGCTCTGGAGGAAGGTCCTTGTGATGCATCAGTCTTCCCTTGGTCTGGGAGCTTCTCTGCGCAGGAACCTCAGGTCCAAAGGGTGCGCTCTGCTCCCAGCACTGCTTTCTTGGTGGTGTGAGGTTCCCATGTGTCTCTGCTCGCTTCTTTCTTTTATATCTCAAAAGAGATTGGCTTAAGACACTATCCAATCTTGTAGACCTTATCAGTATAACTGCCGCTAATCCATCTTACTAGGTCATAGTGATTGAATTCACAGCACATAGGGAAATCACATCAGATTACAAAATGGTAGACAGTCATACAATACTGGGAATCATGACCCAGCCAAGTCGACAGATATGTTGGGGGGGACACAATTCAATCCATGACATCATCTTCAAAGGCCGTATTTCCAAACAAGGTCATGTTCCAGGTACCAGGGATTAGGGCTTCAACACATCTTTTCTGGGGGCTACTTTGATTTCTTCTTCATTGATCATGAGGTTTGTCTCGCGGAGAATAGAAAAGGGTTCAGTGAGATTGTCACTGTCCCCAAAGAAGCCCCTGGAGCAGAGTGCCTGGTTCACTACGAAAGCTCTGCTGGTTCTCAGCGTTAAGTAAACATCTTGTAAGACCTATGTCCTCCTTCGGCTCCTGGAATTACCAGAAGCACCTTTCTCCCTAAGAATCATTGTATTGAATGCTGTCAGCTAAAATACCAAGATTATCTCCAGGTATTTACTTCTCATATCAAAAAAAAAAAAAAACAAAAACAAACTGCTTCATCCCAAAACTCCCCTCAAAAGCCAAAGAGCCTGTAAAATAGTCATGACTGCTTAGAATATCCCAAGATTTTATGGTGCTTGGGCAGCCAGTATTTTTGTTAGTATCCACATTACTAAGATTTGACTGAGTCCCAAGTGGATTCAGTTTTATCTTCTCTTTAGCTCTCATCTTGGTTATCAACGAATGTTTTTGTGCAGTGGTTAAACGTTTGACTGCTAACCAAGCTGGCGGTTTGAATCCACCAGCTGCTCCTTGGAAACCCTATGGGCCAGTTCTACTCTGTTCTATAGGGTTGCTATGAGTCAGAATCGACTCTATGGCAACAGGTTCGTTTTTAATGGAGGTACAGTGCAATGACTCTTCCTCAAAACCCGTGGAAATTCAGCAATAATGTTCCTTCCCATTCTGTACAATTGTTCCAGAAAGATGCTAACTGACTTTGTCTCTACAGATCACCTGAAAATAGCCCAGAGGGGACTTCCAATGTCCCTCTCACCCCCTTTAGTGGTTAGGATCCTAGGTGGCTCAAATGATTTTGTGCTAGACTATTAACCTAAAGGTTGGCGATTCAAACTCACCCAGTAGTGCCACGGACAAAAGGCTTGGTGGTCTGCTTGTGTAAAGATCACAGTCTTGGAGACCCTATGGAGCACCATTCTACTCTGACACACACTGGGTTGCTGTCTTAGTTCTCTAGCGCTGCTCTAACAGAAATATTGAAAGTGGATGGCTTTAACAAAGAGAAATTTATTCTCTCACTGTTCAGGAGGCTACAAGTCCAAATTCAGGGCACCAGCTCCAAGGGAAGGCTTTTTCTCTATGTTGGCCCTGGGGGGAAGGTCCTTGTCTCCTTTCAACATCTGTGGGCCCAGCGTTCCTTGGAGATCTCCATGTATCTTGGCATCAATCTTTCCCTGGGTCTAGGAGCTTCTCAGCGCAGGGACCCTGGGTCCAAAGGACACACTCTGCTCCCAGCTCTTCTTTCTCTGCTTGCTTCCCGTTCCTTTTATCTCTTGTAAGGTAAAAGGTGATGCAGGCCACACCCCAGGGAAACTCCCCTTATGTCAGATCAGGGCAGCGACCTGAGTAAGGGTGCTGCATCCCACCCTAATCCCCTTACAACTGATGGGCTGATCACGTTACGGGGGATGATTACATCATTACACAACTCCTAAACCACTGAGAATCGTGGCTGGCCCAGCCAAGGTGACACATATTTTGGGGACACAGTTCAATCCATGACAGTCGTCATGAGCCAGAGTCGACTGGATGGCAGCTGGTTTGACCTTCACTGCGGAGTCCCCAGGTGGTGTAAATCATTAACACACTTGGCTGCTCACTGAAAGGTTGGAGGTTTGAGTCCACCCAGAGGCACCTCAGAAGAAAGGCCTGGTGATCTACTTCTGACACATCAGCCATTGAAAACCCTGTGGAGCACAGTTCTAGTCTGACACACATGGGGGCACCGTGAGTCAGAATCTACTTGATGGTAACTGGTGACAAGACCTTGTGTATAAAATCTTTGAAGTCCCGGGGTAGTGCAAATGATTAATAAGCTCAGCTGCTAACCGAAAGGATGGCAGTTAGAGTCCAACCAGAGGTGCCTCAGAAGAAAGGCCTGACAATCTACTTCTGAAAAATCAGTCACTGACACTGCTATGGAGCACAGTTCTACTCTGACACACAAAGGGGCGCCATGAGTCAGAATGCCTGCCAAGAGTCTCCTTGACACGGATGGAAGGAAGCGATGACTCTGTTAGCGGCAGGGCTGAAAGGATGTGGGTCAAGAGCGTGGGTCCCTCACCTGACATCCTGGGTGGTTGATGGACGGAGGATGTGAGGATCCCCTGGGTCCCTCAGAGCAGCATGCTCTCCCACACCTGGACGGGCTGCCAAGAACACAGGGACCTGGGGGTCCTTCCTGGTGCAGAGGAAGGTGGCCCAGGCGGGAGCATGTGGCGTGGTCTGTGAGGTGAAGACAGGGAGGTGGGGGCCCCCACGGTGTCTGTCTGTGTATCTGTGTTTATGTCTGTGTGTCTGTGTTCATGTCTATGGGTGTCTGTGTGTCTATGTTTATGTCTGTGTGTCTGTGTTTATGTCTGTGTGTCTGTTTATGTCTATGTGTGTCTGTGTGTCTATATTCAGGTGTGTCTGTGGTCTACATGTGTCAATGTCTATGTTTATGTGTATCTATGTGTGTCAATATGTGTGCATCTATGTTTGTGTGTGTGTCTCTGTGTGTCTGTTTATATGTATGCATGTGTGTGTCTGTGCATCTTTGTTTATGTACATTTCTGTGTGTGTGTGTGTGCCTGTGTTGTCTGCGTGTCTGCATGTCTATGTTTATATCTGTATGTGTGTGTCTATGTTTATGTCTGTGTGTGTCTGCGTGTCTGTGTCCTGTCTGTATCTACGTTTATGCCTGTGTGTCTGTGTCTGTCTTTCTGTCTGCGTGTCTGTGTTGTCTACGTTTATGTCCGTGTGTCTGCACATGTACGCATCCACACCCTGGGGCTCTGGCCCTGTCCAGCCCACCCAGGACTTCACGTCCTGCCCCATCCGTCCAGGAGGCTCAGCGCCACTCATGACAGAAGCCCCCTCCCCGCAGACCAGGCCCCCATAGCTCTTGGAGTCCAAGCCTCAGACTCCAGTGCTCAGAGGCGGCTTCACACGAGCTCCAGTCACCACGGTCGCCTGACACCTGGCCGGGCGACCCCAGGGGCCTGCTCCTGCTCCCGAGTCCACATCGGCTCCGTCCCCCTCCTCCCGCTCGGTCTGGGGTCCTCGCTGCCTCCGTTCTGGGGTTTACCACACGCAGGCTGTCCTGAGGACCGCGTTTCCTGTGGATTTTGGTGCGAGTCACAGTCACAGCCATGGCCACAGGCTTCGCCCTCCCTCAAGATGCCGGAGCCTTGGCTGGGGACGGGCGCCGAGATGGGGAGCAGAGTTTGGATGACAAATGGCATTTCCTTTTCGGTTCCTAAAATTATACACTCAGCCCACTCATCATGCAATTCTGATGGAAAACAAATCCATATGAAGAGTGGTGATCCCATCAGCTCCGTTGATCACAGCCGGCTTCCCTCGGCGGTCCACGGGGGTCCTCGGGCCATTGCGCCCTGTGTGTGCGTGTGTGCGTACATGTATGGGTATGTGTGGTGTGTGTGAGTGTGTGTGGTGCGTGTGTGGGACATGTGTCTGTATGTATGCATGTGTGTGTAGGTGTGGTGTGAATGTGTGTGTGGTGTGTGTTTATGCGTGTGTGTGAAGGGCGTGAGTCTGTCTGTGTGCCTGTAAGTATCTATGTGTATCTATGAGTGTATGTCTGTCTATGTCTGTGTGTGTGAAGGGCGTGAGTCTGTCTGTGTACCTGTAAGTATTTATGTGTGTCTATGAGTAAATGTCTATGTCTATGTGTGTGTGTGTGTTTATGTGTGTTTGTGGGTCTGTGTGTGTATGCAAG